>CASBRY010000011.1:656449-1312898 GCA_949129085.1 Zygosaccharomyces pseudobailii
GTCCTGTAAGAGCAGAGGCTTGGCCTCTAAGTCCCTATCTCTCTGCATCTTGTGACAATGCCTCTCGCCGTTCTGGCGGTGGCATCGTCATTAGCAGAGCAGGTGGGATTTTTAATGCAATGAATGGACCTTATTAGTCATAGTTACACTGAGCTTCAATTTGTAGATACTTGTTTCTTTCTTTGCCTTAATACTAAACTATTGCACTACTTAATACAATGATGATTACTATAGATTAAAGATGTCTAAAAACCGATCCTTGATGATATTATACGGGGCTTTTTGGCATCGACTCAATCCATTCAGTTCTCTTCCTCGACGACAACGGTGTTTAGGCCCTTGGTGGAGGCCACGAAAACTGGCTCCACGTAGCTGAACAACGGGTTCTTGGCGTTTTCCTCTTCATTTCTCTTTCTCGAGATTCTCAATCTCAATCTGAAAGGAACACCCTTGATACCTCTCTTCCAGATTTCGTGGTTCAACTCTGGGGCCAAACGGACATCATCGGTACCCATGTGCAACTTGGCAAATTTCTTGACTTCCTTCACGGCTCTTGGAGCTCTCTTTTTGAAGGTCACACCATGCAACTATTTTTCCGTTAGTATTAGACTTGAAGACAGTGGGAAAAGATGTCATTCTTCAATATATCAAAACATACTCTCTTGTGCATGTTGATGTTGTATTCGCGAGTAACAACGTCTTTCAAACCGGCCATTTTCGCTGATGTCGTCTGGTGCCTTGTCTACGGTGTGATACAATAGCGAGATGCCTTGAAATTATTCACTATGTTGAGGTGAAATTCCGCTACTTTGCGTGGTGGGCAGGGAGGCGGGAATGAGAGGACGTCTGGAAGCTCGTGAACTGGCTAGGAAGACGTGAAAGGAAACGACAGAGCTGTGCTGGGCAGGAGTTGCGTTGCGCATAGGACAAGTCTGGAAGGTCCCAGAGGGGAGGACGGCACCAGCTGGGCGAGAGCGGAATCAGGTTCGAGGGCCAACCATATTCCTTCTTCTATTTCGTGTGATCTACGATGATCCACGCAACATTTTTATCATGCTAAAATGATCGGATGTTCAAAATTCTTTTTGAATGTATGGGTTGAATCTCCAAACAGTCACCAGATAATACTTATCACTTTCACGCGAATTCTTCAAATTAAACCGCTGTGAATTTCAAAAAACTAAAAGGGAGGCTCATTCTTGAAGAGTTGTAAGAGTGTCAACTTTAATAGGACATGGGATCTGAAGAGGCCCTGTCTCATTCTAAGTAGTGCACAGTGTTTTTTTTTTGAAGCAATTGTCCGTGTTTTTTGAAGAGGGCACTAGTGGCAACATATTTTAACGCTTCAGATATGGCTCACGTTCATGATAGAAACGAAGCGTATAGGCAGACGCAATCACAGATCTATGGGCTCCAAGACACAATTTTGAATTCTACGAGAGCCGCCAAAGCTAGAAGCTCGAGGCAGGATACCCACAAGGCTGTGGAGGTGAGTTCGAAGTCTGTCCTCGAGTACATGGAGTCGAAATATGGTACGCCAAAAAAGATATTAGCCACTTTCCAATATCATTCCTTCAAAGAAGCAAATGCGGAACATACGATTTTGCCGTATCCATTTGATCTATACGAATTGGCTATGCCAAGACCTTTCCTACCAGGTTACAGTAGCGACAAAGTCAATTGTCTGGTGAACGTTAAGATTACTTACGAGGATTTGAAAAACAGCTTTGAGGGTAGGGACAGTCCGCGATCAAGTAACAATGAAATCTGGGGTTGTGGTATCTATACAGATGACTCAGACCCAGTGCTGGTTCTTCGACACTGCGGACTGTCTACCAATGATGACAATGGGTCTCAGAGGACGCCAGCAAACTTACATCACACTGACGACGTCAGCGGCACTGTACCACCTGCAGGGACGCCTTTTGATGTAGAAACACAGTTGCTACTGATGCCTCCCCTACAAGGTTATACATCCTTACGTCAGTTTGGAATTCTGTCAAGACCATGGGAGCCCCAAACCGGGGCACTAGTTCACGACGGTCTCAGCTATGGTGTCTATAAAATCAAGGTTACACCAAGGGATACGTCGATCGCAAACGTAAGCTACAAAGATCGCGAGATTGACACATCCAAATGGCAGTGAAATTTCATCGCGTTACCCGTTTTCATTGCTTTTTTCAGTTGATGCGGTTTCGGGTTGAATGCGCGTTGAAAAGGAAGTCCAAACTAGAAACTAAGACTAAACATGCAAACCTCGTTCAGTCTGTTAAAGCTGTCGTGTGGGGGGGCCCCGATATTACCAAGATATTGATACCAGTTAGCCACGCTTCACTATGTCAAATGCGCCGCGGAAAGGCTTCAAAGGAACTCTCCACAGGTGGAAGGAAGCCATGAGGAAAATAACCCATGAAACTCTGAACAAAATGGATGAAAAAAACTACGATGAAGATGGCATCGACGGTTTGTTTCAAGGAGAAGAAAGACGTAGCGGGGAGAGCGTCACGTTAGCTGGCGCAAGCTCTGAAACGAGATTGACCACAGAGACAGAAGATGATGTGACTGAAGGGACCAAGGTGTCCAACACCAAGGATAAAGAGCAAGAACACCTTGCATTTGAGCAATGTGATTATGTTGGTGAGTGCTCAAGACTGCGACGGGAGGTGGGGGAACCTTTCCACCATGGAGAATTGATTTGGCTCCGTCGGAGAGAAATGTGGAATCAAACGGCGAAGCTTAATACTATTCAGGACTCTCAAAGACGTAGGAACAAGTTCGCAGAAATTCCTAAACAGTACTACGTCAGAATTTACAAAAAACTTTCTATAGAGGGCAAGCCCCTGAAAGAACCACTCAACCTACAGGATGCGTTGAAAGTGGTCAATGCTGGCTGGACCGAAATTAGAAAATGTGAAAACGCATACGGGTTTTGACAACTCTACTAGACCTTTTTTTTTTTTTCCGTGGTCGTCGTCAAACGTATCTAAAGCTAGGTAGCTACTTATCTCCTTTTGCTAAATGCATAGTTAATTCCAATATTCTTAAATCTCTGTCGATCAGTTCCGCCCAGTTTTGCAAATCGCCGTGCCTTAAGACGGATTCATTGTACTTGTCGTAAAGCTGATGAAGCGGGAGTACGCAACGTTCTCTAAACGCAGTATCGTGAAGCCTCAGCAATTTCTTCAACTGTACATCCATAATATACTCGTTATTGTCCTCTATTTCTTTCAAAATCTTGGAAGCATCAGTCTGACGGCTAGATTTACAGATTGATTGCACCAAGTGGTCCAGGTCAGTTTTGCTTGGCATCTTTCTTGCAACTCCGGTTTAGCTACTTTTCTAAAGGATAAATAAAGTTCGATGCATTTTGAACCTAGTAAAAGGTGAAGAAAACACGGTAAAGAAAAGAAAGAGTAACGGTAACCAATGCTGAAGGCCAACCTGGTCGACTCAGTCGCTTCGCCGGGGGTTGCGGCTGTTTTGCATAATCCTGAAACACATAAGCTAGTTTTGGCCAAAAATGATCAGAGCGTCGAGGTGTTTTCAAGGGAAGGAAATACACTTAGACTGATTCAAACCTACCCCCAAATTTTACGCAACCCAAGAGCCAATGATGCAACAGTTAAAGAATTATACAGCTGCCGCTCTCTGTCCACCATTTTTGCCCGCTGTGATAAATCTTTGCTACTATTTGACAGCATTAATTTTCACAAATACGATCAAATAGTCGACGGTAGAGGAATCGAAGAGTGTTGGGTCATGGAATCCCATCGCTCTCACTCAGAAGAAACTTTTACTACTTTGCTTTATGCCACGAGGAACCGTTATAAATTAAGAATGTTATTTTGGGAGGGGAGAACCTACAAAAAAGTCGTTGAGGCTACTCTGCCGAGTAGCAAGGAGCATGTATTGTCAGCATTTGCTAGTGAAGACGGCGTGGTTCTTGCCACAAACCATGCTATATACCACTGGCCGTATGGTGAATCGGTTTTGGTGAAAATTGATAGACTTATTAAAAGAAAATACCCATCTGATTTGATAGGATGCCTGGCTGAGTTGGCTTCTAAGGCTCATGATACTACTAACGGAAAGGGAGGGTTGATTAGTGACACGACCTCATTCATATCGTCATCTAGACTCACACGAAAATCTAGTATTGCAAGTTTTTGGACCCGAAAATCGAGATCAAGTGAGCATTCTCTTGATAGTACTAGGTTAATTTTTAAACCCACAAATGAGGATCAGATATGCATTTTTGATGGCTACACAAAAAATCTTTTTCACTTAGGTTTGACAAATTCGCATAATCCCTATTTGCTGGCATCAGACTTATCGCAATTTATGGAATGGAACCGTGGCTTCGACACAGTGAGGTATCTCACATCTGACACTTTAATTCTGAATAACGCTCAAAATATTCGAATTGTTGATTATAATTACGGGTTTACGTTTTTAGAACAAAGTATTCCTGAAGGAATCCGATGGGTAGAACAAATCGGAAAATCACATTTTATAGTGTTGACTGCCAATTTTCAATTGCAATTATATCATTATCAAGTGGAAGATGGTACCGATGAACTTTTAGCCGATGATGAATCGTTATGTGGAATATCTTTTGATACTGACTTTAACAAGCTTTGGAGAAAAGTACTTTTTTACAACCATGTATTGAATTCTCCCTACTCTGAAAAACTTTGTGAATCCAAACATCCTGAGCACTCTCTCGATTTATGTGTTTTGAAACTAAGAGACTTGACTGTTCTATGGTGCTTAGAATCTTTTGACAGGTTTCAAAATTGCATGAGTAAGCTAGAGGCCAATGATTCTGTAACTGAGCGAGAAATGGTCCTGCAAGACATAGTTATGAAAATAATTTTTGAGAAGTTAGTGGAATTCTGGGCCCCTCCGCAGCTTGTTGTTTTGAGGACTTTTCCGCCCAATATTTGTCGGTTGGTACCAGAAATTACGGGTCAAGACCATACTTGCTTGTTTGATGATTTGAAAACTCGAAACACGTACGTTATACCGCCACTTCTCATACAAAGATGGGTTTTGCCCTACCTAACAGATACAAGGAGGCACTTGAAAAACCTTGCCGAAACGAACACAATCCTGTGGAAACATTCTGGACGCGAGATAGATGCAGATGTCAATTTTTTTCTTATAGATAAACATCAAAGTGTCGGAGTCACAGCAATGTTGACATTAATCGATACGGTTCTTTTTGTGTTGTACCTGAACTATTATCCCTCTATGGTGGGCCCTCTAATGCGTATTGATAATCTATGTGAAACTGATCTAGTTGTGGAAGAGTTACATGGACGTTGTATGTTTCAAGAGCTCGTTGATTTTTATTTCCAGAGGGGAATGCACGATAATGCACTAGAATTTCTTACAAATATGATCATCAATATGGATCAGAATGACAATAGTATCAAACTTCAAGACGGAGTTAAAATATTGATCATCGATTATTTGAAAAGACTTCCTCTCGAAAATGAGAATCTATTGCTGCAGTATACGAAATGGCTCCTCCAAAGGTTTGGAGTGGATACTGCTATTTTGGAATCTATTTTCATGAACGACTTGCCTGCGTGCGTTACTCGCGATCATTACGAGATATATAAGTTCATTGACGGCTACAACAAACAAGTTTCGGTACGGTACTTGGAGTTTGTCATCAGCACATTTGGTTCTCGGGATGTCAATTTACACACTACTTTGATAGAGCTTTACTTCAAGGACTTGTCAAATGCGAATACTAGAATGAAGTTAAAATCCGTGCTAGAATCAACCTCGGTTTATGAACCAAGAACAATCTTGAGGCTACTCAATGAGTTGCTGAAAGATGAGGGGAGCTCTTTTTCGCAGAGTGAAAATAAATTCATTCTATTCTCCAAAATTTATCCCTTAAAAAAGTTAGGCGCCCATACTGAAGTCATTAATATACTCTATGACGATTTATCTGACTACAGTGCCGCATCTAACTATTGCAGTGACATTTATCATGACGACCATGAACTGGGAGAGAGGAGCTTAAACTACTTTTATAAAAAACTGATTACCCATAGTCAGCAAACCAAAAATCACAGTGAACTGGTTTATTTTCTACAAGAGCATAGCACCAAACTGGACATCATTAATATTTATGAACTTCTGCCGAAAAGCATACCACTTAAAGATTTCAAAGAAACCATTTTGCAAACAATCAAATCTCGATCGATTTCTAAGGACGAGAACAGAATCAATAAGAGCCTTCTGCAAGTTGAACTCATAAATGAAGGGAATGCTCTAAATAAGGCTCTCTCAGAATACGCAGTTTTAGACGAAAATTATAGATGCGTTGTTTGTAATAAAACATTCTCAACGCTCACTACAGACACGATTCTTTTGTTCGCCTTTAATAAAGGAGACGTAATTGTACACCATAATTGCGGCAAGGCTTTGCAGGCAAAGATACAAAGCAAAAAAGTAAAAGCAAGAGAGAAATCCCCAAAAAGGGTTGCCGATTTGGGGCCAGAAGAAAAGATGGGCGAGTAATACGACAGCACTAACTTCTCATTTTTTTAGACTTACAAAATACACTCGTTTATGTACTAGAAATAAAATTGGCGACGCCAACACAAAAGTTAACTAGGTTAACCAGCCGTTCATCACGTGCATGAACTGCATTCCAACTATTCAATGCTTTCTTTAATTCATGATCGGTGTTATTGGCGTGTATCACGTCACCGTGGGCCTTCATCAATAAACTCATGAAAGCTTCATAGAGGTCAAAGTTTTTGTTCGAACATAAGCCTTGCGTCAAAGCACTAATGAACCAAACAATTTCGTTATAGGGTGGAGCAGTTGCCAAAGATTTGATTTCTAAATCAACAGATGCAGGTGAAAGATCGACTAAGTTTTGCAAAAATTGCGTGAAATTACTTGCCTCACCTCCTTCTCTGAGTAACCTAGTAAACTCCGATTCAAAACCAACAAGCCCTGTCGGCTTGGAATTGGTCACTTGCTCTCCCAATAGATCTTGGTTCCTTTCTGTTTCATTTTTCCGACGCAGTTCCTCACGGGACTCGCTAATAACTCCTTCTCTCTTGGATGCTTCATCTCCCACGACTTCACCGGCTAATTGTAAGAAAAAGGGTACGTCATTAGACTTTTTTGGTTGCTCCTTAGGTTTAGATCTTTGTCTAATGACATCCAATGCCAATAAAGTATTCATTTTATTCCTAGGCCCTAACGATAAGGTAATTAGATCATCACTAATTTGTTCGACTGATTGATATGAGGAAAATTCCCCGGCACCGCCTTCATCAGCACCCTCAAAAGCACCCTCCAAGAGAGACCCACCACCGGTGATGGACGCATTAGGCAATGCGGCCAGAGAAAATTCCTCTTCATCAACTGTTCTCGTTGAAATCGGTTTAAATTGCGCTTTATTGGTCCAAATACATATGCCATTACCTGCCACATGCGTTGTTGCCACAAAATCACCCTTTGGGGAGAATTTTAAGTCCGTCGCTACAGATTCTACTCGGATGCCATCAACGCAACCGCCGGTCGGCAAATCCCAAGTTCTGATCGTGCCGTCCAAAGATGCTGACACAACCCAACGCCCGTCTGGAGAAAAATCAAATGCTGTGATTCTGTTTGTATGCCCCCATAGTTGACGGACAACACGTTGAGTGACGGCGTCTATCACTATAATTGATAAATCATCAAGAGCTAGTGCAAAAAGATCAGAAGGTCTATTGTAAACCATTGCTGTTATGGGGGCATCTAGCTGTAACTTTCCCAAAAGGGTCGACTGATTGAAGTCATAAAATCCCACCAGTCCATCAAGTCCACAAGAAACCATCTTGCGATTCATACTATCTAATCCAATTCCTGTAACCGCCTTTCTATGAAATTTGTACTTTTTTCGCAAAATCCCACTCTGCATGTTGTACACTACGATACTACCGTTGGAAGATCCCACGAAGCCAAAATTTCCACACTGGGATAAAGCCACCGACTTGACATAGCCTCCATCAGTAGTATCCAAGGCCCATCTACCGACTCGCTTTCGACGCATATCCCAAGTACGTGCTACCACTTCTCCCCTATGAGCAGTAATGATATTCTCCCATTCACCAATTCTAGCATTCTCTATAGCCAAAGCAACTATCTCCGGAAACTTTTCCTTGATTGTGTTACCACCAATTCTGCTGCCATCCTTCTTTTTATGTAGTCGTTGAGAAAATTCTTGCGACTGAGCGTCTTTTCGTAATGAGAATCCCCACAGCGACCTATCTCTAGACGCTGAAAGGATGAAATGCGATTCTGCATCAGCAAACGCAATACTTGATGGTGGCTGAGAATGGCCTCCTCTTGAGCGCAAAAATCTCGGCGGTTGTACCACTACCTCATCATTAGCTTGGGACAATGAAGGATCGAAAACATACTCCTTTAACTTATTATCACCACCAGAGGTAACGACAATAGGCTGGCCATTCAAAAAGGAGGCTCTAATGACTCCATTATGGCTCGCGCTGTGAATGTTCTTTAGAACATGGATTCTTGAACGACGATCCAAATCGTAGAACACCATATCTCCATTGCTAAAAGCCAAACATAAATGTGGTGATCCGTCAGTCCTAAAGGACAAGGACGTAATTTTCAGTTGAGGCATTCTAATAGTACGAATTTTCCTACCTTTCCTCATGTTAAACAATATAATTTCACCTGATGAAGTACCCAAAGCTAAGGTGTCCAACGCTGGAGCGGGTTCAGCTACAGTTATCTCATCAGGAAATTCATCTGAGGAGTAGATCAATTTTCCCGTACGAATATTGTACAGCAATAAATTTGACTTCGTCACAATCACAACTTTGTTCAAATAAGTAGCCAAATGCACAACAGAAACTATGTCCCCGCCAAGCAACTTACCAACTGTGAACTTAGTATAATACTCAGTTGGATAGTTGTCTTTGGAAGAGTTCTTCCGGTAAAAATAGACGCTGTTATTAGCTGCAGTAATACACATAAAGTCACCGAACACACAAATACTCCGAATAACAACATTATCTTCCAATTCCAATTCGCTCTGGCAAATGCCACGCTTATACACTCCCACCTTATTTCCATGAGCGGCAAATACATAGTGGAAATGAGTAGCTAATGCTACAATGGGACGTTCGGTCTCTCTCTCTGAGACAAACAACAAATGCAAGTTGTTGGCGTCATAAATTTGAAATGTTTTGCCCACGCTTGTCACGATGTAAAAAGTTGTACCCAAAGTCCCCACCGCGAACGGAACCGCATTAGTAACATTACCAATTACTCTAAAAGGTGAGAAAACTCGGGATGGACTGATCACATTTCTATCTAAAGATTCTAGCTTCCGTTTCTTGGCCCACTCAACAGTCATGGTGCTGAATAATGTCTAAAAATCCCCCCCAAAAAATTGGTGAAATGCTCCCAGTTTTCCATCTAATAGTTGATGTAGAGCTCATCTCATCGTGTTGAAATTTTTCAGTTTTGTATTATCGACCACGTGCAAAAAGCGAGGCGATAACAATTGGAACTTTGAACAGGGATCGTAGACAACTTCCAGGATAGAAAGCCAACCGAGACAACTTATCGGATAGGCCCAAATTGATTAGCACCAGTTGCAAAATGGGTGATCCTGTTGAAAAACCAGCTGGAGATCATTATCGTACTTCCAAGGCTGAGGACAATGCCTCAATGTCACCATTGTTTTTAGATCCAAAAACAAAGAAAGCGATGGAATCGATTGCTCCTATTTTGGAAGGATTTGACCCTAAGACCTCGGCATCTGAAAACACCTCTTTGAGACTGCCGCCGCCTGGTATACCAGATTCCGGTGAAGAGAATGTAGAAACTACTTTGCAAAGAACCTTGAGTATTAATTCTCAGCCCAGTACAAGCGCTCCGACTAGTAAATCCATTTCGTCTTCGGATGCGTTAGACTTAGAAGGCGTCAAGAGTAACTCCTCTCAAGGTACTTTGGGATGCCCTGATTCATTGGATATGTTATCAGATGCTGAACCAGAGACAGCTACAACCGAATCAGGAACGATACCACAAGTAATCACAGATCTTTCTCCTCCACAAGCTCTGGATGCGAATGTTACATTGGCCACCTCTCCTCATATTGGAGGATTTACCAGGAAACCGTCAGCTTCGAAACCTCAACTACCTAAAGTTGGTAAAATTGGAGTTTGCGCTATGGATGCCAAGGTACTCTCAAAGCCATGCAGACACATTTTGAATCTATTAATTGAGAACTGTGAATTTGAAACTGTGATTTTCGGTGACAAGGTCATTTTAGATGAGAATATTGAAAATTGGCCAACTTGCGATTTTCTGATATCTTTCTTTTCAACTGGGTTTCCTTTAGATAAGGCCATTTCTTACGTGAAGTTGCGTAGACCGTTCATTATTAATGATTTGATCATGCAGAAGGTACTTTGGGACAGAAGGCTGTGTTTGCAAGTTTTAGAGGCTGCACATGTACCCACCCCTCCCAGATTAGAAATTACCAGGGATGGTGGACCTCGTGTAGATGATGATTTAAGGGCTAAATTGCTTGAACGTAATGTGGAGATCCATCCTATTCCAGAACCCCAGTGGAAAATGGTTGATAGCGATACTTTGGAAGTTGACGGGAAGAAAATGTCCAAGCCATTTGTGGAAAAACCTGTCGATGGTGAGGATCACAATATTTACATATACTATCATTCTAAGACTGGTGGAGGCGGTCGGCGTCTGTTCCGCAAGGTGGGGAATAAATCATCCGAATTCGACCCAACTTTGGCAACACCAAGAACAGAAGGTTCTTATATTTACGAAGAGTTTATGGATACAGATAACTTCGAAGATGTCAAAGCCTATACCGTGGGTGAAGAGTACTGTCATGCAGAGACTAGAAAGTCTCCCGTTGTAGATGGTATTGTTAGAAGAAATACTCACGGCAAGGAAGTGAGGTACGTCACGGAACTGTCTCAAGAGGAGAAGGAAATAGCACATCACGTCTCCAAAGCCTTTTCTCAGACGATTTGTGGTTTTGATTTACTGCGTGTCTCGGGCAAAAGCTATGTTATTGATGTTAACGGATTTTCGTTTGTTAAGGACAATAGCTCATACTACAACTCGTGTGCATCAATACTAAGAGAGACTTTTATTAAGGCAAAGAAAAAAATGGACGCCCAGCACCGCTTGTTGCCTGCGATTCAAGAGGAGAAAAGTCAAAAATGGGTTTTTAAAGGATTGGTTACCGTTATTCGTCATGCGGATAGAACACCCAAGCAAAAATTTAAGCACTCTTTCACGTCACCAATATTTATATCTCTCTTGAAAGGACACAAGGAAGAAGTAGTTATCAGGAATGTTAATGACTTGAAAATTGTGGTGCAGGCACTTAAAATTGCAAGAGAAGAAAATGCAGAAGATCCTGCTAAATTACTGGTATTATCTAACGCCTTGGAGAAAAAGTTGAATTTACCAGGTACTAAAATTCAGTTGAAACCAGTTTTAAACTCGGAAAATGAAGTCGAGAAAGTACAGTTTATTCTGAAATGGGGAGGAGAGCCAACCCATTCAGCACGCTACCAGGCGACCGACCTGGGGGAACAAATGAGACAGGATTTTGATCTCCTTAACAAGAACATTTTGAAAAACATAAAGATTTATTCATCTTCTGAAAGAAGAGTACTGTTGACGGCTCAAATCTGGAAAGAAGCTTTATTTGGAGATTACGATTTGGGCGGAGATGAAATAAGTGTCAGAAAAGATTTGTTGGATGACAGCAATGCCGCCAAAGACTTGATGGACGAAGTGAAGAAGAAATTGAAGCCATTGTTAAGGCAAGGCAAAGAACCTCCACCTCAATTTGCCTGGCCACCAAAAATGCCACAACCTTATTTTGTGATCAAGCGTGTCGTTGAGCTTATGAATTATCACAGAAAAATAATGCGCCACAACTATGCTACGAAAAATGTTGACGCTATGCAGCCTAGGTGGTGTTGCAATGAGGATCCGAGTTTGTTTAAAGAAAGGTGGGAAAAGCTGTTTGACGAATTTCATATTTTGGATAAAGTTGACCCATCCAAAATTTCGGAGCTTTATGACACCATGAAATATGATGCTTTGCATAATCGTAAGTTTTTGGAACACATATTCGATCCTGGGGAGCTCACTGATGAGGAAGTTGGTGATCACTCACTTGTCGACCGTTATCCGATAAATGTTTTGATGAAAAATAACTTTAAAATAGTGGACAACAATGGGAATAGCCGCTCTAAGAAAACTGGGAATAGCGTAGGCTCACTGGGGTGGGTGTTAGAAAGTGGCACGACATGCCATGGCCCCTCCAAGTCAGCCTCCCCATTCGATGACCCAAAGTACATGCAATTTAGAGAGCTTTACAAATTGGCAAAAGTGTTATTTGATTTCATTTGCCCCAAGGAATATGGTATTTCTGATTCCGAAAAACTGGACATTGGTCTTTTAACCTCCTTGCCACTGGCTAAACAACTTTTGAATGATATTGATGATATGAAAAATGCCGAAGAACCAGCTTGTGTATCGTACTTCACCAAGGAATCTCACATTTACACCTTGCTCAATATCATCTACGAGTCTGGAATACCAATGAGAATTGACAGAAACGCCCTACCAGAGTTTGATTATTTATCGCAGGTCAATTTTGAACTTTATGAGAGCACTGATAACCTTGGCCAGAAGACTCATTCCATCAGATTAAAGATGTCACCTGGTTGCCACACGCAAGATCCTCTTGATGTCCAACTTGACGAGAAACATTATATTAGCTGTATTCCGAAAATATCCCTAACAAAACATCTTGACATGGACTATGTGCAACAAAAGTTAAGGAATAAATTTGGAAGAGTAATTATGCCACCCAAGTTTACCCCTGTGAACATTACAAGCCCGAATCTGACCTTTAGAAATGATTATTTCGATTCTAGCGCGAACACGAAAGCTCAGATGAAGGACAATGTTCCCAAAAAAAATTAAGTGGGAATGATTTTTTCAATCTTGAAAATCTAATTTTTGAACTTTACTTTTATCTATGTACGTCTATCAATTTTCCTTTTTTTACCTCCATTTTGCTCAACATGCGCGAACTAAGAGACCCTGAGCGCGGGCTCATGAGCAATAACTCTCACGAGGGTTAGCCTGACCTGTGAATTACCTTCTTGCAATTCCTCATATAAAAACCAGTCGAAAAGCATAATTGGCATGATAGAGATTACCGGCAGAGTGCTCTTCCCATTATTTTCCATATTGACCAAAGATATTTGAGTTAATTTATTATGCAATCTATGGAAGAAAAGATGTCCATGGGAGGTATGGGTAGCCAGAATTCTACTTCTCAAGCTCACTCGTGCAAGATTTCTATGCTCTGGAATTGGTATACCATCGATACTTGTTTTATCGCGAAATCTTGGCATAATAACACCAGAGGCAAATTTGCTGGTTCATGCATCGGTTGCTTTGGCTTGGTGGTTGTCGCTCAGTGGTTGAATAAAATTGCTAGACAATTTGACATCGAAATAGGGCGAAGAGAAAAAGCGAAATATTATGCTAAAAGTTCCAATTGTTTTGTTGGAAATGAGGATGCTTCTGAGGATGACATAACAGAATCGTCGCGGCAGGAGCTGGAGAAACTTGCGAATGAGTCTGGCACGAAATCTACCCTAATAGCATTGAAACGCACTTTGTCACATGGCTGGTACTTCCAGTTACTTAGGGTCAAATTGATGCGCAGACAGATCCAGAGTAAAGACCCTTTTTCATATAGTCCCACAGGGCCCTACGAAATATACCCCAGTTTGCCAACTCATATTTTGAGAGTGTCAATCTTCGTCCTACAATGGGGGTTGTCATACATTATTATGCTGCTCTTCATGTACTACAATGGATACATCATTATCAGTTGTATCATTGGAGCCCTAGTCGGAAGGTTCCTGTTCAATTACGAGCCTTTGGTAGTCTCTAACGGCAATAGTACTTCTGACTTCGAGGTGGCACATGACAGGGAGACCAATGATAGGAAGTGTTGCATGTAAATGCATTTGTAATGTACCAATTATTAAACATAAATAATCTTGGCTCAGAATACTTTGATTTAATTTGACAAACAAAAATTTAATCATCTATATCCGCTTCCTACAGAGCACTCAAAGAATCGAACAAGACTGAGATACTCTCACCATAATGATCACGACGGATCGATTCCGCAAAAATGGAGGAGACGTCGATAACCACCAATTTTTTGGAATTTTCGATGCGTTCCTTATCAATTGGATATGTATTTGTAACGATGATTTTATGAATAACATCAGACTTTTCTAGTTGTTCAAAACAATCTCCCGTGAAGATACCATGAGTGGCCACCACGTAGACCTGCTTGGCGCCACAATTTTGCATCATGTGCTCTGCAGCACTGACAAACGAGCCTGGTCTATCGATCATGTCATCCAATATGATGGCAGAACGATTTTGCACGTTACCCACTAGTGTGATCAGTTTTTCTTGACTTTGAACTTGGATTTCTTCATCCTCATCGGAATCGTTGGCTTCGTACATCCCACCGAATGTATGCGAATCATTTCCATTAACAGAACTACCGTCTTCATTATCTTCCTCGATAGCATCCTCATCCTTATCACTTGCAGGGGCCTCTTCATCGTCATTTATCACGTGGCCATTACGGATCCTAGCAGTTTGTATTCCATTAGTTAAGATAATGTTTTCTTCCTCGTCTGGCCCGTCACCTTGCTTTATGATAGGCCTGTTTTTTCTTAGTAGAGACTGCTTCCTCTGCCTCAATTGCTTCAAGTCTCTATTAAGTGCATAAAGATCCTTCGAGCGACGACGATCTGTGTGAATCATTGCAAAATTAATTTTCAACGCATCAGCCAGAGCAGTCACCCTCTTTGTGCCACCAGGGTTCTTAGAAACGACAACCGCGTTTTGATAATCCTCAACATTTTCCCTAATCCATTTAGCCAAACTGGGGCCACCATAAAGATTATCTACCGGTTTAGTGAAAAATCCCTGCATTTGGGAAGCGTGCAAGTCCATTGAAACCACATGATCAGCCCCCGCCATGATCAAAAGATTAGCCAGCATCCTGGCAGTGATTGCACCTCTATGTTTCTTCATCTTACATTGCTTAGAATAAGGGAACTGCGGAATGACGGCAGTAACTTTCTTGGCAGAACCGCCCTTACACGCAGACACAAGAATCAAAAGTTCCATGATGTGATCATTGACGTGGGGTGAGCCAGATTCTATCACATACACATCTTCATCACGCACAGAAACACCAATCTGAACTGAAGTCTCACCGTTCGCAAACTTCTTGAGGGTGCAGGGAGCAGGTTGAATACCCAACCTCTCACAAACAAGGTTGCCCAATTCAGGATGCGAGCTACCAACAAAAACCTTGCACTTACGCATATCTAACGACTTTTAGCAAAGTTGAAAAGGATCAAAATATCTCAACCCAAAGTAATATCAGAGAATGACAGTAACGGAGGACCGACAGTGGATTTTACTCGTTCTCTTTTAACATTGAAATTTCTTTGAAGACTAGAGCACATTTAAATTTCATCAAGTTGAAAAGAAAAAAAAAATTTTATACCGGGGAAAGTCCGTCGGAGAGCCAAAAGAACGACAAATCAACGGGCGTGCTCGAAGCGTTTAGTTAATGAGATCGATAAGTCAAGTCAGAGATTTCCGAAATAGCTATAACGATGGGGTTTAGCAAATCTCGAAAACACGAGAGAAAAACTTTACAGAACAGGAGCTTAGAGGATGTCCTCCGGGAATTTAGGGATGACATTAAATGTTCAGAGATGTTCAAGTTTTTATGTGGATCTCTCGAGCCCTACCGGGATGTTGTTGATAGAGTACGATGTCTGGCAATTGGTTCTTTTCATGATGAATTCCCTGCAAAATACCAAATGGCGCTACTTTGCGAATTGGTGTCATTTTTTAGTGCAGATGTGCAGGTGTCTATTTATGATCCCGTTTTCACGAAGGAAGATTACGAGTATGTTACCAATCGGCACAATTGGTCTGTGAGTCAAGAGCCTCCTTGCTGGATTAAAGACTCTACCAGGACACTGTTTTTCCTCCCCCATGCACCGCTTGATTTAACCGAGCAAGTCTTGCAACGTGAGTGCCCGCATCTTTGGTTGGCCAACCATGCAGTTGCTCACACAGATCGATATGCCGAGTTCCAATTATACGAAAAATATCCCATCATGAGCAAGTTGGTATACCTTTTGAATCAGGAAACATCAGAGCTCCCATTGAGAACGTCGGGGAAAGAAACGAACACAGCGGGAAGGACTATCACGAAAGCGACAGTACAACAGAGCACGGAAAGAGACGAAAATGCGGCAGTGAGAGTTCGAACTTCAGTAACAACACGAAGTGAAGAATTCACCCCTTTCATTCCCAGGCGGAAGAGGAGAAACAGGAAATCATTTCAAGCACCACAACTAGACTACGCTAAAATAAATTCCCACTTCGAGTCTTGCAGAGTACTGCAAGATTTCAACGGCGGCGAATTGTTAAAAAATAAACCTTGGATCAACTCCTTTTCAGACTTAGCGCTTCACTTGATAGAGTAAGGTGAAGTAATTGGCTCGTAGTAAAATTAGCGTTCGATTCATACTATACAATTAGACAATTCAACTGAAGAAGGTGAATGAAGCAGAGACTTTTACAATAAAGCAATACTGCTGATACAGTAGAGCAAACGGATGATTACGTTAACATTGTAACTTTGGAGGCCAATATAGATGAATGTTTGGCGCACAAAAAAATGGCTTTCCCTAACCATCCTCTAGAGAACGCCCACATTGGAATTTCCCACATTTCAATGATCTCACCTTTTAATGGCCGTCCAAAAAAATTCCTTCACTTCCCAAGATTTGAAGTTAATAATAATAATGGTAAAAGTAATTTTTAGAGATTTTCTAAGATTTAAAATTAATTCTCGTACTTCTCCCAGTTATCCAACACTTCCTTGATCTGTTCCGAACCAGTCAAATCATACACGTCCTGGAAATATTCTTTAGTGATCTCAAATGGCTTTGCAGTTAAGTTTGGAATATACTTGCCGTTCAATCTTTCCGGTTTGATATTCTCCTTTTTCACATTCTTTTTCAAGAAATTCTTGAATGGCTTGACACCGTTTCTCAAGTAAGAAGAGTGGAATGGAACAGAAATACCACGCAATGGAATACAGGCAAAGCCTCTTTCCAAAGTGATTGGCCTTGGTTTTGCTGCAGACTTCTTTGAAATCTCATCAATAATTTCAAACAAATGCTCTTCAACCTTTTCAAGTGACAAAGTCTCTTGCAATTTCACGATATCGATCTTTTGCAACTTAATAAAGTTCAAAACATTGTTCAAAGTATCCAAGGCCCTCAAGTCACCAGCAGCAACGTACTGCTGGTTTTCGACGTTGTAGTTGACAATCTCCACCAACCATCCAGTCCTGCTGTCTACTTTTTGGACAACAAATTGTAAAGCAGCCTGCGTAAATGTTGGAGATACTCGACTTGGGTTCACAGCCATCATGCTATAGTTAGATCTACCCAATTCATCCCTAGGAACAGCCACCTGCATGGTCATACCCCTGTAAAATACAATTTCCACTAGCGATTCGATTGACATGACATCAGCAAGCGAAGCTAGGGCAGCATACTCACCTAATGAGTGACCAGCAAAGGAGGCCTCGGAAGGAATTAATCCCTTCGACTTGAGGTCTTCGAAAGAAGCTTTTTCCATTAGAGTTAATGCTGGTTGAGTAAACTGAGTAGCAGACAATAAACCAGAAGAAGCCTTGAATGTATAGGAAGAAGAATCTTCCTCTACCTCTTTGAAGATTTTCTCGGTCTTCAGTTTGCCATCGACAATGGTTTCGAAGATCATAGAAGAGTAATTGTTTCTAATTTTTCTACCCTTCTCACCACCAAAGTGAATCGTCAACTCCGTTGGATTATTTCTAACAATATCCAAGATAGAGAACCCGTAAGTCTCCTTGAAATGAATGTCTGCTCTGTCCCAGACTTTCCTGGCAACCTCGGAGTTCTGATACAGATCCATACCCATGCCTTGTTCCTGAGAACCTTGCCCAGTAAAGACAAATGCGGAAACTGGCTGTTCCACTTCAGCTTCACCGACTAAGACGGTAACGTCTTCGCTGTTTTTCGTCTCAAACTTAATCAACTTGCGACCGTTAATCATACCAACATGTTGGATAGATACAGTTAAGGAAGTGTTGGGCAGAACCATTCTGGTAAATTTGCAGCTGTAACCGCGCACTCTGGAAGACACACTGTCAGCAGCCCAGTTTTCAATCAAGGCACGTACCGCAGCAGAAGTATACATACCGTGGGTAATAGTACCAGGTAAGCTAGCATAGTTCGCAAAATGCCTCGACACATGAATTGGATTCAAGTCACCAGAAATCCTGGCGTAGGGCTCATTGGTGCTTGGAGATTGCAGTTCAAGGACACCAATTGGGATAGGGTTCTCCAAGTTTACCTTCCTCTCAAGAGTAGAACCATTCCTCTTCAAATACTCAATGACAGGGTTACCGTATGACTCACCTGCCTCATAATCCACTATTCCGATTTCCACATTCTCTGTGGTTGGCAATTCTAGTTTGATTGGACCAGAACATCTCACTGATGAAAAAACATTGGCGTTCTTGAAAGTAACCTCAGTTTCGGTTTCGAAAGTCAGGGTCTTACCTAGCAAATCAATATCTTCGTCATCCAACTGGAACCATTCCTTTGAGCGCAGCACCGCGATATCTTTTGGAGAATTAATATGAACTTGGTAAACTGGATCGACAGTCTTCTGGAAAGTGTCCTCAAAATCAGAATACCTCCCTCTGTAGAAGAAAGAAGAAGTGACCTCCATGACCGGTTTTTCCTCCCGAGTCAAAGTGCCAACCACTTCCACCTTCTTACCAGTAGGCATGTTGACTACTGACTTCACGATGGCTGAACTAGAAATGACGTCACCCTCTTGCAATGGTTTGGCACCTGGAATCATTCTGTAGCCATTGCTCATATGAACCAATTTCAGCAGATCACCGTCAACCGTTTCAGGGAAGATAGCCTTTATGATGACTCGCCAGCCTAAAACGATAGCATAGTCCATTGGTGCCAACAATTTTTTCCCTGATCTGGGCATGAAATCTTCACAGTTGTTGCCAATAGCATGGGTAAACTCTCTAATACCATTGCGGGTAATCTTGACATCCTGGCTACCGTGAATCACCTTTCTAGGATCAAAATTTAAGTCACATGGCTCATCCAACCACAACTTCCAATACAGCTCCTTGATACGGTTATTACGGCCCTCCATACATTCGCAAATTGGAGCAAACCCGTCTTCCGGTTGATAGTAGTATTTCAAAGGTAGAGATACAGGATTGCCGTCCCTTGTCCTGTTTTCAATCAGTTCTAGTTGAATCAAATTATCTTTGACTAACTTCAACACAGCAACAGATTTCAATTCGACTTGAATGGCCTCGAAAAGAGTGATTACCGTTTTGGAAGGATTCTCTGGGTTAGTCACTTCCACCACCATTCCATCAGCAGGTTTAAATACTTTTTGGGCAGCATTCTCAGTAAACCAAGAGTCTTGAACAAACTCAGCAACCGAGAAGAAAGCATTTCTCCAATTCTTCTCAGGTCCAGCTAATAACTTAAACCAGGTAGCAGGATCAGTGGCGGCATCGGCTTTGAAAACCTGTTTACCATCGGAAGTTTCTTCGGGTTGTGCAATAGGCTTGGTGACCATTACAGGTGTCTCACCACCAAAGTATTCCACCACTGGAATCTTTGACTCCTGACCATCATATTGGGCCTCCAGCAGCCTTCTGATATGACCTTGATGAATATTGTCCAAGATGTCCTTGATAGGCTCGTTGACTTTCTTGGTGAATTGAGCTGCAACCGGGCCATGTAGAATACATGTCCTTTGAACATCTTCATCAACCACGGCCTCCAAATGTTCGGATTGCCATAAGGAGTCCTTCTTGAAGAAGAATTCGAACCTATGATCAAGAACTGGAACAAATGGCACTGGTTTTTGAACTGGTCTTTGGCATAGATTTAAAAAGAAATCAATATCCTGGGCATTCAAATACTGGTCTTTCGCTGCCGGGTAAGCAGCAAATACAGACTCTACAACAGGATCAGGGTTATCCAAAGCGGAGTACGACTGCACAATGGAAGGAGTTTTCACTTTGGTGAAACGTTCCTCAACACGACGCAAGAAATCACCGGTGAAGTTTCTTAAAGTAGTGTCGATCCAAGAGTTCGTCGATCTGATAAACATTAGTTCAACCAGCCTTAGCGCAACCTGTTCATAAGTCATGCTTGTCAAATCGCGGATCTCGCCATCAACAGTGGCGAACCAAGGTTTTTGAGAGTCAGAGTTGAGCTTGCTAATGATATAATCCCTTTTAGCATCTAGCACGCCCTGCAATTTATTCTTAGGAAGATTGAAAACGGTGTCATCCAGCTCCCTCCACAAAAGAACACCGCGGGTGGCTATTTTATGAATAGGTTCACCCATCTCAGAGCGTACTGTGATGATACCACCAGCAGGTTTCTTGTAGGTCTGTTGCCAGCCTTCGTCCTTCACACCAGGGCAGCTGGAGATCAACTCCTTGGCAGCTAAAGCAGTTTTCGCTTCTTTGGCAATCATAACTCTAGAACCGAATAAGATACCATCGAACGGCATTGGTGGATAGTCGAACTTTTTGGACCATTCACCAGTCAAGTATGGATAGGTGTCTTCGTCCGAACCGAACCCAGAGCCTGCAATCAGGATAATATTGGGATGTCTTCTGATCTTAGAGTACATTTGCAACATTGGTGCATGGAAATCTTCAAACGAATGGTGGCCACCACCTCTACCACCGGTCCACTGAAGGACAATGGGAAATTTAGGGTGTGCAGCGGCGATGCTGATCACCTGGGAAATGGCATCGATAGAACCTGGTTTCAAATCCAGGTGGGTCAAACCTAAAGTTTCGATGTATTCGGTAGCCACCTCCAGAGAGGGAACACCAGCACCAATAGTCAAAGATTGGATGGGATAACCTCTCTTGCGTAGTTTCTGAATCAAAGGAATACCCCACTGAAGCATTCTAGGATTCACATAAATCAAGTTGATACCCAGGGAGTAACCTTTTTTGATGTTGTTGACAACGTCATCGATAGCCTTGGTCATACCCTCAGGGGAAAAATAGCCACCACCGGCCAATTCAATGTGATAACCGGCATTTATCGTGGCAGCGACGAAGTCTGGCGACACGGTAGTTGGAGTCATACCAGCCACCAACAATGGTGCTCTACCAATCAGCTTAGAGAATTTGGTGTCAACAAAAACTTGACCGGCCTTGTTCTTGACCAATTTAGGATGGAACTCCTTCAACCAGTTTGCGTTCCTTTTAACACCATTGGAAGTAACGTCAAATACTTCTTGCTTGAAGCCATAGTCATCCTCCATGTTGTTCTCCAAGGTGCCTGCAACAATAACACGGACACCGGTACCATCCTTGTTTCTATGAGTCAAAACACCGAGTCCTGAGGCGCCACCTGGGCCAAAATCTAAAATGTGAGATGTCTCAAATTTAGTAGTCAACTCCCACTTCACTGGCAAAGTAATGATGCAATCTGTGATTCTTTGGGCCAAAGAACCCTTTTCGTTTCTCATGTCCTCACCACTGTAAGTGTCGTAAACTGGAATCTTCAAATCATCTTGCTTGAATTCGATCCCATAGCGAGCCAAATCTTCAGCAATGAAGGGTTTTGCTGGAGATAACAGATGTGAATGGAAAGGGGAAGCCACAGGCAAGAATCTGTTGAAGAACTTCAACTTCCTTTCACCGTAAGGGATTCTGGATTGATCTAATCCAGAGGGAGCTTTGGCTTTGCGTAAAGTCAAATTCAAACCGTATAGAGATTGTGGAGGACCTGTGACGACCAAATTTCTAGCGCCATTGATCAAAGAGATGACAATATGCTTTTCGGATGGTAAATGTGAGTTGGTTTTGTCAACGTAATCTTGCACTTGCTCTTTTGTTAGATTGGTAATGGCCAACATTGGAGAAGGAGTTCCTTCACTGTTTTCCACAGAATCCTGAAGAATGGAGGGTGGCAAAGACGTATTTGGGTAAGCGAGATAACAATGCACACCGATGAAGAACAGCAGGGAAATTGCCTTTCTCACGGCTTGGAAGAATGAGTCCCATGAATCTGCCTCTGCAATGGCAACTGCAGTAGCTAAACCTTGTGAATGACCAGTAGCAGCCACCAAGTACGATCTCAACTCACCTGGAGTGAAACCTAGTAGCCTAGCCGTAGTGGCATAGTGGGCCAGTTGAATGACACCAATCAAAGGGCAAGAAATGGGGATAGATAGCAAGTAGTCCGTGTCGGGAGTCTTCCCAGGATTTTCTAACCACTCCAGCACGTTAAAACCCTGCGTGAATACCTTCTCTGTGTCCAGAGTGGATTTCACTAGTTCACCCAAAGTGTCTGCGCAAAATTTGATGAAGTCGCCAATTAGAGGACGATAAGTCTGATATAGCTCACGCAATTCTTCGAAGTAGTCATCCGTGTTACCTTGCCCACCAAAAATGGCTGCTATTTGTGATTCACCTTGCGCTGCAGATTTGAAAAGCGCCGATTGGGATTTGGTAAATGGTTTGTGAAGTGCAGCTCTAGCAGCGACATGGCTCTTCACCACTTCTTTAGCCTTAGCCAAAGTGGTTGGGAAAACTTCTTGGTCTCTCGCTAAGCGAGCAGCGACAGAATGAACGTCGTTGCCCTGCAAGTAGCTATTTTCGAACTCATTCAGTGCCACATTGAGCACTGGGCCATAATGCGCTTCATCGATGGAAGCAAACTCAGCCAAAAAGCCTAAGAATTTGGCCAATAGCTCGGCGGGAGAAGATGGCTCATCATCGGAGGCAAAGCCTTCCGTAGGTTCTGGTAAAGTCTTTTTAAATTGATCCAGCAGTTCGTGGGCAGAGAAGAAGGACTGTGAGGGCACTAACAAAACATGTTCAAGAGAACCATGTGTCAAGACCAACGGCCTTGTAGAACCAGAGAGTGGTGGTGACATGTGGTAACTGGTAATTGGGAATTGGGAATTAAAAATTGATAATAAATTAAAACAATCTGGGAAAAATGACTGAGGTGGGAAGTGAATTCTTAACTTAGTCTAACTGTTTTCTGCTTCGTCCGCTTTTTGTGTATATCTCCTTTTCTTTCTTAGGTCTATCAACAGAAGCAGGAGTAATATTGAGACAGCGATTGGGAAAGGGAAAGGATAAAAAAATTTACACTTTTCGCTGCTTATTATCAGATGGCCATCCAATGCTCAATTGGAATAAAAAGAATTAGAAGAATATATATCTCAGAGAGAGAGAAAAAGATGTGTTATAAAGGTCAATATTTCGCCACTGAAAACCGCCCAACATTTTGAAGAGCAGGTCGTTGCTGGCACATGCTTTTCACATTTCCTTTTATACGCGGCCCGAAAATTTTGAATAGGGCGACATCACAATAATCCAACAGAAATTTTGCCGCCAGAATCCCATCGTCCATAGTGATGAAAAACAATTGGAATTTTTCAGTAAAGGCAGGAAATTTGTTGGATTTGTTGAGGTGGAGGGGCAAACAATGATGAGCAATTGAGGTAGGTATTGGGGTCCAAGTGGGGGCTTATCCCTCTTGGCATACTTTGCGAGGCAGGCTTTACTAGATTGTAGTGAAACTTGAGTTGACTAGGGGATGATTATAGTTGTAATTGCGCATCTCCTCGTCATTGCCTTTGTCTTGCTGCTTTCAGCCGGCCGAGTCCCTACAGAGTATGCCAAAAAGCTTATCGCTCAACTTATAATTCTAAAGATACTCATCGCGCGATAGCAGATAATGTTTGCCCGTGATTCAAAGATTACTTGAGTGAAATTGCTTGTATTTTTACACCAAAGTACTTTACAAGAAGGATCACTGGGTTTTGGGCGGCAATAGTCGCCACTTGCTTGAGAAAAGGGTTAGGTACAAATTTCGACGCGATCTTCTCTTACACGACCCTTTCAGCGTTGTAGATTGTTGAAATGTCGGACATAAGGCCAAGTCCGTTAAACCATTTCGGGCGGTGGAACCGGCCCGGACTATATTGACTAAAAGAATGCAGAAAAATGGAGGTTTTGAATGATATCGCATTTATCGTCTCTTCAAGTGAAGACAGGTACAGTTTACGAAGTCATCTAAGCGTCAATCATGGTATTTGTTCATCCGACTTTTAAAATCTTGATTTGAAATACCTGTCAATTCTTTTTTTTTTATGTTTTGTGGGGAATTTCTGTAAATTGCTTAAAGTTCATTGGGGAAATATTTGATGTGCGTAATGAAAACAGACAATACATTAACAGAAAAAAATGTTATCATTTGATGACAGGACATGTACGAAGAATGCAGACATGATGCAGACATCAATATGAGCTAGGACTTGGAGTACACAACGCTATGGACTAAGAGTTCTGTACGCCACATAAAAGGAATAATTTGTGTAGCTGCGCAATAGACAGTATCTTGCAGATTGATATTTAGCGCCATGGGTAGAAAATAATTAGAAAAGGCCTAAGAACCCTAGAAGTTACACTAGACTGATTATTTCTTTCAATGAAGCAAATCGTTGAGGGGGGACTTTCTTTGATGCATTTTCACATAATTTGTCAATCCGAATTCTCGTGCTCCCCATATTCTTGAATCGCACATTCTTCTTTTTCTGTTAGTGGCGAATATTTCTAGCCGAACGCAAATACCGGTCGCATGTGCCTCATAATCTTCGCTATCTTCTTTCGCTCTCGCCGCAAACTCGGAAGGGACTGCAATTAATTTGCTTCATTCCAATTGCAACAAGAAACCGGTGTTTATGTCATCTTAAAAGAATGGCCTTCTTTCACGGTGAAAATTCAACTTGCTGTGTCCAAAGTAATGAAGACCAGTTTACATCTGGTGCGAGAAGGAAAAAAAACAAAAACGTAAAAAAAGATTACATTGGCTGACTACAAAATTGATTGAAGCTATCTGCACAAAAAAAGGACAGCTATGTTTGATGTAAAGTTGGATTCATGATCGAGAATATCCGGAATCCAACCTATAAAGTGACAAACATACGAAATGTGTTTTTCATTTTTGATAAAGCTGTTATAGGAAGGGTTCTTGCGACCATAGCACAGTAACTACTCACTACCAGGGAAACGATAACAATTACTGAAGCTGCAGTGACATACCGGCCTCAGGCCCATCCCTGGCCATTGCATCTCCATCTAAGTCATCAGCTAGTCCCAAATTTGTATAGGTGCCTAATGTATCATGCATGCTCGTAAACATTGCTTCATCTTGATCATTTTCGTCATCATTCTCCGTGTCATCGTAGGTCGGGTCTCGGTATATCTCCAGACACGCTGCTAATGCTTCGTTACAGTTGTTCACTAGACTGTCACCCCTATTTATTCCAAAATTTTCAAATGTGAACAAGTTTTCTATTTCAGGATTGTAATGTCTGTCGTACATGCTATACTTGGGCCTTAAAGTCAACTCTATGCTAGAAAGAGTCGGCGCAAGACCATCCGGACCTTCTTCAGCCACTGGAGGATTGGCATTGCCTGTAAAAAACTGATTTAGCACTTTATCACTTTCTAAAGTCAATAGCAATTCCAAACGGTGGCCATCCTGCTCATTCCCTGCAATTCGTATTGACCCATGGTATACTACGCTCTCATATGGTATGTGAAGTCCATTTCCCATCAGATTGAACCAGAGCAAAATGCCTGTGCTTAATATGAAAAGTTCGACCTCTTCGACACGCTTCTCATCCTGCCCAAACTGCAACAGCCCTAACAAGAAATGGCGTCCGCCCCCAAACAGAATAACCACATCGCCGGTTGGGACGTTGATCATCGGCACTCCATTAACCATCGGCTGGGTTCTTTTGTACTGGTTATAAGAAATTACATTCTCAACCGAGGGCTTCAAAACCGTCAACTGACTTGTCGGCCTTCCCTTTTGCATTCTTTTCTTTCTTGAAACTGATCAATGGATCATTACTTTGCAGAGCTCTCACAGCGTCTACCACTATTGCGTGAGGTATTAGCTTTTTTTTTTTTTTCTATTCTTGTTCTTCTTTCACCATCACATGACCAAATTTATACAGAATGTATCTATGGACTAGACATAGTGTTGATGTATAATACGTCTACGTTCTGTTCAAACCCATTGAATGGAGTTGCTGCAGATGCGGTATAGGCACCCAGACAAGGAAAGTATATCCAGTCCCCTGGCACTAGGTCATGCTTCATGTAATGTTCCTTGGTGATGCAGTCGAGGCCATCACAAGTAGGCCCCCATATGGATACTTTTTGAGGATAAGTAGTATTTTGCTGGATTTTTTGTGAAGAAGTAGATTTAATATCATAATAATGGAACTCGCTATCATGGAAAAGCGTGCGAGGCGTTGGTTCTTGATGGTCGAATAATATGCAGTTCATGTTCCCGTATACGCCATCATTAATGTAGAGCATGGCCTCATTCGGCGATAGCTTACGCTTTGCAATAACATTTGCAGCCAGGGTAAATGCAGTGGCGGCAAAATAGCGTCCTGGCTCTGCAATGATGTCGACACCACACCCAGAAGGGAAAAATTCGTCCAGTGCGCCCCGAAGCACAGCACTCGAATCTGCAAAAGAATCGAGTTGAAATCCACCTCCAACATCAAGAATTTTCAAGGCTGGCAGATCAAAGTTCTTTGCTTTTTCAAATACCACAAAGGAATCCCTCACTGCTTTGTAAAGGCTTGTAAAATCAGATGCGCCAGAACCCACATGGAATGAAACACCTACCAAGTTCAATTTCAGATCCTTAACACATTTCAGCAAAGACTCAACTTTTTCCATTTCGCAACCGTACTTAGTAGAGAGGCGACACTGCGCAGTGGAATCATCTGTCGCAATTCGCAGCAAAAGTTGCGATTCTGGATGAAACTTTTTAATCTTGTGGAGTTCCTCAATATTGTCAAAAGTCGACTTTAACACGTTGTTCCTAGCAGCATATCTAATAAAGGAGGAAGCCTTACAAGGATTGGCATAGATGATACGCTCCGGGTCTACCCCCATCTGTAGTACTCTCTCAATTTCAGACTTGGATGCACAATCGAAATTAACCCCTAGACTAGCGAGCATGCGCAAGACCTTCGGATCTGGGTTGCATTTTACGGCATAAAACGGTTGAACACGGGGCAATTCTTTGTACCAATTATTATGTAATCTCTGCACTTCACCGATGTCACAAACAAAGAAAGAGTTTTCTTCACCAGGATCACAGACTTCATGATTAATAGCCTCAATCCTTTGCTTCAAAGCTGCAAAAATCTCATCATGAGCCTGCTCATATGGAGGCTCGGCAGCTCGCCTAATGTAACTAGAAGAATGGATGGAGGCACCAGTGGCTTCCACAGCACTCAAAGGTGATAACTTGAGTCCAACTTCAGTTCTCGACATTGCCCGGTAGAACTGCTCCTGTTCAATTAAGTTCGGAATATGTGCCACTCTTTTGCCCTTGTAAGATTTTAACTTTCAATGGATGTTTTTGGCAAAACCAGAAATTTTCAGTCCAAAATTTTCATACCCCCGGAAGAGAAAACAAGAAGAAAAAAGAATAAAAAGATAACGTCAGTAAATGACAGAAGCAAAAATGTAAAAAATTTAAACATCAATTTACGAAGATTATGTATTAAAACTCATAATAGGACTGAAAATCTTCCTTTACCTTTTTTTTTTTTTTTTTTTTTCTTTATTCTGTGTTTTATTTTTTCAGTTTTCAAGTATGGCGAGAAGAGGTTATTGAGAGACCCACTGTTTCAGTAATGCAGTTACAAAATAGACACCTGTAGCCCTCCGATATGTTTCCATTACCTTTTTCTTCTCTTGAGATACCATTCGTCTTCATGATGCTCAGCTCTCCCTTGGTTGGGATCTTGCGGCACGTTTCGTTTAAGCATCTCGTATGCGTTTTCTTGTACCGCAGTCCGCAGGAGTTACATAACTGATCCTGTTTACGTCCTGACCAAGAAGGCCTCCAACAGGGCGAATCACTCGAATGGCAGGAGACGCATTTACGTGAGACTTGTCCCGATGTACTAGGCCTTCTTGTGGGAGAAGATTTGGCGCTAATGCTTTGAAAGGAAGACTTCTTGGCGGATGTAACTACTGGACTTTGAGGCGAATCCAACGAAAACCTATGGTATTTCGAAGAAAGGGTGGCGTGAGGTGGAGTAGTTGGGTGAACTGGAGAGGCAGAGCCTGATTTTGACTTTGTACTCGATGCACGGGACGCTGCATTGTCTGCCCTAGTGGGGCTGAGAGAATTCCTTGTATCCATCTTGAGAGCCAGTTCCCTAGCAGCACTGCCAATCGATTTATTGCTGCGTGAAGGTGTAGGCAATTGGGGAGGGGACGATGGCGGTTTGGCCACTTTAAATTTGTCGCATTTTGGTCTCGAATTGAAAGATAAGACGTCGCGATTGTCTAACAGACGCTTCAGTTGCATCGCCTTAAAACTGTTAGTCTTCTTATGACGTTGGGTGGGTGAGTACAGATCTTGCTTCACTGTCTGAACCAACTTTTCGCTAACAAAAGGGGTGAATTCGATAGGTTGAGCTGTAGCTGTCGTTTGTACGTCGTTGACATTGTTGGGACTCATGGGCGGAGTCATTGGCGCTGACGCACTGTTCGACAACCCTTTAAAGGTATCGCTAGGCTCTAACACAGAGGGTACAATCTCAGGTGGTGGCGAATTTGCGCCTCTTAGAAGCGCAGATAGCTGCGTTCTATCATGTGAGACCTCATTGGCTATTTTTGTATATTGATGAAAATTGGTAGCCCTGCACCAATGCATCAAATTTCGTTTCCACCATGGCGTAAATTCGGAAGTATCTGGGTACATATAGGCGTGTTCCTGAAGTCTGGGATCAGGAAGCAATTGAAGGTGTCTTAGCGAAGGAAGTGCAGTCTCCTGTCCTCGGCGGGTAGCAGTAACTGGCGTTGCCAGCTGCGCTTTGCAAAAAGAAGGTGAATTTTTTGGGGTTACCGCGTAGCAATGATGGTGAGGAGATGCCGGAGCAGTATTGTACTTAGGAAGCACATCATTTGCCAGGGTATGCTCGGTGGGAAACATAGTTGGCATTTGCGTCGAGCAGCATGAGTAACTCTGCGAATTGGAATAGTGTAAAGGCAACGAGGGAAGTAATAAGAAATCATCAAAAGCAATTCTTCTTCTGTCATCTGAACCAGCAGAGGCAGAAGAAATTGGCATCGGTGGGACTGAGGAGGGTTGTGACGGTGGTATGGAATAACTGTTCACAGCGGCAGACATTTATAAGGAGCGAATACGCCTTGGCGTAAAAGGAGCGACTATAGTATAGATGTTGGGCGGTAAACAGGGATAATTGGGTAATTTTGCTATTCGATTGCTACAATACAACACACTCTTGCTTTATATGATAACTCCATTCTAACCCTATATTTACCCTTTGGAATGCTGGCTCTCCAAAAACGTTTGAAACATTCTCCACCGGGAGGGAACCGTTGCAGATCGGTAAGTAATTCTCAAATAAAGGAAATCACTGCTATAATTTTCATGGATCGATTGGGAAGAGGATCTTCTTGCGTTAGTCTCATGTTGCTAAACAATCTTTAGTGACGCAGCCAGCTCTTTTTTTTTTCATTTTCAACCATTTTAGTCTTGCCGACGCAGCGCAGCCGAAAAAAAGCACATAAAAAAATAAATTAATAAATACGACGGCTTGCCCAAATATAAAGAATAATAACATATCAGAATGCGGCGAATTATCTCCGGGAGCAAATGGATACACATGATGGACAAGAATACTTCTTGTAATGGGTGCAAGGACGGGAGTGAATGAAAAGCAAAGAAAAGAAGGAATTGATGTTACCCGGAGTTCGAAACTGTCTTTTTTTATCTTTCTCCTACCTACAATTTTTCAGTTATTCGGGATGAGCTAGCTGGTGCTTGTACCAGCAAAATACGCAGAGGGATAATAGTGGCAATGAATAGGTACGGTGGCCGTGCTGGTAATTTTGGCAACAGCGGTAGCAACAGCGGTAGCAGCAACAGCCGGTCCCAAATCGCAGAACTGTTCGTAAAAAAGGTATTAACGCATTTGGATGATACCGATCCGTCAAAGCTTCATCAATTTTTGGGATTGTTTAACCCCAATGGATGCAAAGTGATTATCAATGCAACACCATTTGCGCAACCCACACTATTCCTCGAGCAGTGGGAGACAGGGGTAACACAAACCCAACACGCGCTTACAGCAGTGGACTACCATGTGATTCCCGGCTCTAACAGCGTAGTGTTCAATGTGAATTGTAAAGTTCGGTTTGATGAGGGCGGTAGAGATCGTGCCGGCCAGGACGCCAGTATACAGCAGCAACCACAACACTCTCAGCAGCCGCGCAATGCGTTGAATAGGACTAGACCGCTGTGGGGCTCCTATTTCGGCGTATCGCTGCAAATGGTGGTAGAAGAGAGAGTCCTCAGCAACGATACCAGTGGAACAATTTTGGCGTTTAACTACAACATGGTATACAAGCCAGATGATTCATTAATGAAAATCCATTGAATTGCTGTTTTTCGGAAAGACGAGTTGTGATTGTGAACTCACTAGCAAACTACAGAAAACTTATAACTGGAACCATATGATTTTTACCTCAGCAAGGTTCGTTTTCAACACTGTTTTCAAAACTGTAATTTTGACTCGTATGACGGTCGCAACACAATGCCTCCTCGTGCATTGCCAACACCTTTTCGGAACATTTCTCTTAAAGGGGCACATTCAGCTTTTTTTTGAGGTTTCCTCTCAACATTCTGTGCCATACGCATCAAATTTGTTCACTCAAGTCTTTCAAGAAAAACGGCTACTTTTCGGTTGAATATGAAATATTTAAAATATGAGATGACGCTCTCGTCGGCAAATGCCTCTCCAGCAAAGCATAGCGAATATAATGTTCATTTCCTTGAAGAGGTTAAAAAGTCATATAGACAGGACTATCTATCTGAGATTTCTGTTGAAATTTGACTGCTTGTGTCTGTTTTCCTTAATTTACTAAAATTGTTTCCCCTGTTTCTATCTTCATTCTATATAAAATACACCGAATTAGTTTCCTGGTAGCATACAATCAATTATAAGGACGATTTCCACCCAACATCCTATTATGATGCTCATTTTGCTTACTTCGGGTTAAGACAAAGTACACACCTCTTAAGCATGATTATACTGTGGCTGTCGAGAAATTAAAACAAATTACGGGTGATATCTCGAAGACTTCGCAAGAGGATATCTTAATAATCATTCTGTCAACATGTCCTACTTTTAAAAGACCTTCAATTTTTCTTTGCTGCTTAATACTTTGTCGACCATCCTCATTAAATTTATCACAACTTCTTAGGAGGCCAAATCCACCGACTTCTATTTTCATGCAACATCAATTGCATATTCAAGCAAGGTGGCTTTTGAGAATTTAGTTCGACTACTTTATTGTTTTTGCTGGCTAAACAAGAGCCGTACAAGCGCTTCTCAGATAAATCCTGCTCGCACGAAATGACGGAATATAGATCGTATTTTGAAGATCATTTTTATGCTTCCTATCGGGAGCCCTTTGCAAGGGTTTGCATACATAACAAAAAGTTTCTTCAACCACTTTTGATGCGTATTGCGCTGCATTACTTTATTAATCAGGTTTATATATGCGTCGACAAGTAGCAATGGAAGTACTTAATGAGAGGACTTTTCCATTGCCCAATGCCAGCTGTCGGTCTACTCACTAATGTAGAGAGGAAGCGGGGAGACAGCAAGAGTTCGTAAATACGCATTATAGGATTAGTTTAAGCACGTTTGCTAGTGGAACTTTGCAAAATCAAGTGCTTAATTCAGCCTGAATTAAAGTTCACTACTCGGAAGAGATGAGCATTTTGCACTATCCAGAATAGGAAGTGAGTTCTATGTAATGTATCAGTTCCGAAAGTAATCAGTGTAATATTTTGAATCTCATCTTCTTGATTTTCAAGTAAACAAGAAATATAAACATCTCTTCCGTTTCGGTTCGCGCTCGTTAAGTTTACCCTTATCCAAACTGTGACAGCCGCGCTCTCTCGCGAAATCCGGTACGTGCGATGACCTCCCTTCGGAGTTGTCGCGAGGCATGGCCGGCCTCCATTTATGGCCAAACAGTTGACTGCCTCACAAGTCAGTAAGTTGAGTTGCCGTTTGACTAGGGAAACGAGATGCGAATGCTAAGAAGACAACATAAAAAACCCTTCCGCGAATTCTTATTTGTGCTTGTGGCTTAAAAAATACGTATGACAAGTTCCGAGGTAAGATAACGGAGTGCTGCTTGAAGGGCTTAGGAACTACAGGATAGAGTTAAGCAGTAGAATCGCTGAAACCACATCACCCCCTCCTTATCAGCACAGACCTAAAACTTGAATCAGTTTCCATAATTACTCCTATATAAGATCTGCTATGTTCGTGTTAATCATAATACGTTGTCTTTTCGCCTCAGTTTATCCAGAAAGAATGAGAAAGCTGTCTTCATTTACATTAATGGCTTTTCTTCGAGGGCTGTTGGTGGTGCTCCAGGGTAATGCTTTCTATTCACTCTGACAATACCCCATAGGAACGAGTTAATCAAAGCTCCCGCCACAGCAGCCCACAGCAATGCAAAAAATATTCTCCCAAGTTTTAACTTGATCCCGTAGTCGTCATAATTCTGATTAAGCAGGTGACGGATGTATACGTACGTCCCCGTGCTCGTACCTGCGCTAATGATAAAGCTTGTGAACGCAATGGACGCCAAAAACCTCCCTACCCAATTGATGAATCGCATATGTATTACCCACCGGACTATATTGACCACCAAGTCTAGGAATATGGCACATATGGCGATAATCAACGTTATAAACATGCACTTTACCAAATTGTTGTAGTATACCATATCTTTCTGCAGGCTCGAGGGCAAAGCCACACTAGCCACCGAATCTACCACCTTCGTTGCTTCGTTGTCCTCCACCGTATCAAGTAGCATATTCTTTAGATTGAATTGTTGGATGCCGTTTGGCGAAGTGCAACTGGTTACAGAGCCTTTGTCATTGGCAACGCAGTAAGACCACAGCCCTACATTGATGTAACCCGGCAGACTCACCGACGAACTGTTCGAGAACACTTTATCGGCATCGATACTGGTGAGGTCCAACTGAGCCACGAAGATCTTGTTTATTGGGTTATAATTGCTGGTGGAACCGGCACAGGCAACAATGGCCAATATGAGCGCAGAAAATGACACCAATGCACTGAAGAAAAGAATTGGACCGTTGAACATCCTTGCACTCTTTTACTAATCCAACCGAAAGATTTTTTGAACCCTTGGATCAATACGCGAATGTTCAGTACGTGCATATATATATACAAATAACCTTTTACCTGTGTCATCACCGAGGCTTGGCATCAAGAATCCAAACACAGCCATTAACGGAGAAGAACAGCGGGACAAATAAACCGTGTAGCCCGGTCGCTGGTTTCTCTGCTCCTTTTGAGAAACCATCTTGGTTCTAATATAAATTAATCAACAAGCTGTGTCGGCCTTGTTAGAGAAAGAGGCGCGCGCCGCGGTTCCGCGAACCAAAAGAGAAGTGGCGGCGATCTGGAATGGTTCCAAAATGTATGGGTGGTATGTACCACAACATAGCCTGTGGTGCAAGGAACCTTAGAAGAAAATTAAGCTGAACGCCGGCAAGAACAACATCCACGTGACCAACTTTATGCCATGTGATGGTTAGAAGATCGAAACCCTCAAGTTCGTGTTGTAACAACGGACAACTACAACAGACACTACAACGCAGCATCGATCTAATGCTACTTCCTTTTTGGCTTGTTTCACAGCGCATCAAGTAGTGATTGCTCTACAAGTGAAGGAAAAACCCATGTTGTGATTATTCAGTTAATATATGTGGAGAATCTACGAAGGGCAAGAATATCAATGGATAGACTGAAACCTGATTCAAAAGTAAACAGAAGAAGCCATTGGTCCAACTGAGTCCCGAAACTTAAAAAACGGCCATAATCCGAGGAATGAGTCAGATTTACCTCTCTCAAACAAGAAAAATACTTTATGTTTATATTTGAAACTAGAGCTTATGCAAATGCAACCACCACGAAACAAACAAGCTGAGGTCTACGATCATTCACTAAGGATTGAGAAAAGGCATATTCTTACTGGCATCTCGGCGGCTAATACTGTCCACCGGAATGTGTAAAGTAAAATCCGAAGAACGGCTGATGTCCGGGTTACGGTTCCCCGCTTCCCTAAATAAAGCAGGGTGGGGCGAAGCGAGGAGTGACTCGTCAAGAGTATGATCAACCCCATACCCTCGTCTTGCCAATGATTACAGGAACGAGGCAGTGAAAGGGAGACAGCTGAGTACTTAACCTTTGCTCATATTATTGACTAAATCTTAAAGAGTTACTAACGAGGGATCATTTTCAGCAGCTGTCAATACGAAAGCTATATCTAGTGTTATGGATTACTGAATAAGAAACAGAGACTAACACGTAGAAATCAAACGATAAAAAAGTAAAGTCAGATCATCGGTAAGTCAAGGAATTTTACAATGATGTCAACATCTCAGGTTATGTTAACCTATCGGCGCCACCGATTAAGCATTTTGAGAAGTTCCTATCTCTTGCTGCTGGCCTGGACGCTGGGAGGAATAACCAGTGGAGGTAGAGTATCCAAGGCGGTAAAACGTGTAGAAAAGAGTGCCAGTATGCATGGAGGTGGAATTGAAGCAGCTAGTGACGGGAAGCTATACAGCACTTCTGAGGAAGATACCGTCAGCGATGAAGAAAGCGAGGAGGACAACAGTAACAAAGCCGTGAGTGTACCGGTTCCTCAAGATGCCAAAAGACCGAAGCGTGCTGATTTTCTAATCCAGTTGATTTTGAGAGATAAAAAATGCATGTTTCTTTTTGTTACGCAAGCAACGCTCTTGGTTATTAGGACTTTTCTATCGCTGCGAGTAGCAACATTAGACGGTAAGATTGTGTCCTCTTTAGTGAAGGCCAATTACTTGAAGTTCGTCAAAATCTTACTGGGAAATTGGATGTTGCTAGGTATCCCAGCAAGTTTTGTTAATGCACTGATTGGATACGTTACGCGATGGTGTTCGCAGTCAATAAACGAAATCGTCACGAAATACTTGTTGGATAAGTATTTGGAAAACCATCATACATTTTACGCTGTGGCTTCGTCAAGTAACGTGGCAGACATCCAGGAAAATTTGACTAAAGATATCTCTGCATTTGCAAATACTACCTCTTCGCTTTTGAACCAACTGCTGAAGCCTATGTTGGATCTAGTTCTATGTTCATTCAGGCTTTTGATGTCAAACTCGAGTTTCATGGGCGAAGGGACTCTGGCTCTAGGTATCGTGGTCCACTTGTCCAATTCTTTACTGAGAGCTATCCAGCCAAATTTTACTAAATTGGTCATGAAACGGTCTTCTCTGGAGAGCTGGTTTAGATCACTGCATTCCAACATTCATGCCAACAACGAGGAAATCGCTATCATGCGGGGCCAAACTAAAGAGCTCACCTCGTTGGATTATTCGTTTTACGAATTGGTCCTCTTCATGAACCGAGAGATTAAAACCAGATTCATGTATGATCTTGCAACCTCCTTTGTTATCAAATACTCGTGGGGAGCCGCTGGCTTAGCGCTGTGCTCCATTCCAATTTTCTTCAAAGACAAAGTCGCAGTGGCAAACGAAGATGTCACTGCTGATTTCATTACCAATAGACGTCTGCTGATGACGGCATCTGGTTCATTGGGACGATTTGTAGAGCTCAAGAGAAGCGTTCAACAGTTGAAAGGTGTCTGGTTGAGACTTAAAAATTTCGAAGATTTGTTATATCGCAATTCAGCCATTCAGCAGGCTAAATCAGACGATGGGGTGATAACAGAGTACAACGCCAAGGTTATCAAGTTTGAAAACGTTCCTCTTATCACGCCAGCGGGTCAAGTTCTGATAAAAGAATTGAATTTTGAACTAAAGCATGGCGATCATTTACTAATTATCGGGCCCAACGGATGCGGCAAATCATCACTTTTCCGGATCTTGGGAGGTTTATGGCCTTTGAAGATATCTCCAGAGGGAAAGACGACTAGATTGATAATTCCTCCAGGTTTGAATGACAACGAGTGCTCAATATTTTACTTACCTCAGAGACCTTATATGGGAGACATGACAACTTTTAGAGAACAGATCATCTATCCTGACACTCTCTCGCTGTACGAGAAGAGGTTCAAAGGCAATTACAGCAGAGGAGATAAGTATTTGACAAAAATTTTGAGCATGCTTGAGTTGGAGGATCTGATCTCAGATAACATGTCACTAGTTATGGCGCGTTCGTCTGACGAGACAGAAGGCGTCAACTCTTCTGTAGAACCTCGTGAGGCCTTTGAAATTCGAAGAAACTGGTCTGAGGAGCTCTCTATCGGCATACAACAAAGATTGGCTATGGCAAGAATGTATTATCATAAACCAAAATTTGCTGTGCTAGATGAATGCACTTCTGCAGTTTCTCCAGAAATGGAACAAAAGATGTATGCTACAGCGCAAAAACTTGGAATCTCTTTAATATCGGTATGTCACAGAACAAGTTTATGGCATTTTCATAATTATCTTTTGAAGTTCGATGGAAAAGGTAACTACCAGTTCGGAAAATTTGATCCCGAGGAAAGACTAGCTGACGAGGATAAGCTAAGGGAGCTGGACACCATCCTGGATCAACAGGTACCATTGTGGGAAAAGAGACTTAAAGACTTGACGGCGGCAAGACGCTCCAACATCATCCGCAAATCACATTCCGAACTCCAACAAGTCCCAGTGGAGCAAACTCCTAGCTATTCGGCGGCAAAATTGCTTCTCTCTGGCTCCCAAAGATCGCCTGCCGGTTCTGCAAGCCCCGCGAGCCCCGTTCCTTGGCCTGTAAGGCATTCAAATTCACAGCCGCTTAGATCGGAAGAGGACCAAGAGTAGTGGCACCTTTTCCTAAACGTACCCACACATCTATTCAACTGTTTTTATAGCATTACTTAGTCATATTGATGATTTTCGCTTTTTTGTCGGGCGGATTTGCTCGTGGAATCCCCGTGTTCAGGTCATTAAAAGTGTTTCCGGAGGCACTATAAAAGAACAGAGAAGATTAGATGCCAAGTAAGTAAAATGGAATGTTGGCATTTCGCTGAGGTCACATCGTCTGGCCAACCTATCCTTCGAGAAAATGAAAAAGATATACTTATTGATCAGATGGTCGGTCTGTACCATAACAAATCTAAGATTTTAAATCGGCAAAGGGGGCGTATTTTCCTCACATCACAAAGGGTCATATACGTTGATGACGTCAAACCCACTAAAAACTCTCTGAGTTTAGAGTTGAGTGGTATAGAATCTTTACAGTTCTCTTCTCGGTTTCTACGGAGGTCCGCCCGACTCATTCTGTTTATTAAAAGAGTGGACGATTCTCAAGTTATTGGACCCGATGGTAGAGCGCTAACTAGTCAAGAAAATTGCACAAGCACCTGGGTTTGTCCCATTTGCATGGTCACGAATGAGACCGATGGTGAGTTTACAGAGGACACAAAACCTCGTCCCGTGTGTGCCAACTGCGGTGTCGCTGCTGATTACGAAATGACTAAAGAGTCAATCAGCATCTCACACTCCCATGACTATCAAGACGGCACTCGCAAAACCAGCAATACAGAGGATAATGTTAATCAATGTCCCTGCTGTACTTTCATTAATCATTTCCAAATCACTAACTGCGAGATATGTGGCACACGACTACCAAATTCCAAAATACGACATGATTCAAATAGAAAGCCAGGGTTTAAAGACTCCAGAGTCCATTTTGTGTTAGAACATCCCATATCCTCTAACCAAAATTCAGAGGATGATCCCACAGATTTCGTTCAGATAAGTTTCCGCAAATCCGACGGTGTGCTTTTTACCCAAGCTACCGAGAAAATCCTGGAAGACTTAAAAAAGAATGAGCTGAATATTGTATACAACAAGGATTTAGTTTCTGTCAATGGCGTGAAAGTAAAGGATGACAGCCTCACGGAGCTTCCACTTCTGGAAACCAAGTTAAGAAAAATAGGCATAACGAGCCTCGAGGAATCTGGAGAAAATCAGTTGCTTAACAATGACATCATTTTTAATAATGCTCTGACAGATCTTAATAGTCTCATGTCACTAGCAAATGATATCGAGAAACTATACACAGGCAGTTCTGCTAAAATGCTCGGCGATAAGAGGGAAGGACATAAGCCGCTGCTCATCTTGGACAGAGAAAAATTCTGCAATAAATCAGTCTTCTTAGATGAAATTGCTCGTGAAATTTATGGATTTGCTGTTTCAGAGTTCAAGGCTGAAGAGGAGAAGTTGGGTTCCGTCATGATAACGTTGGTCGACCTATACGCTATGTATAACAAATGTATGCGCATAGGGACCGGACTCATTTCACCACAAGAGATGCGAGAAGCATGCGAGAGATTTGAGCAGTTGGGATTACGCGATCTAAAGCTCACGAAGGTCAATGGGCGTGTGCTATGCCTGGCATCAAAAAATTCGTTTGAATTTGTGAAGACAAAAATCTTAGAGATTGTACATACCAACATTGGATGTGATCTCCTGTTGTTGACGCAGTTGCTGAATGTGGTAAGCTCAAACACTTGGACGATCGGTATTATCATGGAAGTTTTACAAAATTGCATTGATCAAGGTGACTTGGTTATCGACGAACAAGTAAGCGGTATCCATTACTACAGAAATGAATATTGGCCAGTGAACACGATGAAATAATGAATTTCCGAATATTTTATCATTTATCTAAATTGTTAACTAGCTCCTTAATTATATACCCAAAAATAATAATGAAGAAATATCATCATGCCATGTCCTGTGCCGCAGCCACGTTTCTGGGCGGAGAGGACGTTATATTTGTGTTGCAATCATTGTTGCTGGACGACACTATGCGAGGCAGGGATTCAATTTCCTGCACTATGAAATCTTTCTCATCGAGAAATGTAGGTTCTTGACAGTCCAATCCAAAAGTTTCGAAGTACTTTAAAAGTTTGTCCCTGTTTTTCACAAGCACGTCAAATACAGGCTTAGATTTCCTCGGATTCGCAACCATGACTTTGAAGACGTTGAAGGCCTCGTGCTGTAAATTTTTGGATTTATCTGTCATTAATACCATAATCAATTTCAAATTGTCTAGCGAGTTAATATACGTATTCATAAGTTGATTATTGGACCTTACCACGATCAAAGATGCTAACAATCTTGTACTTTGCCTTTTAGTGACATAGCTACCATGTGCCATGAGTTTATTGATGTTTTGAGTGAAGCTGATCATGTTACTTTCATGACTAAAGAATTCTTTAGAGACCAATTTAGTATGTGTCGTCAACGCGGCACTGAGGATTTGGAGGGACTCAGTACTTGTTTCGAAGTTTCCAAATCTCACAATATCAAATAGTTTCCACACATTCGGATCCTGCAGAATAATGCGACACAGCTGCTCATATTTGATACACTCTAAGATCATGTTACCTACAGTGAGAAAAACGTCGTTAGGGGTCTTCTGCTGCATCGAAAGCTCGGCGGTACGCAACATAAGGCGAATCGTCCTGGGCTTAGAAACCAGATTGTCTACGGTCACCAGCTTATTATCTTTGGAATACCTCAAACATATGGACAATATTAGTGTAACCTCCTTTCTGGATTCAAATTCCAAGTCAGAAAAATGCATCAGCAAATCATAAAAAAAATCTGCCCTGTACATGGCATTATACAACTCTTCAATTGCCTCTGGGTTCGGACGTGGCTCAGTGTCGCCGAGAATAAAATGCTTGGTGTACATGAGGTACTTGGAGCATTCTTCCTGGGCCTTGCGTTTTCCGTCTTGAGTGGAGCTGGATTCAATCTTACCTAACTGTTCGCTGATGAATTTAACATAATCCTGAGGGGACTTTGGATTCTTTTTCCACCAAAAAGTCATGTCCAAATCTTGATTTTTGTACTTTTTGAACATATCTCAATACTCGAAAACTGGGGAACGATTGACGGAAAACCAGGAAAGGAACTTGTCTTATACCAATAACTACAACTGACAGTTTACACAAAATATAGGACGGCTGATGTGAGGCTAATGTTCTGGCCTTTTTATGAATAGCTTGTAACTTGTTTGAAACTTTTTCTTCGAGAAGAGGCTCTCTAACACAAAAGAGGCAGCATATCTCCAGTTTTCCAGCGAAGGAAAAAAAAAAGAAATACTACAGGGCGCGCTTTTAGGGTTTCCTTTTTGAGATAGGGTTCTTGGGGATCAGCATAATATCATGAAATGCAATGCCTATCCAGATTTTCATTACAATACACTTGTTAATTCACGATTGCATTGGCTCCATGTGAACGCTGCTACACACTTCTCAAGGTTTAACTCTTGATAAGAATTTTTCTATTGTGCAGCAATCTTCCATATATAAGACACGATAAGTGATCCTGAAAGGACCATAACTGACTGTACTGGGCGTTTTGAAACGATGTATTGAAGTATTAGCAAGCATAGCATTAACAAACTATAGCCATTTAGGAATCACAAATAAATCCAGGTTTTCACAATGAAACGTCAATGTTAGATGTATTTCGAATATAAAGTACAGATCCTTTCATTTTGTCCCTACTAGACTGGGGGCTCCTACTAGACTTGTGGTCATCTCAATCATCAATTTTCACCATAGCAAAATTGTCTATATATTACATCTGCTTAGCGGTATCCTCTAGCCAACAGTTCTTTCTCGATGCTACTCCAAAAAAAACGAGCAACCTCCACATCTTTGAATCTTTTACTCTTATCGAGCTCTACTCTCTGTACATTCCATTGTTGCACATGCCTAGGTACGATGTCACCAGAGAAGTGAAAATAATATCCTTTACAATGTTGGAATAGTTCTGCTGGCGTATTCCATTGGTAGTTATTGAACTGCCAAGTGTGACCCATAGTGAAGACCGCGATTACTCTGTCCCAGTATTCTGGTTTTGTGAACATTCTGGTGTTATTAACAATTAAAAACCTCACGGGCTTTGATAAGCGGTCAAGTCTCTTTTCCACGGTGACCAAGTCAGATTGTGATGCTGGCAGTTCGCGAGGATACACATATTGGGACCCCTCAAGAAACTGCTTGATGTTCGCCATAGTGAAGACAGATGATGCAGCAGATGGTATCAAAATGATAGGATCTTTCCGCTGACCAGCTTTTGATGTAGCAACAGGCTTGTGAACGTGTCCCTGTCCACTTTTTCCGGGTTTCTTAGAGCGTAGGGACGATTTGATTGACTGTACAAGTTTCAATTCGGAATCTTTGACCAAATACCCGTAGTTTATAAGTTTGCTACCGTGGAGAGACGTATTGTGATCCAACAACGGCCTTTCATGAGAGAGTGTTTGGTCTAAAATTGGATCTTCGAGAACGGCCTTGTGTTCTTTCCCCGAATTGTTTTGTTGTTCACCTGTAGCTTTTAAGGAAGGGTCTTCCTCTTGAAGTTGCTGCTCACTTTGAGGATTCTCAGAGGCAGGACTGACGTACTGCGATGAATCGGATTGACCAGAAAGCCAATTCAACAGATCAGTCCTTTGTAAAAATGATATATTCGTCAATTGCTTGTTTTGACAGTCTGCTAAATAATCAGCCGCACTGGAATTCCTATGTATCCAGCACTGAATAATAGCCCTTAGTGGTACCTTTTCACCTTCTAATTCGAACTCAGTCGGCTCATCCAGGAATTCTTTTTCACCATTGTCACCAGGCGCCGTTCCAAAGGAAACGGTCTTCGCTTCTACAATGTCACTAGCATCATTGCCGTCTTCTTTAAGAAGAGAAAGCTTATCGCCAGCTTTCAAGTGCTTCCTTAGCTTAACCAATAATGTGGACATTTGCAGGGTTGCAAAGTTGTACGATGGTAACTAGTGGTATTGAGTAATGACTTAGTTTCTTGGTCCGGTTCAATTAATGAAAGCATTATCTTTTTTTTTGGAAAGATTCAAATGTTTACCCGGGTAAATTTTTCAAAGCTCATCGCTTAAACTTTTACCCTCGAGCACTATTACAATATCGGAGCAGAGGGTACAGTACTTCACTGGTTAAAATTGGGCATTAAAAGATAGTTCAAGTTCTCCTCATCTATGGGCAAAAAAGGGAAAGCTCCTTCAAAAGATTCTGCTAAGAGTTCTCCTGCTCCCGAAGGATTGCCTAGTGGTAAGAAAAAAACTAAAGGCAAAAGGGATGAGCTTTCAGAGGATGAAAAATCCAAGAGACAGGCCAATCGAGCCAAAGTGACCTCATCTTCTAGTTGGACCGGTAAACTACCGCATACCTTACTCCATGAGATGTGTCAGAGGAGGAAGTGGAATAAAGTTGATTACGACATGAAAAAAATTGGTGATAAAGGCATGTTAGCAATTGCTATCCTTTCTTATACGGATCCTAAAACGAAAGAAGTCTTGACTATAAGAATGTTTGATCCTACCTATAACAAAATAAGTGGCGAGGGAGCAATGGCGCCGCAAGAAACGACAATGGAAGCGAGACATTTGGCAGCCACAGTGGCTTTGTACCGTATCTCTTACAATACAAATTTACACATGATGCTTCCTCCTAATCACAAAAACCTGTGGTATGATTTGGACGATTTCCGCAAGTCGTTAATGATAGAAAATCCTCACAAGGCAAAGAAATTATTCGACGTCGATCCTTTCAAAACTCTTGTTGAAGAGCAGAAGCAGCTTCAACAGAAGGCCAAAAATGCAGAAGCGAAGGACAGGCAAGCAGAAAAACAACAAACAGCAACTGTTTTGACGTCGTTAGATCTCAAACATAGAAAGCCGGAAACAAAGCGGAAAGAAAAGACAATCAAGAAGCCAGAACACACCTCTAAAGTTTCTTTTCCCAGGAGAGCTTGGGAGCATGCGGCATTTGTAGATTTTGAAGAATCTTTAAGACAAAACATTGAGTCTTCTATTCGGCTGCACATTAACTGGAGCAGCAAGATGATTAACGCAAAAGACATCAAATCCCCGGAACGCAACGTTCTAAAGCAGAAACTTTTATCCTTGAATTTTAGACCTCCACACGTGGAAGAAGCATTACAATACAAGGATCCGCTCTCTTTTCTTCTGTTCCATTTGCCAGAGGATGATCTACCTGCCTATTTCCACAAGAGAAAGGAAGATTCAAAAAATATATTGGAAATTTCTGCGCTTCCCTTAGAAATAAGAAATAAAATTGATAGATTAACGGAGAGTGGTATTTCTCGCAAAGAGGCTGCATGTGCTTTAGAGAACTGCTGCATGGATGAAGCTGAGGCTGCAGGAAAATTGACCGCTGCAATTGTTCCTCATCTAGTAAACGCAGTTGAGCCATTCACATCTGAAAGGGAGTCATTAGAAATTTGGGATCAAGAACTAGAAAGTTTAGAAAGCATGTACCCGGAAGAAGTTCAATCTTTGAAGGCAGGTTCTTGTTACACCATAGATATTATAAAAGAATTCAAAATAAAACTGAAGGTGTACAGGACAAAAAACTATCCCTCGACATTACCAGGCATCATTGTTTCCACTTTTGAAAGAAATTATAGGTTACCCAATTACATCAAACAAAAAGTGCTGCAAAACCTTTTGCAGTATATAACAGACTCACACTTGCTGGGAGATATGCTTGTCTTCAATATTTATTTATGGTTACAAGATCACTTGAAAGAAATAATTGAAAATCCAGGTCCTCTACTATCCGAGAGAGAGTTACTGGCTTCAATGAAGAATGACGAGAAAGCCACGTCAAATTGGAGTACTTCTAATGACAACAGATCGAGACGGAAAAATCATACAAGTAATTTGAGTGCTCAGGAACTTGCTTCTTTGAAAAAGGAGTACTCGGAGAGAGTCATAACATCACAATACAAAACCATGTTGGAAGCCAGAAAACGTTTGCCAGCTTGGAAAAAACAAGATGTAATTGTTGATCTAGTGAAAAGCCATGATGTGACTCTAATAACCGGTGAAACAGGTTCAGGTAAATCAACTCAAGTGGTGCAATTTCTCTTAGACACTTTGCAGCGTGAAAATGATGATTTTGGTAAAACCAAAATAATTTGTACTCAACCAAGAAGAATATCCGCCATTGGCTTGGCAGAACGTGTTTCTGATGAGCGTTGTGTTACCTGCGGCAATGAAGTTGGATATGTGATAAGAGGCGTCAACAAGACTTCCTCACAGACAAGAATACGTTTTATGACCACAGGTGTTTTGGTTCGTATTCTTCAAACCGATTCTTCTTTCCTAAAAAACTCAATACTTCTTATCGACGAAGTGCATGAGAGATCGGTAGACACCGATTTGATCGTGGTTCTTCTAAAGAATTTAATGGGGAAAATTCAGGGTTTGAAGATTGTATTAATGAGTGCTACGGTGAATGTAGACGTTTTCAAGAACTTTTTCAATGGTTTAGGCACTTGCCATATCGAAGGACGTACATTTCCAATCAAGGATTACTTTTTAGACGATATTTTGGAGATAGTTGATTTTAAAATAAGGGCTGATAAATTCCGCAATTACTCTGGATATGATATTGATGATAAGAATGAATACATCAGACCCGGCGCAGATTCTAAATTTTTTAGAACAGGTCAAATTAATTATGACTTAGTCTGTGACGTGGTCAATCATGTGGATCAAGAGCTGGAAATGAAGGGAAACAATGGGTCTGTAATCGTGTTTTTACCTGGTGTGGCCGAAATCAATAGATGTTGCAGTATGTTAAAGGAAAAGGATGATTTGAACAGGATGGTGGTTTTACCGCTCCACTCTGCTTTAACACCTGAGGATCAAAAAAGAGTGTTTCGAACATATAGTTCGAAGCGTAAAGTAGTTGTATCAACCAACATTGCAGAAACATCCATAACCATTAGCGACTGTGTAGCAACTATTGATACAGGAAGGGCAAAAACCATGTTGTACAACGCTAACGATAATACGACTAGGCTAGCTGAATCCTTTATTTCTAAAGCAGAGGTAAGCCAACGTAGGGGACGTGCTGGTAGAGTTCGCGAGGGTGTTTCTTACAAACTCTTTTCCAAGAGGCTATATCAGGAAGATATGATCGCCATGCCAATTCCAGAGATCAAGAGGGTCCCTCTGGAATCACTCTATATCTCTGTAAAATCGATGGGCATCAGGGATGTGAATAAGTTTTTGGCGACCGGGTTAGACCCACCACCTATGAAATCCCTAGAAAGAGCAAGTGGAATGCTAGCTACCATAGGATTGCTTAATGAATACGACAATTCACTGACTGAATTAGGCCGTTTTATCAGTCTGATGCCTGTTATGGATAGCAAGCATGGCAAATTATTGATTTACAGTATTATCTTCGGAGTGACAGATGTTGGAATTCTTTTAGCGTCCATCCTGAGCATTGGGACTATGCCATTTTTGAACGACGTTAAAGTCAGAGATAAGGTCAAAGCGCTATTACAAAAGTTCGAGTTCCGTGGTGATCTTCTGGCAGTCACAGAGATCCTTCAACAGTACTTGCAATTAGAGGATACGTCATCTAAAAACAAGTTTTTGAAAGAACATTATCTGTCCTACAACAAAGTCAAGGACATCATGTCTACTCGAACACAATTCTACTCCATTCTGAAAGACGTTGGGTTCATACCAATAAAGAGCCAAGCAGAAACCACGAGGCATCTCAATAGAAACAGCAATAATGTGGCTATCCTAAAAGCAGTACTTACGGGTGCTTTTTATCCCCATGTCGCCAGAGTTCAATTGCCAGACCCAAAATACATGGCTACTAGTGTGGGTGCGATCGAAAAGGATCCTGAAGCCAAAGCGATCAAATATTGGATTCGGAACGAAGAGTACATTGATAGATTACAGGAACGAAAGACAAATACAAAGCTGTCGGATGACGCGAGGGATGAGCTTCCGGCAAGAAGAGCTTTCATACATCCATCTTCTATTCTTTTCTCTTCCAATGGCTCGCCCAATTCCGAGGAACTGGCCACTTTGGAGGACGTGGATGAGGCTAATATGAAAAAAACTTTTGGTTCCGTGACTGTCGCTAAATTCCCCTTTGTTGTGTTCAATTCTTCTCAAGTAACGAGCAAACTGTTCTTAAGGGAGATCACACCCACCACTACCTTGTCGTTGCTGTTGTTTGGCGGGCCTATCAGCTACGAAGTAAATGGAAGTGAGCACTCGCCAGGAATTGTTCTGGACAGTTGGCTACCAATCCGGACATGGTGCAAGAATGGTGTGCTTATTAAGGAGCTGAGGACGTTATTGGATCAAGCAATTAGGGATAAGTTAGAAAACCCAAATTATTCAGGGACCAATAAGAACGTGGAGAAACCAAACGCCGTGTTAAGCTTAGTGGAGAGATTAGTTCATGTAGGTTGAGATGAGTGGTGATAGAATTAATCACTTCTCCCTTACGGACTTCTATAAAAGAATGAACGAATCCCCTCATTTCGTTGCTCTGGCAAACATATCAGCTGATATATACATGCATATATCTTGGCCTATTCTTCTCGATAGAAAAAGTCAATACCCTCTAAACAAGAACCACAAAAGAAAATAGCTTTACACAAACATTATGTCATTGTTAACTGCAAATCGCCCTCTGGCTCACCTGACACCTCCATCAGGATGGATGAGTGATCCTAATGGCCTTTGGTATGACGCTAAGGAAGGACTATGGCACTGCTATTACCAATATAATCCACTAAATGCAGTCTGGGACATTCCTATCTACTGGGGCCATGCCGTCTCGTCGTGCGGGATGAAATGGGAGCATATGGGTATTGCTATTAAACCAAGAACAGATCGTGCTGGTGTGTTTTCGGGATCTGCAGTGGTGGATTACAACAATTCCTCTGGCTTTTTCAGCGATGCTGTCGACCCTAGACAGAGGGTTGTTGCCCTCTGGACCCGGAACACGAACGGTAATCAATCACAGATGGTCAGTTATTCTCTTGATGGCGGATATACTTTCGAAGAATATGCCAACAACCCTGTCTTGGATATCGGCGCTTCAAACTTCAGAGATCCTAAAGTCATTTGGCATGAAGAGACTCGTAGATGGATTATGGTTGTCGCAATGTCTCAAAAATTTGAAATCTTGATCTATTCTTCCACTAACTTGACAGACTGGAAGTATGAATCATCATTTGCCCATCAGGGTTGCAAAGGATACCAATACGAATGCCCTGCTCTGGCAAAAATCCCTCTATTGAACGCTGAAGGCGAGGAGATCAAAAGTCCCCCCGAGAGCAACTGGGTTATGTTTGTTTCGATCAGTCCTGGTGCTCCACAGGGAGGGTCAGCGACTCAATATTTTATTGGCGATTTTAATGGTACCACATTTACCCCCACAACACCGCAGGCTAGATTCATGGATTGGGGAAGAGACTTTTACGCATTTCAACCTTCTTTTAATAGTCCCAACGGTAAAGATGTATTAGGATTGGCATGGGCATGCAATTGGCAGTATGCCCTTCAGGTACCCACAGATAATTGGAAATCTTCCCTGACGCTAATGAGGCAGTTTCATTTGCAAAAGCATAATACCACTCAGGAGTATTCAGAATTGGCGCTGTATAGCTCACCGGTATGGAATACAGATAAACTTGAGAGAGGCATTATGCACCATTGGGATGGTATAGAGGTTGAGAGTAATTCCGTTTCCATTTTTAACATGACGAGTGGTGCTAAAGGACTATTGGAATTCAGTATGGAATGGTCCGTCAACACCGCAGAAGTTTCTAAGGCAGACTTTGCAGATTTGTCCCTATATTTCAAGGGCGCAATGAGCGAAGTCGAGTACTTGAGGCTCGGATTTGAAGCTAACGCGGGATCTTTCTTCATAGAAAGAGACCACTCGAGGATCAATTTTGTCCATGAGAATCCCTTCTTTACAAGTAAAGTTGCTGTCGACTTGTCACCGTACTCCATCTCGAATGGAGTTGCTACTTATAAGGTTCGCGGAATTATAGATCGTAATGTCATTGAGTTGTTTTTCAATGACGGTGCAATGGCCGCAACTACGACATTTTTTGTTTCTAATGAGAATTACATTGGATGGCTAGAGGTCAGATCGAGCGTTAACAAAGTCTACAAAATCACAGACATTTCGGCCCAGCAACTTAATACCATCACCGACTGATTGAGAAGCCGACGGTTACTGAGGTGCCGTCATTGGTATTTCTTGAGTGTTGGACGAGTTATGAAAACCATCAACTGATCTTGTTTTGATTTTAACGCGAATAACTTTTTTATGAGGTATATCTCTGTGGCAACAATCTATCTTCCGACTAAAGGGGTTTCTTGGGAACTGAAGTCACCAGAGCCTCATTCTTTTAGTGCACGGTAACTACCATGAATTTTCATTATACTCCCGGTCCCAATGGTTAAAGGGAACAGAATCGCACAGACGTTAGACTTTTAGCCGGCATTCGTTTTTTTAGGTGGGTGTATGCTCATGCGAGCGGGCTCCAACATGTCATCAAGCGTCTCTCTATGTGCAGTGCGCTTGTAGCTGTTGGGCTATCTCGTTGATGATGAACTGGCAGTCAATTATTTCACTCGTTTTTTAGTACCTGCCGGATTAATAGAAGTTAGAGAGAATAGATAACTTGTTAATATTTTACGCAGAGTTTTTTGTTACATGTAGCCAGGGGTAGCTGTATATTGCAATACTACAACAAGTCCCCATTGCGCGGTTTCATTGCTCACGCTTTTGTTTTACGCGTTTTAGCACTCCTTTGAAGATTAATCGCTAACCTCACCAGTCAAAGAGGTCAGACTAAATATACCTGCGTTGTCTACCCATCTGAATTTTCGTCCTGTAATGTTGCATTGCAAGATTGTGTTAAGACAGGAAGCACATTTGCGTTCCGTCTGAATATAGTTGGATAACTTATCAAATATATGAGTTCTCCAAATTTGCCAACGCGGTGGCACTAAATATATAGATGCTCGAGATATTCAAGTGCAGCTCTGAGCCAACATTTAGAACCAACATTAGCGAGGGGTCGTATAGGAAAATATTGACTATCGAGCACTTAAGGGACATTGCTACTATCGAGCTATCGAGCATCCAGTCCAAGCGGACACCTGGCAATGCTACTAAATTCTCACAACTCTGCTTTATATGGAAGAACTTCAGGATCGCCAGTAAGTCGGGATGTATTCTTTCAAGATATCCGCAAATAGTCAGATCTCCAACTCATTTCAAACTTCCTTTGCTTTGACATGACCGGCGGATTGGTTGGTTCTCTTGGCTTTTATTATACCTATGGTGTACTGCAGAATATTGGAAAAGAGAAGATTTGATTAATGATAAATGAAACCCAGGAAATATAAATCTATTCTCATTTCGAATTCTTTAGCGAAGCTGGCTGTTATTCATTAAAATATGGCGTAAAAATTTTCGACTAGGTAATACATGGACACTCGAAATAGTGGTAATCTATGCATCGAAGTACCATTTTGTTCCCATATTTAATGTTGTTACGCTTTTCAAGCTTGAATGGAAACCAAATGCAGGATTATATGTACCTATGGGTTAACAAGGCTAGATTGAGGACACGATAGTAAAATTTAGTTCGTGCTGATGGTTTGAGAGGAGACCTCGCATGGATGATATGTGAGTTACAGACATAAATGCGGCGCTTGAAAAAATTCTGGCTCAATTTATAAGGAAAGGCCAGGGTCGGATTATTTCTTACTATCAAAATACTTCTTCTGATTTGTTGCGCATGTTCCTGGATATACCCATCAGTTTGAAGAGATGGGTATATCGGGATTTGTACTTTGTCCTCAGAGAATCATTTTCTATGATCCGATCATCATGACACTCAGAACCTTCAAGTCAAAATAGCTCCTGAAATGGCACGCAGCGCTAATCACCTACGAGTTCCATGTTCCACTGGTGATGGAATCCACCTCTTAAAATTTTCACATTGTATCATTCTGATGCGTTACACAGTACTGATCGGCAACAAATACTCAGATCTTACCAGCAGCTACGAATAAAATCTATTCTTTACAGATAAAAGCACCCATAAGTCTGGCGTACTAGTTTTGCCACTGACAATTACAAAAAGGATAGTTCGCTTTAACTCTCCTCGTGACGACACCTTTTATTTGCTCATGATATCTATTTCGTTTCAACAATAGTGTCGTCCTTTCCACATCACCGTAGATATCTCGTAAGTTTGGCTTCCCGTCTATGGTTTCAAATTATTGGGATCCTTTTTTCAGGATTGTTTAGGTCCTCCTCGTCCTTTGGATACGTCTATATCTCTGAGTGTTGTATTTTAGGCTGAGTGAAAGATCTCTCATTATCTTTGCTGACTGAATTCGGCGTTAGGGACATTGACATGCTAAAATTTGCTGCTCACCAGCGCCAATGTGGGTTCCCAGCTCATGATGTTTTGTTGGTTGACGCTTTACAATTGGTATATTTCTGCTGATTAGCCGTCGCAATGGAAACGTTATCAAACTTATGGTGAGTGGCATTTAGAATAGCGAAGGAAATCAGCCTGAATCTTGCGGTGAGGCACCATCCTTGACTTGCGCGCAAAACAAGAGATACTCGAGCGCAAAATTAGTGCCCTACACCTGCATACCAGTTACGATTATTCACGAAATGCGATCTTCATTAGATATTTTATTATCCAGATGATATAGTAATAACTGATTTACTCCGTAAACCGCTCCACTGGAATTGTGCATTATGCTTTACCGGTTAGCGAGCCTTCGGCGAACTGCTGGTGGGCTAGACGCAATATATCTTATCATCTGGACTCAGGGGATATGCATAGAATAAGAATGATCTACAATTTGCTCCCTCAAAAAGCCGTAGTGAGCACTTGGTAACCTAAGTCATAATAGCCACGGGGTATTTTTGGCCATAACAACTTCTGCATTATGACTTCTGCCTGATGACAGAAACTGCCTATATCGTTCAATTATTTTTCTTGTTTGCGCGCGGGTGAACTTTTTTCTCCAGCGCACATTTCCAAGGCAACAATCCGCCTTTAAGTAAAGATAACGCCGTGTGAGGTAACTACGGTAACTTCCGACCGTTGCAGTTGTTTTCGATAGATATTCACTGCATGAGTCACGACGCAAATAATTTGATGCTTGAAGCACATGGACCTCAGGAGATATATTCGTTTGGTGGACACACATTCTTTGGATTTGAATTGACTATGTTCACGTATACTGTAAAAGCAAAATAGGTGCTACTGATTAAAAATAAGCGGCATCATTGATAAACCGTTAGGATTGCGGCCAATGACGGTGCGGTAGCAACCAAGAATCTTCATTTTTAATGAATTTCCCCCGGCTTGATAGAAGGGAGGTGAAGATATCAAACGGCACTTTCAGGGTCCACTAGCAAGTAGCACTGAAAATGATTAGATATTGATTAGCTCGAATAACATGCGTCCAGGCACTTCATTGGTCAGATGCCTTTTTGACGTTTAATCATTGCCTTCAACACTCATCGATTGTTTAAATCAAGGAAAAATAGGCGAAGTGAAAACATACTCTATTTTATTTTCCAAAGCATTATCACTGCAGTCTTTAGCATTATCACAACTTTGTGGTAAGCCAACATACATTCGTGGTCATCTACTCCCCCTACGATAGAGTTCAATGACTGATCTCTTCTCAAGATGTCATCGGCAAAAGGTGTTCTGAGATATCGATAAGATACTTCCACCATATAAGTATAGTCACAGATGGTTGGTTTAGAACTGTTAGCTTTGCAATGCTAATGTAGGCATACAACAGCAATGAGCAATTCAGAGAAAGACTACAACGAGGATCTGATTAAACAAGATGCCTCGGTGAAAGAGAGCGAGCAACATAGTGTAGATGTAGAGAGAGGGCATACTCTGACCACTATCATCTCACCCTATGGTAAGAAAGTTGAGATTGGAGAAGGTGTTGACGATGCGATGGATTTCGCCGAGGAAGCGAAGGATATAGTAGTGACACCTGAAGAGGACAGAAAGCTGCTGTGGAAGATAGATTTGTGTATGTTCCCGCTGATGTGCCTGTTATATGCAGTTCAGTTCATGGACAAAGTGACAACTTCATCTGCCGCTGTCATGGGTTTGAGAACGGACTTGAAGATGCATGGGGATCAGTATTCCTGGGTGGGATCTGCGTTTTACTTTGGGTTTCTTCTGTTCAATTTAGGACCCGGACAGATCATTTTCCAAAGAACAAAAAGGATGGCCAAAATGCTTTCCGTATTTATTATCGTATGGGGAATGATTTTATGCTGCCACGCTGCTCCCACAGTGAGATATCCAACTTTTATTTTACTTAGAGTTTTGTTAGGATGTGCGGAAAGTATGGTGACGCCGTGCTTCACCATGATTACTGCACAATACTGGAAACAGGAAGAACAGTTTACCAGAGTATGCATGTGGTTCGGAATGAATGGTCTGGGACAAATAATGATGAGTTCCATTGCGTACGGCGTCTACATTCATGCCGATTCCTATTCAATTAAGCCTTGGAGGCTGCTATTTGTGATCACTGGTTCAGTGACGATTTTCGTCGGTGTCCTCATCTCTTTCTGGATTCCTGACGAGCCCACCAAAGCAATTTTCTTATCTCAGAGAGAAAGGCTCATGGTCGTGGACAGAATCAAAAGTAATCAACAAGGATTTGGTAATCACCAAATAAAAAAGCATCAAATCTGGGAAGCACTGAGGGATGTTAGAACTTGGCTGTATTTTTTGTTCAGCATCTGCTCGAACATTCCTAATGGTGGTATCTCGAATTTCATGGCCATACTGCTCAATCAAGATTTCAAATACTCCTCTAAAGACACTTTTTTGATGAACATACCTGGGGGAGCTGTCGAATTCGTTGGGTGCCCACTCTTTGGAATTTTAGCCATGTGGGCCACTATCAAATCAGTCCCCGTTTTCAAATCCAAACTAACTTGGGCTATGACTTCCACTTCAATAACACTAATAGGAGTATGCATGTTGGCATTTGCCAACAATGACAAGAGAGCCCGGTTGGCAGGTGCATACATGCAAAACATTGCTCCAGTATCGTTTATCTGCGTGCTTTCAAATATCAGTGCCAACACTTCAGGCTACACCAAGAACTGGACAGTCTCCTCAATTACTATGGCCACATATGCAGCCGCTAATATCGCTGGGCCTCAGACTTTCATATCTACCCAGGCCCCAAGTTATCACGGCGCTAAAGTAGCAATGGTAGTCTGTTATGCTGCCATGTTGGTTATTCTAGCCATAATACTGTTTGTTAATGTTACTGAGAACAGGAGGCGTGATAAGTTAGCAGCAGAAAATGGCCACGAGCCTTTTGATTCTACTGCATTTGCGGATTTGACCGACTTTGAAAATCCAAATTTTAGATACACCCTATAGAATACGTTTGTCTTTTTGTACTTCATTAATTTGCCTCAGTTGCTTCTATATGTCATACTGTAACGTCAAGCTCTTAGCAACCTCGGTGGTTTCAATGGCACTTTTGAACTCTTCAAAAGACAGAAGACCATCCCCATCAATATCATTCTCCATAACTGTCCTGTCCACAATTTGTTGCAACTGCTCATCATCCAAATTGTTGCCGACCATAATTTTTAACACGATGAATAGTTCCCCATTGGATATGAAGCCATCCTTGTCAATGTCATAGATTTTAAAAGCAAATTTCAATTTTTCATCCTTACTACCACGACCACTGAAAATTGATAGTCCTGAAATAAACTCCTGAAAATCCACACCGCCACTGTTGTCAGCGTCGAACACTTCCATTATTCGGCCTGCAAGCGGATTAGCAGATACGCCAGGAATGGTCATAAACTCATCTTTATCGATAGAGCCAGAGCTATCTCTGTCTAGCTTCATGAACCGTTTTCTCAATCTTTCAATCTCATCTCTGTCGACTTTTCATTCATCTTTGTTAGCATTGCACTTGCGGAAAATTTTACAATCAAATAACAACTTTATTATATACATACAGTTTGTATCCTCCAACAGATTATCAATGACTTTGGAAGATGCCGCACCCATCTTAGTGCTTTTTCTGAGTTATCTTGTGAAAACTTGTGGAATTTATTCAAGAGAGTCATTTGAACCAAGCTTTCAAGACGTGTTTAACAACGAACATCAAATCACGTGAAGAAACAGAAAAGACTTTAAAGTTTCTGCCTCGCCTGGCCAACGTCGAATTCATACTTAGATGCTATACCAACACGTCCCTCCTCGACTGTAGCGCCTTCTTCTTCATACTGTTCTTGTTCTTGGAAGTCACTACCCAGACCAGACCAGATTCGGTTTTGCAAGTGAGCAGCAGATGTCGACACTGTACCCTTGATAACAAGTCCATCACTCGTAGATTTACGTGTGAGTTCCTTTGAGGAAGATCCAGCAGGTTCAAGCTCGAGGTGGCGCAGTTGCCTCAATGGCCTTGATGTGGATACAGATTTACCAGTCACGAAATCAAATTTTAGTTCATCATCACCTTCATCATCATCACTGTTCTTTGTTTGCTTCTCAATATCATGCAGTACTTCCTTAAAATCCAATACCCAATCTCCAGTCCACGTTACCTCATCATTGAGTGCGAGAGTCAGTTCATAAGGTGTCACAATTGGTTTGTAGAACTCGTTATAAATATCGAGTATGATGCCACCTTGACCACACCCCAAAATACACCAAACGTCTACGGGCTCAAAATTTGCTAATTTAGCGACGTTGGGCTTACCCACCACAAACAAATAATGTTTTTTATCATTGCTTCTTATAAGTTCAATAAGAGCATTTATTGTTTCTCTAGTGTTTTTTAACGACAAAGTGTTGACGAGAATTCCAATGCAACCTGATGTTCTCGCCGAATGCATGCACTTGTACCGCTTCATAAGTGAAGGAAAGGGTCCCTCTGTAACATCGCTAGTTTTAGGGTCATAAAGCTTGACTGACTGGAATTGTGTTGTTAGAAACAGTAAATGAGGGTCTTGAGGAATACTGATGTGGAATAAATGGTAGTCATCATCAATAGGTTTCTCAGATTTCACAGATTCTGCAGCGCCAGCATCACTGAAGAAAACTCTGTTACCTAGAGTGTAGAGTGGCTGTTCTTGTTCAGTAACTTCTGGCTCACCAAGAATAGTGCAATTTTCCCCCTTCATCTTTTTATTTGTCACGGCATAAATTAGGTTTGGATATTCGCTCTTTAAAGCATCATAAAGTGGTTTAACATGTCGCGTGTATGGCGCATTGGCCATGAGACAAATTTTACTTTCTTTATCGTACGCTTTTTTGAATTGAGCTGCTACATGGGCTATATCCAGGCTTGGTCTTCCGAAGGAATACACCACAGGAAGTGTCTGCACCGCATTTAGACATGCATCGCCAAAGTGAACGACAACATCTGCATTAACGTGTTCTGAAGCCACTTCGTCTACACAACAAGCACTGTATGCTGTATCAGCCAGCACCCAGAACTGCCTATTGTCGTGGCACTTCTGCTGCAAAAGTTGTGTCACAAGACTTGCATCCTGCACGAGAGCATCGGGGAATTGCAGAGTAACTCTTCGCAAATTGTCGTGAGTTTCTAAATAATGAATCAGTTCATCGATGTCGTAATACTCTGCAATGGTGTTGCTTAAATCCTCTAAGCAGTGAGAACCGAGGTAAAAAAGTCTTTCCTTCTCCACAATTTCATATTTTTGTAGGGTAAAAACATTATCATCAGCTATCGTCGATAAAACAGGTGCTACCGTTGCATCACCACTAGGCGAACCAGCCATTTTACACTATGGAAATTTGATCTTGGATTTATCATTTGCAGTTGCTGATGAGATGCTCATCGCCTGAAAAAAAACTAACGAAAAAAAAACCTAAAATTTATGCTTGACGTAACAATTAACAGATTTGTGCCTGAGCAAGTGCATGAAGATTAGCAGCATCTTGAAAAACATGAGCAACAGATTGAACCTAGGCATTACATGTGACATGCATGTACACCTTAGAGACGGTGCTATGTGCGAGTTGGTTACGCCAACCGTGAGAGAAGGTGGCATATCGGTGGCCTACGTCATGCCCAATCTGCAGCCTCCTATTACTTCTTTGGACCGTGTGGTGAAGTATAAGGAGACGTTGCAGAAACTGGCGCCCAAGACCACTTTCCTTATGAGTTTTTATTTATCAAAGGAGCTAAGTCCAGAACTGATCCATGAGGCCGCTTCTAAAGGTGCCATCAGGGGCGTGAAATGCTACCCAGCTGGTGTGACAACCAACTCCAGCGCTGGCGTTGATCCTAACGATTTCACCAGTTTCTATCCTATATTTAAGGCCATGGAAGAGAATGGACTAGTGCTAAACTTGCATGGAGAGAAACCTTCTGTCAGCAAAGGAAGCGAAGATATACACGTCTTAAATGCTGAAGAATCTTTTCTTCCAGCATTGAGGAAGTTACATCATGATTTTCCCAGCTTGAAAATTATTCTCGAGCACTGCACTACAGAAGCCGCCATAAAAACAGTTAACGAGTTGAACAATAATGTTCAAACTCCTCAGGATATCAAAGTGGCTGCAACTATCACAGCCCACCACTTGTACTTGACTATTGATGATTGGGCCGGCAACCCGATTAATTTTTGCAAGCCAGTAGCAAAGTTGCCCAGTGACAAAAGAGCTTTATTGGAGGCTGCCACCTCAGGCAAACCGTGGTTTTTCTTTGGATCTGATTCAGCACCACATCCAATAGGCAACAAGGCCAGACACATTGGTGTGTGCGCTGGGGTGTACACTCAATCATTGGCTCTATCTTATGTTGCTCAAATTTTTGAGCAGCAAGACGCACTTGATAACTTATCAAAATTTGTCTCAGAACATGCCTTGCAATTCTATGAAGTGCACAAAGACAACTTACAATCCTTAGATGAGGCAGTCATCTTCAAAAGTGAGCAAATTGTTCCCGAGGCTATCAGCAACGGCAAAGATATATCCGTAGCGCCCTTTATGGCGGGGCAAAAACTCGATTGGTCGGTAGAATGGCAATGTAAATAAAATATCCATCATTATGATTTCTTTCAATCCTGTACAGCTCCTACAGTTACATATTCTAATCTTTCATCTCTACATCTTCGTCCACGTTCAGCACTTGGCTCATTTTTTCGTATACTTTGCGTTCCTTCTCACCTAATTCATTCAATTGCAGCGTGGCAGGATTCTTCTCTTGCAACCAAAACAGATACCTCTCATTTGATGAGAACACAAGAGCAAATATTCTTCCGTTCTTGCAGGAGTTCACCGGTACCCAAAGCGTTTCACCAGGAATCAAAATCAATGAAATGTTACTCAACTCCTTACCTACCGGCTTCTCCACGGGATGCCATTGGAAGTCCCAAAATCCCATATCTTCTTCTTCATTGGGTTTGATCTCTATTTCACCCTGACAAGGTACCGGAGTGCATATTTTGGTTTCTGGATCAAAGTCGCATACACCAGCCCTCAATTTGAATACTTGGGAGCTCATATCGATGCCTTGGATGTTTCGTCTTGCTTTGGGATGACCAGTTCAGTACGATGTGTATCGTGAAGTTATTAGCGAATTGCCACCTGAAATTGTTTAAAAATTTTCGTGACAAAATTAAAGGGTTGAGACAACAAGAAGCTTTTGAAGTGACTTGAAGACTATAGGAAGTTCCTTGATTTCCCGAATAACATCCGATTAAACATAGTCGTTACCAACACATTCGATCTCTTTTTCTGTGACATGGATTTTCCACCCAAAAAGGCAGAACAGCTGGTTAAACGCATTTCAGAACTCCTAAAAAGTAGACAAGAAACAATCGCTGTCACAGAGGCAGCATGCGGTGGGTTGCTCTCAAGTTATTTGGTATCCGTCCCCGGAGCTTCTGAATGGTTTGATGGCGGTACGCTGGTTTACAGCTTAAAGTCTAGACTGAAATTAAGTGGATGGGATTCAAAGGATATAGAGAACTACACGGGACCAAGCGCGAATGTAGCACTGAGATTGGCAAGGAATTTGAGGTTAGAATTGGGTAGCACGTACACACTTAGCGAGACTGGCTACGCTTCATCAGTTCAAAACAATCCAGAAGCTGCATCCAAGACCGGGGTAGTTTACTATGGTATTTCTGGGCCACATAGAGATCTCTGCCGGACCCATACGACAGGAAGTGACGATCGTTGTGCAAACATGCAGCAATTTGCCCTAAAAGGATTGGAGTTTCTACTGGAAGAACTAGAACGCTCCGAAAAAGATCCAGAACAGCACAAAAAAAAGAAGGCGAAGTCTGAGGAGCCGACAATAAATGGCTGAAAAGAGCCGCGCGATTTTCAACATTCCATGCATGACCGTACTCAAATGATTGCCTTCAATTGTAATACCGTCAAAGGTGACTGCCACCGTATTATCAAGAAATTTTCACCCTGTAATACTAAAAGAGGTATCGAAAGGACAATCTGTTCTCTTGACTGACTTACGACTTCGAAGCTGGCCATGGCAGACTCGAGTGGTGAACATGCGTGGGAGCCCACTCAAGGGCTTCAAAGAGCTGTCGTTGTGAGATCTTTTCTACCTTTGAAACGGTACCCTAACTTGGCTGCAACCAATGATCACTTTTGCAATCTTTATGCTGGTGATGAGTTGTACGTCTTTGAAACTACAGCAGACCGTAAATGGCTGAGAGCTTACCTCTGTGTGATTCCGCTACCTGAATCATACATTTCTTTGGCAAGATCTGGATCTTTGAACGATGGTCTTCCTCAAATTGGGAGTAAATTGGTCATAGTGCCTCGGAGGTTTGTCAGTTTTAGCGTTGATTACGAAGTTTCTCCAACATCTTTTCTCAAAATGCCCAACTCAGCTGACCTTAATGCGGACGTCAGCCCCGAGTGCAAGGTTCCTTCGCTGTATGACAGTTATTCGGCTAATGACGTCACGGCTAAGTCTGGTACTAAACCATCGAGACCTCCTTTCCCTTTCATTAGGTATCAAAGAAGTGGGTTGGTGGATGAATTGAACGCTGCGCAAGGTTTATTATCCGCCCACATCTATAGGATGTATTCGATGGGAGAATTTTTTGTCTATCGCCAAATGACCCTTCTATATCATCAACTCGATTCGATCACGTTGAGATTAAAGTTCGGGCTGGTGACACAGACAGAACGCACCAAGGTGATAAGATCTGCTACTGCACTGCTCACGAATATCAGTAAACTGATTTCCACCAAAACGAAGTCGAAATCTCTCAATGGACCATCTTCTTCAGCTTTTAATCCACAGCATTCTGATCCTGCTGGGTTTGAGAGTGTCTTTGCTCGTGACGCAGACACCGGTGAACTACTGTCTTATAAAGAGAGCAGTCTCCATAAATTGATGGTTAATACAATGCTTCAAGGCCTATCGAAAGAATTTCCTGTGTCAAACAGAAAGTTGTTTGAGATGGAAGTCCCCCCAAATCCGCTGTTTGATTCGAGTCAGTCACATATTTTGGTAGATGTAACTGATGTGACTAGCGATGCGAGTATCGGGAATCCGTTATTTAACAATTTGACGGCATCAATGTACCTGAGTACAAAGAAAGAGGTACTCACAGAACCATTCACAGTGAACATCGACTCAGAGCATATTTTGAGTTTGAACAACATATCTGCTGCCTTGTTTAAAAATCTCCCGGATTCCAAAACTCAAAGAAACAATATATACTTGGTTGTTGTCTTGACGGAAAAAATTCCAATAAAAACTTTTGAGATCAACCCGGAGAGCAAAGCTGCCGACCAATCTCCTTTCATTCCTTTTAGTTTGCACGCGAGCGGTGCAAGTATAGGGACCGTCACTAGAGGTGTGGCTGCTGGTGCCGTTGATATTACAAGGGTATTTTCCAAGTACAATAATTCTTTCACCCCTACCGAAAATTCCTTCAAGTTCAAAATTTACCTGTTTGGATCGTATTTTGTGAAACCCAAACATGATGAAAATAAGCCTAACCAACCAATAACTGGTTGGGGTGCTTTGTTGGATAATATATTGTCTAACTCCCTTCAAGGTGTGGCCGTGAACCCAAGAGCCACATCATTGTCTGTATCTGTCAAGGAAATAAATGGTGAAGCTGCATCACAGCGCTCGATGGGCTCACTCAATTCGGTTATTAAATCGGTAAACACCCACTTTTACGACATTATGTCACAGGAAAGAGAACGAATTTATTTGCAATTGGGTAAAGTATCTTTCTGCAACATAGCACCTGGCGGATCGAATGTTAAGAATGTTACGATCCGAATGTCATCCAACAATAGAGGTGTATTCTTCAGCAGGGGTTCTACTGAGACACCATTTTATAGATGGCAATTTGTTTCAGTAGAACCAGGGGAACCGATTGGCGATTCAGTCAAAATCCATGGTATTGAAAATATGCGGGAAGAGGAATCGATAAAAGTTTTAGCTTACTTAAACGGTGTGTTAATGGCTAAAGCGGACTTGACTATCAAAAGACATAATCAGATTGTGGAATACAAAAAATACTCCACTATAGAACTCCTAAACCCTCATAAGGAACCTCTTCTCAATCTTGAAGTTCAGTCAGAGTATGTTGGTTATAGGTATAACATGGACCCGAAGTTGCAAAAATTCTTGAACATTCAGTCTTATTACAAAACCGACAATGCGGCCTTCCAGCAGGATTGCACGAACGTATTTGCTGGACTGAAAAGTGTAAGTCTAAATCAGTTCGAGAAGTATTTTGCTAAGATTCTGCAAAATTTTGCTGATCTATTTTATTTGTTTGCCATTTCTAAAAAGAAGGAATTCCCGGATTCGTTGAGTGCTAAGACATTTGCTAGCTTTGTGACTTTTATTGACAAAATCTTGACTCATAATGAAGGCTTTCGGTATAGCTTCAGCAAATTTTACAAGAAGTTATTGAAGTCATCTCGTGTTAGCCCCAGCATTGGGTTTGTCATTTTAGACAGTATGGCGGACGTTTTTTCTAAGAGTCATGAAACGTGGGACTCTGTCGGCAGTGCTGTTGCCCGTAATTCAATATACCTGTTAATGCTTTCAGTTGCGTTTTCGAGAGGTATGGATGCGACGTGGAGACAATCTTTTGAGAGAGTATTTTCACAGGTTTGCGAGTTTATGACCGACACATCAGATAAAACAGTAGTTGACCAGACGGCAATTCTTGAACAATACGACCTATGGCTGGACTGTCTCACTTTGTACTACCCCCCGGAGGAAATAGTACAGTTCACCTTGGCCTTATTGCAAAGCTGCAGGAACAAGGAGGAAAACTTGGATTTCTTCATCAAGAGATTGTCGGCAAGGGAAGAAAAATATGCAAATACTAAATTCTCCCTATTACGTCGCTTACTTGTTCACCGTTCACTTCATGATTATTTGTTTGTTACCGGTGTCGCGCAAAGGTTGAGATTGATTTTCCTTACGAAATGTATTGAATGGACTCTACAACCATATGCTGTAGAGAATATTCAGCTAGATACAGCAAGATTGGGAAACGGTGTTCTTATTACGATTGTTGAAAGTACTACTGATAGAATGCTTCAAAGAAATCTTTTGAGGTTACTTCCAACTCTCTGCAAGGTGTTTCTGAACGCTAGAAAGCATTGTCAGGAGAATAATTTCTTCAAGCCTAAAATTACTTTTACTAGGTTATTCCCGTTTTCCATGCCATGTACTGTTCATTCGATGGACTCTTTGATTAAAAAAGAGATTGTTGTTGAACCCCTTCTCGAGATTGTAACCATAATATGCGAAATACTCAAAATAGCCGAAAAACTTTACGGCGCAAACGCATCATATACTGAAATACTTGAAGAATGTGGAAATAAAGAACTGCATTCCAAGTTTTTTGTGCAGAGCATCTCCGCCCTTGACATTTTCAGTCTGTACCATGTGATTGGTATCGCTTTGAAAGGCGGATTTTTTCCTGCCAAGAAGTGGTTGGGAGTCTCTGCTATGATAATGAGAAGTCTGATGACCCTTCTAATAATGTACAGAGACTGTATGACGAAAGGCAATGGATTGAACACAGTGGATAAGAATGATGCGAAGTTAATGGCTGCTTATCTGAAGTCCCTCTTTTTGTTGGCAAATCACAAAACCACCTTTCTCGTTGATATGGCCATCTTGCCCAGAAAAGCAGTCTATTTGATTACGGGTGACAGTAGTGAACGTGCTGCAAAGCTTTTGGAATTTGCTTGGGAGGCGATTGCAGATGAAGAATATGACCACGATTGTGCCAAGAGGTTTGGCTTCGGAAAAATTGGCGCCAATCAATTAGCACTTCTAGACGAAAATGTTCCATTAATCGGTGAAATGATGGTATTTGGAGCTCACGATCATTTCGAGGCGATCAAAATCAGTTGCAAAGTTTTATGGTACACAATAATTAATTTTTGGATGGCATATGGAGCTCTAAAGCCGATCTTAGATGCTACTATTCCCGAGCTATACAACAACTACACAACTGGTAGATTGCGGTTAACAGATGATGAGTTAAAAAAGCTAAAGTTAAGCATGTTTTACACGATTCACATTAGTCCTGAAGACAAGAGCTATGAATCTGTTGTGATCGCTATGGAAGAGCTATTTTCATTTTTGCAACTCATTGCTGATGCAGATAAAATTCCTGATGAGGCGGAATTTGATGATGACCGAACTGCTGTTCACATGGAGATGTTTGGCTATCTCATGGATGCAAATAGGCCAGAACTGTTCCAGAAAATGATTTACCACCTTTTCATTCAATTTACGAAAAAGAAGGATTATGTCCAAGCAGCACTGAGCTTAGAATTGCTAGCTAACACATTCGACTGGAATCCCAATAATAGATTAATGGCAATATCTGCTCCGCCTATGCCTGAGCAGTCTTCATTTGAAAGAAAAGAGTACCTTTACAAGGAAGCAGCTTTCAATTTTTCAAAGGGTCTAAAATTGGAAAAAGCATTATCTCTTTACAAGGATTTGACTACGGCGTATGATCACATCAATTATGATTTAAGTGGGTTAGCTTTTGTGCACAACGAAATTTCAAATTTGTACACTAGCATGCAGACGGTGGACAGACTTGTTCCCACATTTTTCAAAGTTTCTTTCGCTGGTCTTGGTTTCCCAAGTTCGTTGAGGAACAAGATATTTATATTTGAAGGAATGCCCTTTGAACATATTACCTCTATGTGTAATCGTCTTTTGAAATTGCATCATGGATCTTCTATTGTTCAAAGGTTTGAGCAACTCGAAGAATTGTTTGTGAAACCAAAAATGGGTAAATTCATACACATTTCCAGTGTAGAACCTCAATTGGAATTCTCAGATGAGTATCAAAGTCAGAATGACAGAAAGGGCAAGTTCAATTATAAAACTTGGCTATATGTTGAAAACAAAAACATGAAAACGTTTAGTAATTCGAGAAAGCTACCCGGTCCCACCAGCGTTACCGATCTTTGGGTAGACGAGTACACTTACGAAACTGCTTCGACTTTCCCTACTTTAATGAACCGTTCTGAAGTCCTCAAGGTTGCAAAGAACAAGCTTTCACCCTTGGAAAATGCTATGCGTTCCCTACGTCTCAAAATCCAAGAGCTGAGTGGTCTTGCAGACATGTGTTACAAAGTTTACAGAGGACATGAAGATCAAACTATGTGGTTTAATGAACTTTCAAGAAACTTAACAGGAACTATAGATGCACCTGTAAACGGTGGTATGACTCAGTATAGAGAGTTTTTGAAGGAACCCGTTGCGTCCCAGTTTGATGCTAATGAATTGGGAAACCTAACAAGAGCATTCAATGACCTTGCCATTGTATTAGCCCATTGTTTGAATGTCCACAGAGAACTTCTCCCTTCAGAACAATTGAAAGATTCTCATAATATGCTGGTCGTTTTGTTTAAGAAGAACTTCGAGCCAGAGATAAAGAAGAATCATATCAATTTTGACAGCACTAGTCTCACTAGCACTCAGTCACATGGCTCTTCCTCATTCCATTTTAGAAAGAACCCATTCGCCGAATCTTCTCTCGATCCATCACTAGAGTATAGCGAAGCTGTATCCGAGAATGGCAGTGATCTCCAGACGAGGTCTCTCGCCCAATCAAGGCTTACTTGGAATTCAAATAGCAGTCCTCCTATGATGTTCAGGAAGAAATCACATCAAAGGTGGTAATATTGTTGAAGTTTTGACACTTAACTGAATTTTTAACGCCATCAAGTATGCACCGGCAGCGGCAACCTTTATTATTTAGCTACTTTAATCCCTATGTACGAATCTTATTTTTCTAATCCGACAGTGCAATTTGTCAGAGCCGAATCCAAGAAGAAGACGTTTTAGAACATCAGAGTATTGTTGAAAAGGCAAGGATAGTTGTTATTGAACCACAATTTTATCACCACAAGCATGTTCAGATCTGTATTGCGCCCCTGTGCTCATGTTGCCAAGTCTGCATCTTTGTCTTCTCCTGTCAGAAGCGCCATTGTGATGCCTAGGTTTGTATCCCCAATGCGTTTCTATTCTGCTGCTCCAGACAAGCAGGAAATAACCAAAAGGGTGATCGATGTTATTAAGGCTTTTGACAGAACTAATGCTACCGCAGATGTGAGTCCTAAGACACTTTTCCACAAGGATTTGGGTCTCGACTCTTTAGATACAGTAGAACTTCTAGTTGCTATTGAGGAGGATTTTGACATCCAATTCCCCGACAAAGTGGCAGATGAGTTGAAGGGCGTTCAGGATACTGTGGATTGGATTGCCGAGCACCCAGAGGCTGAATAAATCTAAGGGGGGAGGGGGCATAAGCACCACTTTATCTTGTAAATCTTTTTATATACGTGCATAACCATCTGATGCACTATATATACGAGTATTCAGTATTCTAGCTATTCAAGTATGTTGTTTAACATTCAAGGGTCTGAAATATAGCCGAGTTATCTGACGTTACCTTTATTCTCCCTTTCTCGCCACAAGAACAAACAAACTCTAACTCAACATGGAAAATCCCGGTGACAGTACCATAGATAGTGGTAGAGACGAGTCCGAAAAGGCTACACCTCCGATGCAGGTGATTCCTGATGCGAACGAAGAGTACATATCTGCGGATTCTGAACTTACTGATGATTTGCCAGACGACACAGAGGTGATCGAAATAGTACATTTGAAAATACAGGCCATGGAAGATTTAAAGCTCTACAGATTTAAGCACTTGGTCCAGCTATGTTTGAGACAAAACTTGATAGAAAGCATCAGTGATGTCGATTCGTTGCCTGCCGGATCTATGAAAGATTTAGATTTTTATGACAATAGGATCAAACATATTTCGAGGAATGTCAATAAGCTTGTGAACCTGGAGAACCTGGATTTGTCTTTCAATAAGATTAAGCATATCAAGAATTTAGACCAACTGATTAGTCTCCAGAATTTGTATTTTGTTCAAAACAAAATATCAGTCATTGAGAATTTGTCTACATTGATAAACTTGAAAAACTTGGAACTAGGTGGAAACCAGATTCGCGAAATTGGACCAGATTCTCTGAGAGGCCTAAATAATCTCGAGGAAATTTGGTTAGGGAAGAATTCGATTCCTAGACTCGTGAATTTACACTACTTGAAATCATTGCGAATTTTGTCTATTCAGTCAAATAATTTGAAGAAGATTGAAGGACTAGAGGAATTGGAAAATTTGGAAGAACTTTATTTGTCTCACAACCATTTGACCAAGATCGAGGGCCTTGAAAACAACAAGAAACTGACCATCCTTGATATTACTTCTAATACTATCACTAAGTTGGAGAATTTGAAGCATTTGACCCATTTGACCGATTTGTGGGCATCATTCAACAAAATTGACCAATCATTTGAGTCAATTGGTGAAGAATTGGGCAATTTACCCAAATTTGAGACAATTTATTTAGAAGGAAATCCAATCCAACTGAAAAACGAAACTTCCTATAGGAGAAAGCTAGTAATGAACTTGGGACCCTCTTTGCAGAAAATCGATGCCACTTATGTTAAGGGATAATTATTTACATCATGGAACGATTCCTTTTGGTAGAGTAAGAATATCTGAGAAAATTTTAAATGTATGATTTGTATCAATTTGTAGCTGGTTTGATAATTTCTGCTGATTGAAAGATCATGTTCTACAGATTCCAACATAAAGCAGCGCACAAAGAGATGACTACTGCTCTTGTTTCCAAGTATTCTCTCTTTTAAACTCCGTAGAGCAACCAATAGGAGGAAAAACGGAAATGCTCAGATATAATAGTCGACCACGAAATTGAAAGAAGCGTTCTACGTCAAGTAATGTTCAGAAAACAAAAACATCTTTTCCGGGTGGAATAGGAAGCGTCACAGTACCGCTTCTCAAGCGTTGATATGAAAGCTTAGATAATTTCAGGTATCGTGCAAAGTGTCATTAGCATGTAACGTAACCTTGATGCCCGCTAACAGAACAGAACGTAATATTACAAGTATTAATAAAAGAGAGTAGAACTGTTGACTTTAATGTCATGCCAAATTCAGCATTCTTTAGCAGCAAGAATTTTCCAGTATGTTTTATAACTCTTCAGATCAATAAATTTTCCCAAAAAAAATCATTTAGTCGTAAGTCAAAGAAGTATGGATATTGTTCGAGTCAGGTGGATGGTAAATTTGCTAGTATTTCTTATAAGAACTGACAGAAAACATACTGTCAAAATTTCAATTTGGCAATTGGTACCAGGATTTATTGCACTTAAGTTGACTATAAGCAGACCAGTATTTTTGAAATGCCTACCATTTTGTACAGCCTAGCTGCAAGAGGCTACGTTGAAGACTTTCATGGGACTCTCCAATTTGTTCATGGATTTAGAGAGCGTGTCCCAGCAATACTCTGAATATAGTTATATTTTTGGCACGTGATGAATATTTTGAAATAGTAGCCAGATTTAGTATTTCTTCCATTGTATAAATGTTGTCTCTTTCATTTACGTATGATATGACACCCCAAAAGTTGGGTTAAATGAGGTAGTCGCTTTCATTGAAATGTGATTATAATAAGGTGTTCACTTCTCTAGCACAATGGATAAAGTCCACAGATTATCCCATGACGCTTCAGTCACCTTTGAAGTTCAAAGAGCGGAAATTCAGGACCCGTCCCCTGTAGAAAGCCTTTCAATGACTAGCTTGAAGCGGAATACAGGGTTGTTTTACCTCTTAGCTGCTCAATTGTTTAATTCTCTGATGACAGTATCTACAAAAGCTCTCGAAACTACTCCTCAAGAAGATGCTGTCACTGGGTTGCCTCGAAAGCCCATCCGACCTCTGCAGGTGTTGCTAGCTCGAATGTTCATTACGTATGTTGGCGCTTTGATTTATATGTTAATAAAACGGCGCAGCATTCCAAATGCACCCTTTGGACCACCCGAACTAAGATTATGGTTGCTTCTGAGAGGAATTGTGGGATTTTGCGGTGTCTTCGGGATGTACTTTTCATTAATGTATCTCACTGTCAGCGATGCAGTTCTAATTACCTTCCTAACTCCCACTGTTACAGTTATAGCAGCTAGTATAGTCCTCAAAGAGCGCTTTACCAAGGCAGAGGCTTTTGGGACGCTAGCATCTTTTTTGGGCGTGGTATTAATTGTTCGTCCAAAGTTCATATTTGGAGAAGAAAGCGAACCAACCAATTCGGGAGCAGAAAGTGAAAACCCCAGAAAAAGGTTGTTGGCTACACTTGTCGGTCTTGTAGGTGTAATGGGTGTCAGTGGTGTCTATATTGTGCTGAAGTACATTGGTCATCGGGCCCATGCAATTATTAGCGTCGCTTACTATTCTTTAACAGTTACTATTGTATCTGTGATAGGAATTGCTGTAATACCCGCCATGCAATTCAGTTGGCCGCAAGGGAGTCGCCAGTGGCTTCTGTTGATCAGCTTGGGCTTCTTCGGGTTTGTTTACCAGTTGTTGTTAACTATAGGCATTCAGATGGAACGTGCTGGTCGTAGCTCCGCCATAGCTTACACTCAGTTGGTTTACGCTGTGGTATGGGATGTACTTTTATGGCACCATTGGCCCAGTATTTGGTCCTGGCTGGGGATGGTAGTAATTGTGGGATCTACGGTCATCGTGGCTCGCTGCAAATCTAAAGACCCCCAAGCAGCGCAACCTTCTTTGAATGAATCAGTTGAGCTGGAAAATTACGAGTGAGTGGGTCAAAAGCATAAATGTCTTTTGTTTTTCATCATCTATATTCTTATTTTATGACAAATAGTGGAAATGTCATGCATTGCGTGTGTGGTTCCCTTTCTCGGTAGCCCATGTTCTGAATATCAAATCTTGTAAAGCAAGAAGACGTTGAGATAAAATTTGTTTCAACAGACCGTAAGTTAATGTCATCTCTAAAAACAATCTCCAGTCTTTAGAAATTGGAATCACTTGTGCCCCGCAAGCCTTGCAAAAAAACACAGACATCGGTGGCTAGATGGATTTTTTCTAAGGAAGAGTGTGCATAAAAAGGGACTGATATGGAGTTGAGGCAAATGTATTCAAAAGTTATCAGTAACTTAATACTTGTCCTTGTGTTCCCAGAGTAAATTCGATCAATAAAAATGTTTCTCGGGGAATTTCGACTTTTTGTCTTCAATTGGTCCGCCGACGTTAATTTCATTTTGTCTCGCGTTGAAAATTTAGACGATTATATTAGTCGAGCAGAACCGGAGTACTCACTTCTGAGTTACTTAATGCTATCCAACAAACATTTCTTGATTCAACGCTCAGCAAGACTAGCATATTACTCGTCTAAGGCCTCCAGAAAGGTGCCAGCCTCTAGTGCAGATGCTTCTCATGAAGTCTCTAATAAGCAACAATTATTTATCACAGATCCAATCTCTCCTGGGTCCATTTTCTTCCTGCCTAATGGTACCAAAATATTCAATAAACTGGTTCAATTCATGAAGCTACAGCAGCAATACAAGCATGGTTTTCAAGAAGTGATTACTCCTTTGATCTATAGGAAATCACTCTGGGAACAATCTGGGCACTGGGATAAATACAAGGAGGATATGTTCCGAGTAGAGGGTCATGATACCTCAAAGGAAGAATATGGATTGAAGCCGATGAATTGCCCAGGTCATTGTGTGATATTTGGCAGGTTCGATAGATCATACAATGAGCTGCCTTTGCGACTTTCTGATTTTTCACCATTACACAGGAATGAGGCATCTGGCGCTCTTTCAGGATTAACAAGGGTTCGTAAATTTCATCAAGATGATGGTCATATTTTTTGCACACCAGATCAGGTCGAAGAAGAAATAGCTAAATGTCTGAAGCTGGTGGATATGTGTTACAATAAGGTGTTTCCTTTAAGTCCTAAGGCACAAACAGAAACGTATATTTTAGAGCTATCCACTAGACCTCCGAATTATATTGGAGACATAAAAGTATGGAATCACGCAGAAGATGTGCTAAAGAATATTCTAAACAAATTTGGCAAACCGTGGCAAGTTAACGAAGAAGATGGTGCATTCTATGGGCCGAAAATTGATATTAAAGTAGCAGATCACTCAGGCAAATATCATCAAGTAGCTACCATCCAACTTGATTTCCAAATGCCAGTAAGATTTGACCTCAAATATAAAGATAAAGATAACACCTACAAGAGACCCATTATGATCCATAGAGCGGTTTTTGGATCATTAGAAAGATTTATGGCTATGTTAGTTGACTCAAACAGTGGAAAATGGCCTTTTTGGCTTAATCCAAGACAGGCTATGATTATTCCTGTTAATACTAAGAAGCAAGATCAAGTTTTAGCCTGTCAAAACTTGATTTTAAAGCTGAGAGGCGAAGAAAGTCCAGACACAACTGAGCCAATCCCGCTTAACACATTTCATTTTAATGTCGACCTCGATGAAAGACCAGAACCTATTGGATATAGGATCAAAGATGCCCTGATGAAGAACTACTCCTATCTCATAATTATCGGTGACAAGGAAGTTGAAACAGGAAAATTTGTTATAAGGACAAGAGCAGATCGCAAACTTGAGCACTTAACCGCAGAAGAAATTTTCTCCAAGTTTTGTGATTTAGAAAAGAACTATAAATGACAATTCCAAAATAAACTACCCACTATTGACATCTCTATTACCCTTTCCTTATCATGTAAATAGATTTATACATCTTTGATCGTAAAATCCAATGAGTACAAAGGCGTTAAGTCATCTATTTTTCCAGGCCAGATTGTCTCCGGCAGATAATTTGCATTTTCGGCAAGGAAACTCTGACGAGACTTCTGATCCTGAACATGAAGCGTATGCAGTTTTGCTTGACATTCACTCACTATCACGGACATCTCCTGTGCGACAGAGCGTCTACGTTCCACTTCTTTCAGAAGATTGTAATAGCTTGTTTTAAAGTTCTGATAGAAATCAAAAAGCTCCTTCGTTACCTGAACTTCCTGCAAACAGGTTTCTTTGAATGTGGAGATTAGATCCGAAATATCTTTGAAAATCATTAAATACTCTTGATGCTTATGGAATTCATTGATTAATTTTCCTATTTGATTATGCATACTTCCTTTTTCTAAAACTTTCCTCTCTAAAATACTTCTAAAGTTCAGCAAAAGTTCGTCCACATCTTTGATAGTTTCTCTTAAAGTAGTTAAAATGGATGAGAGCTCACCATTGTCTTTTGTTACCACTTCCAAGAGTTCTTGATAATTCGCTCCTTCCACTTGTTTTGATTGAAGAATTTTACACTTATCGAAATGGTCTGTTAATGATTTAAGGTACTCTACTAATTCGTGTTCCAAGGTGTTCATCGTTTCAGGATAAGTTGTGTTTAATTCTATTGTGTCTTCGCATGTAGGCCCAAAAGCTTCGTCAAACGCTGATTCGATACTTTTGATTTTCGTAAATATCAATTGTTCGCTAACTTTCTTGGTCATATTAGTGTATTGCGAGGTGATATTCTCAATTTGTTGTCGAATTATCGGGATCTCCTTTAATCTTTCGTCCAATATATGCACATTCTCTTTTGGTATGAAATCTCCTAGTTTCGATTGCTCCTTTTTGCCATTAATTTCTTTCTTTTGACTCACTAGTATGTTGTCGATATTATTCAACTGTGAAACACGGGCAGATATCTGGTCCTGCCAGTAATTCATAGTCTTAATCAAATCGACCAACACTACCTGAGTCCATTCAGTCTTAATCAAATTTTCACCTATACCAACCTTTAGAACACACTCGTAAAGGAAACCACCTTGATTTTTCAGGCAATTTATCACAAACCTTAACTTGGAAACCTCTTGTTGCCATTGAGATAGCTCGGCCTTAGCTCCACCTATTCTCATGCTAGCCTCTTGGCAGAGGACTTGCGCTTCTACTAATGTTTTGCGAGCATTAGATTCGAATATCTCAAGGTCTGGCTCTTCCATGATCTCTTTCGAAGAGCAGCAAATTGTAGCTTTTTATGTAAACTTCGTGGATGATCGAAGCGAAAGAAGAAGGGCTTTTGAACGACGAATGAACAACTAGTGATACGGAAATAAACTGCCAGCTCCCTGAAAAGACTTCAAAATTGTTAATGAGATGAGCAAAAGTGGCAACAGCAGCATTGCCAAAAAGAGGCGGTTGGGCAGCGACGATGACAGAGAGGGTTCGTATGATGTGGAAAGATCGCCCGTTGGTAATATGACGAAGAAATACGGCATTGGTGCCAAGCTGCTCTCGAAAATGGGTTACAAACAAGGGCAGGGCCTGGGAAAACACGGCTCGGGAATAGCATCTCCAATTGAACCGGAGAGGCGTTTTACTAGAAATGCAGGACTTGGGTCACTGTCAGCGGCGATGGGAACCGAAGAATCAGAATCCGATACTGATACCGATGAAGAAATACTTGCAAGAAATCTGTCGGGTACGGTACTCTTCCAAAAAACAGCCACGGAACTGTTAGACAAGACTGTGTCTGAAGATGAAAGAGAATTTAAAGAGCTATTAAAAAAGTTGCAAATCCAATGTCAGGTAGATCTGCCTCAGGAGAAGCTGAAAGAGTTATATCCTGCCAATAAAGCTGAATTGGAAGATTTAGTGAGAGAGCTATTGGAAGTTCAAACAAATTTAGAAGTTATAGAAAGCCGCATATCCCCAGTGGAGACTGAAATGCTTGATGTGGATGATGAAATGAAAGTATTGAAGGAAATTGAGCTGCACCACAATGATCTTGATACCGAGAGCTTTAATTTAAAATCTGAACTCATACTAAGTATAAAAGACGACGATTTGGTTGACCAATTGTTCGCAGATATGCTTCAAAAGACTTTGTCATTGCCTTTATGGCAATGGGATCCATTGGAAGAGTCAGACAGAGTAATTTCACACCTTTTAAAACTACTAGGTATGTTAAAATACCGTATGGATGATGCTTCCACCTCTATGAATCGCACACAAACTACTATATTCCATCTTGTGATAGAGAAATTAGTCTTATACTGTAAGAATTTTGCTCTGGAAAAAGAAAATATAAGCACGCTCATAACCTTGATTTTGGATTTTAAGCCTTTACTGAAGTTTACTAATTGTGAGGACTATATTCTGAAAAAGTACATAACTCCAAAGCTCATAGATGCCATAAATATATGGGATATATGTGGTAGTAATTTATTCCCTCCCAGAATGTGGTACTATGACTTTTCGGTTATAATAGACCAAGCCACTAGAAATAGAATAGAGGAGATAACGGAGGCTAAGTTCATCAACTACTGCCAACTTTGGCACCACAGAAACTCTCCGGTAATAAGACCTGCTGATTTGATCTTTATACAAGAAGTATTAGGACACGAAAGGTATCATCACATCGTCAGAGGGAAATTTTTGACTGAATTCGTTGGTCAATTGTGGGACAACTACTTTGACCCATTAATCGAATTGGAGGATAGCTCTGTGGAGGATGCATCATTCTATTATTATAAAAGACTTCGAGAATACAGACGGTTTTTTCATCCAAATGATTACAAAATACTGATTGGTGCTGTTTTCAATGAGTTGAACAAAATTCTTTACCAATGGCTGCTTTATGCCGATGACGAGGATCTCGCTGGGGCACGTTGGTGGTTTAATGGGTTTATTGACAAAATTTTTGCAGTTGAAGATCCAATTGAGGTCGAATTGGCCGAAATTCGCAGGACATTATCTTTTTTTGACGATCCCAATGCATTGGAACATCCATTACACGAAGATACATTTGACTTACAGGCAGCATTGAACCTCTCGGAGCAAGAAGAATATGATATACATAGTATACCGTTGCGCAAGGTCGAGCCAACCCTGAAAAATGTGATCGAGGATTTTTGCGAACAAAATGGCTACGTTCTGGAAAAAACGGATAAGTTCACGCAGTTGTTGCATGGTACTAAGCAAGACGTACTCGTTCCCATATTCAGAATTTATAACGATGGCAGCAGCTGGAACGTCGCCATCAAAGATGACATTCTGTGGCTTGAAAGGAATAAAGGCGAATTTTTTCCTGCGTATTTATACGAACTGGCACCCTAGAGGTGTATTTCATTATATACAAGTTTCGTAAGGAATTTTTAGTTTTCCATTTTTTTTTTTCCATTTTTCATTTTTGCATCATTGACTACTCTTTAGACACACTGTCCTGGCCCTTAACAGTTTCCCTTTGTTCTTGCTGAGCAACCGACTTGTCCTCGCCCGAAGCCTCTGCGGCACTGGAAATTGGAGCTTTTTGGGCGGTATCCAAAGCAGCAGCAGACTCTTTGGCCACGGGATCCACAGACTCCTGTGCAGCAGCAGCCTCTTCTTCATCTTTCAGCTGCTCAGCATAGTGCTCAGGGTGCTGCCTGAAACAGTCCTGCATGTGCTGGAATTTTTCCACACAGTCAATACCCTTGGGGTCGGCCTCAGAGTACACAAAGCACGAAAAGGCTGATTTAAACTCCTCGCCACAGGGCCCATGAGCCATACCTCCAAGACAGGGACAGTCCCAATTAATTTCGCCGGTGTCAGGATTGTACGCCGTGGCACCCTGCTCGGTTTCACCGTCTTCTCCATCCTGTGATTTTTCAGTGGATTCTGATTTCTGCTCGGGCTCGGACTTCTTGTCCCTCCCGTCTTCCACGGATTCTTGGGATGATTTGGAAGCCTTAGCAGGCTGCTGTGGTTCTTGCTCATTAGCTTGGGCCCCTTGTTCTCCCTTCTGGGACTCCTGCTCGTTCTGCCTGGGCTTCTGCTCGTTCTGCTTGGGCTTCTGCTCGTCATTTTCGGGCTCTTGAGGCTCTTGCTCATTCTCCTTAGGTTTCTGCTCGTCATTATCGAAGTCTTGAGATCCCTGATCCTTCTCCTTGGGTTGCTGCTGGTCCTTCTCACTTCCTTGAGACTCTTGCTCAACTTCCTTAGTCTCCCGCACATCCTTGTTGAGCTTCTGTTCATCCTGCTTGGATTCTTGTGACTGCTGCTGATCTTCTTCGGGTGCCTTTTGGGTCTGCGCGGGCTCTTGCTTGGGCTCCTCAGCGGATTCCTGGGCCTGGACGGGCTCCTGCGCGGGCGCTTGAGCAGGCTCCTCGGGCTTCTTACTCTTGGCAGACAGGACCGACTTCAGGTCAAATGGTGATACAAACAGCACAGACCCCAGCGTCACAATGGCACCCAAAGACAAAGCCGCAAACGAAGAGCCACTTTGCTGGCCACCTGCCGCACTCGACGCATAGCGCCTCAGACATCTGCTCTGTAGAACTCCACGCTGAGAGATCCTGTACACTGCACTCCTGGAAACGACTGCGCGGAACATTGGCGATCAGATTACCGTAACTTGGCTATTCTTGATGTTATTGCCTCGAGAACAAAGGACTGTGGCAAGTTGCGATTATCTATTTGTCAACCTTAAAACGACAAAAAAAAAAAAAAAAAAAAAAGAAGAGATGTGGAAGCCGGGAGAAAACCCAGAAAAACCAGGGAAAAAAACGAAAAACAACAAAATCCTGTATGCTCGTTTCGCTTTGCAAAAAAGGACACCATCACAACCCAACAAAGAGGTGTGGGGAGCGCAAGGATCAAGAACCACTTTTGAGTAATTGACACTCAGAACCGCACAGCTTGCCCTCATCAAATACTCTGTCCAAAAAGAGAAGCAAAAAAAAACCTTCCAAATCATGAAGATCTACTACATAGGCATACTGCGCACCACCGGCGAAAAGGCGTTGGAGCTCACCCAGGCCAAGGACCTGTCACAGTTCGGCTTCTTTGAGAGAAGCAGCGTTGCACAATTTATGACCTTCTTTGCAGAGACCGTGTCTGCCAGGACTGCTGCCGGCCAGAGACAGAGTGTGGAGGAGGGCAACTACGTCGGCCACGTCTACGCGAGATCTGAGGGCATATGTGGCGTCATCGTCACCGACAAGGACTACCCAGTGAGGCCCGCCTACACGCTGCTTAACAAAGTGCTGGAGGATTATCTTGTTGCTCACCCACCCACCAGTTGGAGTACTGTAGCCGAGACAAATGATAGCCTTCAAATGCCCGAGTTGAATGAAATAATCAAGAAATACCAGGATCCAGGTCAGGCTGACGCCATTATGAAAGTCCAGCAGGAACTTGACGACACCAAGATTGTCCTGCACAACACCATTGAAAATGTGCTACAGAGAGGTGAGAAGCTAGATAACCTGGTTGACAAGTCTGAGACTTTGAACACCTCTTCAAAGATGTTTTACAAGCAGGCCAAGAAGAGCAACTCTTGTTGCGTCATTATTTAGTCGTGTGTGTGTATTATTGTACTTGCATGGGAAAGAAGTGTATATTTGTATGGGATTAACACGTATTATTTGTAGTGTGGTGTTTGCGACCCGCGCTTGTTTGCAGCTGTTTACGCAACGGCGTCAGAGCGCTGATTCAACCGCTCGCAGCAGCCCCGCCAGTGCTTTCCCGCAACTTCTTGCGCAACGGACGAGGGGTCCCTGACGTTTCTGTTTACGCTGCCCGGCTACTACGTAACTTCTTCGTCTGCCCCTGCCTCGCGTTTTTTGTGTGGGCATTCCCATTGTTCCATGCTGCAGATTCTGAGCATACGCTGTAACCCAACACTCCTCCCTGTCTTTCACTGGAATGTTCAGCTTGCTGCTCGCGGCCCGTACCGTTTGACCTGGTGCTCGTGCTGCTGCGCGGTGATAAAAGAACGAGAAAAAAACCCCTGTTACCCGCCCAACGGCCCTCCCCGCCGTTCGGCATCGGCAGAGAAGTGTTTCTTCGCTACGTTATAGAGTATGTATTGTCCTGGCAGATCGCAGCATACTGCACCGGTCTATAAGTCGGTGCGGCGGGGCCATCGGCACAGGGGTACTCCGGGCTTTTTCTGGCGGGACGTGTGCTGAGAAAGAGGGTTCCGTCACGTAACGGAGTCATGCCACGCTGCTCGGTTTTGTGCCTCTTTTTTTTGCGATGGCTCCGGTTGCTACGGGGCGCTGCAAAAGTGCAATAATGTATGTGCTGTTCAGGCCAAACGTGCATTGCCAAGAACGGAGAAGCCAAACAAAATTAACGGCAGTGTGAGGACACCGCTGGTGGGAATCGAACGCGCGACTCCTATTTGGATGCGTTTTCACGCGTGGGAGCCGCGTCGTCACCAGGTTGACACAAGCCGCCACCCATACAGCGTCTGTCTCGTCGCTGTCGACGCTCTCTAAACCGATTTTTCCGCCCACCTCACCATACACCTCCCGTTGTTCTTCGGCGGACAAAAGCATCCGCGGGGTCGTTCCCCCTTCCCCTCTCTCCATGACAATACGGTGCCAGCTCGATCTGGCAATTTACAGGGTTCTCATTGGGTCCAGTTTGCTGTTCCAAGAGGAAGACCCGGTCCACACAGCCTGAACAACGCACACGCGGCAGAGAGGAGCGACGAGGGGAGTCCGAGGCTGCCCCGATCAAGCGCGAAGCAAGCGCGAAGCAAGCGCGAAGTAAGCGTGCAGTGGAGCGAGTGGCGGGCTGCCGAACAACACACGTACACATATATAGGCGCGTATATAAGACACTTGGAGTTGCAGTGGGTAGGGGGTGCCAAGAACTGTTTCTGCAATAGTGTCTTCGAGCAGAGTAATTATTGTCTTGGCAACATGTCCGCAATGTGTGGGAGACTAAAGCCGCTGGCACAGGCGTCGCTGAGAGCCAGTAAGAGAGCATTCAATACCAAGTCGCCGCTGCGCGGGGTGCAATTGCGCCCTAGCCGGTGCGCGCAGCGCCAGGCGCACGTCCCCTTCAGAAGGACAGCCGCCGTGGCGACCGCCGTAGTGGCAGCCGCGGCAGCGGCTGCGGCCGCGGGCTCGGCAGCCGGCATGTCACTGTGGGGGTCGCCTATTGCCAATGGCACCACCAAGGATATGTCCAAGCCGGCTATATCCGCCGACGAAGTGGCCAAACACAACACCGACAAGAGCATCTGGGTAGTAATCGACGGCTACGTGTACGATCTGACCGAGTTCGTGCCCGTTCATCCGGGCGGTGCCGCTGTCATCAAAGCCAATGCCGGCAAGGACGTGACCAAACTATTCCAACCCATCCACCCTCCTGACGCCATCGAGAAGTTTATAGACCCCAGCAAACGTCTGGGCCCGCTCAAGGACCCCATGCCCTCGGAGTTAGTCGTCGGCCCGTTCACGCCGGGCGAGACCGCCGAAGACGTGCAGAGGAAGACCGAGCTGCGGTCCAGGTTGCCGCCATTGGACTCGTTGACCAACCTTTACGACTTCGAAAACCTGGCCTCGCAGATCTTGACCAAGCAGGCGTGGGCTTACTACTCGTCTGGTTCCGATGACGAGATCTCGTTGAGGGAGAATCACTCTGCGTATCACCGTATCTTCTTCAAGCCCAAAGTTCTGGTCAACGTGTCCAAGGTGGACACTTCGACCGAGCTGCTGGGCGAGAAGGTTGATGTTCCTTTCTACGCCTCGGCAACCGCGTTGTGCAAACTGGGTAACCCTGCAGAGGGTGAGAAGGACGTGGCGCGCGGCTGCGGGATGGGGCCCAAGACAGCGCCCCAGATGATCTCCACCATGGCCTCTTGCTCACTGGAGGAGATCTGCAAAGCCGCCAACAAGGATCAGCTGCAATGGTTCCAGCTTTACGTCAACCCCGACCACAAGGTTATGGAAAACATGATTCACGACGCCGAGGACATGGGCTGCAAGGCTATCTTCGTCACGGTAGATGCGCCTGGTTTCGGCAACAGAGAAAAGGATGCCAAGATCAAGTTCACGTCGGACATCAGCGGTCCCAGAACAATGCGCAAGGGCAAAGAAGGCGGCGGACAGTCCAAGGGAGCCGCGCAGTTCATGTCCAAATTCGTCGACGCCTCGTTGTCTTGGGAAGAACTGGCTGAGATCAAGAAGAAGACCTCGCTTCCTCTTGTCGTAAAGGGTGTGCAGCGCGTCGAAGACGTCATCAAGGCTGCTGAGATGGGCTGCAGCGGTGTTGTGCTCTCTAACCACGGCGGCAGACAGTTAGATTTCTCTAGGGCACCCATTGAAGTGCTCGCAGAAGTGTCCCCTATTCTAAAGGAAAAAAACTACCCCAACTTCGAAGTGTTTGTAGACGGCGGAATCCGCAGGGGCACTGATGTGATCAAGGCGCTGTGTCTCGGCGCCAAAGGTGTGGGGCTCGGCAGACCTATCCTGTATGCCAACTCCACCTACGGTAAAGAGGGTGTGCAGAAGGCTATTCAGTTGCTGAACGCCGAGGTTGAGATGTCGATGAGACTGTTGGGTGTCAACTCCATAAAAGAGCTGGGTCCGGAGCTGCTCGACACTACCAACATTAAGGCAAGGTGCACGCAGGTACCCAGAGACTTCCTATACGACAAGACCTATGTTAGTGGCAACCTGGCAGACTTCCTCCCACCTTCAGATGGTGGTGATGACGCAGCTGCTGGCGGAGACGACAGCTAGTGCAGCCGCGTATATATGGGCATATTCATATATATATCTATATACTTATTTATTCTTCGGGTCTTTTCGAGGTTGTGTGGTGTGTAGGTGTTCTGGAGCTCCGGTTATCTTAGCGTGCAGGGCTCGGCGGCTTTGCTGAGTGCCGAGAAAGACCAGGTGTCTGCAGCCTCTCTTGCTGCATACACAGTTGCAGTGCGTGGAGCACAGCAGCTCTCCTGCACGCAACGATGCTGCGCGCCAGGTCTGACAAGAACTAGCCAGACAGGCCGAATGTGATTGGCTTCTCTGCGTCCTGGACACGCTTGCGTTTAGCCGCCCAGCGTAGCGTTGGTTGTGCCTCTACAGGGCGACTTACCAGTGGGAGTTGGGTGTTAGTAGAATTCGTTTGAGGTGACACGAACTTCAAAACAGACACAGACTAAAAAAATAAGATAGTTCAGACTGACTAGTTCCCGAAGAAAATACGCGACAAGAGGCTAACATCGGGGTCCCCGGATGCGCTGATCAATTGGCAAAAAAAATAAAGAACAAAGCAATTTCAACCGTTTCGATCCTGGACAGATACCATTGTTTATTTCTTCATTCATTACCCCTTCTAGTTTTTTTTTTTTCGTTTTTGTGTGAGGGTCCTTGTGTGTGTATTTGTTCAATCGTGTTGCAACATTCCTTGGCTGCGTTAAGCTCACCTGCTCGTTCCCCTCATAACAGCCCAAGATCATGGGTCGCAATGGTACCGAAAATCATGCCAACGTACCACGTTCTTCTCGAGGGCGCGAACACCGAATTTCGCTGCCCAAGTTGCCGCCCCTTGATACTAGATACCCTTTCCTGGATGACTCGGATTCGAATACGCAGGAAGACATGTCGATCGGGTGGACTCCCGTGAGCGACCAGCAGCAATTACCTAGCAGACAGCTTCCTGCGTTGCCACCGGAGCCAGTTAGATCTTTATCGAAACTCTCGAAAGCGGAATCTTTTAGCAGCTCTCCTACCAGGTCCTCAGGTTCCTTGAAGAAGCATAGGAATAGGAGGCCACCCCCGCCTGTAATATCTGGCAATCTGGCCTCGCCGAATTCACCTTATGGAGTTTCATCCCCAAGTGCCCTGCGGAGCGCACGGGTGTCTAACTTCATGGGAGAACTGGAATTTGCACCTACTCCGACCAGTTTTTACAATAAGCCGCCACAGGAAGTGCTGGATTCTGACATTACCAGCAGGAGCGGTTCCTCGAGGCACCTGAGCACCAAACGCTCAAACGAGAGTCTGCCATTTATTTCCTTCGACAACACGGATTATTCCACCAGAGCGCTTCCTCCACTGCCAGCAACCAACTCCGAAAATGCTCGCTCAAACCCGGAGGACTCTTCAGATTTTTATAAGAAGCTAGCGCCCCCACAGGCGGCGGGTGCTCGCATCGCAAGCACGCATTCTAAGTTTTCCGATAGCATCGGGAGCTACTATTCTGACTCACACTATGCGTTCAACAATTCTACCGCCAGAAATAGCAGTTTCAACTCTCTGTTGGGTGGAAAGCCGCTCGATTTGGCGCCTAGCATCACGGCCCCCACACAACCTTTCACGATCGACTCGTTGGATGAGAGCAAACTGTACCAGTGTTATAGCGTTTATCGCTTATCCGACATTTATGAATGGATTCTTAAAGTCTACTTCGAGTGGTTCAACGAGTATGTGTTTGGCAAGATCGAATTTTTCCAGATGGTGCAGCTGCTTTTAGAATTCCAGATGCCTAAAAATTTTGACCAGGATACCATCGATTCTAACGTAGATAGAATTATAGAGTCCTTGGTCGTACAGGGTGCTGTACGGTTTGACCTGGAAGAAAACGAAGAGATTTCAATCATCATCGGCGGCTTGGACGTTTCTGGTATCTTTACGCAGCTTCTACCTTGTTATTCGTTTTTGGATTCTGCGTACAATTCAGAGCCGTCGACGCAATGTTATTCCACCACATGCGTCAGTCGTTCGATTTCTGATGCCAGGCCAGAGATAAAGCTGTCCGAAATAATCAACAAGTCTGTCGGTCTTTGGACTGACTATTGGAAGCTCACACCTGAAGAGCTTGCGGAAATTAATCCGAGAGAAGTGCAAAAGCAGAGTTACATCTTCGACTTAATCATATTAGAAGAGAGATCGATGAATATGGCGAATGCCGCAGTGGAAATATACGGCGCTCGGTTTGACCCGAACTTACTTCCCGATGAACCTGAGTTTGCTTCATATGCATTTGACGTCTTTTATCCACTCATACAACTGCATAAAGAGTATTTGTTATCGCCTATTTTTTGGAAACTGAAAACAAAAGGTAAATTTATCGATGGCGTCGGCAAGATCTATCTCAAATGGTGCAACGAAGCGCGCGAGTACTACATAAAATATGCGATTGCCATGGCTACAGTACATGAGGTAATTCTCTGGGAGAAGCAGCACGGTACAAGGTTCGCTCAATGGTTAAAAGAAATCGATAATTCTCCTGAGGTTACACGCTCTAAGATGTATCATGATGTTATTTTTTTTGGTGGCTTTTTCAAATCTCTTCAGAATTTGCCAATAACATTGAGTTCCATCTTGAAGAACACAGAGCCTTCTGCCGAAGACTATGAATATTTGAAATTAGTGATTCCTGAAGTGGAAAAGCTCAGTGCCGACGTAGACCGCGCTCATGGAACCGCTATAGACCATAGAGGTCTTGTACGATTTGCGAAACAACTAATTATCCGACAATCGGAAAATGGAAGCTATGTCAATGTTGTAAACAGTGCTAATTCTAACTTAGCAGGGCGAACTCACGATAGGCTGGACCTAGGGTTGACCGACCCAGAAAAAAAGATAATGCACTCAGGAACTGTTTTCAAAAAGAGAGAAATGTGGCTCGATACATCTCCGCTCTTCATTGTTCTTTTGGACAATTATTTCTTAATTACAGAGTTTTTCCGGAAGGGCAACCAAGACAGATTCAAGCTGGTTGAGAGACCGATACCGATAGATTATTTGAACTTGGAGCAAAGGCGTGGACAGGATATGCCCGGTAGCGCTAGTACTAGTACGAGAGAATCCTCCTTTCGTGAAAACAAACAAACTGTTCAAACACCAATAATGGCAGTACGTCCTCATTTAATTAGCGCTGCCACCACAATGAGAACAATTTATAGTTCCGATAAAACTCTAGCCAATAGTATGGACACCAACACCACTAATACTGGGTCAGTTGAGTATTCTTTCAAAATTCGTAACACTGCCACCAGCGAGTCTTTTACCTTCTTCACACCCACTCTTCAAGAATACCAAAGCTGGATAAATGCCTTTATGGAATGTTTTAAAAGTAATCGAAGCTCTTCGCGAGCTTTTGATTTGCATGTTTTGAGCACGCAATTCGGATACACCGAAAAAGAAGCACCAGTTAACTTGCCCGTTGCGCCTGAAGGTTCCGAAATTGACGTTGCACTGAAGAAATACGAGGCGAAGTTAAGTCGCCGTGAAGAGGCGGAAAAAGAACTTTGGGTAACTCCTACTACAATTTTCTGTTCGACAGATTTTGAAATTGATGGCGAAAAATTCCGTTTAATCGCCACCGATGATGGGATATTAATAAGGCACGAGTCTAGCTACAAAACAATTTTCGTGAAACTCATTCAAATGAACTGCGTAAGACAAATGGAAATAAATGCAAAACTAGGTCTATTATTTGTCCTAGACGATAAATTACTATGTTATTTTAGTGTCTCGAGCATATTGGGCGCTTATTACGACCCTAAGAAGTATGCAAAATCCAATCATTTGGTAGGTGTTGTTATAAAAGATAAAGTAGGATACTTCAAATTGGCCGATGATTTTGGCAACTCCAAGCATTTATTCTACGAAAGAAAAAATAAAATTGTTGTCTTGACTCCAGAATTTGACAGAATCACTAGGTTGCTCAAATATTTTAAAAAATACAAAGAATACAGGCTGCCTTCCTCTGCCAGTGGTTTATTGGGCTCTGATGTTGAAGATATTGTGGTATTCAAGAAGAGTTTTATCTTATGCACTTCTAAGGGGACTATTCTTTACCACGATACGTTTAATGACGATGGCATTGTTTTACCTAATTTCCTGAATGATACAACTATGCTGTCCTATGTGAAGCAAGGACATTCAAGCTCTAATCTTTTCAAGGCAGCGATAGAAAGTTCCTCAAAGAAAGATATGTCAAAGCAAAAGATGGCAGAGTATGTTAAGAAAGACATTGCCACTGTCAAAACCAAAACTAAAACATGCTTTCAAATTGCCAATTCTAAGAATTTCTTACTTATTTATGATGAGGCTGTAATAAAAGTAAATCGACAGGGCGAGATGGAGGATTGGACCAAGGATATTCTAGTATTGAATTTTTATTGTACGGGTGCCTGTTTCCATGAGGGTTACTTGATACTCGTCGGGGATAATTTGATACAAATCTACAAGGTGACAGATTCAGAAGTCGAACTGGCGCGACTCATTCCCGTACAGATTATCAAGGGCAAAAAAGTAAAACTATTGAATTCTTCCAAGACGAGCAATCCCGTTTTTGTCTTGAGCCACCCACAGATTGCCAACAGGCAACTTTTGCTGACTTGCAGTCCTTGTAACCCTAAAAAGAACAAGCATTAAGAGCTGCACGTCCAGCTTGATGCTTACTATTTTCTATAAGCATTTACGTAAACAATTTTGCATTTTCCTTCGCGTGAAAAGAGTGGTGTCGGATCAAATAAGATCATCGCGCCAAATGTCTCGAACTCATTCAATAGGGAGGACTACAATGAAGACATGAGTATTGACAAATTAATCGATTGGATCATTTTTCCGTTATTGAAGTATCCCATATTTCTTTACTTAGTACTTTGCCCACCCCAAGCAAATGTATGCTTGTTCTTAGTGTGCTATTCATTACTTCTTATCTTTTGCAACAATCTGAATCATTGGTACAAATGCAAGGGTAACGAAGATTGGCAGCCTTTAAATGAAGTCGAAGGTGCGACTGTACTCATTACTGGGGGTAGTGATGGCTTGGGTCGATCCATAGTTCTAGAGATTCTAGCTCGTTATCCTCGTGTCAAAGTTTTAAATATCGATCTGCAGAAATCTCCACAATCAAACCCGAGATTAGTGGATATTGAATGTAACGTAGGCGATATCGAAGCTTTGGATCATTGCTTGGATCGTATCAAGGCTTGTTATGGCGATCAGTTATCTCTCATTGTAAATAACGCTGGGATCAGAGCGCCATACCAAGATATGGACCAACAACAGAAAGATACGATACAGAATATATTTGGTGTCAATACATTTGGCCCAATAATGATCATGCAGAAATTGATTCCATCAAACAGACAATGCTATGTAATCAATGTTGCTAGTACGTTGGGAGTTTTGGCTCCCGCCAGACTTTCTACTTACGCCGCAAGCAAAGCTGCTCTCATAGCATTTCATAATTCCTACAGCTCAGAACTGAGTACAAACGGTATGACGAAAATCCGTACGCTACTTGTATTGGCTGGACAATTGAACACCAACATGTTTAGAGGATTTGAGCCGCCTCGACAATTCTTCGCCCCCATGGTTAATAAAAAAACATTAGCGAATAAGATAATCGACTACAGCGCAAGGGGCGAGAGAGGTGAGTTGTGTGTTCCTTTCTATTCTAATTTTGCTCATCTACTTATGGCTCTCCCGATCTTACCCAGGGCTTTAGTTCGTAAACTATCTAAAATGGACAGCTGTCTACCACAGGAGTAAACCTGGATTTTTCTGTATAAACGTTATAAATCACTGTTTCTTTTTGGCATCCAATACATTCAGTTGTTGGCCAACCCACTCGTAGAGAAGATCAGTTTGCAAATAACCAGCTTCAGTGAACACCTTGTTTGCTGGAAGCGCTGTTGTTATCTTAGAATTATCGCTGCTAAGTAGTGAAACATGATACAAAGGATCGGCATTTTCAAAATGAGTCTTCACGGAAAGTTTATTGCCGTCCTTACTGACGCCCTCATACGTGACACCCTTCTGAACGTATTGGACGAAATACCAGTAGACGATTGATAGGATGATGTAAGATCCCACCAGAACTACTTGATAAGGTAGGCATTCCTCATATTTGAACTTCTTATCTAGCAGAAAGCTAATCCCAGCCACTAAAGCACTGGCATATCCGATGAATAGTTTAGTGTCAATCAAACCAAAGGACTGCTTATAGCCGTATCTCGCGAAAACACCTGGAAGTGCTTCATCTAAAGTTTGACGAAGCTCTTGAGTGGAATAGACGTTAATTGGTTTGGGCATAGAGATTTTGGTAGCTTGAACTTTTTGTTGGCACTCGAAATTTTTTTTTTCTCGTTATTTTGTTATATCAAACTTTATGAGAAAAACGTTGTTAGTTTCTGAAATTAACAGTCAGAACCTTAACTTCAAGATATTTAGTCAAACAGTGAGTTTGGACTCTCTTGAAGCTTCTTTGACCACTTTTCCAGTGTTGGACAAGTGGTGAAGTTGCTGCTAGTTTGGTGCAACCATTATCTAACTTATAGTTCCAATAAAATGGCTAAGAAGGACAGTTTGGAGGGAGCAGAGCCAAAGGGGGTTACCAATGGCAGTGTTAACTCGCCGCCGTTAGGAAGGGATCAGAGGAATAATAATATAGGAAGAAGGCAAGCTCATAAATATCATGGGAAGAACCACAAAGGTCACAAGAAGCAGCAGAGGTATGCGGCGGAAGGGACTTCCAGAAGTTCTGAAGATAGCTTTGATACAAGTATTGTTGAAGAGCTGAATAGCGGTAACTATATTATGAAGGGTAGAAAGGCTCAAGTTTCCATTAATCATTTGCTGCAGTTGCAATTTCCGGAGATCAAAAGAACTCCTGAGCATGTTACCCCAAGGTCAAATAGAAGAAGACAAGGCAAAAACAGTCACATTCATTTGCATGGTGATTCTTTCATCAATGCAAACTATAGAATACTTGCTGATAACACGGTTAGTTATAAGGAACAGAGCAATAACCCCAACGTTCCTGTGCCGCGGGAGCATATCGTAAGGGTTGTTGTCCCTCCAGGGCAAAATTGTCCTATCTGCTTAAGTGAAGAGCCAGTAGCTCCTCGAATGGTCATTTGCGGCCATATCTTCTGCCTTAGTTGCCTTCTAAATTTCTTTTCAGTTGAGGAAACTGTGAAGAATAAAGATACGGGATATGTACAAAAGAAAAAGCATAAAGAGTGTCCTCTTTGTGGTAGTATCCTACGGTCTCAAAACTTTAAACCGGTACTATTTGAGGATAATCATAGTACTGAAAAGCCACAGAGTGGAAAGGAAGCGACTATGCAACTTATGTGTAGGCCTCATGGCTCGATGCTTCCTTTGCCTGTGAACCTAGGTATCGATCCTTTAATAGTAGGCGACTTCCCACCGGTCGAGATGTCGCAGCTCGCGCCCTTTTGTCGCATGATGATGTGCAGCGCAACTTATGGCATTGAGTTGTTGCAAAAAGATATCGATGCGTTAAAGACTCAGTATGAAGTAGATAAAGTGCTCTACAACGATGACGGCAAATACTACAAGATGGCAATAGAGCAGCTGAATGACACTGTTGCAGGTGTCTTCTCTCAACTTGGCGAAGAATCTGTGAACATGCCGCCAATATCGCAACTGCAGCTAGGAACCTCGTTAAAAAGCAAGTACAATGAATCGAATGCTTTTTTTTTCTTCCAGACCTCCTTTTATTCTTCTACCAGGTATTTTTTGTCGCCTCTCGATGTCAAGATTCTACTTTTTGCGTTCCAGCGGTACTCTGAGTTTCCCGCTGAGCTTAAAATAATAGTGGAAAATGTCACTTACGATACCGTTGTAACCGAAGAACTCATCGCGCGCTACAAATATCTTTCACATTTGCCTTTGGGTACGGAAATTGCCATGATTGACGTTGACTGGCGTTCTAGCACGTTGATTCCAAAAGAAGTTCAGGAGAAGTTCGCACCAGACTTGAGAGAGAGACGCAGGAAACTTCACATGAGAAGACAGAAAGAAGAGAAACAGAAAAGGTTATATGAGAAGCGAGTCGAGAAGGAACACGCAGATTTCTACAGAAGAGAAAATGGCGGGGAATTGCCTGCAGAAGTAATTTACAGTGGATCAGATCCAATACTGGACTCTTTGAGGGCAGAGCATGGTGTTGATCGAGAACATCCTCATGTAGAAAGGACCATCTGGGGTACGTCCATTCCTCTGGATGAGCACGCCAGCAGAGAGAATGAAGAGTTTGAAGCTATGCTGCGCGAGAGAATGCAACAAGTTGACAGCAACCAGCAGCAATCTTCTGGAATGAATAAAAAAGACAAGAAGAAGAAGAATAAACTGGTGCTTTTCAGCAGCAACCATCAAACTTTTTAAGCATTTGTATACGACCCTTATTTACAGTTAGACGGACTCTGCATGATCGCATAGTTCGGTCGAGAATGATTAATATTTATGTATGTCGGAGTAAGCTTCAGGTCAACTTATGCATTGCGGTGGGTGTGCTCCATGTAAACGGTGTTTACATCAACATTCTCATTAGTGTTTTTTTTTCTTCACTTGTTTACTGAAATCAGTTCTCGATGTAAAGGAGAACATTACGAAAAACACGTCAGAAACGTTATCCAACATAAAGATAAACAATTCACATAAAAAGTTCATTCAATCGCTTAAGAACTGTCATGAGTGGAAAATTTGTACGTGCATCTAAGTATAGACATGTTTTTGGCCAACCACCTAAGAAAGAGTTGTGGTATGATAATGTTAAAGTCACATTGAACGCGTGGGATTCCAACTTGGTTAAAACCAACGGGAAGTTTATTTCTGTGAATTGGAATACTTCAGCTGGTGGTTCATTTGGCGTCATTCCCGTAGTTGAACATGGAAAAGCTCCAGAGGTGGTGCCCCTTTTCAGAGGGCATACCGCACAAGTGCTTGATACCGATTTTGATCCGTTCGATGACAACAGAATAGCTTCCAGTTCTGATGATGCTCGGATTGGCATTTTTGAAATTCCCGAGGACTATTCCTTTTATCACAATGAAGTTGATGAAGAGGGTGAAGCTAAAGATGTCCACGCTATAAAGATGCTTTCTGGACATGGTAGAAAAGTGGGGCATATTCTATTCCATCCTATTGCCAAAGATGTATTGGCTTCTTCTTCGTTGGATCGTACAGTTAAGATTTGGAATGTAGAGACGGGTGAAGATTTGATCACTTTGGCGCATCCAGAAATGGTTACTTCGATGTCATTCTCCTATGACGGCAACTATTTGGCTACTGTGGCTCGTGATAAAAAATTGCGGGTATGGGACGTGAGGGCTCAAAAATTACTGGGCGAATGTCAGGCTCATGAAGGAGCTAAGAGCCAAAGAGTCATTTGGTTGGGCAACAGCGATCGTCTGGCTACTTCTGGCTTTTCTAGATTAAGTGAACGTCAGGTTGGTATTTGGGATGCTTTCCATCTGGAAAATGGCCACATAGGTAGTTTTTACACAGTTGACCAGGCTCCAGGGATATTGATGCCCTTTTATGATGATGGAAACAGAATTTTGTTTCTTGTAGGCAAGGGTGATGGTAACATTAGATATTACGAGTTCCAAGATGACCATTTGTATCTACTCTCTGAGTACTTATCCACAGATCCCCAAAGGGGGTTTGCGGTTGCCCCAAGGCGCAGTCTAAACTTAAAAGACAATGAAATCATGAAATGTTTTAAGACTGTGGTGGACACGAGGATTGAACCTATCTCCTTTTAGGTCCCCAGAGGATCAGAAGAATTCCAGCATGATATTTATCCAGATGCGCCAAGCGATAAACCTGCCTTGACTGCCGAGGAATGGTTTAGTGGCAAATCAGTGGAGGGACCTCTTTTGGTCAACTTGAGGGCATTATTTGAGGGTAGCCCTATTGAATTGCATGCTTCAAAAAAGGCTGATCAAAGGAAGGAGCAGCCTGAAAAGGAGCAGCCTAAAAAGAAGGAACTAAGGAAAGAGGAGTCGAACGAAGGGAAAATGCGGGATGAGCCTAAAAAAGAAGAAATAAAAAAAGAAAATAATACTGCGGACGTTCCGGAAGGCCTTGGGAGTCAAACTTCGTCGCTCAGTCAAGACAGGACCGTTGACAAACTGCTAGAAAAATCTTCTGCACTAGATGCTCTGAATAATGCTGAGGATCCCTCTAAGGATACATCTGATTGGGATGGTGAGGACGAAGAGACCGTAAAGAAAGATTCACGGGGCAGCAGCTCTCCGCAGACCTCCAAACCTGAAAAAAATCCGTCAGAAGGGAAGTTGAATGGAGTGACCAAGGATGCTTCAAGTACCGTTTCAAAAAAAAATGACCCCACTGAAACCGAACCGGATGTCAATACGGCCCTACCAACAGATGGACCATTGGAAAGCAAAAACCATTCTTCTGAACCTCCCTCAATGAGAGAATCTGCCGAAAAATCTGTATCCCCCGAGGAACCCAAAGTTGAAAAGCCTATTCACGGGGCGGCATCGGAATTGCCAGGTACTGGCACAGGCTTGAAATCTATGGGCCTGAAGCAAGCTGCTGAGAAGTTGTCTTTATTGGTCTACAATTTGGAGGGTGTAGTAGAAAAATTAACTAAAGCCAATATTGAAAAGAACGAGCGTTTAGAACAACTAGAAACGAAAATCGAAGCTTTGTTGAGTCAGCAAAAATCATAAAACCCTTGTTCTGAAGTAGATAGAAACTAACGACGGTTGCTGTAGTATATAATATTAAGTATACCTTTTTATACCATATCACGTGTAGGATATCATATCCAGCGCGTTCACCTCAATTCTAATGCAAGCCGGTTGGAAAAAAAAAAAAAAAAAAAAAAAAAAAAAAAAAAAAAAAAAACACCTAATCTGACTGTCTCATGTGCACAATCAGAAGAGTTTTAAAGATCTCACACGGAGCTTTCAGCTAGTGTATAGTTTGCTGCAATTGCAATAATTGCCAACGAGATATTTACAGTTGAACACCCCATATCCTCCGGTGCTTTTCCTGCCTTTTATAGTTATATTGTCTCTTTCATACGTAGTTCTTCTTTGGAGAAGAAAGAGGCCAATATTTCGAAGTCGAAGCTGTAATCGAGGAGCTCTGGCTATATTCCACCGTGGTGGTACTTTTGATCTTCTGTATCTCAGACTCTTTATAACCATTCTTTGCATCTTTGGCATCAGATGAGCTCTGAAAACTCTGTGATGGAGCAGAAATATGAGGTAGCCAAGGGATTTATACCAACCATTGAAAAAGTGTATGCCGGAACCAATACAGATATTCCTGAGGCAAATTTGTTGGGTGATCTTTTGAAGCTACTAGCTGAGTTGCCGGAAGATTTTCATCTCTTCTGTGATCCAGTTTTTGCTCCCATCTCTGTATTCTGTCTGACCATATTCTCCTTCAATGAGCAAAGTACTGTCTCGTGGCTTAAGAATAAGTTCAATCCAACTTTGGCCAGGTGTGACAAATGCATTTTAAATTTCACTAGAGGCAAATGTAAGATGCTTCAACACTTCGCAGTGCAGCGGCATGTTCCTCATGAACATGTTTCCAAGTTTAATGACATCGTATGCCTTTGGAGAGCCGACGCCGTTTTTCCTGTTTTACACAAGATTTCAGTTAACGATAATACTGAGGTAAAAGTAACTCGTGAGATTGAATTAGCGGTCTTCGAGTGCTTATGCAATCCGCATATGTTGAGGTTGAAAAAGGATTTAAGAATGACGTTTGACGTCATTTTCAAATATTTGTTCCATGCTAAGCAACCCTTTTTGGATCCATCCAGTTCAGAATTTTTCGGCAAGTTCATAGCTGGAATTATATTTTGTTGGTGCGAAGGTACTCAGGAGGAGATACAATGGGCTCGCATCATCCTTAAAAAGCTCCACGAGGAAAAGTATTGCATAGGACTAGAAAATTTTGGCTCAGACGTTCTTGAAGAAATCAATATCCATATGATCTTTTTACAGAATCCCGCCAACTGGAATGAAATTGTTGTTTCTCAATTTTGGTCCAGACTTATACCAATTTTTACTTTATTTGAAAAAGACATATTTACAGAGTATTTTGAGATTCCAAAAAATATTGACTCCTTAAAGAAAACCGTACGGTTTCCTTTCGAATCAATTTACAAGATGTGGTACAATCATTTGGGAAAAACATACCGTGATAAGCCGTTAGAGTTCTTACTTAGAGCTCTTTGCATGTTTTTAGACAAACTAGGATCCGCATTTTGGACAAAATTGGAGCCGTTTACATTTCACAGCATATTAGACATGGTGTTTGATCGAGATATTTTTGCGAACAAGCTAGTTCGGGTACAAAACAATCCAATTCCTGATGATGAGATTGGTATTATAATGTCCTTCTCTGGTTCAATAACAGATATGGTGTCTTGGACTTTGCCATTTTATAAAGCTCTATCTAGCTCAAAAAGAGTTCAGATGGTGAAGAAAGTTTCTATGGCATTTCTGCGAGTAATTTCAAACCATCAATCGTTAAAGTCTCTCCCAAAGGCATGTTTAATGAATTCATCCACCGCTCTCTTGAGGGCTGTTTTGACCATAAGGCCGGATGAACTTGCTATGCTTTACGATAAGCAGGACTTTGAAGTGGTCCTGTATGCGAAGACCGATTCTCGAGCCCTGTTGAATAATCCACTTATACAAGACATTGTCATGAAATCTGCCACCAGTCCAACGGAATTATACCCAGATTTGGGGGAATCGGTTGTGTCTGTCTCTACGTCTGCCATGATGGTTTTGACAAAATCAATCAATTTTGACATTTTAATGCTTTGTGAAGCTACTTTCAAACTTTATGCAGGGCGACATGTTAACGAACTGAATTTGACTCCCACTTTGGTGGAAAATTTGACCGCAAGACTAGACCTGCGATCCTTTCACGACGGACCTCTGTTGGCCAAGCAACTTTTAATCTCTTTTAATCACATTAATGGTCTGCTAATTGTTGAGAAATCGAAAGACCCGGCGGCGCAAAGGCACAATGCTCTTATTAAGCAGTATCATCACCATTGCACGAAGTTAGTTGGAAAATTTGCAGATATTCTTCCCAGTCAGTTATCAATCATTCTCGCCGAGAGGGAACCTGCGCAAGGCTTTTGGTCATGCGTATTTTCATCAAACACTGAGTTGTACCAGGCTGCTACCAATATTCTTTACGATACCTTTGATGTTGAAGGTAGATTTGAGGGGGTTCATGCAATTTTAAAGAATAATTTAACCAATCAGTTGTTCGCCATCGACAATGTATTGCATCAATTGATAAAGTGTGAGTTTTACGAACCCTGTCCCAGAGCAATCAGAGTGTTGATGGATGTAATGAGTGCCTTCACAGACCCTGTAGCAGGAATGTTTTCCAATTACGAAAGTTTGAAAAATGAGAAAACAGACAAAGAATTACATAGATTTTGGGAATTAACGTGGTCGTTTTTGGATACGATTTATCGTTGTACCTTGAATTGGGCTACCAAATACGAATATTCAGAATTGGAAAACTTCACTAAGGACACACTGGACCTGAGCAGGTCCTTAGTTGATTCATACAGAGAGTTTTCTGACTCATTAAATGATACTAAAATAGATCTTTTCGAAAGTGTCGTCAAAGCATTCAAAAACATGCTTTACTGGTTAAGACTGAGTGACGATGCCTTACTCGATTCCTGTGTCAGACTAATAGTCAGCGCTTCAGATCTGGCTAAAGAAAAGCAGATAAAATTCGATGACACTTTAGTTGAAATGATGGCAAAGTATGGTTCAAAGGCTAAAAAGTTTTCTAATAAGTTGTCTGATCAGCAGGCAAGAGAAATTTTAATGAAGGCAGAATCATTCAACAAACAACTAACTGATAGAACTGCGTCAGAAGCTGAAGCGTACCATAAGGAAAAATTACTTGCAAAATCAGGACAATCTTCGTTTGCAAGCGCTCAAACGAGTACAACAGTTGCTGCGGAATCTAAGGCCGAGTTCCTGCAAAGAAAAGCTACATCTTCTTCAATTACAGGACGGCCTAAGGCTACTCAATCAAAAATTACATCTTTCGGTTCTTTCCAACCTAGCAATGCTATCGCTCTTCATCAGCATAAACCTATAAAGCCGTTATCAAAGATGGAGCTTGCAAGAAGGCAATTGTTGAGTAATCGAGTTATACATCCTCCGAGTGCAACGGTATTTAATCATAGGCGTACTGTGGTAAAACCCAAGGATGAAAGTAGCAGTGACGAGAGTGGAGATGATATTGAAACAGCAAGAGAATTGTTTGCATCAGCCAAATCAAAGGGCAAAGGAATAGAGACCGTTGATATAAGTGGTAAAGTTATTAAAAAGGGTACAAGTGCTGAGCGCGCAAAACTTGACGGAGAGAATATGAGAAGGAGGTTAAATGTGGACTTAAATCCGTTCTACGAAATAATTTTACAGTGGGACTACTGTAGGTGTGATGAATACCCAGATGATGTAATGAAGAGTCATTGTGTTGATCTAAAAGATCAATTCAGATCTGTGGCCGAATACCAACAAATTGTAAAACCGCTTCTGCTTTTAGAGTGCTGGCAAGGCTTGTGTTCTGCTCGTGATAGGGGCGATTTTAAGCCATTTAGCATTATAGTGGGTAACAGAACAGCTGTGTCTGATTTCTATGAAGTTTATGCTTCTGTTAACAAGAAAAAGCTGCAAGACTCTAGCATAACAGAATCCGATTTAATTGTTCTAGCTAGTTTTCCAAATGACTTACCAGGGACTGAATACACTAATGAAAGCTTTAAAAGTGCAGGAGAAACGTGCTTGGCAAAGGTGCGTACGCTAAAGAATACTAAGGGAGATAATGTTGACGTTACCTTGCGAGTCCATAGAAATCACAAATTCTCCAAGTTTTTGACGTTAAGATCCGAGATCCAGGCTGTTAAAGTCATGCAAATGACTACTGTTGAAAGAGAGTATACTTCCTTGGAGGCTCTGCAATATTACGACTTAGTGAATCAAATTTTACAAGCAACTCCAACACCACAAATGGAAGTAAACAATGATGAGATAGAGCTAGTCAAGAAAAAATATGAATTGAATTTATCTCAAGCGGCTGCTATCGTTAATACTGTTCTGAAAGAGGGTTTTTCTCTTATTCAGGGACCCCCTGGAACAGGCAAAACTAAAACGATTTTAGGCATCATCGGATATTTTCTTTCGACTAGAAACAATGTTCCTGCTAACGTCATAAAAAATCCGGGTTCTTCTTCTTCTTTAAGTACCGACCAGCTTCTGAAAAAACAGAAAATTTTAATCTGTGCCCCTAGTAATGCAGCTGTTGATGAAATTGTGCTCAGACTAAAAAAAGGTGTCTGTAATAAAGAGGGTAATATTTTCAATCCTTCAATAGTGAGGGTGGGTAGATCTGATGCTGTCAACGCAGCAATTAAGGAATTTACCTTGGAGGAACTGGTAGACAAAGAGGTTTCACACAAGAATTATGAGTTTACGAAGAATCCGGAGTTAGAAAAGAAGTTTAATGAAGCAGTCCATAAAAGGAGAGGATTAAGAGCACGGCTGGATGCCGAGAATGGTGTTCCTACCAGCTCAATGTCTACTGAAGACATAGCAAAACTACAATTGCAAATCAGGGAACTCAGCAAGCAGCTAAACGAGCTAGGGAGAGAAAGAGACTTAATGAGAGAAAGGAATTCCGTCAATTATAGGAATAGAGATTTAGACAAACGAAACGCACAAGCACGAATCTTGGCAAAAAGCGACATCATTTGCTCGACTCTCTCTGGTTCAGCCCATGATGTTTTGTCCTCACTTGGTGTGATGTTTGATACTGTGATTATAGATGAGGCATGCCAATGTACCGAATTATCATCCATCATCCCCCTGAGGTATGGCGGTAGACGTTGTATTATGGTTGGTGATCCTAACCAGCTACCACCCACTGTGCTCTCTGGAGCCGCAAGTAGTTTCAAGTACAACCAATCTTTGTTTGTGCGCATGGAAAAGAATATGACGCCATACCTATTGAATGTGCAGTATCGTATGCACTCAGAGATTAGCAAGTTTCCATCTTCTGAATTTTATAACTCTAAATTGAAGGACGGTCCGGAAGTTGATATTTTGAATAGAAGGCCATGGCATGAAGTTCCATACATGCGTCCCTATAAATTTTTCGATATTGTGACCGGCAGAGAACAACAAAGCTCTAAAACGAAATCATACGTGAACATGGATGAAGTCAGAGTTGCTATGGAACTAGTCGAGAACTTGCTCAACAAATTCGAAAAAGAGATTAGTTTTGCTGGAAAAATTGGTGTCATTTCGCCATATAAGGAGCAAGCGTCGAGGATGAGAAGGGAGTTCGCTTCATATTTTGGGGCAACTGTTCTGCAAGAAGTAGATTTCAATACCATTGATGGTTTCCAGGGCCAGGAAAAAGAAGTCATCATTATTTCATGCGTTCGTGCAGACGACACAAAATCAAGTGTTGGGTTCTTGAAGGACTTCCGCCGTATGAATGTGGCACTAACCAGGGCAAAAACAAGTATGTGGATTTTAGGTCATCAAAACTCCCTGGTGAAGAACAGGTTGTGGAATCGTCTGATTACAGATGCTCGTGAACGTGGTTGTCTGGAAGTTGCATGTCCCGGTTTTCTAAATCCAAAAAATTCAAAAGCCCAAGCAATTTTGGCGCGCCATAAGCCCTCAGATGATAGCTCTCTCAATTCTGATGATTATGATCCGTTTGAAAGCATGAAACCTGAGTCGAAGGTTCATTCTAAAAGAAAGCATGAAGATTGGGATGCACAAACGCGTCGGGGGATCAACAACGAAAAGAAACGTAAAGAAACTAGCTCATCGTCTGCTTTACAAGGTAAGAAAAGAAAGTCTTCCCTTTTTGGTGGACCTACTATTGCCAATGATATTGGCAATTCTGGGCCTTATATAAAAGATAAAGGTAAGCCAGATCGCAAAAAATCCGAGAATACAAATCCAAAGACCAAGAGGCATGTTGGTTTTTCCGACAATGTTGAAATTATTCCGAGAATACATGATCAGAATGAAACTCCGAACACGAAAACTTCTACTACGCAGCGAGATGAAAACAAACCTGCACAAGTTGGCTCTCTGCCATTAAAAAGATCAGATCCTGAGAGTGAAGATGATGAAAATGATTATACTCCACGACCACCAGAGGAAAGGTTGCCGCCCAAAAGAAAAGACGAACAAAAGAAAGAACAAAATTCAAAAGTTGATAAATCCCACCAATCTGCCCTTTCAGCCCCCCAAACTGGGTCAGGCCCCCAAAATCATCTTTATGGTTATCAAGTAGCAATTCCACCGCCGAGTACCCACTATCGTCCGGGAGGAAATGGTCAGCAACACCAATTGCAGTATTACCCGCCAACGAATGGCTTTTACACTGAAAATAGTTCTTACTCCCAAATGCCTCCTACGGCTAGCCCGGTGGGAGATTCGTCAGCAGCACATCAGTCCTTTCCAGGACCACACCAAATATATAAACCACCATCCCGGTTTAATGCTGTGCGCAGTGGCACAATTGGTGCCAGGTCCGGCGATAGGAGGCAGCAATCTTCGAACTTGTTTATCCCCAAAAAAAAGCAGCATCACAAATAGAAATTATTTCTCTATTCTATGTTCATAGTACTCCCAATTTGCATTTTTTATATAATTCATACATTCTGCCGTATTAGCGGTTCTAAAAAATAATAGCCATATTGGTTTTCGATATAAAGAGCTTAATCTCCTCGTAGCAACGATATTATCAATGTGATCTACCTGAATTTCAATCTCGTTTATCACGTTTTCCTTTGTAAGAATCCATATCTTCAAGCTCCATAGTATTACTATGGGTAGCGGGATCGACTGTTTCGCCAGTAATGCCGATTTTTGGTGGTGATTTGCTCGCGACTAGGAATGGAGGGCTAGAATGACTATGCGAAGGTGAGGTTGACGGAGCCGGATAACGATTAATTTTAGGGATGCCCAAAGGTTGAACCGATTCACTAGAAACTTCTTGAAGCGCTTTTTCAATGGCGCTCTTTTCATCCATCACTAACGTTGTAATGATTTCGCCTTCACAAACAGAGATAACAGAATTTAAATTTTTAATGGTACTTTCAAGCCACACGTTTATCTGTCCAGCAGTCGGCTGATGTTTATCGTTTAAAGCAGCTTCCAGTCGATGTTCTAGATCCTCGACTATTTGAATGCATTCTCCCCAAAGGTTTCGCTGGCTTGCTAAACTGGAGGAATCCTCCTTCTTATGAGTCAGTTGATCCTGCAATGACTGGATTTTCATATCCATGAATTCAACGGCATGGTCAGCAATATCCTCTTGTTCTTGGGTTTTCTTTGTGTTTTCATCACTTAATTGTAGATGAAAGAGTTTTTGACTTAGGAAAGATCCCTGGTTCTCGGGTATTGCAAGTCCCACTTTGGAAAGTATTTTCATTTTCGAGTGGTGGATCTTGGCTAAGTCCCCATTTATGCTGTTCGTTTCATATCGTATTTTCGCCTGCTTATCCCTTAACTCTTTGGATATGAACGCTTGGTCCTTATGGAAATCCCTTAGCAAGGCTTCTAGTCGTTTAATATCCTTGGAAATTTCGTCCTGAGATGCCTTCAGCAACCCCACAGACCTCATTAGCTGCTCTCTATCTAGCGCTCTTTCTTCAGTTCTATCATTCACCAGTACAGTATTAGAGACACCCACCAATTCTATATAACTATTCAAAAGCGACCGATAACTCGATTCGACCGTTATGGGGATCCGAGTTGCCATCATCTGCGAAGGTTCCAGGGACCATTTTTTTTTGTCCTCTAAAAGCTTTGACTCCTTCTTAACTAGTCTGGTGAACTTTTCCTTAGAAATCTGTAAAGTCTCTATCGCCTCTTTGATTTCGCCATCACAGGCGATGAGCATTTCATTTAGCTTGCATAAATCATTAAAGCATATGTAAACATCTTTGCGTATGCTAGGTATTTGAAGAGAAACGTCCTGCTCTTCCAGGGCATTTTTATGAATTACCACCAAACTTTTCAGAAACTCGACTATCTCGGAGTGCTGCTGCAACACATCTTCCAATGCCATAATGGATGTAGTAAGGACTTCTTCCGCCAGATTACTGCCATAGGTTGTTGCAAGTGACCGAAGGGGATTTGAGACTTTGTGAGCTTTCTCTCTTCCGTTGGTATCTTGGCATATTTAGGGCTCGGTGCCTGAGATTAGGGCGCACTTTTTTTGAAGCGAGTAGTGAAGGAAGGACGCTCGCTATTTGCATTAAATAATCATCGCAGAGGTACCTCACCGGTTGCTGTTTCTTATTTGATTAGATAAATTTACTTGGAAAATAAAGCACTATTTTGGTTTATGGTAAAGATTAGCAATTATTTCTGTTTAGAATGAGAGGGTCAAAAAATAGGCCACCATAACGAATAGGTTAGCATCTTCATGAAATTTTTGATAAACAGAGGGAGCTCTGTAACGCTGTTGGAGCATTTCGAAATAAGATAGATTTAGGGAGGAATATGTCCAAAGAATATCAAACTTGCTACGCTAGGACTCAATTTTTGAAATAAACTTGATTTGGAATACAGTGCGTTAGAAGGCAAGTCATTACCACAGCTTAGTAAAATCTCAGGCGCCTCTTGTGGTCATAGACGAGGTAATAAAATCACTTGTTGAAGTGTCCACTTAATGGAGCCTTGACAAAGAGAAAAAAAAAAAAAAAAAAAAAAAAAAGCTAAAGTAAGGTATCTTTATTCTATACAATGCAACTTGTGCTTAGAAAAATCCTTCTATTTTGTCGTTTTTTTTTTTTTGCAGTTTCTTTCAAAATATGTAGTCATTTCCCGCCTGCCAAAATCAACCGCCTTGTGCTTGATTACTTTTCAGTCTTCTCTGCGAAATAAAACCTTAATAAACTCCGGCCTACGAAATCATTGAAATTCGATTCTTTTTTATTTGATGACAAGGTCGATATTATAGTTAGTTCAATCATTATTGGGCTTACCTTGAAAGGATGTAGCTATTCTCCCAATCTCCGGACGTAATAGCGCTAACAGAATACCCTAATGAAATGTATTCTAGGGCTCATCGGTTATCCCGAAAGGCTTTTGGGCCTTCCAGCCAACCCAGGCCGGAACCCTACTATATTCATTCCCCAGGCAGATTTCCGTAGGCAAATGTGTCCTTTCTATGAACTTTTTCCGTATGGATCAGCCGTGGGAAATGCCGGCGCACAAGGACAAGAAATAGCGGAAATCACAATTATACTTCATATCCGGGATCAAGTCGGGATGTGTTCCGAACAGTGCCAAGATAATGCGTTTACATAGCGATCAACGTATCCACACTTAGCAAGCATATCCTTGTAAATTGTACAATGATGAGTTGAAAGTGCTACGTGGTTTTTATTTCTTTTTTTTCGTTTTTCTGTTTTTTTTTTTGTTTTTTTTTTTCCTTCAGTAAAATTTTTCACATTTCTTTTAGCTCATCTCATCGCCAACTTAAAATTTTGAAAAAGTATAAATATGCAATGATTAATCCATTTCTCCTGGGAGCCATCTTGTTCTATACGGTTGGGTTTATTCGTTCGGTTTTGGTGGCTTTTAGATGTAGTGGAGTTCTTGTCAATCATACACACCGCTTCAACGTAGCTTCGTCCCCGCTATCATGGTCAGAGATTACACCACCGCTTTGGAATACTTGCAAACTTTTGAACGCAAGGACGGTCTTTCCGTCCATGAATTGATGGACTCTAAGACTAGAGGTGGATTGACTTATAATGATTTTTTGGTTCTGCCAGGCAAGATTGATTTCACATCTTCGAAGGTTGGTCTCAACACCAAACTAACTAAGAAGATCTCATTACATGCTCCATTCGTGTCTTCCCCTATGGATACCGTTACGGAGTCGGAGATGGCCATCCATATTGCTCTCTTGGGCGGTATCGGTATCATCCATCACAACTGTACACCTGAAGTTCAGGCAGAGATGGTTAGAAAGGTGAAGAAATACGAGAATGGTTTCATTAATCATCCAAAGGTGATCTCTCCCCGTGTCACTGTTGGAGAAGCTAAGGCTATGAAGCAGCAGTTTGGATTTGCTGGATTCCCTGTTACTGGTATGTGAAGTTGCACTACAATAATTTGCACAGTGATGACTAAAAGATTAATTAATAACTTTCGTTCTACTGATTCGATCAAACGATCGTGTAGAGAACAATTTTCCAATTCTGATGTGCGAATACTTTGAAACTTTCAAGATCAAAATACTAACTGTTAAATTTTTTAGAAAGTGGTGAATTAAACTCCAAATTGATTGGTATCATTACTTCTCGTGATATTCAGTTTGTCGAGGATGACTCCTTGCCCGTTTCTGAGATTATGACAAAGGAGGTTGTTACCGGTTCACAGGGTATCACCTTATCCCAGGGAAATGATATTTTGAAGTCAACTAAGAAGGGCAAATTGCCTATTATCGACAGTAACGGCAATTTGGTCTCCATGTTGTCGAGAACTGACTTGATGAAAAACAAGAATTTCCCATTGGCGTCCAAATCTGCCACCACTAAGCAACTACTCTGTGGTGCTACTGTTGGTACTATGCCTGCCGACAGAGAAAGGTTGAAGTTGCTTGCCGAGGCTGGTTTGGATGTGGTTGTCGTTGACTCTTCCCAAGGTAATTCTGTGTTCCAAATTGAAATGATCAAGTGGATCAAGGAGAATTTCACTGAGATTGAAGTCATTGGTGGTAATGTTGTCACCAGAGAGCAGGCTGCCAGCTTAATAGCTGCTGGCGTCGACGGTTTAAGAATCGGTATGGGTACCGGTTCGATTTGTATCACCCAGGAGGTGATGGCCTGTGGTAGACCTCAAGGTACCGCAGTTTACAACGTTTGCAGTTTCGCCAAAGAATTTGGCGTTCCTTGCATTGCAGACGGTGGTGTGCAGAATATTGGTCACATTACAAAGGCTCTAGCACTAGGTGCCTCTACCGCCATGATGGGAGGTATGCTTGCCGGTACTGCTGAGGCTCCAGGTGAGTACTTTTACAGGGACGGTAAGAGATTAAAAGCCTATCGTGGTATGGGTTCTATTGACGCCGTGCAAAAGACTGATGCCAGAGGTAATGCTGCTACTTCTCGTTACTTCTCGGAGAATGACGACGTTTTTGTGGCTCAAGGTGTTTCTGGCTCTGTCGTCGACAAAGGTTCTATCCACAAGTTTATCCCATACCTGTACAATGGGTTGCAGCACTCTTTGCAAGACATTGGTGTTCAATCTTTACAGGACTTGAACGAGCGCGTTTATTCCGGTGAAGTGAGGTTCGAATTCAGAACAGCTTCTGCTCAACTAGAAGGTGGCGTTCACAACTTGTACTCCTACGAGAAGCGTCTACACAACTAGTATATATGTGAACCCTGTCGATGTTCTGTACATTATGGGTATATAGTTAAATATTTTTTTATTCAATTAATAGCTTATTAAACTAAAGAAGTCCGTCTACCGCCTTATAAGTTAAACTTTACTGAACGAATTTATGTCATTTTGTCTTAGCGTTTCTGCTCCATTTTCTTCATAATATCCCTGTAGAAGTTAGCCTTCTCTCTCTTGACCTGATCAAGAGAGGGAGGCATCTTTTCGTTGACTAAATCTTGTTTCCTGGCTCTTTCAAACGTCGATAATGTCTCACTTAAGCCCTCACTACCATGTGCCAAAGCGCCGCGAGGCAACGTACCCGAATTCATGGCTTTCAAATACTCGACTTTGTCACCTTCCTTTCTTAATACAGAATACATTCTCGAAACTTTTGCAATCGCTAAGATTTTGTTGCGCAGCGCTTTCCTCCTCCTTTCATCTTCTAAGATGCTTAGGCTTGGGTTAGTTGCAGCTTTCTCTTTTTTATCTTCTTTATCTCCTTTTTCTGATTTATCTTCTTGAACTCCTTTGTCTGCTTTGTCCTCTTTGTTTTCTTCACTCTCAATCTTGATTGACTCGCCAACACGGCTCGTGATGATTGGTGTAGTTTCTTCCAATTCATCTTCGGTGCAAATATTTAGGATAGAGACCAACATCTCTGTTACTTTCTCACCCACGAATGGCAGTGACCATGTAAAAACGTCCATAAAATCTGGTAACCAGTAAGGATGTGGCGACATGTTGAACTGACGAATATTCATGACGTTGGATTCGTATTTCAAAACGGCGGCCTTATTACGGTAAGTATCCAAGTAGTTGGGTGCGCTGAAGAGAGTAAGAAGGCTGGGGAATCCTAAGGTTTTGGTATTTTTGTACATCCTGTATCCAGCATCCTGAGCCTCGTGAGCCCTTATTATGGACAAAAGACCAGTTCTCTGTAAGAACTCGCACGACGCCTGATAAGTGAAAGCAAAGGAGCAGCCTCTTATCGAATTTGGAACGAACTTTTCCACATTGTTTTCATCTGCATCTTCATCGTACGTTTCGATTGGATCAGCCCATACTAAATCACACATCAAACCCCTCGAGGGGATTTCCCTGAATCTGTTCAACTTATTCACATCTTGAATGGAGTGCAATTCGGGAGATATACCGCCATGAACGCAAAAGTATTGTCCGTTCATTAAAGCAGCTAGTGGTAGTGCATTGAAAGACTCACAACAAGCTTCGTATATCCTCAACGTGTACTTGTGCAAACATTCATTTTTGAAAGTAAAGTACGACGTTAGATGCTTACATTCGTGATTTCCTCTCAATAACCAAAAATGTGAATTGTAATTCAACTTGAGAGCGTATAAATATATCAAGCACTCAAAAGAGAAGGATCCACGATCAACGTAATCGCCCAAAAAAAGATAGGGAGTATCCTTGGGATCTCCGCCAACTTCAAACAACTTTAAAAGATCATAATATTGCCCATGGATATCACCGCACACTGTTACAGGAGCCGGTACGCTAAGCAGGTTAGGTTCCTCAGAAAGGCATTTTGTAGCCATATCCAAAATCTTCAACGCCTGAGACTCTTTCAGCCTGCCTTCTCTTCTGAAATGCTCTTTCAAAAATTTATGATTTGGCAATCCAGTATGTCGGTCAAACAGCTCGTGATCTTCAGGAACCTTGTTCGTAATTGCTGTCACGCTCTTAATGATTCTTTCCTTAGTAGACACGCGAGAGCCATCCTCCAAGACATAAGATTCTAAGTCACCAGAACCTATTTTAGATTTGGAGTCAGGCATCACAGGCTTTTCTTCAATCACTTTCAGAGCAGCATTGATCTTTTCAGTATTAATCTGAGCCTCCGATTTTTCTTTTGGTCTCGACATCGCTAAATAGCTCTAATAGGACAAGGCTTGATGAACTTCACAATTGACCAGACAATGAAAACTGAAACAACCCCTTTAATGAATTTATATCTTCACTGACACTTTTCTTATTTTGGTTTCCGGAGTGTTGATTTTGAACCATTAGATAGAGGCGTTTCACTTAATCTTTCGCTTCTCCTTCAAAGTGGGTCAACTGCTTTTTTTTTTTCAGCCTACCCAAAAAATTGAAAAATTGAAGCTCATCGCGATGACTGGAGCAAAATAGCAGTAAAAAGATTTGAAGCATTTGTTATCGCAACTAGCTAGTGTTGAAATCACATCAACTTAAGCTTCTTTACTGGGAAATCTTTAGGATATGGAATTTGATGAAACTATTTATGTTGAAGCTGGTGACGAATGCACCAACCTGGCTTTTACTAATGAAAAACAACAGGCCAGGTTTGAACTCGCAGTTTCTATGATGGTTTATAAGTGGGATGATTTGGAAACTGCTGTAGATAACGGCTGGGGTGGGCCAGACTCCGCAGCGAAGAGAGATTGGATAACGGCGATAATAATAGATTTATTCAAAACGCAGAAAGTGGTAGATGCTGCTTTGATCGAGGAAACTATGCTTTACGCCATGATGGACGAGTTCGATACAAATGTGGAGGATGAATCTGCTCTACCAATTGCTGTAGGAATTATAAATCTTTACAAGGAGTGTGCTGCACATAACTATGATACGTTGGAAGGATTATACTTGAAGTGGGAGGAAAAGCAAAGGAATAAAACCCACCACGTAAAGCACATTCACGTGGAAGAGGATCCTATGAATCCCGATAGTTGTGTTGAGGAAGAGGATGAGGAGGTAGAACTAGTTGAAGATCATACTGAGACACAAGAGGATCAATCCAAGACAGAGCCCATTGTGGACGATGATGGTTTCGAATTGGTTCAAAAAAAGGGCAAGCGTTAACTGCGCCCGCTTTTTTTCCATGCTGTATATTATTGATTTATGTTTGCGTCTCTAATGAAAATAAATATTAAAAAAAGCCAAAATAAAAAGTAGTAAGTTTGAAAAGATAAAAACATGTTATGTTGCCCGTGATATCAATTTTTTTTTGGAGTTGACAACATCAGGGTGCTGTCCCGTGGGTTATAGGGTCGTGATGAGATTGGGGTTAAACTGTTACCGTTAGACTTAACGTTACCGTTACCGTAAACGTTCGAGTTCCCACTCGTAGAGTTGATTGCGTCTGATGAGTTGATGCTGGTTGCGCTGTTCAATCTAAACTTTCTCAGTAGTGAGGAGGTCATGTCTAGTAGTGAAAATTCCTCCTTTTCCTCAGTCTTAACTGAGAATAACTTCACTTTGGTCCCAGTCCACATATTAGGCTTAAGTAAGCCTGTGTCAAGTATGAAAGGATTAGGACGATTAGAAGAAGTACCCACAGGAGATGTCGGTACATTGGATTCTTCCTCACGAATCGGTTCATAATTGTCCTTCTTCGTGAGTCCATTCCATGCGAATCTCAAAAATGAACTACCGCCACCATTACTATTGCTGCTACCGGTTCTAGATGCATTTGATTTTGGTATTGATATGGTATGATTAGTGATATCTAGCGGGGAACTGACATAATTCTCATTGTTTCTTTGTGATGAGCGGTAGCCCATGAGCGAGCTACCATTGCTGTTAGTCCTTGAAAGCATTGACCCATTTGAATTCAATCTCTCTATGCTAGGCATTGTTTCCACGCTAGAAACTCTCGACAGATTAGTGCCACCGGAAGTGGTATTGATATTATTCGTGATATGGCTTCCATTAGCTGTTATGCTGGAAGCCTGTGACAGAGCATAGGGACCAGAATGCATGTTGAAAATGTTAGCCCAACAAATCATGTAGATCCAGTGCTGATATACTGAATTTTTCTCCGAGATGTCAAGTTGCAAAGGTTGGACTTCTGATAACTGTGAGATAAATATTGAAAGATGTGGCTTGACAGTTTCTTCGAATTGTCCCTTGAATTGGGCGATCTCTCCTAACAATTGATAATATTCTTGGGTAGTAATAGTGGCAATCCTTGGAAATTGCCTCAGTAAAATCCGTGCAATACGCAGCAGCAATAACAGACTGTGAGAACCGGTCCATGAGTCACTCAATCTCAAATTGGCACGGCGTTTCGCTTTCGTTTTTTGGGTGATACCGGGGGCCCATTTAGGTCTCATCCCATCAAACACTCTTTTATTGGCCATGATAGGGTTTGTACTGAAATCCACGTGTTCGTACACCTCTAGGCTTTTCCCAATATTACTACCTCGAGTGCTTTCTGGCCCCTCACCATCATGATTGATATTCGTACTGTTATGCGCATTGTTACTACTTGTGCTGCTATTGCTATGGTTTCCGAATTTGCCATAAACAGAGCCACGATCATTATCGGCGTCGCCGGCGTCTGGATCATCTGAGAGCAGTAATGCTTTTTTATTGTTAAATACCAATCCATGCCCAGGATAACCGCCCCCAGGTCCGACACCATTGTTTTCGTCTACTTTGTCATTGGCACTTCTCAGTGATTCGTCATGCTCAAAAATGCACCCGTCGACATTATCCTCAAAATAGTCAGAGAGCTTCACTTCCTTTAAGCTTTCTATAGGTTGGGTTACTTCACCATTTAAAGCTTTGGAGATTACATCGATCGACTCTTTAATTTGCAGCAGTATCCGCTGATGCCGGCATAGGGCAAACGTCAAATTTTTGGCTTCTTCGAAGTAAAGCACAATGTAGACGGAAATGACTCGCAACAGAAGTGACAATAGGTCTAACTTGAAGCCTGGTGATAATGCGTAAAATCCAAACGGTGCTCCCGATAGGGGAACGGCGTACGTTGTCAAGTAAGTCTTGTTGGACATCTTAGACAGAAGATGGAGGAGGGACATTGCTGCGTTATAGCTCAAACCCCCGTTCCCGACACTTTTGGGTCTTTTTTTGGAAGATAACTGGACCAGTTCTTCGTCCCTCAAATTTGCGCGAATAGGCAGTAAGTTATAGATCAGCTCGAACAGCCACGGCCTAGGCTGTAAATTTTCTCTTACATCTGAGATAGCCATATTACAGAGGTGAATGAGAGAAAAATCTCGATACGTGATGTGATTGATATTTCCCGTAGAAAGTTTGAAGAAATTGGGCAATTTTTCAGTGTAGTAATTTGGAGTAAAAGTCTCTAGCAGCTTGGAGAGTACAAGCTTTTTTGAGGAGAAGAAAAGTGCTAAGTTATAGCATAGTGGGATAAGTGTGGCTGACAATTCCTGAGTAGAATTGTAGAAATTGAGGTAGTAAACAGAAAACACTATGAGTTTACTAGCAAATTTATCTGCGACGTAGTTTTGAAAGACTTTGTTGTGCTGCACGGAAATGGTAAAGAAGATAATGCATTGAAGGGTGAGCGGAGAGATTGCCGGTAACGAGGACGAAGACGAAGACGAAGGGGGCCCAATGGTGTTAGAATTATTGCCAGCGTTATTGCTGTTACTGGCATTGCTGTTGTTGTTGTTGTGACTGTTAGAATTGTTATTGCTGTACGTTGTGCCAGCGCGGTCCTGATCTCGAGAGTTCCTCGAACCTATAAGGGGAGCGTCTGCAGGCGTAGTTGCAGATGTCGTAACTGTTGCCGCTGATGTTATAGAAGAAGAGGACTGCTTTCGAGGAAAGCTGAGCAAGCTGGATTCTTGCTCAATTGCAGCATTTATTGGAGCTTTGAATATTTTGGCAAACGACGTAAGTAGGATCCTCAAATCTGCCTCACGGTTAAAGGTTGCCAAGTAAGAGAGTGCGATGTTATTCGGCGGGGAGGAGTAGCCAAGCAGGGTGGACAATTCGTCGCGCTCGTGGGGCTCATGCAGCAGCATCAAGTTGAGAAGTTGCAAAGACGATGAAACGAGTTGCAGACGCAGCGCAGGCAGATGCTGCTGTTGTGACTGTTTGTACGAAAAATTCGGATATGGCATTGAAGTCTCCTCGGCGCAGCTGCAAAATCGGCACACGGTATTGATTATCGAAGCCATTAGACATATAACGTCGTACTCGGGTGCAAATGTCGTGAGGCTACACAAGAATCTATTTCTGTGTTCCAAATACAGATCTGCCGAACAAAGTGCGAGCAACAAATTTACAATTTCCAGTCTGTTCGAGTCGATCCGGGCCGATTGCACCTGATAGGTAGATTCCTGTGTATTGACTCCATTTTCCCACAATAGATGTGTGCGAGACCCAGGGCCTCCTACAGACGGTATCGTGAATCCCTGAACAAACAACAAGCTAAGCAGCGACTTGACCAGTGGGTATCCTAAGGCACCGCTTTCGCCATCACCACCAGTGCTTTCCCAAAAGTAATCATCCGAGGATGTAGTAGAGAGGTGCGCCGGGTAGATCTTTGTTAAGATACGTATGCACACCAGTACGTCCGTTAGTTGGGTCTCGAGCAAGCTGTAATTCGAGCTCGTGCTGAGGGAATGCGAAATAGTGACGATACTCGAAGCCACAAACCGCAGTAAGTTCATCACATTAGTCTGGTTCGATTGGCAGATAGTTTGTAACTCACCCGGTGTGACGAGACTGTTGAACATCTCCACAGTACAGTTGTCGCCGGCGAGGAAATCCTTGTAAAACTGCGAAAAACCACCATTTTCTTCTAAAGGTACTGTCTCGCCTGCCAGCTGCCAGACGTGCTCCCTATATAGCGATTGGAGCTTGGAGTCCGTGTTACCCATTGCCTTGCTTGCTGCCTTGTATGGTTTGCATCCCTGAGAACCAGTATTCTCAAGTCATGATTATTTTTTCTTTCTCTCATGTTGTTTTTTTCCCAAGCGTACGTAGTGCGGTATAAAGAGCTGCATAATAAAGAACAGTTAAAACATTTCAATGAAGTTGTCAGAATTCAGCCTGATCCCAGTTGCGCTTAATCCCTAGTTTTTCATTCAGCGCCTGATCATCTATTGTAGTGAGACGCTGGTCCAAAGTCTCTTCCCATGCTTCGAGTGACGATGTGGATGAAACTGTACGTTGGTTTACCAGTAGTGGAGCGTCCCGCGTTAGGGGCACACGCTTATACTCGGGAATAGTAACAGAGGAGTTGTCCTGGACGCAACGTGGCTGGGTATTGTGTGTGGCGGGAAGTTTATAACCTTGATCCACACTCTGCCTTATACGCATGCCGATGGTGCCAAGCTGGCTCTGAAAGTCGTATCTTTCATCCTGTGGCTGGATGCGGACATGTAGCGGTTTTTTAACGGGTTGTGAAAGCATGTGGATATGTGAATATGTGAAAGGGTGTGTTTGATAGCCTGAAAGAAGGGAGACCTTGTTAAGTAGTCTACTGCTGATCTCACGGCGCAGGACAGCTAGCTGTGGTTCTTTTATAGGGAAGATTTAGGGTGTCAGGGTGGAATTGGAGTTTGTTTGGTAAACAAAGGGTGTATGGGTATTTTGAGTCGAGTATTCCATGTCACGTGCCTTTTGTGTGCATGTGTGTGGGTGTTGTCACGTTCTTAGATTTCCGCGTCAACTAACGATTACAGACGAACATCTACATGGATAAGGCCAATATCGTAGATTAGAGAACCCTTTCGGAAGCTCATCGAGCAGTTTATTCACATTTGTTTATTTCTTGGTTCTAATATCTCTACTTTACCTCTGCAGCAACTACTTAACCAATTGTTGTCAGTTGAGATAGATTGTTCTTGTAGTGGCGCGAGTCATCACTAGTAAACTCGCTTTTATGCTCTTCTTTTCGTAGCGAGAAGTCGTATTTCAGGCAGTCAGTTCCTAGGTGAAATAACGGAGGTGTGATGGAGGGGCAGATTAGAACAGCGCTCCGAATTAACTTCTGAGAAGCCAGTCAAACCCAGTCATGGACAAATTTTTGTCTCCTGCGCTTTAAACTAGATCATTTGTTTCATGAATTTTTTCAATACCTTGTAATTACGCCGGTAACAGTTGTCACTCTGTCACACTTGCCGTTTTTGGTTTCTTAACAAAACTATGAGGCAAATAAGCGGGCTAAGGTGGCCAGTATACGGCAACCTTGGTCCCAAACGCTGTCATTCGTTGAAGTCACTTTTCAATTTTTAGTATTCATGCATTTACAAGTTCTTCGGACTCTTTCCTGGTTTGTTTAATAAATTAAAGGATCACGTGATATGATCGACGATCCCTGGTCGTTTATGAGATATAATGCGTGTTTGTGGGCAGCGTGGGAGTTTGATGAGAGAAAAATTCTACATCTTGAGACAAGAATATGTTGGTCTCTCCTACTGGTTTATGGTACATCCATGGTCGGCTACGGCTGGGAAACGAAGACTTTGAGTGAGAATGGTTTTCATCGAAGAAAGAAGCCCCCCGATGTGAAAGTTGGCTTAGAGTAAGTAGATATTTATGGTAGAATGCCATCGCCAGTGCTGTGAAAAAAAAATCTCGGGTAAATTCGATGTCCTTCCAAGTCTCATTGGTTATTTGCATGAACGAGGACAAAGCAGAAGGTACACACGTGATTAGTTTGTCTCCTGCGGAACATACTGGCGGGAGATCTTTGGATCAAATGAGACGTTTCTGTGCTTGATTAACGTATGCTCAGCGATTATAACCAGGGGTGCGATAACCCCGAAAGAATTTAATGCACTGCTTCGGCATCGATTAAAGTTTTTTTCTCTCTAGTTGGCTGTTACAAACAGAGGGCGTCGACCAAATTGGAAGTTTTAACTACGGGTTACGTGGTCAATGGTTAGATGAAATCGACATAGATGTGGAAAAATACTATAGGAAAAGTGCGATAATAATTTGTTTGAAATAACGATACTCATGCTGGGTCTAGGCATAGTTTTTTTGTAGAGCGCTGCATATCTATCGCATATAGCTTAAATGGTCACTACGCGAAATAGCCACATCACAGGCTTGCTAGACCAGCCATATTCTTTTTTAAAGGGTCGGTGGTAATGAGTTCGTGAAAATACTTATCGCCTAAAAGTTAAAGTTTAGTAACTCTTGCACCATTTTCCATAAATAGCGATGATGGAATGTACAAAAATATTAGACGGTGAGCCTTTTTAAAGGTACAATTAAAGCTCGAAACAAGCACGAGGTAACGAAAAGAAATAAACAAAAGCTTTAGCTTACAAAAATGCCATTCCCAGGAATCGAACCTGGGTCTGCTCGGCCACAACGAGCTGTACTAACCACTATACTAGAATGGCAAACTCCGAAGAATCGGAATCTGACACAGCCTTATATAGTATTCAGGCAAGCACGGATTTCTGACAGCCGTATTCCATATGACTAGTAATAAATGTGCTGACTTTGCTGAGCACACCTGGCACCCTATGCTATTTAAGATATACTTTGACATTAGTCACCGTCTATCAGATTGAGAAAGCCAATGGGTCATCTTATTTGTATTCAAGACTAAAAACCGGTCATTCGTTTATTGCTTCTTTTCTTGCTTAACAACATAGGGCAAATTCATAATATTGCAAGGCTCCAATTCGCGTCCTGTTCGTCTGATGAAAATTTTTTGAATACGTTCAGTAACGTTCAATAGAACTATCGTCCTTTTTGTTTGGCTGTTATTCGGTGTTGCCCTGTCGCGCCTTTCCTTTAGCCTCTATGTACAACCGACTGCGAGATCGTCCAAGAACCCGCCGAGTATTTAAAGGCAGTTACAGGAGAGAAACAAGCATATATAAGAGCTCAACAGATTAGCTTTACAGCATGGCCGTCCAAAGTAGCTTTTTCTTCCTCATGGTGAGCAAGTAAGAAGAATACAAATTCTTGCGTGAAAAACCTGGTATGGTATTGAAAAGTTCATCGTGCCGCACTCTCCTCCAATCAGTTGTCTTACCGACATTAAGGCGAAACGTTAATCTGAGCAGCAGAAGGACACCAATCTACCAAAAGATGTGCATGTCTCTCTCATCAGCTGAGACTGTCAAACTAGAGCAGGAATACTCTGCTCATAACTATCACCCCCTTCCAGTGGTCTTCCACAGAGCTCTAGGTGCTCATGTCTGGGACCCTGAAGGTAAAGAGTACTTAGACTTCCTGTCCGCCTATTCTGCTGTAAACCAAGGTCATTGTCATCCAGACATAGTCAAAGCTCTGGTTGAGCAAGCTCACATACTGACTCTTTCCTCCAGAGCGTTTTCCAATGACGTCTATGCCGAGTTCGCTCAATACGTAACACAGTATTTTGGCTATGAAATGATTTTACCAATGAATACTGGTGCAGAGGCTGTGGAATCTGCATTGAAACTAGCCCGCAGATGGGGGTACGAGAAGAAAGGAATTCCTGAGGGAGAAGCTATAATCCTAGGTGCACAGGGTAATTTCCATGGACGTACCTTTGGTGCTATTTCGCTATCCACTGATGAAGAAGACTCTCGCAAGAACTTTGGGCCTTTCTTGAAAAACACCACTGCCACTTCTCCAAAGACTCACAAACCTATTCGTTACGGCGTCGCTGAAGATCTCGAAGAAGCCTTGGAAGCATACGGCGACAAAGTCGCAGCCATTATTTTGGAACCCATTCAAGGTGAGGCCGGCATTGTTGTTCCACCAGCGGACTATCTCCCAAGGGTTCAGGCAGCATGCAAAAAGCACAATGTGTTATTTATTTGTGATGAAATTCAAACTGGTATTGCTCGTACTGGTAAACTTCTCTGTTTCCAGCATTCTGGTGTGAATCCAGATGTTGTTCTTTTGGGTAAGGCTCTCTCTGGTGGTATGCTACCGGTTTCATGCGTCTTGTCTTCTAAAGAAATTATGCTTACGCTGGCCCCTGGTTCTCACGGTTCTACATACGGTGGTAACCCTCTCGCATCTCGTGTAGCCATTGCTGCATTGGAAGTAGTTAAAAAGGAAGGCTTAGTGGAGAGAGCAGCCGAGTTAGGTGCTTACCTGCAGAAAGAACTTTCAGACTTACAAAAGGAGTCAGAGGGTGCAATTTCCGAAGTACGTGGACGTGGGTTACTCACTGCAATTGTCATCGATCCTAAGAAGGCTAACGGTCGTACCGCCTGGGACTTGTGTTTACTCATGAAGGATCATGGTGTGTTGGCTAAACCAACACATGATCACATCATTAGGTTGGCTCCACCTTTAGTCATATCCAAAGAAGACTTGCAGAAAGGTGTTGCGGCAATAAGAGAAAGTTTGTTGAAACTGCCCAATGCTCCCATCAGTGGGCACTAATACGTTTGCAAATTTCGTGTTATCCTTGGGACATGGTTTAGTGCACGAAATACGTGTTTGAAGTGTAAGGTAATGAGGTGTTGTGACAACTGTGTACAAGAGTGTAAAGAAATAGCTATTAGTGTAAGATCATGTTCCATTATTGTTGTATCTTGAAATTTGCAGATATTCTTTTTTGAGATTTTTCGAGAGGCGATGAAAGCTAGACGCCTGCAGAAACAGAGAAACAACTATTACATCGGTTCCCTAGTCTAAAAAAAATGGTACATATATAGCAATAAATGGATTGTGGAAGAATATTCTAAATAGAGAAAACTTTCTTTTTCTATTCTTTTTTTTTTTTTCAGATATTGCTACTCAATTGGGATTATCGGGCAGAGATTCTTACCAGTTCGATTCGATCTGCTTCTATCAATACTATTAAAATATCGACTTTGAGCACTCATTCATTACCCGCACGAAATACGAAATTTGAATAATGGAGTCGTATTTTGGACGTGAAAAATAAACCCGAAAGCTTAATCTCAATCTTCAAAGCAAAATCTGCAACAGGTAAAAATAAAAAGTAGGAGCTTCGCAGTGCTACCCCCTGAAGTCTCATAGAACAGGTATTTTATCAAGTTCATCTTCTGAGCTAGTGGTAAGATCCTATTATATCCCCTTGCCTGTTTGTACGGCAAGCGTAGCTTGGAAAGTTTACATTAGACAAGAGGATTGCGCCGCACGCGGAATAGCGAAGCTGAAATATTATGAATGTTAGTAACCAGACGAAACTCATACCTCTACGTGGATCTGATAATGCACCTGGATTTGTTTCCAGCAGCCAGAGTTCAACTCAACGGCAGATGTCACAATCAGGGCAGCAGGCGGCATCTTCCAATTCGCAAGGTTGGCTCGTGGATAATATTCTAAATGTTACTTGGGTGATCAGTTATTTTCTCATCGGCTCCACCAGGTATTTTGCCAGGTGGTCTATTTATATGGTGACCGTTTGCCTCTTGAAAGTACCCAAGTGGTGCTTCCTTTCCGCCAACCAATTCCACTTGACTATTTCGTTTCCCGCATTCTTGGCACTGGCAACGATATTCACTTATATGGTCTACTGTTTGATGAAAGACCAAGTCTTATCTCAATACAAGACGCTTTCATCAGACGATGTGGATTCAAATGAGGCGGATACGACACACTCTTCAACAAACGGTGGCATCTCAGACCAGAAGGATGAGAAACTGGGAATTAGAGGTCAATTGCGTTATGGAAAACGGGAAAAGGACGAGGAATCATTTGCTACTTCCTATTTGGACCAGTTTCTAAGTGCTATTAGGATTTTCGGCTACCTAGAGAAGCCTGTCTTCCATGATTTGACGAAGAACATGAAGACTCAAAAGTTAGATGAAGGTGAGATTCTTTTGCTCGATAATTCCGTCGGATTTTCTATTGTCGTTGAGGGTACTTTGCAAATCTACCACAAGCTGGAACAAGATAGTGATATTGTGCGCCCGAATGAAGCATATAAAAGAAAAATGGATAATATAACTGACAAAACCGAATATGGAGATAGGGAGTCCTTGTCCAGTTGTGCGAATGAGTTCACTGCGGGGTCTGGAAATGATTTTATTGACAACGAAGAAGAAAATTCATCCAATTACATTGAGCTAAAAAACGGATTAGGTAAGTTTCAACTTCTCAACACTGTCAAGTCAGGCAATCCAGTATCCTCTCTTGTTAATATTTTGAACTTATTCACATCATCCAATGTAGGCGATGGGTGGGGTTTAGCTGCCCCTTCTTCTCTTTCACTAAACGACAAGCCGATCGATTTCAGATCTCCTTTCGCGACCCAAAATGATTGGAATCAGGGTTCGCGGGGCTCTAATGCTTCAAATAGTCCTCCTCCTGATCTAGAAAAAAGTGTTGATGGGGAACCAGACTTAATGCAGACGTATTCAGAGACGAATGATATGCCACAGGGTCTTATGCCCAAAGTCATTGCCTGTGCGTCGACAGACTGCACAATCGCGATTATACCTCCTCAGGCATTTGCTAAGTTGACTGCCAAATACCCCCGTTCTGCCTCCCATATTATACAAATGATTTTGACTAGGCTTTACCGTGTTACTTTTCAAACTGCTCATGACTATTTGGGACTAACAAGAGAGCTCATTGATATGGAAGTTCTACTCAATAATACGGTCAGTTATGAGATTCCATTTTATCTCAAGGAAACGGTGATGAAGAAACTCAAAAGTAAAAGTGAAAAGGAAGACATTAATGAAAGCAGGATGGAGAAGAAAAAGGAACAGAAGGTTCAGAATTCGGTGAAAAAAGGTCCCGCGAGGCCCAAGATGGCACACTTAAAGCACAGTCAGTCGCATTTTAATAGCTCGAGTACAAATTTGAGAAGTTCCAGGCATGTCGTGTTAGATTCAAGGGATCATTTCAATCCTGGTGATTTATTATCAAGTGTACCTCTTTTAAGAAAGGAGTCATTGAATCCCTCTACTGCGTCGTCAACACAAGAGAGCAAGAGTTCTTCTCCCCCAGCCTCGATCCCTTCATCGCAAAGAGGGGTCTCATCTACTTCTTCAAAATCTTCTAACAAATTGTTGCAGAAACCTCCACATTCGTCTGCTATATTGGCGGACTCTAGCCACAATAGAAATGAACCGAACTCATCACACGCCAATCTGTTAGTGCAAAGGGAAGAGAATATCAAAGACAGATCATTTTCTGCCGCTGAGGAAGAAACTGAGGAGTCCGCAGTCAAGATGGCCTTAGTGGAAGCCATGTTCACCTATTTGGGTATAAACAAGGAGAATATGAGGTTTCCATCTGTTGTTTCTTCTAGCGGTACTAGCGACGAGCTAACGGGTACTTCTCATAGGTCTAGTAGTGTATCTCCTGATGCCACTTCCAGCATGTCGTTATCGTCATATGCCTCCCCTTCGCTTACCAATGGGGCTTCCTATACTTCTGTCCTCAGGATTCTACCCAGCGATTACGCAATAAGTTCCCGCAGAACAAAACCGAGAAAGAAAGCTGAGTATAAAGAGGAAATATCTCCGAAATTAACCTTTGAATCTGCTAAAAATGATTTCGCCCAAGGGATTAAGCTACAATTTTTTAAACAGGGCACAACAATTGTTGAACAGAATCGCAAGGGTAAGGGATTATTTTACATCATCTCTGGTAAAATAGCTGTTACTACCGGTAAGGGAAGTAGAATGGCTTCTGATGAAAAGTCACTTAATCAGGAACATCCTGAAACTTTGCTCTATATTGTGGGTGCTGGGGGGATTGCCGGCTACTTGTCATCGTTGATCGGTTACAAGTCCTTCGTAAATCTAAAGGCGAAAACAGACTGTTATGTTGGGTTTTTATCAAGTCAAATTTTAGAAAGACTTTGTGATAAGTACTTCATGATGTATCTGCGTATCACGGAAACCCTGACTAGTCTCCTTTCTCCGAGGTTATTGAAATTAGACCATGCGTTGGAATGGATTCACTTGTCTGCATCTGATACTTTGTTTAATCAAGGTGACCCCGCCAACGGCATTTATGTCGTTTTGAGTGGGAGATTGAGACAGGTGCAAAAGACTGTTTCGAACCAAAAAGGTGATGAAACTGATCCCAGGGGCGATGATGATGAGGATTTGGAGATATTAGGTGAATTGGCCCAAGGCGAGAGTTTCGGTGAGGTCGAAGTTTTAACGGCTATGAACCGTTTCAGTTCGATCATTGCTGTGCGAGATTCTGAGTTGGCAAGGATACCAAGAACTTTGTTTGAACTATTAGCTCTTGAATACCCCTCAATCATGATCCGTGTTTCCAGATTGGTTGCTAGGAAAATCCTTGCGAGTCAAAAATCTGGTACCAACCAACCGTCAAAGTTGGCCGACGGTAATGGTGGAAAATACGACTTGAACGCAACTATTCCTCCAACTAAAGCTACATTTGGCCAGAGAAAGCATATTCATAACAGCTCTACGGGATCGATTACGTTTAGAACAATTGCTATTTTGCCTATCACTTCAGGCTTGCCAGTAGAGGCATTTGCTATGAAACTTGTCCAAGCATTTAAACGTGTTGGACGCTCCACTATTGGGCTAAATCAACGTACAGCCCTTTCCCACTTAGGACGCCATGCTTTCGACAGATTGGCCAAATTGAAGGAAAGTGGCTATTTTGCCGAGTTGGAAGATATGTTTCAAACAGTTGTTTATATCGCGGACACTCCAGTCAATTCAAGCTGGACTAAAACCTGTATTGCACAAGGTGACTGTATTCTGTTGCTCGCTGATGCTACCGCATTCCCAGAGGTTGGTGAATATGAGAAGCTCTTACTTAAATCAAGAACTACAGCAAGAACCGAGCTCATTCTACTGCATCCAGAGAGGTATGTTGAGCCTGGTCTAACACATAGATGGTTAAAGCATAGAACTTGGGTGGATTCTCAGCATCATGTACAATTTGCGGTGAATCCATTAGATACAGAAGCCAATCCAAAACATAATGGTATAAATATTGGCGCTTTTAGTCTCGTGGATAGATTCATACAAACTGAGTTCAGCAAAAAGACGCAAGAAAATATTTCCAAGCTAGTACCCGACGCTATTAAAGCTCGTGTAGAGAATATATCCTCCAGATTCATCAACAGAAAGCGCCAAGTTTACACTCCCGTATATTCACACAAGAATGATTTCTTGAGGCTAGCGAGAATTCTCTCAGGTAAGGCAATAGGGCTTGTGCTTGGCGGTGGTGGTGCTAGGGGCATCAGCCATCTCGGATTTCTGAAGGCTATCGAGGACCAAGGAATTCCTATTGACATGATTGGTGGTACCTCTATTGGTGCCTTTGTCGGTGGTCTATATGCCAAGGACTATGATCTCGTTCCTATCTATGGACGTGTTAAAAAATTCGCTGGTAGGATATCATCTATATGGAGAATGGTAGCAGACTTGACTTGGCCTGTAACCTCTTATACTACCGGACATGAATTCAATCGTGGTATATGGAAGACTTTTGGAGATGTAAGAATTGAGGATTTTTGGGTTCAATATTACTGCAATTCGACCAACATTACTGAATCAGTGCAAGAGATACATTCTTCCGGTTATGCTTGGAGATACATTAGAGCATCCATGTCGTTGGCGGGTCTGTTGCCACCTTTGGAAGATAAGGGCTCAATGTTGCTGGACGGTGGGTATTTAGATAACTTACCCGTGTGGGAGATGAAGGCTCGCGGATGTGACACTATCTTCGCAGTCGACGTAGGATCAGTCGACGATAGAACACCTATGCAATACGGTGATTCTCTGAACGGATTTTGGATCGTGATAAACCGGTGGAACCCATTTTCCTCTCATCCAAACATTCCTAACATGGCTGAGATCCAAATGAGATTGGGGTATGTGGCTTCTGTAAATGCATTGGAAAAGGCAAAACAGACGTCTGGTGTCATTTATGTGAGGCCTCCAATCGAAGATTACGCTACATTGGACTTTAGTAAGTTTGAAGAAATCTACGATGTCGGTGCAGATTATGGCCATACTTTCATTAACGAATTGATCGCTCAAGGTAAGATGCCTTATATTCCAGGATCACAGCCTAAACAAGAAGGTGAGTCTCCGGAGTTCTTCTTGCGGAGGAGAAATAGCATTTAATTTTTATTTTCGGAGTAGTCGCATCTTGTGTAAAAGTTATATCTTTTGATCTTTATTACAATATCTACATTATAAGATACATCTAATATACAGTTAGAGGTCGATTCACTCGTCGTCAGAAGAAGCAGTGATTAGTGTTACACTGTCCCCTCTGACAAATATCATCTCTGAACTTTTCTCCGTAGATTTGAGTTCACCATCCACTAATTCGTATATAGATTCTACTGCATCGCTTAACACAATGTTGCAATGCGAGTCAAATGCCTGTAAGGTGCCCGTAAGTTCTCTCGCTCCACGCAATTTCACATAGACTTTCTCGTCTAAATTGAGCTTTAAAAGGTCTAAAGGAGTGTCCATAGACATTTTTTAATTGATAAGATGGCCAAATCCAGAAAAACAGCCTTGACAAGCACTCTTTTATCAACCTCTTTATGTATATTAAAACCATGAATGAAGCTATGAACGATGCGTGCTCACACGTTATCCTTTGAGAACATCGGTGAAAGGCCGGGTAACCTCGTGTCAATAAATTGTTAAGCTCTCTAAAAATTGAGAAAACGACGTCGTTGTCGCTGCTAAAGAAGATTTTCACTTGACTTTCGAGATGAGGGACTTCAAATTTCTTAACCTTTGACATTTTTCCCCGTCATTATTTGCTTTCTATTCCACACGTTCTCTGCCAAACATAATCTTTTGAGTTGGCTTTTGAGGAAATACAAATCTGAATTGACGACACGTCTGAATTATCAAGTCTAGTTTTATTTAACAAAAATCACTGGGCTAATTTATTTTGGTTTTGTCGTTTTTTTTTGTATCCAAATGGCCAAAGTGGCAAATAGAAATGGCAACGGCGATAATATTCACGTGAACGTTGTATAATATCATACATTGTGTACCGTATCGCAATGGTAAGATTGCCAATTTCCTAGGGTTGTTATTGTAACGATGATTAGTTATGGGATAACAACATAAAATTGACCAGAAAGGTGTTTTCATTTCCTAAACAAGAAGCTCCGACTGTTGGCAATACACCAATTGACTTTGTATACGCCTTAAAAGAGCCCCAGCACTGCGAGATAGACAATAAGTTTACCTTTGGCATTGTCATACGACTAAAAGTTATCCTATAATGTAAATTTTGAACAGCAGCTGTTCGAAAGACAAAATATCATAATAGTGTAATTATAATTTATCTTACCATGATGATGCATGAGAACTTAGAAAGCTGATCATTCAATCTCAAATATAAACTCTCTTCGAAGTTCAAAATTTGCTTGAAAATAAATTGCACAATAGTTCAACAGAGATATATACATAATTACTCAGACCTTGCCTTGTTCCGACATTACTACTATGATTACAAAGATAGGGACCTAACGCAAAGCCGAAGACGTTGGGATGACCACTAGATCAGTATAATTAAGAATGACTGAGATAAGGGTCGAATACTGCAGACTTATGATCGAAGCTCTTCTTATGATTTACAACTACCGGCAAGATATTATTGCCTCATTAAATTGACACTAGGAAAATTAATTTCTGTTTCCCCTACAAGCAAAACTCTGACGGGCGCTCCATGATGTTGATCCCCTTAACTTCAATAATTAATACGTAAAATATTAATTGCAACGTTTGCCGATACTACTTTTTAGGACATACATTTTATTCTGTAGATTCTTATCAGCATCGAATAGAAGAACAGCTTCGACGGAGCTATTTTCCATGCGGGTATCAAAGGCAACATTTACTACTATTCTCCTTCCCCTTATTTTAAAATGGGATCTCAAAGAATGAATAAGGTCTCCACACCATCTCTACAAAATGCAGTATCAAATTAAACGGGTAAATCCAGAAGATGCAGATCAATACCGCCAAATTCGATTGGAACGGTTTAGACTCCAGTACCGCGAGTTCCGTTATGCATCTGAAGATTAAATGTCTCTCCCTCCTGGTGGTTTCAAACTAAACCACCGAGCAATGTTATGGGGCATGTCAAAAAATGATAATGGACGAGTTGTTACCTTATGCCATGAACGTAACATAGAACGGATTATCTTGATGGTTGTCAGCAGTAATGTAAAAGCTATAAATTTCTACAAACATTGCGATTTCATACCATATGGCGTAGCTGCTTCTGCAATCAAATTACGCGATGTCACACATCTCGACGAGGTTTTAATGGCTCATTCTTTACTCCCTAAAGAGAGACAGTGATGCAGAGTGCTGCAGTTGTAGGTGCTAGAAAACCACGGCACATAGAAATATAAAGATGGTGGTGACTCATATAGTCAAGTTGCTTCAGCGGATTTGAACAAGAGAAAGACCATTAATTTTTTTTTCAATGTGCACTGAGATCGCTGTGATGTTAAGGACAACTTTAGGCATGATTGACGCGACCAAGGAAGAGGCAAATGAATGCGACCATAGATTGAGTGGCATATAGAGGTAAAGAATTTTCGACTACGGAGAAAAAATAATAAAAAAATTTGCAGAACAGTCATACGTACCGCTTTTTAAGGTCTATCTTCCCAGTAGTTTATCTTTGTTGCACCATTAATCTGATTGACACATCTAAAATATAGTTATTTACTATGCGGCGGAATGATCTATAATAATATTATCTCGAGAGACAATCGAAGTTTTTGCATAGACCTCATGCACTTTTATAACAAATGGTGAGTTTTTTTCTTATTTAATGAAAGAGTACCAATCATAAAAGAAAAGTCGTTCTTTTTTCACATTTAATTACACACCTTTAGCAGAAAGATCATTATTAGTTGTTATATTTGTCCGGCATCTCCAGGGGTACTTGGATAGTAAAATGTCAAAAATTTTCAACTAATGCGACAGAAAATGAAAGGCAAACGAAAGGCAATAATAGCGAAACACACCAAGAGAAAATAAACGCTACTCATTCCCATGCTATTTCAAAGAGGCTTACAAACAAGTGCCAGAGTATCTGCCAGGACGAAGTTTACTAGACCTAAGCCTAAACTCCCTAAGAGAGAGAACGTAAGGCCTCCAACTCAAAGCGCCCATCATGACAACACATTACAGATTCGCCCCCCCATCCCTCCATCGGCTGCTAATTTGCATTGCCCTGATGACCATCCCTTATGGCAGTTTTTTGCTGAAAAGAAGTTCATGAGGACCCCCGAAGAATTGGACCTTCAGTCGAGACCATGGTCGATTCCGGAACTGAGAAGAAAATCGTTCAATGATTTGCATTCCTTGTGGTATACTTGTTTGAAAGAGAGAAATATTCTGGCCAGAGAGAACCATTTGTTGAGAAACGCAGTCGAGGGTCAGCAGGAATTTTATGAAGAAGTGGCCACCAAAGTAAGAACCACGATGTGGAGGATTAGACATGTCCTCAGTGAGCGTGACTGGGCTTTTAGAAATGCTCAAGAAAGCTTCAAGTCAGAGAAATCGGCTTTTTTGAAGCAATTCGAGAAGGAATTTTTGAGCCTATCACTGGAGGAGGATGAGGAAGCATTCGAAATGTTGTCCCGTTTTCAGCAATCAATCTTTGGAATTAACGAGTTTATTGACGAAAATGTGGTGGATAGGAGATTCGTGGAGGGATTGAAATATGTAGCGACACTTAAAGTGAAGAAGTTTGCCTGCAGAGATGAAGAACTGAAAAGATTTCTACAGGACTGTCCTGATTGCAGCATAATGGACGCCGGTGAAGCGTTTGTGGTTTTTACAGCTGAGAATAACATAAACGATGTCAAGGATGCCTGCACTGCAGTCAAAGACTTGAGGGAAAAAGGCAATCACGTCCCCAAATTAGAAGAAGTCGCTACCGTTACACAATATATCCAGAGGTTAGCAGATGCACAATTGCATTCTTCTGTACCTTAGAATATCTTCATATTTGTTCATGTACATAATTCTATGCTTTTTTTACGTCTTAATTGTGAAAATTCAACTTGACAGTGCATTGATTTCCAATTTCCGTTCTACATGAAGCGAAATCTTTCCGTCTTGTTTCACTCGAGTTTCTTCAAATTCAACAAGCTTTCTCCTTTTTATTTCACCGGTGCTGGTCCTGCCGCTAGTTTTTCCTACTTCATTTGTGAAAAGTATTCCTTGAGCCCAGCCGGCATACGGCCCCCAAAGTTCCAAAAACATCAGTCGAATCGCATCTAGTTCCAAATTAATTTTCTTACGAGTGATGGGCAATTCACGATATCTTTCTGCAAGGCTTTTTATGTCACTTTTTTTTGCTTGGAAATGGTAATCTCTTTTGGCAATTCTACCAACGTGAACGTCTACTGGTACCACCTCGTCCATACGTAAACCCATAAGACAAATGCAATCTGAAACTTTGGGACCTATCCCTTGATAACTCATCAAATGTTCCCGCATCTGTTCGTAGGTCATATGTGCATTCAAATATTCTAGATAATCCGTATCTCTCTGAAATCCGGCGATTTTCTTATCTTGGGCCATCTTTTTTGCTGTTTCGATAATATATCTGGCTCTATACCCAAACCCAAGTTCTCTAAGTTCTGACTCAGAGGCCTTCTCTGATAATTCATTACTAGTTGGAAATGAATAGAAGTCCAAGGAGTCCAAGCATCCTATTTTCTTTCCATAATGCAAACATAAGTTTGAGCACATCTTAGTAATCCTCGAGATATTATTGTTACTGGAGCAAATAAAAGAAACCAATGTTTCCCATGGATCTTGGGCTAACATCCTGATTCCTTTTGGAGAGTAGCCTTTAAATCTTGCATCTTTTGTTTGCCAGTCGGAATAATGCAATTCTTGCAGCGAAACGTCCAACCGGAAATATCTTGATAGGTATTCTTTGAGTACTTCTTCCTCACATTTATCGGTTGGGCACGCAAATTCGAGGATATGATCCTCTGGTTGTCTAACAACAACTAGGGAATATTGATCATCACTACTAACCCTCATGCTCGTGGCATAATAGTTTTCGTCCTCGTTAAAAACCCAGCGAAAAGCTTGACCAGCCTGTAGTACATTTCCTAGACACAATTCGCCTTTGGGGAGAACAATTTGACTATATTTAAGCATTATTTAGCAAGTTGTCACTTGTCTTCACTCGCCATGAGCATCATCAAATTTCAAGACGTGTCGCGCGTTTTCATTTACAGGCGGGTTCGAGAATATCATAATAGAATTATCGTAAAAGCATGAAACTCCAAGCTCAAAAATTTTAGGCGATAACGTTTTAATCTGTCTACCTAATAATCTCTTTAAATATCCACCTGTAAGTTACTTGCTAACTAGACGCATTGAACTTAGAGCGCTTACTGGAGCAGGGGAGACAAAGAGAAGCATTAGCAGTTGCGCCAGCATCACCGTAACTGCATCCAATATATGAGCTTCTCCCGCAGTAATTTCATTACAAAGATTTTCATTCTATTGAAAAAACCTCTCCACTTTCAAGCCCCTCAGTTCATTGGGCGAAACCAGACTGAAATGATAAGTCGAAGGTCTTCATCCCTATCCCAAGCCACAGAGAACTCCAAGCATTTGAAGTTGTCATTTCAAGACTATGATGAATTGGATAAGTTATTATCAGATTCCGATGGATGGGAAGAAGAAGTGCAACCAAATTTGAAAAAGCCTTGTAATGACAAGCAGAACGATTTCTCTGACGACGACGACTCACTTATCTGTGAAATGTTTGAAAACCATGTACAAGAGAAAAAGATCAAATCACTAGCAGGAGCCTCGAAAAAGGCTTTGAAATTGCCACCAACAAGTCAACTAGTGCATAGCCTTTCTAGTCGTCAAGACCCACTCGGGGCAAGTACACAAAGGGTTGCAATTGGGAAAAACAGCTCGACATCTGTGAATGACCTTCAAATGCTTTCAACTTCTGATAGAAAAGATGTAAACAATGTCAATTCTGCCGCTGAGACAGCCCCCATGCTACAACCGTCAATAAAGCAAGAATGTAACGCAAGAAACTTAACGCCGGATGATGATAGCCTGGTACTGCTGGCTAAGAGGCAAAAAGTTGAATACGGTGAAAAGTTTGCACTACTCACACAAAGGCAAGGGTTCACTGATTCTCAAGATTTGGCGACGAAATTGAACTTAGCACCTTCAACCAAGATAATAGTCCCAATAAGACTTAGCAGAGAACAAGAGACCGTAATTCATTTAGCAGAAGCAGGACACAATATATTTTACACTGGTTGTGCCGGTACCGGTAAATCTGTCCTGTTACGAGAAATGATCAAAATACTAAAAAAAAAATACGGCGCTGATCAAGTGGCTGTGACAGCATCCACAGGATTAGCTGCTTGCAACATTGGGGGTGTTACTCTGCACTCCTTCACGGGGGTCGGACTAGGCAATGGAGATGTGACAAAGTTGTACAGGAAAGTTAGACGTTCTAGAAAACATGTGAAGCGTTGGCAGACAATAAGCGCATTAGTGATTGATGAAATCTCGATGTTGGATGGTGACTTGCTGGATAAGCTGGATTATATTGCTCAAAAACTCAGGAAAAATGATAGGCCATTTGGAGATATCCAGCTAATTTTCTGTGGAGATTTTTTTCAATTACCTCCCGTGAGTAAAAATGCTAATAATCCGACTAAGTTTGCTTTCGAATCTCTTCTATGGAAAGATGGCATTGACGTAACGATTATGTTAGAGAAAGTTTTCCGACAGCAAGGAGACACAAAATTCATCGAGATGTTGAATAAAATGAGGTTGGGTCAAATAGATTCCGAAACAGAAATGGAGTTCAAAAAACTGAGTAGGCCATTACCTGAAGATGAAATCATTCCCGCTGAATTGTACAGCACAAGAAATGAAGTTGAGAGAGCAAACAACTTCAGATTAAATAAGTTGCCTGGTAAAATGCATCTGTATAATGCTATCGATGGCGGTATACTGGAAGATCAGGAGCTAAAAGGAAGACTATTGCAAAATTTTCTAGCACCGAAGGAATTGAATTTAAAAGTCGGTGCACAAGTAATGATGATAAAGAACATCGATGCGACTCTCGTGAATGGCTCTTTGGGGAAAGTTATAGATTTTATCGATCCTGAAACGTACATGTTTTATGAAACAATTGTTAAGCATCCGGAAATCACGCCTAGTGAGTTAGAACGATACCGAGAAGATCCTGATCTATTAAGAGAGTTCTGGGATGCTGGTGATCCTGAAGACGGTGATCAACCAGTACGTCAAAAAAATATGAAGGAAGCATTCTGTAGAGCAGATCCAGACGAATCATATGTTCAATTGGGCGATACGATATTTGACTTCCTAAAAAAAGAACTCTCCACGAGCGAAGAATCAAAAGAAAATATAGAACGAAAACGACAGTTACTGCAACAAATCCACGAAAACTCCACAACAAAAAGGAAATTACCACTGGTAAGATTTAAGACTTCTGATGTTGGAACGCGAACCGTCCTCGTCGAGCCAGAGGATTGGGCTATTGAAGACGAAAATGAAAAGCCTCTAGTTTCTAGAATCCAGCTACCCCTGATGCTGGCCTGGTCCCTGTCTATCCACAAATCTCAGGGACAGACATTGCCGAAAGTCAAGGTTGATTTGCGAAGGGTGTTTGAGAGAGGTCAGGCTTACGTTGCATTATCAAGAGCAGTTTCACGCCAAGGGCTGCAAGTACTTAATTTCGATAAGACGAGAATTCAAGCACATCAGAAAGTGATAGATTTTTATGCTACCTTAAATTCGGCTGATGAGGCAGTCAAAAAAGTTCATGGCACAATCTCTGGTTTTAAAACTGGCAGGCACCGGAAGGTGGGTACGTCAAATCGGTCCAATGGTCAAAAAAGGAATAGAGATGCGAAATCAATATCCGGAACCCCAATTACTCCCGGCATCGATACGATAACAACGATGCTCAAGCAACGGAAAAGGGAGAAATCGACGCAAAAGAGTCTGTCGGACGAGCTTCCGACGTTTAAAAGTGCTATAGAAATGAAGGAACTGGACTCCCGGGATGAATCTTAAGGATGTACGTAGGTGATGCTAAAAAGCTGCATACGATGATATTATATATATAAATCATACCCTTTCAACTTCGGGATAAAAAATTGACAATTCTATTACCAACAACATTGAGTGAAACACGATTTCCCACTAGACTTTCTAATCCACCACTTTTTTCTAATGAAAAAGGGTCCTTAACTAAATCCCTTGTCGCTAGTTCCAACTCTAAAGCACTCCATTGAGAAGCGACCGCTTCTACCTGGTCAACAGGGCAGATGTGCAGAAGCTCTCCTAGTATCTCCAGTTGGACAAACAAGATTTCAGTGGGAATTTCTCCATCGTGCCAATTGGGGTCTATGAATTTACCCACTTGGAAGATTGTAGGCCAACAATCATTAATATCTTTCTTTTGTAATAGCACCTTTGTATTATCGTAAGCAAACCTGAAATCCATATTAGCCAACGCGTGATCTATATGAAGAACCAATACTTTGACGAAGTTCCTCTCAGTTTCGGTATTTCCTTGACTTTCAAGCTCAAAAGCAACAAGGAGTTTTTGTAATATCTTGTATGTCGCATCTACATCCTGGTATAGCTTCTCATTTGATTCCAAAAGTACTGAGATCAGTCCATATGGATCTTCTTTAAATTTCAGAAGATATGATGGTTTGGAAAGTCTTGTCTTTCCCACGTTAACTGGATAGCATGAAATATCAATTGTAACATCCAGTAAGCTTTGAAGATGGCAATATTTGCCCTCATTTTCTTCTACAAGAAGATAAACAATCTTCGCAGCGTTATTGAGACATTTACTATTCCGTGAGCCGCTGGACGCCATGTTGAAGTAATGCCAAAAATATTTTACTAGGACAGCCTCTCCCATCTGATACTCGTAATTCCTTATAAGCTCATGCAAAAATGAAAAGTAGCCTTTTTCCAAAATAATCTCTACCAGGATTGACAGTTGTTTCTGTTCAGATAGAGAGGAGAAAATAATTTCCTTTGGGCTCTTTTCACGATTTAAAAGCACTGCAATCTCTTGGAAAGTGACTTCTTCATTGGTCATTGTGTCCAAAGCTCTTTTTGCCAATAATGCAAAACAGCCCTCTTGAGTTGCTTCATCTTCTTTTGTGATAGCATATAAGTCTTTTATACTGTAACCCTTGAAAACACCATCCGTTAAGAGGGAGTAGTAAAGTAAAGTTTCCACAGTTATATCCAGAGTTCCCACTCTAGTCTTTTTCTCAGTTTTCAGTAAGATCTGGTTTAGACGAGCTTTCGAACCTATTCTCAAATAATTGGATTCATTTTCGAACAAGATTAATGCACATTGACATTGAAGTCTCTCCAGATAAACTTTGGCTTCGAAATTTGGCAATTTGAAATTAATTAATAGATGGTAGAGAATTTCAAAATTGTAGTTAGTATCTAGTTGAAAGTCCTTTGCATTGATAATGGAGTCCAAAAATAATTCATAGTAATTGCTATTGTGAAGATATGGCATCAGTTCAATTTTCAGTACAGTATCTGGGTTGCCATTTGGTGTATCCAAAATCATATGGAAAACGCTTAATGGGTCCATTTTTTCAAACTCTTTAATTTTTATGCCTGTTTTCAATCTTTTGTTGAGATGGTCCAACGGTTTGACTATGCCATCGATCCACATGGATAACTCTTTATCTTCCATTAGGGTTTGCGACACTTTCTGATATTGCATGGGTACTTCATTGCTGAGCTCATTACAGACAATCAGACGTTTCCTGATACGACTTCCCTCAGCAGTAGCGAACTTCCTTTCTTCGTAGGGTGGAACCTGCCTCATGTATTCTTCGGCATAATCTTTAATGGCATGACACCTTTGAGATACGGTGTCAGCGTCCATTTCTACCATGCTAATTAGTTTATTATCCGTTTCGATTAGCTCGACAAGCAAATCTTGGGAGGTACAGCCATGCAATTGAGAAGTTTTGGGCAGTGATTCAAAGAGAAATTGCAGTTGGCAAGGGTCATCCAGTTCTGGCCAAAGTGAACAAATAATATCAAACAACTCCTCAGGACCATTAAAGTAAACCCACAAACTTTTACATCTCGTTGAGTCAGCCCTCGCAGCAAAGACAGCAGCCAGTAGGAAAAGCTGGTCCTCTGTCATCACTGACCTGTGTTCCAAACAATATGTTTAGGAAGGGAACATTGACATTTTTTAACGCAACTCCGCTGAAATTCTTGATCTAACAAACTTCAATTTTGGAGATTCGCTCTGAGAATAGTTAAGCAAATATTAAAGCATCAGCCAAGAAAAGACCTATTCTAAGTACCAACAATGTCTCTCACACCAGTTCAGATGGACCAGGTGAGAACTAAAGTTTCTTATTCTGAGGTGGATCTGCCTTACAATGGTTATATGGATATACTCTCCAAGGTCACAAAGCTTACGAATCAAATACTGAAAGGCAAGTTACATGAATATAGTACGGCCTCAAGCTTCGAGTTCAATGAAACTTTTATTACTGAACTTGAGAATAACGCTGAACAAAAATTTTTGGAATTGCAATCGTCCCTCGAGGTCAAAAAGATGGCCCAGGAAAACTGGGATCAATGTAATAGCGAAATTGTACAAAGAATGGAATATGAAATACAAGAGAAGTTGCCTGACTTAAAAAGATTGGCAGCTGACTTGCAAAGCCGAATTACAAGAGTACGAGGATTGTACGAATCGGTCAATTACGTGAATAGAGAACTAGATATTTTAGTTGAGGGGCGCACCAGCTTGACATGTGGTAAGGTACAGTGGGAAAAAGAACTGGGAACAGCTCTGGTCGGAAAGCTGATCAAACAAGGTTATCTGAAGAAAATAGGTCCCCAAGAGGAGGGAAGATATAGAGTCTTGGATAATTTTACAAAAGGACCTAATGAGTTGAAACATATCAATAAGACTATTAAGAGCGATATTGACAAACTTTCGGAGGAACTTACTACTTACAAAATGAAATGGGTAAAGGATGCAGACATCTTTTCTAAAATGACTTCAGCCTTGAAAGAGGAGATGGCTAAGAGAGATTTAAATCTACAATATCAGGATATGGAGGAGGACGAAGATGTAGATGAAGTGGAAGAGCAGGATGAGGAACCGTCTGATGATAATAATTTTGAAGAGGAACGAGAGCAAGCTGATCAAAGTGAAGAACAAAGCGACGGACAAGAGGAAGACCAAGGTGTAAAGGGCGCCTCGCCAAACTAGTAGGCGTTGCAAGTAATCAAATATATTAAATCGCGCTTGAAGGAACCGCGATGCTATGCATTTTGAGGTATCTCCCGAATATCTTGAGCTGCTTCATTTTAGGGAACTGACAGGCTTTTTATTCTTTTACTTGGCGGTTTTGCTTGAGCAACATATTTTTGCACCGTCTGCACCGACTACAGTCCATCTAACTCGAATTTCTGTATGGCCCAACAGCTGACTGACAAGAGCTGAAATGATAGTTACTACCAAGAAACTTTGGGAGCATGCAACCATGAATCTCTGATGCTTGTTCTTCTAATTAGGCAAGTCAAGAGCAAAGCATTGTGTATTCTAGGCGAGGAAAGATTGGTGTACATTTGTGAGGTTAAAAGCTATCATAGTATCAACTATCGTATCAGATCACGCTTAATCAAACTTGGAACGTGTTGTAATTGTTCTGTTATGTATACTCTATGGGTATTTTCTAATACTTGATATAATTGTTTCGGTCTTAAATGAAATCCAGAAAATTCCGGATTAGATTGAATATATTGAGAACAATTTATAGTAGGAAAAGAGCGAGGCCACCATAATCCAGACCGTTCGCGCATTACTCTGTCCTACATAGCAGGCAGAAAACACATACTGTCATATCACCGCAATGTGTGCCGGAAGCAAGTCTTATCACGCACACGTTATTTGCAAAGTAAATACACAACTCGCTACGGCCCCTAGGTTGGGTTGTGCCGTCGTTACGCTAGACTCGATTATCTTGTATACAAATCATATTACGTTTACACAGTCTCCAAGATCTCGTCCTTGAAGCCAGAAACCTTCTTACCAGTCTCTTCGGAACCCTCACCATGCAAAGCCATCAAAGAGCCCAAATCGAATTTTGGTTGTTTCAACAACTTGACCTTTCTGACGTGAACATTCTGCAATGGGAAAATGTCCTTAGTAGCGTTCTCGATCTCCTTGTTGATAACCTCTGGAATCAATTTGGAAGTGAACTGAGCCAAGGTAGCGTTCTGCACCTCCCTAGTCAAAATCTCAGAGATCACCTTTCTGATGGCTCTGATATGAGAGGACTGAGCGTAACAGGTCTTTTTCACCTGGTTTGGCTGCTTCCTGGTGAAAGCAATAGCAAACACTCTGAGAATGTACTCGTCAGCAGTCTTAACTGTGACCTGAGCCTCGATCAAAGTCTGCCACTTTCTCACCATCGATCTGTACTTGTCGGTGGTGAAGTCCATACCGTGGAAGTTGGTCAACAAGTTCTTACCCTGAACTTCGTCCACTCTCAACTTGATCTTTCTGTAAGAGTGATCTTCGGAGCCCTGCAAGTCAGCTAGGCAAGCTTCCACCACACGGCCCTTCAAAGTGTCAGCAGCACTCTTCAAACCAGAAGATTTGTTAACCAAAGTCTTACCGACATTTCTGTTCTTGTAGGTGGAAGGAGCCTTAATGTCGTACCATTCCTTTCTGCTGAAAGGATCGACAACTCTCTTCTTAAGACCTTTCTTGCCCTTTGATAGTCTCTTGTTTTTACCAACAGCCATGATTGATCGGTTCTGGTCTTGGTTATACGTGAGTAGATGTTGTAAGATGAGTCCGTACTTCTTCAAGTCGGTTGAAATTTCAAACCCTATAGTGATTGGTTTGCGTGGAAGAGAAAGGCAGCGGGCTCTGACTGGGCCTGCGTCCTAGAGGGAACAACGAGAGTTCCACGCAACTTTCCCTAGAGCTCTGCCTGGCACCAGCCCCTAGCTCGCCTGCGGGTTTAAGCCCCGGTCAAGCCACCCCGCCTAGACCGTGTTAACTTTGCGCCCCGCAAAAAAGAAAAACGCAAATTTTTGAAACGATAATCTCAAACGATAATCTCAATCTTTTTTCTTGCAAACATGGATGGTGTACGAATGTTTGTCAGAGATTCACAGGTGCGAAAATCTGAAAACAGTCACTTGAAAAGTAACGAAATGTCAACATGAACTAGAAGAGTTAGGTAAAAAGGATGCTCATTAATCAATATTCAGTATGGGCCTAATTTTAATAATTGGGCCGACCTACAAGGTATAAAGAATTGGAAAGTATATATCAAGGACGTTTTGTGATTCTACATTACCAGGAATGGAAGGCAGCCAGGAGACGCAGGGGCAACAAACAATGAACGTAAAAGTCAAAAATCAAGTGGAGGTGCAAATAGGATTAGTGGGGGACGCCCAGGTGGGTAAGACTTCCTTGATGGTGAAATATGTGCAAAATGTATTCGACGAAGAATATACACAGACTTTGGGAGTAAATTTTTTGAAAAGGAAAGTTAGTATACGTTCCACGGATATCGTGTTTTCGATAATGGACCTTGGTGGGCAGCGAGAATTTATCAACATGCTTCCGATTGCCTCGATAGGGTCTTCAGCTATGGTATTCCTGTTTGATCTGACTAGACCGGACACGTTGACCTCTGTCAAAGAATGGTATCGACAGGCACACGGTTTGAACGAGACGGCAGTTCCGCTCCTTGTGGGAACAAAATACGACCTTTTTGTGGACCTCGATCCCGCTTATCAGGAGCAACTGTCGAGAACAAGCATGGAGTACGCACAAGTGATGGACGCACCGTTGGTGTTTTGTTCTACGGCGAAATCAATAAACGTACAAAAGATATTTAAAATTGCGCTAGCAAAGATCTTTCATTTGACGCTCACCTTGCCAGAAATTAATGAGATTGGCGATCCTCTGCTTATCTACAGTACTCTGGGAAATAAAAGAAGCCGAAGAGCTGCTAGGGGATAGGACCTTAATACATAGTTAAATATATTAAGAATATAAAATTGATGTTTGGGAAAAATTAAAGGTTTTTTAGGTTCTCATCCTGCTCCAATCCCTTATTTACATCTTCTTGTGAGATGTTCAGTTTAACGCAAGTAAGTCTCTCGTTTTTCATACTTTGCCTAAAAATGATACCTGCTTCCACCAATTGATTGATCACAAAATCCCAAGAGATGATCTTGAGCTGCTCGGGAGATGTTTCCGTATCTTGTTGAAATAGTACACGGCTGAGCTCCAAGATAAATTTGTTGTTGCCATTCACTTCGATCAGAAGATGAATTTCGTCCAGAATATCTCCCAGTTGTTGTTCCTGTAACTCGGTTTTCTTGATTAAATTCAGGAGAGCGTACAAAAACAGTTTTCCAGTGAATGACATTTTGGCAATAAACTTAGTGCTTTGAGAATTGATAGTCTCATTAAGAGCCCTTGTCACGTGAGCTATGTGAACGGTTTGCAGCTCCTCGCCATCATTGGTATCTTCTTCCTCAGGCATACTTACCTGACCATCATATGCATATCCGTGCTTGGACATATAGTGCTGCTCCGCAATCTCGGCGGCTCTTTTGCAAACTTTAAGTGCTCTGCGAGCATCACCACTTACACTGGCCACTTTTCTTGAAGCGATTTCAATAGCGTCGTCACTCATAGTCAGTCGAACTCGTTTGGTGTGAGGCGGAAGTTGAGCTTGCATGGCCTCTTCCGGTGTCACCATACGAGCGCTACCATTTTGCGTATCCACATAGAAAAAGCTATTGTTCAGCCCTTTGAGACGAAAATTGATAATTTTCCTCAGTTCCTCATGAGTATAACCAGTAAACATGATTCTAGTAAAACCAATTCTAGAAGAAACTTTATTACCTAACTGTCGTTCAGGCAAGTCCATAGTGTTTGCTACAGCAATGACAATCAACTTAGCATTTTCATAGGTAGTCCAATTGAAAAAATTGTACATAATATCCTGAGTTTTTGTTACCAGGGCGTCCAACTCATCTAGAAGTACGACGACAGGCCTCTTTTTATTCTGTGGAACTTTGTTGAAGTAGAATTCTAAAGATTCCATCGCTGCTCCCCATGTCAGCCTTTCTCCCATTATCTTATTCCACAATACTTCATAGCTATCTGTTGGTTTTACCATTTTGAGTCCATTTATTTCAACATACTGGAATAATGGCAATTCATTTTGATCCGCTGATCTTTGTAATTCTTTGACCACTTCTCGAACGGTCAAAGTCTTGCCTACGCCAGGTGTACCGGCTACGTAGACAGTAGTGGCTGAACCAGATTCAATTGCACTGTAAAGGCTTAAATATATGGAAGCAAATTCGTTCTCACGCGCAGGAAGATAATCCTGAAAATTTGTGGATTTGACAATTTCTTCTTTTTCGTGAGATGAGTAAAGCTGTTTTTTGATTTTAGAGAAGATTGTTTCAACTATTTCGTGTTTCTTGGGTGTTCGCAATTTGTTCTCCAAGGCTGCTACATTTAAATCATCGGTGGATTGATTGAATTCCGCCAGCTCTGTCAGATTGGGTATTTCGTCAACTGATTTGAATCTCTTGGAAAATGGTGTATATTTTTTTTTGGCACGAGCTACGTTTCTTTTGGTAAACTTTCTGATCGCAGGGCTACCGTTACTATTACTTGTCGAGGGTCGCGAGGGGGTTGCTGGTGTGGAAGAAGCCAGGAGTTTGCGAGATTTTTTGTGGTTGTCAGGAATCATTTTTCGGCGAACTTTTTTCGGTGAAGTGTTCGATGCCTCTTCCCCTTCCTCTTCCTCTTCCTCATCTATTTCTTCTTCTTCCTCCGAATCTACATCTTCTTCTTCATGTGTGTCTTCCGACTCATCTACTGTAGCATCATCCTCTTTCGCAGTGAAGTTAGAATCTTCTTCAGCATCATCGCTGTCGCTCTCTTGCTCGCTCCCGCTCTCATTTTCGTCTTCGCCTTCAGCGGTAAGCTTATGGAATAGGTTGACCTTGGAAGGCTGTTCTTTGTTGCCACCTTTCGCAGGGCTACTCTTTGAAACAGTAGATGGAGTCTCTTGCGCGTCGCTATATGCATCAGAGGGTGGAGAAGGTGAAGACGTCTGCGAAGTATTAATCTTACTCTTGTTCTTCCTTTTCCTTGATTTTATTCGTGATTGAGACCAAGATTTGGCCGTTTTCTTCCCTTTCTCCTCCCCACTTTCGTTGGTATCTCGCTTCTCCTTCTCTTTCTCCTTTTCTGCTTTATTTCTTCCTTCTTCATGTTCCTCAGCATCATCATCAGTTTCTGTTTCCAGCTTTATTTCGCTGAGGGAAGCTACTTTATTATGGCCAGAAACCCTTGTCGAATTGAGTTTTGCCTTACTGGGGCGTTGATTGTAGGTGACCGCCGGAGGTAGCGACATCTTCTTTAAATGCTCTTCAAAGCTCTTCGGTTCTGCGTCTAATAACATCTTTTTCTCCTTCACAATGTCAATGGGCACGTAGCTCTCAGCGGTAGGTTCGCAGATGTATCGAACAAAAAAATCCTTGTCCTCCAATTTGCCAGATTGCTTCCATTGACTTTCTGTCATAATATTGGCCACATCAACGAAATCTTTGAGCCATATTTCGGACAGTTCTGCAGTCAAGTAGATTTCTGCTTTGTTCACTTCTTCGATAAATCTAGCACGATATTCCTCGATCGGCCTATTCTCAGCCGCAAAAGCTGGGTTAAATAATGCATAATATAATTGAGGCTTCAATTCAAACCATCTCAAATAAGAAAATGCCCATATTTCTACCAGATTATTCAAAGTATTCAGACGAATTTCATGGATCAAATATACGGAATACGTATTAGTACCGCCATCATCCATTATCACACTATCACCGCGTCCAAACTTCAGCCCGTCAGAGAGTCTGACCAAAAATGTCTTCTCGCTACCACCTCTTTTTCTCGATCTCCTGCGATTGTCATTGATAATGTTTCCATTCTCATCGGTAGTGATAACCTCCCAACCTCGAATATCTTTCAACGTTTGGGCCATCCTGGCTCCATCAAAACTAAATACTGATACAATGAGGCCTCACACAAGCTCCTTAGTGCTACCAGTAGTCCCTAAGCTGGTGCTTTTCAGGCCTTTTTATTCTTGGTGTTCGCCGCTTTTGACTTTTTATGGGGTCACTTAGGAAATCTCGAAAGATTTAAAAAGTATCAAATGTTCAAAACAAAGATCACGCAGCTTTGGGGGACAACGTAGGGAAGCGGGACTTCTAAAGCTTTAATATTAGGCATGCAAATTTCTCGAGTACGAAAAATGGCTATGAGGCCTTTTGAAAATTTAACAGCCCTTGAGAGCCTAGTACAATGGTTAAGACTAACCTCTTCGACTCTAATCGTTGCACTTGGGTTAGTGGCTACCGTTGGCCCTTTAACGTCGCCGAATACATTGAGAATGGCCCAGTTTGATACTCGTCCTGCCGACATTACGCAGGGACTCTTTCAGGTCTTGAAGCATGCGGTTGAAGTGTTTGGATCGACAGATGCAAATAACGGTGTCGGACTGACTACTTCTGAAATTTACATTCTGACGGCTTACACTGAAGGTCAAATACAGAATATACCTCAATTTATCACACTAAACATCTATGGAAGGTGCGATGTGAGCTTCAAAACTAGGACGGAGGATCCTGGGGGGACAGAAGTTCAAGTGAGAAACTCAACCATAGCTGAAAGTTGTCATAGGGCTGGCCCCGACTACATCTTTGATTACAGGAGTGTACTTTCGCAGCTGGGATTGGACATTGTTTTAGATTATGCTTACGACAAGGACGGTGCATCCACTGTTTTGATGTCAAGCAGCTACAATGAGTACATGTCAACCCTTCGAAATCAAAAGCGTAATATGTTAAGTTTGCTCTACGCGGTGATATGTCTCGAGGCTTGTATCCTTGTGATGACTTTTTGGTACTATATCATTAAAGGACGTTTTATCAACCCTTTCAAGGAACGATTTCTGATGCATTCAATTTCATTTCTGTCTTTTACTGTATTTATCTGCTCACTAACAAGCATTATCACGTTAACTTGCATTAATTACAAGCTAAGAAATAGAATAAGAAATGAGTTACAAGCATTTGGGTTCTCCTACAGTATGGGCAACTCATGGATAACCTGTATCTGGTTCATGGCAGTTTTTGTTATTATTTCCACATTAGTTTGGTCAGGTTTGGAATGGTGTATATCCGATTCACAGGATTATCGGGATGGTTCCCAGAATAACATTTTATCCTATCAGCCAGGAGTTTTCATGGATCAAAGTGAATTAGAAGCTCCCCACGATTCCCGCGAACAAGATTTATATCATACTGACAGTATTTCAAATACTATCAACACTTTGCGTAGAAGCCCTGAGGAAGGATCAGACTTTGCAGAAGAAATGGAACTCCAGGATTTAGCACTTTATTCTAGTGAGGATAGTGAATTAATGATGCAAAGAACCGTAAAACCTTCCTCGACAATGCAATTTTAACCTCGAAATAACTGATATTTATTTATTCCTTCGTTTTTGTGTTCTTTTTATTTTATTGAGTCATGTAAATTTTGTGTCACAGACAAAATTTATATTCTTACTGCTATCTTAATTGAGGATTCATTAATCAGCTGAAGAATACTGGCATGAAGAAAAGTGAAGAGGCTATAACTCATGTTGGTGTTCAAGAGATTTATTGTATGGACGATTTTATTCAGCATCACTGCAACCCAATTTCTATTATATTTGCCGAATTTCTCGTGTATCGTCAGCACTGGAGTTCCGCTATGCATGGCTCAGTTTAACTTTTCCATCGTGGGAACTTCGGTCATAACTCGAGATTTTATAGATAGCATCAGGGAATTTTTAAGGCTCATTTCGTATTTGGCGCTTGATATGAAATGGTCTGGCGCTACCAATCCCAAGATCTACAGCGAAAAGAATTTAGTAGACACATTTGACGCTGATAATCTTTACAAGGTGAACTTCTTTGGTTATTGCAAAAAAAATGGTAATAACAGGGCATACTGTGTGCAGAACGCTGACTCGGGAATGGATGTCCTCGGTGTGCTGGTAAGAGATGTGGGGATACAATTGGCCAAATTGTCCAGCTCTCCGGCCAATAACACAAAAGTTTTAGGAGATTCCTTGATGCTCACCTACCACCTCACACTGTCTTCTTTAAGAAAATTTCTTAGAGGTGATCGTCGTAATTCCAATGCTTTCTCAAAGATCCTCCTGGGCGCTGATGATACTAATACAGATAATGAAAGAGCTAGCCAATATGGTAAGGGAGTGGAGATTGCCTACGCCCTCAAAATTTTCAATAAGGTACTATTTTACGTGCAAGTATGTGAGATTGCTTCTAGTTTTCTATGCCTAGCTACCGTAATCGGATTTGGGCTTGTTTTGACATTCGGCAAAAGGCATCGGTCATTGCCCTTTTTGCTCAAAACGATAAGTTCTATCCTTATCATTGGAGCCACCCTCACATTGTTGGGGTCTACATTTTATTTCTTTTCGTTAAAGCTTCTGGAACCATCCCACGATCATTCGCAAAATTCAGATTGGGCTTTATTGGAAGTAACTATCGGCAGCGGCTTCATTATCTGTTGCGCACGCTACCTACTTCAGTTATTTTTCCTTCCTATAGCCTTTTTGACTGCTAACCATTACAGCGTGAGGAAAAATTCCAAGCATGATCTTGAGGAGTCATCGAGCAATTCTCTAGCCAAGAGTGAAATCATGTAGCAACCCCATGATGTTATATTCATCTCATATTTTTTTCATTTTTGCTTCGCGGTGGATGCTGAAAAAAATAACAGCTTAATGGCACAAATGCATGATAGACGATTACAATAGCATAGCGTTTTTTTCACTTTTGTGTAACGAAATTCAATAGTAATGGCTGGTTTACGGTCCTTTGATGCATTTCGTATGTATTATTACTAGTAATGTTAATTCATGGACATTAACTTGATTGACTAACAATTCTCTAGCCAAAACGGATGAAACACATGTGAGGAAGTCCTCGAAAGGTGGGATCAGTTCACTCGTCACGTACTTATTCCTGCTATTCATTGCCTGGACTGAATTTGGTAGCTTCTTTGGTGGCTATATTGATGAGCATTATGAGGTGGACGATCAAATGAGAGAAACATTTCAAATCAACATGGATATGTATATCAAGACGCCATGCAAATATCTGGACGTTAACATCAGAGATAAGACAATGGACCGTAAATTAGTTTCCAAGGAACTGAATTTGGAAGACATGCCATTTTTCATCCCATATGGTACGAGTGTCGTAAATGAGATGAAGGAGATTGTGACTCCAGATCTAGATAGTGTTCTCGGCAATGCCATTCCGGCTCAATTTAGGCAAAAGTTGGATGCCAAAGATATGTTTGAGGAAGAGGAGGGTATTAACTTCAATGGCTGCCATGTATTCGGGTCCATCCTCGCCAACAGAGTGGCAGGTGAATTGCAGATCACTGCCAAGGGATATGGCTATGCGGATTTTATCAGAACACCCCCCGAGGAAATGGATTTCGCACATGTTATTAATGAGTTTTCCTATGGTGAATTTTACCCTTATATCAATAATCCGCTGGATGGCACAGCAAAGTTTAACATTGAACAGCCAAGAACGTCTTATGTCTATGATACGGCAGTTGTGCCCACCGTTTATGAGAAACTAGGAGCAAAAGTAGACACTAACCAGTATGCAGTAAGTGAGTATCACTACAATGCGGAAATGCAGCAGATGAAGGGCCCTGTGAGATTCCCAGGTATATTTTTGAGGTACGATTTCGAACCGTTGTCCATCCACATTAATGACGTGCGTCTCTCGTTTCTGCAGTTTGTCGTGAGGCTGGTTGCCATCTTGTCGTTTGTAGTTTATACCGCTTCTTGGGCCTTTAGGTTGCTAGATTTGGCGCTTTTGAATTGTTTTGGTCCCCGCTGGTCTCTCCGCTACCAATCGGATTCCAAATCTCAAGGAATTCTGGACAAAGATCCGTTTACAAAATAAGAAAATATAGTTTAGTTTTGTAAGGAGGGTACAGTGATATAATGAAACATATCAAAGATATTAAACCACTGGAAGGTTTCTCGAGCACTGGGGAGAGACCTGATTCTTTTTCGCCAGCTTTGCAAAATTTAGCCGCCGAGTGGCAAACTGAAGAGCACAAAGAGCAAGCAAGACAAGAAATTGCACGGAACCAAGTGTTGGCTAAAATTCAAGAGGCTACGAAGATTATCAAGGATGCTAAGCAAGAGGACCCCGGTTCTCTGCATAGGATGGAATGGGACTGTGTTTACGATCTCTCGGCAAATGTCATGGATGAGTATACGAAAAGTGTTGATGGAATATTGAGTCAGTTAAATCAATTGTACCGGAAACAGTACTTATGGCAAGAAGCTGCTTTTGTAAAGGATTCTCATAGGGGGGCAACTTTGATCGGAAGAGCTGAAGAATGGATGCGGCTCAAAGAGAACCATTTGGAGTTTAAACAGGCAGAGCTAGCAAGGTCTGCTAATGTCATCAAGACTACCATTGAAAGGTTGACTAAGAAGTAATCCTAAATAATTGCTATACAAGGCGACGTAGATACGTATGAGCCATTTCTCTTTAGGATTCTATGCCAGGCATTCCTTCAAATAAACGGGCGTAGCATTCAGATACAGGATTCCTGTAATGCTCATAAGGATCGCCAGCGTATAGCATTTCACCACAAATGTAGCAAAATAGAGTTCCGCAAACTGTGCATTTCATTTTGTTACAACCTTCGCTACGCTGAACCACGATGTGGCATCTAGGGCACCTTTGCAAATTAGAACCCTCCGTAGCAACAGCCTCATCCAATAATCTATCTGCTATAAACTCATTTGCTTCCATTTCTAACATTCTTTTACCATATTGCGCCTCCAAAGCATGTCGGTGGCTTTCCAACCCTGAAAGGTCTCTTGTATCCACGTAATCTTCAATAATTTCACGAGGAATACGAACTTTTCTACCACAAACATTGTTATAACCGTGCCACGAGTGTAGGCAATCAAAGCAGAAGGTAAAGTCACAATTCTTACATTGAATCATGGGCTCATCCAGGCATTCTTTGACGCACCAACATCCGCATCTTCTGCAAGTGACGCATGCATAAGCACAATGCTTCGACAACTTAGTGGCTGCCTGTGAATGGAATAAATCTTTATATTTCTTGCAAACCTGAGCGCTCAGAATTCCATCAAACAGTCCAAACGGGATAACTGGTGTGAATAGAGCTTTTTTGATTTCGTCATAACTTTGCAATTCTGCTACGTCTGCTGGACAATAATCACATTCCACACACCGTACTCTATCGATGTTCCCTTGCTCGATCATAGCGGTATAGTATGATTTTATACATTCGATGCAAAGCACATGTTGACAAGGTAACTTAATCATTTTGTCACCCTTTTTCGTCTCCATACATATGCTGCAATCAAAATTATTAAGTGCCATTTCATCGTAAGTCATTTGGGCATATACTTGAGTAAATTTATCAAATTCAAGTTGGGATTCACACAGTATTTCTTGCTTCGTAAAGAGAATAGCGGCGCTGTCATCGGTCAAATAGCTTAACACGAGCATCATAACAGGCGCATATTCGTCATAAGCCTCAGATTCTGGATCAGTCATTGCATCGAACTCGTTATGTATCGCTTGCAATAGCCTTGACGTGTCTTCAGCCGACATCCATTGTGAATCAATGGTCAAAGTTACGGCCCGTCGCAGACTTGGGTATTTATGACGATCTATCTCAAAGCTTAGTTGATTATTTGCAAATTTAGAGAATACCAAATGTTGATTTCCCATGGTAACCGTCATGTCTTGTGGTAAAGATATCTGGAATGGTATCTTACCACGAACAATGGAGACATTGTTAATGTTTTGTGTATCTAAATTCAGCTGTAGCTCAGGATACATATCGAGTAGTATTTCTAAATCATATTGTAGTCTTGAGTGACTTTGTATCATGACTGCATTACTTGCAGGTTGAGTAGATCTACTCAATACATTATAATTATGTACTTTTTAGTCATGTTGCCAAAGAATGAACTTAAGTTTTCGCTTGGTGAAAGGTGGACCATGCATTACAGAAAGAAATGGTAACAGAGCAAAACGTAAAACCATTCAATAAACCAAAAAAAGTAAAAAAAGCACAAGTGAAGTAGTTATAAACATATTACATAACATTAATCAATTTTAGCTTTCTTCGACGGTCTACTTTCTTCTTCATCACCGCTACTAGAGGCATCCGAATTATATTCCTCGGCAACGTCGTCATCCTCGGAACTAGCACGAAACTCTTCATCAGCGGATTCTTCGTCTTCTGCAGCAGAACCCATATTGATGTCAACGTCTTCGCTGTCTGACCCCAGCGCACTTTGAAGTCTCTCCTGTGCTTCCTTGTCTTCATTTTTGACCCTCAGATTCTTTGATTTGAGGAACTGTTCCAGCAGTTGCTGTTCTTCTTTGCTTATATTGGCAAAAGTAGTAGTTCCCCTGTTGCCACGCAACGCAACCTCCAAATCAAATGTTCTAGAAGACGTAGACGCCTGACCTGCCCTAGAAATATTGACAGAACTCACGTCTATGAATGGGATATAAAGAGTGGGTTTTGTCAGAAAGAAAAATGCATTGTCCAATGGGTACAAATATCCTTCATTGGCCTTGTAAGAACAAGATACTGCACATTGGTCATATTTGGATTTGTATTCACCGGGAACAATAACTCTACGACCAGTGAGCCCTTTCAGTACGTGACTTATAACAATGTGCGTCTTGGCGTCGTACTGTTTTCTTAGCTTGTCTTTGTAGTTAGCTTCGAAATCCTCATCTTCTAAATTCAGTTGTACCTCCGTCTCTTCGTCCTTTTGAAACTGAAGTACAAGAAAAGGATAAGTAGTTTGACCTTGACGTAAGGGAGGCTCTATCGAGAGAACAACCAAGTGATGAATATCGTCTGCTTTGGGCAAAGAAACAATTCTCTGAATCTGCCGGTGCTGCAATTTGTACTCATAAGTCTTACCTCTCAGCCTAATGGAATTCTTATAAATATCAATGTCATAACGGCCCCTTGGAGTAGCAAAGAATACATCCTGAAAAGAAACAATAGAATCTCCTGAAACCTCCCCAATATCCGCTTTCTCCTTCAATTCTTCGTGAAAGGCTTCGGCAGCGGTTTTCTCTTCTCTAACCATGTCGATTTCTTTTTCTTCCCCTTCTGGCTTCACACCGTCTGCGTCTTCTCGCTTCAAACCATTTTCTCCTTCTTTCTTGACATTATCCTGATCTGCCGCTGTTCCATCTTCACTTTCATTGATCACTGTGCCTGGCACATAAAACCTCATTTCAACCAGTTCATCACCTGCGGGCTGATAATTCTCGTCCTGAATATTAAACTCAATGGCCACCTCATTCTTGGATGTCAAATTAGTGTTATTGATACGTGCATATGGAATTTCAAAGGCTGGTTTACCATTGAGAGCAAATACCATTTCGTTTCTGGCCAAGTCAGTCTTACCCCAATTCCATCCACGCAGGGAATGTTCCTTAGGCTCTACCTGAACATTAAAGCGTCTGTGGAAATCATTCTTGATCAGATTAAAATCATCTGGAGCAAACCCGTCTAACTGGACAACGCCCTGATTTTTTGTATTTATCTTGAGCTCAAGCCCCCTGCATCCTCTGCTCCACTGTACTGTAGATAATTCTGTTGCCGGCAATAAAAATGGCTGTTTCGCCTGATTGGCTGCGGAGCCACCCGTGTTGGCGGACTTCCAACCTAAGCCGGAGTCAGCAATACGAAACCTCCCGCTGAACTTGGACTGGTTCAAGAATATTCTGTCAAAATCCGTACTCATGGAAAATGCACTGTTTACACGGGGGTCTTACTAACGCCCTCACTTCTGAATGTTAGAACCAACCAACTCTTTTCACCATCCTAACATAATATTCAAGAAAAGGCTTCGTTACACGTGATGTACATATCAACGATTTACTAGTACATTGTAGAGATTGGATTAATTAAAAGTGGCGGGACCAAATACACTTCTATAGGTAGGCATGATTCTCAAAGGGTACTGTTTTTTCAATCAATTTATTTGTATGCTGATTGAACACCTTTCATGAACTCAACAAGACCAACAGCTCCAGGGTCTTCGAAATCAGAAGAATCGCCCACGTAGGATGCCCTACCAAATTTAGCTTCAGTACCTGCTGTTGATTTTGCACCTTTTTCCGCTGCAGCAACAGCTTTGTTGAAGTCCTTGGTTGAGGAGAACTCCTTAATAAATGGTTCCAGAGCATCTATCATGGTGGATGCACCAGGTCTGGCCTTTGTATATTTGTAAAGAGTTTCTAAGGCAATATCGAAAGCCTTAGAAGTTATCTCCGGTGTCACTTCGGTCTTTTCGTTATCGCACACCTGAATCAGTCCGTGAGAGAAACCGGAGATTAAGATAGAATAAAGACCGCCTGAAGTACCTCCCATGGAGCTTTCAATAAAGTCCGAAATCTGTGCAATGGCTTCCGACAAAGATTTGCGAGATAGCTTATCTAAATTCTCAGTTATTCCCTTGACACCTGCAACAAGGGTATAGCCACAGTCACCATCTCCAACCTTGTTATCCAAAGAAGTAATGTGAGGTTCGGCCTTAATCACGGCCTCGGCGCCTGCCTTCATCCACTTTGCAAATGTATCATAATCATAAGCACCGGCATCCTTGACCTTGACTTCTTTTTCAAGAATCTCAGTATTTACGGAAGGACCCTTGTCACCTGGAGTAGATTTTACTGGCCAACCGGGGGCGTCAGTTGGTGCATTCAATAGGTCCAACACTGAATTAACTTCCTCAAAATCGTTTTGAAGCTGCTTGGAAGCACCAGAGGCATTCAACAATGTGATCCCAAAACCGTTGCCGTTAAAGGACGTCATAACTGTTCCGGCAATTACCTGAACAGGGGTGATTCCATAATTTTTCTTTAACAATTCCACCGTCACAGATGCAATGGCGGTAATCATGAAGTTAGAAACACCGCCAAGGTTGTCAATTAGTAGGACAACTTCGTCATTCTTATTAAAATCCAAGAAGTGCCTATCCTTGTCTGAGGGATCTAACATCTTTGGCAGCATGTACTTTTCAATCAATTCTTCTGTAGGAGGAATAGGTTCTAACACATGAACACCTGGTTCATTATGGATGCCCATTCCTAGCTCCATCTGTTTGGAACTTAACTCGGTTTCATATTTCCTCCCAGGTACCTTGCAGTGGTCTAATGAGCTGTTAATTGACACCAGGTTATCATTAACAATGTGAGCAACCTTCTCAGCACCTTCTAGACCATATTTGTCTGAGTACTTCTCAGCGAAGGCACCAGTTATCTTGTGTACCAGGACAGTGCCTGCAAGAGCCCTCCTGCCTACCATGCCACCTTTTTCTCTGCCAACAGCTACATCGTCACCCACAACAACGACACGGCAGTCGATGCCTAGGGCTCTGGCACGCTCCGCGGAAAGCCCAAAGTGCAAAACGTCACCAGTGTAGTTCTTGACAATCAGCAAAACACTACTGGAGTTTTCAGCAACGAGCTGAATTGCATGTAGAATCTGTTTAGTAGAAGGGGAGGCAAAAATTTCACCACAAACAGCGGCAGATAGGGCCCCATGGCCAACGAAACCAGCATGTGTTGGCTCGTGACCGCATCCGCCACCGGCAATTAATCCTACTTTACTCTTATCAGTCTTTCTGAAAAGAATCTTCTCTTCTTCAACTAGCGTCAAAGATGGATTGGCTAGCGCGAATCCTTTCAAACTGTGATTGACTGGGTCAGAAACCTCGAAAGACTTAATTTCACTCATACTTAGATGACTTGGAAATAATTTCTAAAAAATCTTCCTCGAATAATAAGATATTCAAGTTTCCTGTAATATTGTTTTGATGTATTTGAATTAAAGTAGAATACTTCTGATTTCCTTTCTTATATATTATTTCAAGGGATCAACTCCCACTCCGGCGTAAGAAGGGGTGAAAAAATGGCAGCTCATCGCAACAAAGAGTGAGCATTTAGAGACAAAAAATAACGTACTCAATCAGCGAAGGAGGTGCTATTGGGGGCCCCCTGGAATAGGGTTGCCACTTGCTTGGCAGCAGCGTCGTGCAGAGCATGAAATTCTTGGCACAATTGCGCCGTGGCCACGCTGGACGCTGTAACATACGTATTATTTGATTCATTCGGGCATGTTCCATGGCTAACTCCGATCTTACGAAACTCCGGTATGCTCCAGCTAAAATGATGTAATGCGTAGGCTATTCTCAACACTGTATAATAGTAGTTACGAAACCAATCGCGGAACAGTTCACTCAAGAGTCTCAGGTAGTTCTTTAAACCATCTTTGCACATTTCATTTAGTGCTTCGTATTTTGCCAATGCCCCTTGGAGCCTTTTTACGAGGCCTGGTTCGATTTGCTGCCTATTGTTTCCGGATGCAGTACGGCTGCGAATTTGATCGTGATGCCTCGCTGCCAACTGACCCCATTCTGCGTTAGCAGCATCTCTTCTAGAGGAAATGCGTTTCACATTATAGCTCATCTTTATTAGTTTTGCCAATGGCCCCTGCACACTATTCTCAAAGAACAGGAGGTCTTGTTCGGCCCTCCGGGCAATGACAAGCATCTGTCGCCGGAGCCGACCGATATCGAGTGGTGAATCGCCGGTTGTCGAAGAGTTAGCGGGAGTTCGCAGAAGGAAAGGAGTTTCGAATGAGTCTTGACCATTGTATTCCGGTGCATTAGGTGATGGAGGATGCGAAATTGTCAGATCCCGCTCGACTAGCAATTCGTGGAAAAGCTCGAACATTTTCGCCGATTCACTAAAAAAACATCTAAGCGACCTCTTATACTGTTCGCAAGCATGGTAAAGAGCTTCCGTGTTGGTAGCCACATACTGGAAATTGAAAAGAAGTTTATTGAACTCAGGGTCAACCATCTGCGAATCGGGTGATTTTGCACTGTAGTAGCTAGGACTATACGACTCGTAGTCCGCCTGCCGCTCGCATTTGGGGACCATTGCTGTGATCAAATATGCCTAAGGTGATCCTTGTTCTCTTTTTTTGAGAGAGTAATTTATTAATCTTTGATATATTCTATTTCATTTTAATTTTACGAATGTTTTTGTGACGCCGTGTAGTGTCGGCGTCACAGAAAAAAAAATAACAAAAAGTCCATTTATTAATATTGGTAGCCAGAGAAAGAAAGGCTTTTATGGATGACCGTGGTTTACACTAGGCCATGCAAGAATTGGTTTGCTTTTGGTTTTGGAGGAACAATTGTCATCTGGATGGTTAATGATCTCTTCAACACGTGACTCACTCGTGGGGGTCTTTATCTTGGCCATACATTCATTCGTGAAAGTCTTCATCAACATACTCAAATTGGACGCTATCTTAAAAGTGAACTCATGGTTAGAAGAAGGCCCCTGCTCAAGCATCTCCTTGAATGTACGCACGAGATTATAACGTTGGCGGAGCTTCTTTATTTCAGCGGACTGCAAAATGTTTGATGAAAGGGGAAAGTTGAGAACGATCATTGATGCAAAGAAAAGCATTACGTAAACATGACTGGGCAAAAAACGGAAAAGCGAGCTAACATCCTTATCTCTTGTAGCTAACTTCAATAGAGAAATGGCGGCTGATAACGACACCTCTTGTGAGGCCTCTCTTAGCGTATTGGGCTCAGAAGCATCCGCCGAGTGCCAAACCTGCATCCAATTTCCTAAATTTGAACGTCTTTCGAGCATCCAGCCGGTGTTGATATGCATGCGGGCAAAATTATAGTACAAAAAGGTTGATTTCAGGCACCAAGCATCCTCTTGCATGTCTATGTTCTGGAGAGCGATGGCCCATGAGACCATCCATTTATCTAAGTCCAAATTGTTTTCCCACGGTATGCCGAAGTTGGAGGGTTGTAGTAATCCCCTGACGCTCCCAATAGATCCCCCAGGCTCATATTTATCGTGGAACAAAGTTTCGATAGCCATGTGATACTCGACTAGTCCGCATAATTTGATATCCTGCAACTGTGGTGAGTAGACTTTGATCTTATCCATCTCTACCTCATTCAGCAGAACCAGCTGCTTGTTGGTGGCAATTTCTGTCTTGTTATCATTCTCATTCTCCTCGAACACTTTTTTCAGTTCGGGGTCTTCGATGTGTGCCACCATATATTGGCGAACTGAATTAATAACTGGCTCCAGTTGCTTATAGATGGCGGGTGACTTTTGCGAAACCAAGTTCTGCGTGCCATCAGTGACATATAGCAGGCACCATAACCGCCAAAGCTCATTATCATGCCTTCTATCTATCCTCCAAATGCGTGCGAGATGTAATGCTACGGACATGTACATCTGGCTAGATTCTAACCACAGAGCACCGATAATTAATGCTAAAATAGTATGTTCGACTTTCCTCGTTTCGTAGGCAATATCATAATCGTTAAGTAGATTTGTACAATGCCATTTCAAACTAGAAACCAGCTGTACTTGTTTAGATGCCAATCTTGGGTGGTGCGGACATGCCACTGCACTTATGGCTAATAACAAAATCGGCGATTGATACCGCAGCTCATGCGCAGATAAATCATAAAACTGGTATCCTAACATGTGTACAATCATCTTTTCGGTGAAAATATGAATCAACTCGTTAGCTTCGTCTATAGTTAAAATGCTATTCAGTCCTTGATCTAATGCAGGTCTATCGTTATTCTTCATTAAAGTGCTGAGCGGAGGTAGTTCTACAGATATCGAAGGAGATGTAGGTGCACGTGTATGACATGGATTGTTTTTTCGCAGCTTGATAAGCTCCTGTTTCTGCTCTTGAAGCTGAGCTTTAAGGAGCCCAACTTGATGTTGCTGCTCGGCATTATTATTCTGACAAATCGTGGCTATGGAATCGACAGCATTTTGTAAAATATTGAGTCTCTGGTCCACACTATTATTCCAAAATCCACTTTGAGAACCACCGGTACGTGCCATTTCATTTGTCTCTCGAGAAGGAGCTCCTCCATAGGTCAAAGAAGAAACCGGCTTCGGTGATGCTGATGAATCTGGCGAAGCAATCGGCAGCTTGTGTTTCAGATGCACTTCGGAAGCACTTGGTCGAGACGTGGAAGGCGCTTGTGTATTCGAATGCAAAGACGTTGCTGGATAAAAGCACGCAATGCCATGTTTCACGCATCGCTCACAGGGAAGTGATTCTTGGTACTGGCACTTCAGTCTCCTCAGTTTGCATGAAGCACAGGGCTTAGTCCTTTTCCTGGACTCGTAGTTCCCCATTGTAGAGCCTATGCTCACTATTCAGCCGTTCGTTAATAACTCGAGATGTTCTGCTAGAAAGAACTACATCTATGGCAATCCAAGAAATCTATTTTTTCAGGACTCGGCGAGAAGCCGTACGACGAAGAGAAGAACCAAGGAGATCTAAATGACGTCCAGCAGTAATCGAAGAATAAAAGGAGCCGCAGTGCAAATATAACATATGTCTAAAGGTATATAATTTAACTAGTAATGCTGCGTGACTGTAGTAAATATACATATCTAAATAAAAACAGCCACTATAATGCAAAAAGGTAGCTCGTGTGGCGTAATGGCAACGCGTCTGACTTCTAATCAGAAGATTGTGGGTTCGACCCCCGCCATGAGCTGTTTTATTTTTTCTGACCGCTCCAGATGGTCGTTATCCAGTTTTGCTTCGCACTTATGGTTGCCAGGGAAACTAAAATCGACGCTTACTGTAGTGGGCGTATTACTAAAACAATACCAACGTTTTAGCAGAAGAACATTGTACAATGCAGCAAGGTTATGGCACGTAATACCTCATTCCTGGAGCACTTACGTGAGCAACTGATACCTCATCAACCATTGAAAGATGTGTCCAAGAAATTCCTGGCAGAACTAAAGCGAAACCTGCAGAAGAGTGAAAGGTCCATGCTTGCCAGTGGTTTAGTTCCAAGCTGGCAATCTATCACCGGAGCTAATAAGCCCGGTGCTAGGATCTTAGCTATTGATTTTGGTGGATCTACGCTCAAATTTGCGCTGGTATATATGCCAAAATGCGAAATCTTATTCCAAGACAGGTTTGACATAGTCACAAAAGTGGTTGATCAGAAATTTTTTGACGTCCTCCTTTCCTGGATATCGCTGAAGTTGAATGAGTATTTTGCAAGCAACGGCACACGCGTAACTAAGCTTCCTGTGTCCGTTACGTTTAGTTTTCCCTTAAATGAAAGGGATGAGATCATAACGATGGGCAAAGGTTTTGACATGGCGCCAGAAATTCAAGGAAGAAGTGTCAAAGATCTCATTAGGTCCTCATTTGATCGTATATTGCAAACTTTGCCTAGTCCTCATTTTGGGGTTGAGATGTGTGACGTGATCAACGATGCCGTGGCCGTGTATCTAGCGAGCAAATTCATGTACAAGAACCAGAGTATATCACTGATCTTGGGAACTGGCGTTAACTCCTGTTTCGAATTGCCTCTAGAATTGATGCCACTGACGAAGAAACCTATGAAGAATGCTCCTAATTGCAATTGCCTCGTCAACGTTGAAGCAGGTTTCCTAGGTGCCAAGTTTATCAACATCACCCCGTTTGATGACCATGACGATGGAGAACGCTTCATGCCTTTAGAGGATATCACATCTGGTAAATGGCTTCCTATGGCTCTTGCCAATATTGCGAAAGAATATGATATTAAAGGATTAGATTCAAGAAATATCGACGGCGAGTTATTCGTTGCCATAGCAGATGGCAGATACTCTGGCACGCTGGGTAGTGACAACTTGGAATTAGCTTGCGAGATTTCGAGAATGCTGATACGAAGAGGCGCATTTTATGTGGTTGCGATGCTATTGGCTGTCGGTAGCCTCGTGAACGGAGGCAGCGACACAGTCATCGAAGTAGGTTACGTTGGGTCATTCTTGGCAAATTGCTTGTACTATCAAGAGCAAATTTCCATCTTTGCCGGAAATGACATACGCTTTCAATTCCTCCACGATAGCAATCTTTTGGGCGCAGCAGTGGCCACTTATTTAAACAAATTCACTGAACAAGAATGACTCTTGATTAAATAAAAACTTAAGCTGATTATTCCTCTACAAGGTAACCAATTTCTGGGTATTTCTTGGAAAAATATTTGTACCAGGAATCAACTCTTTCCATTTCCTTACCGTTCAATCCTGTCAGGTCATGACTACATTTTTTACCCAGCGCTGACATATCCCACATGGAATAGCCGAGTAAATTAGAACAATCAGTGCCGGCAAACTTTCTGTAGGCACCCCACTTACCATAAAATGACTCACCTTTCGTAACGTCGAACACATGTCCCTTGACACTAAGTAGAATGGGCAACGGCTCGTCACCTTTGCCAGTATATTGTGATAATTGATTCAACGTAAATGGAAGCGGCAGTTCTCGTCCTGCCCAATGAGAAGGTATTTGTGGCCCCTCCCCAAACGCCTTTGCAGCTGAAGAATGGAAAGGTGTATAGAGCCAACGACCTGCAAAGAATTTACTCATAGCGCACCATATTAATCCCAGCCCAGCGATCATTCGGAGTATGTCGCATATCGTAAACGTTGTACTCACATCCTCACTAGTATCTTCGTCCGAATCATAAACAATTTTTACTTTGCTGGTTGCTTTGCTGGTGGGAATCGCCATCCTGGCTAATTTGTTAACCCAACTTACTTGTTTCCTTACTCTTGCCTACTTTTTTTTTTTTTTTTTTTTTTTTTTTCTTTGTCTTGAATGATCTTTTAAAAATAATACGCTAGAAGGTTCCTAAATACATTTCGTATATTAGTAAACTGAAATATAATTATTTATTCTTTCTCTCTGGTTCTGCGCAATACATTCTGCAATCCAGGTAATGTTTCTCACCTCTTGTTCTCTTGATTTCATCCAGGCCCATATAGTGCTCAAAGTAAATTGTTGAGTGAAGGCATCTCTACAGATTTCCATCTCCAACTTGTAAAAATGATCCTCCAGATTACCTGATTCCAAAATACCACGGTAATCATATACCAAATTGACGGCGCTTTTTACTGATTCGAAGTCAGAAGCTTGAGCAAGGGAAGCTGTGGCAAGCGGGTGTAATTTACCAATTTCAGGCAGCAACTCACTCTTCAACTCAGGATCAATCTCAGGGCTCTCCAACGAGTTCAGAGCAATATTGATACTTCTCCGGTCGGCCTCAAACCCTAACAATGATTGCATGACCTCCTTCGCGGGCTCATCGATATTCTCGGTGACAAACTTGTAGAAATCTTGCAAGTAAGCCTTGTACAATTTATTTCTGATAATCTCAATATTCAAGTCATCCAGTTCATCAGCCTTGTCAAAACAGCCCTTGAAATATGGTGCTAAGGGGGTGTCCACCAAAACAGTCTCGTACAACGATTCCAGATCCGTAGCCACCGATAGTGTAGGCAGAGTATCGAACCAACCAAGAGGATGGCAACGTTGTAGAATTTCTGCCTTGTCTCGATCGTGAATCGTACCCGTGATCATGAGTGCAACATTATCAATCATATAACCGTAGGTGATATAGTTCATGAACTTTCTCGTTACTCCACTAGACTGATCCCTGATATAGAAAAATTCTTGATAAAGCTTCTCCGAAGCACCCTCTTGAATAACCGAGGTAGTTAGTGTATCTGAAGAGACTGATGACAAGAAATTCCCATAATCGGTAGATGAAAGTTGTAGTCTCAAATCTTCTAAAGTGTCACATTGAGTCAAATTCAAGTACTGGCTGCCATTCAAAAGACCATTTCTGTACCCACGAACTACACCTTCAATAAACCCGTTATCGATGTTAAAGTATACACCTTCCATTGGTTACTCGCAATGATCAATTCAGCAACAACTACGCTAAATATCTACTACTGAAAGGAGTTGGTAGCTTGTGCTGCCTTTCGTTCCCAGCATAGAAAAAGACCTTGAAATAATAAATCACAATTTACGAATTAATATTATCATAATAAAGGATTACTGTAGCCGATCTTCAGCGCATATTGACAAAAGCGCAATTTGATGCCGATCTACAATATATAATTATAACATGGAGGTTATCCTTAGTAAATTAGTTGATCCTAATTTACTTAATAATGAGGAAAAGGGTTATTGTTTGAACATTCTAGAAGAGATACTTCAATCTGAGACCAGACCTTACGATGCGTATTTCTCCTCAAAGCCTACTCCAAGTAGTGTTGTGGAGGAAATAGCTGAGGTTTCTGCCAATATAGTCTCCTTAGAGAAACGAATTAGACAGTTACTGGTCGAACACAAATCTGAGGTGCTACGCAAAGTGCTCGGTGACAGCAGCAGAACTAGATTAGCAAATATTCACGACGAATTGGATCAGTTATGGGAACTAGATGAGGATAAGAACGATAAAACTTTTTCAAAAGATGAGTTGGCCTTTGAAGAGATTCTAGATCCCGAAGCATCAATCAAAAAGACGCAAGATGATCAATTTCAGATGGCATTGCATAAACTTAGACAGAGAGTGTCACAGAGTGACGACACTTCTATTGGATCACCTGGTGATTTGGCCTGCATTTTAGAGAATTTAAACAGTATCACAGATCTCATGGAACTACCATTTTTAGCAAGAACCTGTATTAGGACGGGCCACTATCAAGAGGCCGTCATGCTCTACACACACACAAAATCCCTACAACTCAAATTTCCTGGCTCTGCAACAGTTAAGCAAGTATGCGAGAATGTATTAAATGAAATCACGACGACAATGTTAACAGGTCTGGCTAAACTGCTCTCGACTAATGTCAGTGTGAATTCAATTAAGAAAATCTTAAACTACCTTGCTGCCATTCCACCTTTTGACAATACAGAAAGTGCACTTCTGCTTCGCGTTTTTCTCTATATGCGGTTTAATTTCATACAGAGGGAAATTGCTTCCTACTCGCTGAAATGGGACGAAGCTAACGAGTCACTAACGGAGATGATGGTAAAAAGGAAAATTGAGGTATTAAGGGAGTACACGTACATGTCCGCAAATGTTTTCATGGAAATGTTTTCATTTCCAACTGAGTCGTTGTGTATAAATATGGCAGAGGAATTGAAAATAAAAAGTGCCAGCTTCAAGGAGGATATTCCTGTTGAAACGAATGCCCTTATTCTACAATTTATCAACGAATGCCTCGGATGGCTGCTCAAGGATTTGTTGTATGCTGGGCTAAAGGGGAAGCTTACGGATTCTGTGTGTTTACAACTCGTATATTGTTCCTTCAGGTTAGATGATCTCAACCAGAACTATCACAAGTTATTTTTAAACAAGATCTATGAATCTGAACTCTTTAGTGTAGAGCAATTGAGAAATGCCATTCAAAAGAGGCGTGACTTAACTTCGAGATATTCCTAATACGATAAAAGAGATGGTATAAATTAAATATATCATACGCATCTTTTATATGTGTTTCTCGGGCGGGAAATAACCACTATGTTTATGCTACTGAGGAATAGCTCGTTATAGGCCAATGACCGAAAGTAAAGCAATCATCCCACCGGTTGCTAATGAATTAGCGGTTGTTTTTGTAGTCATTCCGGTCTATAGATCTATCGCATTGCCGTCGGAGAATGTTGAATGAACCGGATCTAGGACTTCTGCCTCGGGGAAAGAACACCATTATGTCCAGAAAATAAATATTGCATGTAAGAAATACAAGTTGTGTGGCCAATTGAATAGTGAGCCATAAGTGTCGTCAACCAAGACAACTAATCATGTGATCTGTTGTCTATGTAAATTAATGAGTACTTTTGGGGTTTGTCGCCGAAGTACCAATAGAATTACTTTTACAGACCCAATAAGTTAAGACTTGAATCTAAAAGAGGTCCAGATATATATATAACATAATGTAAATTTATATCGATTCAACGAATCCAATATATTAAGCTATTATACTTTAATACGTGATTAAACCGTATCTCACTAAGCTGATCACAAATTAAAACAGAAATAACCTAAAAGGGAATTAGTTTAACCATTAAACAGGGCATGTGGCGTAGTTGGTAGCGCGCCTCCCTTAGCATGGGGGAGGTCTTCGGTTCGAATCCGGACTTGTCCACTTTTTTGCTATATTACTAACCATTCTTAAGTTGATCGAATGGCATGCACAGTAATCTATTGGGGGCCCGAGATTAGTTAAACTAATCGTTGCAAGACGTGTAATCTCATAATGTTTGCCATCGGCACATGATTACTCTTGTTTTCCGCTAAAAAGTTAGACGTTGAGAAAATTAGGCAATAATTACCTATGGCATTGTCATCACGAAAAGTTGAATTGAAAACTCAACCATACAGGAGCAAGAAAAGTTTTTGACATGCCAAACCCTACAGCTTTAGATCTGTGGATTCCGGTGAAGGCAATATTAACCTGACTTTATTTAGATTAATCATGATGTCCATGTAAAAAGCAACAACAATTAAAACACAGCAAGCAATGAAAGAATTGCAACCTCTATGTTAGTTCCAATAGCCTTTTTGCTCAGGTGGCGTTATTTTCATATTTTGTATTCTTATATCGACGCATGCCCTGGAATGCAGGAAAGAAAGAAGTCTCCCGCAATTGTAATATTCATTTAAGTGAGGCATTAGCCTTGGTAATGTACTGTTACAGCATACGGGTTAATGGGAGGCAATTGAATGATTAGCGTTTAAACTTCAGAAGTTTTACTACTAAAGATAAACCTGTCAGGCTTCTGGAACACAAATCACGTGCAAGTATTTTAGCCGACCTACGCGTCTCGCATGGCTTTTTCATCTTTTTTTTTCTTCGGTGCATGACGAAAGGCGGCGTAGGGGAAGAAAGAGAAGAAAAGAAAGGGAAAAAAATTAGACAACAAAACAACATAATAGATTTCCCCTTACTTCTTGTTCAGCACATTTTAGCTTCCTTCTACAGAAGATTTGATTAAACAGGCATAATAGCCCCTTTGCTTAAGGTTGAAAAACGGATTGATCCTTCTTTTTTTTTTTTTTTTACCCAAGGGCTGGGATTATCTATTTAGTGTGTGTCTGTTTAAGATGGAAGACTCAGAAGCAGCAAAAGCGAAGAAGGGGCATAAATTTCTGCCCCGTAGACCGCACAAGCTAATGCAGAGTAAAAAAGAGACTAGGGTAGGACTTGGACAGAAGGCCATGCAGGATTATGGTAGAGAGGTGCTTGACGATGCTAATGGTAGTCCTACCAGCAAGCAAAATGCCACCGCACAATCGATCAAGAGTCCCAGGAAGTCGGGAAGTAATTTTTCGAGTTTTCGGCGGAGTACTTCTTCAAAGAGTGCCTCGAAAGTTCAATCTCAATTTCGTGTGAGAGGTGCAAATGCCCCAGATACCGATGCGAGTGGTAACGAGGCTCGTCCACAGGATATGCCATCCGTGAGCTCGCAACAATCCAGAAGAAATGTGTCTCCGATGAATGAAATTAATCCTCGGCTTAGTACGTCGTCTAGAAACGGTTCGAAGGCTCACTCTCAAACACACAGTAACGGTGGTAATACGAACAATGCTGATATTAAGGGGAATGGGTCTTATACCCCGAACGGTTCGGGCCCCAATTCCCATTTAACTAAAAATACTGTTACGTATCAAGGTGATGAACCTGCTCGGAAGATGACCACCCACCCTAAACCTGCGGACTCATCCGTTGTTGCAGGGAACTACCTTGAGGAGTTATACCCTTGGAAGTGCATTGGCAACTTTAACCATAAAGGTAGAGGAATGCCTGACTCCAGTGATGCCAGGTTGATCAAAGCCTATATTTTGGAGAATTTTTTGAATGATTGGTACTATAATGTTGCAGTCATTGTGGGCACTTGTGTAGTATCATGGGCGTTTGCCTACTGTGGGTTTTCTTGGTGGTCGTTGATGTTTATTCTTATATGCACGGGAGCTGTACTGTCCACAGAGTACCGCCGTTTCAACAGGAACGTCAGGGACGATCTCAAAAGGGTCACGGTACAAGAGACTCTTTCCCAGCGGACCGAGAGTACTGTTTGGCTGAACTCATTCATGTCCAAATTCTGGGTAATCTATATGCCTGTTCTCTCGCAACAAGTCAAGGATATCGTGAACCCATCTTTGGCTGGTGTTGCCCCGGGGTTTGGTATCGATGCACTTTCGCTAGCTGAATTTACATTGGGCTCTAAGGCTCCTGCTATTCAAAGCATTTCTACTAATACAAAGACTGACAAGGGTGCGGCAGAAATGGTGTTTACTTTTGCATTTACTCCTAATGATGTATCTGACATGACCCCCGTGGAGGCTAAAGAGAAAATAAACTCTCGAATTGTACTGGCAATCAGTTTGGGTAAAAGTTTTGTCTCCAAAAAGATGAACGTTATCATGGAAGATATAAACGTCACCGGCAAAATGCGTACTAAGATCATATTTGGCGATACGTTTCCCAATATTCGAATTGTCTCTATTCAAATGGTCGAAGCTCCTATCATAGAGTTTGCGCTAAAACCATTAGGTGGCGATACTCTGGGTCTTGATGTGATGTCTTTCTTGCCAGGGTTGAAAAGCTTTGTTCAAAATCAGATCAACGCAAATGTGGGCCCAATGCTGTACGCGCCAAACCACTTTGATGTGAATATTGAGGACTTAATGGCGACTCAGGCTAATGATGCCGCAGGGGTCTTGGCAATCACAATTGCCAATGGTGATGGTCTAAAGGGTTCTGATTTTATTACTAACACCGTCGATCCTTACATTACGTTTGAGTTAGAAAAAGGTTTACCTGATGTCAACAACGATCTGCGGACCACAGTTAAATCCAATACGACATCACCTCGTTGGAATGAGACCAAGTACATACTATTGAGCACTTTGAATCAAAAGATGAGATTGAAATGTTTCGATTTTAACGATGTCAGGAAAGACACCTATATCGGTGAAATTGAGGTTGATTTAGCTGATTTACTTGGGACTCCTTCCCAGGATGGTTTAAGCCAAGATTTGAAAGCTGGTACCAAGCCAAAAGGTAGGTTGAATTATTCTATGCACTGGTTCCCTGCAAAAAAATCGGAGGCTGTCACTGGTCGTAAAGAAATAGAGGAAGAGGAGGCTAGTGAACAGGAGGGTAGTACTCAGACCCAAACTGAGGCCGACAGTGCTAAGGACGAGAAGAAGGACATTGACGATTCGAAAAAACACAGCGAAGAACACGGTGAAAAGGAGAACGGAAAAGAAGACGATGAAAAAGACGAAGACGAGGAAAGTAATGATGAAGAGGAGGAAGAGACAGATGCTGGGATTGCCAAACTCACTTTACAAAACATTAAATTTTTGAACATATCAGCCGCAACGTCGGGTACATTGTCACCTTCCGTTACTCTTTCCCTCGATGATGTCGTAGTGAAGAATTTTAGGACTTTAAGACATATCAACGAGCCCGCTTGGGGTGAAACTATCGAAGTCTTTGTTCCCTCCAGGGAAGAATCCGAATTAAAATTGGAAGTTTATGATCATGGTCTCAGAGAGAAGAAGCTTATATGCGAGTACACGTCTTCTCTGGAAGAAATGTTTCAAACTTTGCAAGATGGACCTTCTTTTGTTAAAGGTACTCCACAAGGTGAGATTTATATTAGCGCGGATTGGAAACCTGTCAGTATGTCTGGTTTATTTACTTCAGGCGGCCTGCGTGACCCTATTGGTGCTTTGAGGGTTCACGTGAGAGATATCAATGTGGTTGACGATCTATCAGGAATTGGTGACATTGACCCATATTTCACCTTGAGCGTTAACAGACATGTAGATTACAAATCAATCAGCTATTCAGAAACCGAACATGCTTATTTCGAAAAGGTTGAATATCTTACATTGTTATCTGACAAAGCTCTAGTGAACATAGCAGTTTACGATTATCAAACTGTGGGTAACGATAGATATGTTGGATCTGCTCAGGTACCTTTGGTAGACGTGTTAAAAAAAGATTCCAAGACAGGCAAATATTCATTTGTGGACGATTCGAAAAAAACGATTAAACTAAATTTGCTACAAGAAAGCGGTAAGATGTCCTCAAGTTATGTCAACATATCATTGTCTTTTGTTCCCTGTGTTGCTGTTTATACGCCTGATGAATATCAAACCGTATTGGAGAAAGAAGCACAATTGAAGCAGCGTAAAAAAGAATTTTGGGATGAACAAACTCATTTGAAAGACGAAATGAAAAAGAAACCGGAAAATTATGAGACTATAAAGGAGCCAGACCCTTTTGAAGAGGAGGAAAAAAAACTTCACAAAAAGGTGGGACTTCCTCTTGAGCAGCTGTTACGTCACAATGCAGGTGTGTTAAACCTTCAATTTTTGGGCGGCTCTGTGAATCACCGGGATTGTTTCCTACAAGTGTGTGTTGATGATATTCCTTGGCCCAAGTATACATCCTCTAAGATTTATGGGGATTCATTACCCAGCGATAGTGTCAATGTGTTTATTCGTGACCTGAGAAATAGCAAGCTCTTATTCAGATTTTCCGATAAGCGCGTTCCAAAAGAGGAACATAATATTATGTCCGAGTTTTCTTGCAACACTTATCAGTTACTAAAAACTAGTTACAATGATCCATCACAAGTGAATATCGGTGGTTCTATTTTGAAACTGCAATGCCTTTATTCTCCAACTTCTCAAAGGATACCCGTTAGTGACACCGTATTGGACACCGGTGTACTTAAATTGAAAGTAATTTCCGCGGCCAACCTAATGTCTGCTGATCGTAACGGCTATTCCGATCCATTTTTCACTATTGATGTAGATGGACGTCAGCATTACCACAGCCAGGTGATAAAGAAAACCCTATCGCCTAGCTGGAATGAAACTGCAGAGGTCCCTGTGCCCTCAAGAACAAGGAAGAAGGTCAAAGTGGTGCTCTACGATTGGGATCGTGCTGGTGATAATGATGACCTCGGTTTTGTGGAGCTGGACCTCTTCGCCATGATTCCCAAGAAGATGTACGATTGGGAGTTGCCCGTTAGTACGCAGGGTACTGTTAAGTTGCAAGCGTGTTTCTTTCCACAGTACAATAAACCTCTCATCAATCTTCACGAAGGTAAGAAGAAGAGTAAACTCGGCCACATTGCCACCGCGCCTAGTGGGCTCGCCCATACAGGGTTTGGCTTGGCGCATGGTGGCGCCCGTTTGCTCAAAAAGCCGTTCATGCATGAGAGAAGTAAAAGGAAGTCAATCGGGGATCTGGATCGTCCTGCTTCAAATAGAAAATCCATGGACAGAAAATCTTTCGCAAGGGAAGAGGCTACGGACGGAGGAGCTTCGGACATTAGTCCGCAGTTGGCTCAAGCCAGAGCCTCTTTAGATGTGGATCGCTCAGTGCCTAACCAGGACTATGCTTTGGTACAAAAACTAGATCCAGAATCGCAATTGCCTGTGGGATCTGATGACTTAAGCGCTAGGGTAGGTGAAAAAGTCCCTAGTGTTCTTTCAGGCCCCGTCGATCGAAAAAGTTTTGCACGAAGCAGAAGCAGTAGCAACCGCAGTCTTGCTCCTGGCACCAATTATCAAGGAACAGTAACATTGGTATCTTCAGAAAGATTAGCGAAACATGTGCAGCTGAAGGTCTCTTTGGCTGTAGGTGGTAAACTTAGACATTTGTACAAATCCAACAGTCAAAAGGAGGACGAATCTGGTGTGGCTACGTTTGATGAAAATTTCAGTTTTCAAGGACCACCAGAGGCCACTTTAGTTATCGGTGCTATCTCTCACCATATTCTGACAAAAGACAAGGACCTTGGTATTGCTCAAATTGCTCTGAGCGACCCCCTCGTTCAGCAAGGAGGCAATATTTCTGTCGAGCTGGGCCGTGGGTTTGTCGTTTTCAGATTAACTTACGGTAAACCTACAGGCAGTAGCGTACCCCCAGTGCCTCCCATTCCACAAGAGTATCAATGACTCAATGACAAAAGGAAAAGAGCAGCCAGTTATACTCAATTTTTCTGTTTACTCCAAGTTTTTTTTTTTTATTCATATAACTTTGTCAAATTTGCACAAAATAATGTTGCTGTATAGTCTTATAAAATTCTAGTTTGTATTCAATATTACTTGAAAAATGATGGCTTTTCATCACCAATGGGCCCTTTACAACATATATCCTTTGACTGTTCGAAGACATTTACATCCGTGAACATGGGATGTGTGGGTTTCATACACTATTTTCTTTTGAAAATTTTAACACATTGAAAGTCTCCATTCGACACACGCCCCCCCATGACGTGTTGGAGCTGCTCTCCGCCAGTTCCCCCTAACTGGCATACAGACCGGCCGACAGATGGTAAGTCGTCCTGGCAGAGGTCTCTGCTACCCAGGAGCTTCTGTCCAGGGGGCACTCCTCTTCAGACTACCGACGCACAGTTGATACCCACGCGGGAAAATTGTAGTGCTCAGAGTAGCACACGGCACAAGCTGGAAATTCCAACTGTTTGAAGAAAATAGAGCTTACGATAGAATAGGTGTTCAAAGCGTGCTATCAGGAACTCTCTTTTTTAGCTGATCATAGCCAACCAACGAAATGAGTGCCCAAAGAGTATGTTAATATAAAATATCCTGGTAAGGACTATAGAAGTAAGCTGTTACTAACTCTCTTTCCTTAAGGTCCCAAAGTGGTATCCTTCTGAGAACGCTCCTGTTGCAAAGAAGGCCAGAAAGACTGTCCGCCCACAGAAGTTGCGTCCATCATTGGTCCCCGGTACTGTTTTGATTCTTTTGTCTGGTCGTTTCAGAGGTAAAAGAGTGGTTTACTTGAAGAACCTAAAGGACAACACTCTTTTGGTCTCTGGTCCATTCAAGGTCAATGGTGTGCCATTGAGAAGAGTTAACCCTCGCTACGTTATTGCTACCTCTACCAAGGTTTCCTTGGAGGGCGTTAATGTGGAGAAGTTTGATGCTGAGTACTTCGCCAGAGAGAAGTTGAACAGAAAGCAAAAGAAGGAGGCTAACTTGTTCCCTGAACAGCAGACCAAACAAATCAAAACTGAGCGTGTTGAGGACCAGAAGGTTGTCGACAAGGCTTTGTTGACTCAAATCAAGAAGACCCCATTATTGAAGCAATACTTGGCCGCCTCTTTCTCCTTGAATACTGGTGACAGGCCACACTTGTTGAAGTTCTAAGGGCTTTGACTATATACTAATTTTTCATAACTGTATACAACGAATCCCTTCCATTAGTCGAGGTGTATTATTTTACCCTTTTAGTCTCTTACTTGTCTGCGGAGGCTGGTAGCTCATCTTTGATTTTTCACTATATAAAATTTTTCAAGCGCATCTCATCTCATCTCATCTCATCACTTCTAGAAATACAGGAGCATCAAAAGAACACACAAAATGTCTGATATGCTGCCAATTGCTACCTACAACTTAAATGTGGAGCCCTATTCTCCCACCCCGGCTATCGACGTAACAAGGCCTGTCACTATACGTCTGACTATGGCGTCTTTGAATCCGGAAGCTTACGATGACGACAAGACCCCCGCCACATTGAGAATTATCAAGAGGAATCCAGAATATGCTGGTTATGATGATTTGGTTGGTGACTCCGATGAGGATGATGGAGAAAGTGACTCTGATGAAGAAGAGGAAGAGGAAGAAATCAAGCAGAAAGAACAGAGTAAAAAAGGCAACAAAGGCAACAAAGGCAACAAAGGCAAGCAAAATGCTCAGGGCAAGAAACAGGAATCAGAATCGGAAAGTGAGGATGCTGAGGATGACGATAGTATGGACGACGAAGATGATGAAGATGATGAGTTTGAAGAATACGTTCTCGTCACATTATCTCCACAAACTCAATATCAACAGACTTTAGACATCACTATTGCCCCTGAGGAAGAAGTTCAATTTGTTGTGACCGGATCATATGCCGTCACCGTTTCTGGTAATTATGTAAAACATCCATTCGATGCTCCTTTCATCAGCGATGAAGATGATGAAGATGATGATGATGATAGTGAAGAGTATGACTTGACTCCAGACGAGGATGAGGTGATCATTGACGAACTAGACGATTTAGAGGATGCTAGCGATGTCGAGGGTCGTATTGAAGAATTGATTGACCAAGAAAATAAAGAGAAGAACAAAAAGAGAAAGCAAATTGAGACTGAAAATATTGAGCCCAAGAAGGCTAAAAAGGAGAAGAAAGATTCTCACAAAGAGTCCAAGAAAGATTCTAGGAAGGAGGATACTCAGGAGCCCAAGAACGACAAGAAAGAGAAGAAAGTTGAATTTAAAAAGGACCTCGAAGAAGGTCCTACTAAAAAACCCAAAACCAAGACTTTGGAAGGCGGGGTGGTCGTCGAAGACCGGACTATTGGAAAGGGCGCGCACGCCAAAAAGGGTTCAAGGGTCGGTATGAGATACATCGGTAAGCTAAAGAATGGCAAGGTTTTCGACAAGAATACGAGTGGTAAACCGTTCGTTTTCAAACTTGGTGTAGGCGAGGTCATTAAGGGCTGGGATGTCGGCGTAGCAGGCATGGCTGTCGGTGGTGAACGTAGAATCATCATTCCTGCCGCTTATGCATATGGGAAACAAGCTTTACCAGGTATCCCAGCCAACTCCGAGTTGACTTTTGACGTCAAGTTGGTCTCATTGAAATAGATTCCGAGTGGATTTATGTATATATAGTTAGCTTTTCTCTCTTATCAACAGAAATAAACTGAATATAAGATCTTGAAGTAAGTTTTGAAAAAATACCGAAATATTTTTTTTGAGTATCTTGACTTTTACTCAGAAAAAAAAAACAGCCGCCGAGCTATTTATTTCCCTCCCTTAAAGCCGGTTCTCGCGTCAGCTATAAAAACGAACAAAAGAGTACAAAATTTCTTTCTTCTTTGCAACTACTTGCTTTCGATACAGGGCAAATTCAAATTTTAAGTGAATCTGCTATTATTTCAAGAGATTAGCAGGAAGGCTAAAGACTTCAGTTGCCATTTCCGTTCTAGGGTGGTTTAGTGGAATTGGTTTTTGAATAGCCGCTCATTGAAGGAGGCGAGATCAAGGTATACCGGTGACTAACAAGAGATTAGACTCTCTAAGCTTAGTAGGATATATCGGAATTTCATAGGACTATTTGTGCTATTTAGATCGTTGTTTATTTGGATTAAGTCAGCTAGTCCATCGACTTTGTCCATTCCAGTAGCAAAAGATACCTACAATCCCCCCCCCCTCGAAAACTAAATCACAAACATAAGTAGTAGGAAGCCTCAAGCTTAGGATCCCTAAGATTATTTTGATAAAAAAGGGTGACGCACAGAGTTTTGTTTTCAGAGTACTTTATAACGAAAGCAAAAAAAAAATAAGGCATACAAGATTAGTACACTGAGAGAGTTTCCGTATCTTCTGCGCAGCGATTCTAATTTAACACAACTGCTTCATCACGTTCCGTATAGTATTCAGGTTTGAAATTCGGTTCACCAACAAGAACTGAAAAATACGAAGAGAAAAAAAACAACAAAAAAAAACCAAAAAAGTAAAATTAAGCGAAGCAAGAACCTCCGTCATTTTTCTCATCACCTGTGCAACGCGTTCGATAGTACAGTTGAAAAGGTTTAGCGGCTTGTTTAGAGCTCAATTGGTTTAAAGGAAAGAGAATCCCCCACCATGCCATTGGTGTTCAAGCAGTTGAAGCAAGTGGCGAAACCCTTGGCATATACGTCAAGGTTTTCTGCCAAGCATCCAATTCATGTCATTTTAATATCACTGTTAACATCAGCTGTGGCTTATTTATGTGTTATCCAGTTCTTCTTCAGTGGACTGCAGTTAAATTCAACAAAGATATTTTATCCAGAGAATCCAGATGCTGAGCAGTTTTTCAAAGAATGCACTCATTACTACAGGGATCCAGCTGATGGAGGCTGGTCACTGCTGTCTGCCAGTGAAGCCCTTGCTCATTCTAATTCTCAGCATTACTATTTGTTCAATTTGGATTTTGAAAGCACAAATACCTCTATTCCATTCCCCTATCCTGACAATTTGCTTTATGACGACGGCAAGAACAAGTTCGTGTTGATGGAAGAACCCATCATCCAAAGAGAATATAGGTCGGTCGATGGTACATTATGGAGATTGAGCAATTACAGAACTCGTGTTTACGAAATTATGAATGTGCTATTGTCCATTTTTGAAACCCTAAAACAGAGAATCCATGAATCCGAAACTGCCGATATCGTAATTATCGGTGCAGCTTATCTGACCATGATTTACACGATTGTGGGACTTTTCAAGGATATGACGAAAGTGGGATCCAAATTTTGGTTAGCATTTTCGGCTATATTCAGTTCCGCTTGTGCCCTATTCCTGGCTTTGTACACGACGCAGTATATCATAAAAAGGCCAGTGACTGCGCTATCATTGATCGAAGGCTTACCCTTCGTAGCGGTAATGGTAGGGTTCAAGCATAAAGTGAAGTTGGCTGCATACACCCTACAAAGTTTTGAGAAACTAGGTATTTCTAAAAGAACAACAACAGACAAGGTTATTTACGATGCTATGTGTGCTGAGAGTAGTCGCCTTTTGCAAGATCACCTTCTAGGGATCATTGCATTCCTCGGATGCTCTATCTACGCCAGAAATTTAGAAGCATTGGCAAATTTTTGCATTTTCGCCACACTCGTGCTGATCTTTGAGTTAGTGATGACATCAACTTTCTTTTCAGCGGTGTTAGCATTAAAAATGGATATCAACATCATACACAGATCTACTATTATCAAGCAAACATTGGAGGAAGATGGTGTGGTACCCTTAACCGCTAACATTATTTACGACGACGAGGTAAAGACCTCTTTCTTACAACCTAGCAGTTCTGTGGGCTTATCAAAACTTCCTGTTGCTCTCTTATGTGTAGCGGCCGTGATTTACAATTTTTTCCCCAAATTTGGTGGTAGATGGGCTTCAGAAACTTTTGCATCATTGTACTCTGGGTCTTCAACCGCCCATTTGCCCGATTTTATCAGGGCGAACGACAGTGGCAAACTTCATCACCAAGTGGTTATCTCTGTCGCTCCAGTGCAATATTACACGCCGAAAAAAGCGTATCAACATGTAGAGGACGTGATTGTGCTTTTGATCCGTTATTTGAGTGTTTCTATCCGTGATCGCCTCATCAGCAAGGTAGTATTCTTTGCGCTTGCAATCAGCGCATCCATCAATGTTTACCTTCTGAATGCTGCCAAGATACATTCCAAATATACTACAGATGAATTTAACAAAAAGACTGGTGAAAAGAAAATTGCTTCGAGCCGTATAACAGTGCTTCAACCGAATCAACCAGTGATAACGTTGGAATCTTCGCAACAGAGCAGAGAAACTTCTAACATTATTAATAGAGACGAAATTAGTGATAATGAAAATGATAATTTGGTCAATAGACCATTAGAGGAATTGGAAAAAATTTCGAAAGAGGGTAGAGTCCGTACGCTAAAAAACAGTGAAGTTGCAACGTTGGTCGTTAGCGGTAAGATGCCTCTCTATGCTCTCGAAAAACAGCTGGGTGATACCACACGTGCAGTAGCTGTACGTCGAAAGGCACTCACAGAGCTGGCAGATGCTCCTGTATTGGGTACTGAACGTTTACCATACAAACATTATGATTACGATAGAGTGTTTGGCGCTTGTTGCGAAAACGTAATTGGTTACATGCCTTTGCCTGTGGGTGTCATTGGCCCCTTGATTATTGATGGTGTTTCATATCATATTCCTATGGCGACAACGGAAGGCTGTTTGGTTGCTTCCGCTATGCGTGGTTGCAAGGCTATTAACGCTGGTGGCGGTGCCACTACGGTGTTGACCAAAGATGGTATGACAAGGGGGCCTTGTGTTCGTTTCCCTTCATTGGCACGGAGTGGTGCTTGCAAAATATGGCTCGACAGCGAGGAAGGTCAAAATAAAGTCAAGAAAGCCTTCAATTCTACTTCTCGCTTTGCGCGTTTGCAACATGTGCAAACGGCGTTAGCTGGTGATCTACTTTTCATTCGTTTCAGAACCACTACCGGTGACGCTATGGGAATGAATATGATATCCAAGGGTGTGGAGTACTCTCTGAAACAAATGGCAGAAGAATTTGGCTGGGAAGACATGGAAATAATTTCCGTCTCAGGTAATTTCTGTATGGACAAGAAACCTGCCGCCATTAACTGGATCGAAGGTCGTGGTAAAAGTGTTGTCGCAGAGGCCACCATACCTGCGGACGTGGTCAAAAAAGTCTTGAAGAGTGACGTGGCCGCGCTTGTAGAGTTGAACATTGACAAGAATTTGATTGGATCCGCTATGGCCGGTTCAGTGGGTGGATTTAACGCACACGCTGCCAATCTAGTCACTGCTGTTTTTCTCGCGCTAGGACAGGATCCCGCCCAAAATGTTGAGAGCTCCAACTGTATTACGTTAATGAAAGAAGTCGACGGTGATTTACGTATATCTGTCTCAATGCCTTCTATTGAAGTAGGTACTATTGGAGGTGGCACTATCTTGGGACCGCAGGGAGCCATGCTGGACTTGCTGGGTGTGCGCGGACCTCATCCAACAGAGCCTGGTTCCAATGCCCGTCAACTCGCTAGAATAGTCGCATGCGCTGTCATGGCAGGAGAGCTATCGCTATGTGCCGCACTGGCAGCTGGTCATCTTGTGCAAAGCCATATGACCCACAACCGTGCATCGAAGCCACCAGCCGCTTCTGCTTCCGTTCAGCAAGATCCCAACCTCCAACGGCTCAAAGAAGGTTCCGTGACCTGCATCAAGTCTTAGTAGTACTCTTCATAATACCACAGGAGTGTAAATTAGATGTTTAGTATGTCTTTCTTTCCTTTTTTCTTTCAACTAAACTTTGTATCATCTTCTAATACTGCAAGTTTTTTATTTCCTCCTGCGCAGCCGTGTGGCGGCAACAAATGTTTTTACCATGCCGTTTGAACAACGACGCACTCGGCTCAACACCCATGTGCATATATAAAGGAGAATGAGAACTTCAAGCCGTCTCTTGAAGGTCTCATTGCCAGCAATCTGTACTGACAGTTGCAGTGAGTTATGTTTTACTGGTGGCCTCACTCACGCTGTCGCTGCAACGCCACTGGGAGGGCTTTAACGAAGTTCAAAACACCTATGGCAGTTTGCAAGTTCCAAATGATGCGCAGTTGGAAACAATAAATGGAGAGGACACTTCATTATGACTATGCGGTCTTGTGTGCTTCGTCAAGTGAAGATGACCTTTAGTTCGTGTCATGTTGACACAAGATAAAAAAAAATCTGCAAAGCATGGCCCATGAATAAACTCCTAACGAGCACAGCATGAAGGAATGGGGTACTAGAGTTCAACTGTTGGTCTTAATGGAGGTAAGATTCTATTTGAGCTCTTTAATAGATCATCTGACACCACGCCACGTGATCCATTCCTGTCATCTTACTTCTCTTATAGGCTGGCGATCTTCTCAATCGGAGTAGAAAATTCCAAGTGCGACCGCAGTGAATGGAATATTGCTGGTTTAGGCCAACAGGAGTAGTGGGTAGAAGGTTGAAGACTCCTTGCACGCTTAGGAATAAGGATCATTAGAGCACGAGATGAGCGCAGGTTGTGAAGGGGGCGCATCTGGGGCTCTACTTCCGGCTTTTGACGGTGGTGGAGCAGGCAAGGGTCATGACGGGATTAATATAAGCATCAGTGATGATGGTATTCTCGTTGGGAGCAGCAAGCCCGATCAAGTTAATGTGCGTGTGAGTACGTTGATTAAGGGAGCATCACCCAACGACTCGAGAATTTTGGGCCCAACCCAGATGGAGACTAGCGAAGGCGGTAAACTGAAGAGGAACTCGTTTGCCTGTATCAACTGCCATTCCCTGAAGCAAAAATGTGTTCCGTCCGATTTCAGCGACATATACAGGAAACCCTGTATACGTTGTCTTAAAAATGGGAAACTCTGCAGATTCGATCTGTCTAAGAGGACTCGTAAGAGAAAACGCCGTGATTCTCCGAACTCTACTCCCTCTAGTACTTCTCCAAAATTGGATCTGCGTGATGGCTATGACATGAACGGTATTAAGAAGGAATACCCTAGTAGTGCCGGCTCACACCAAGGTCCCGAGGTGCTTCAGGGTAATCATCAGTCGCTATCAGATTTGTGGTCGGATACCTCACATACTCCAGGCGCTGTTGCTGCAGCAAACAGTTTTAACTCTGCAGCGGCAGCGATGGGTATGTCGAATAGTGTTCCTGTCATGTACAATACACACAGTGCGTCATTATCAATCCCCAGCATTTTACTAGGGAACAGCATGGGAGCGATTCCGGAAGGTGTGAGTAACACTATGGCTATGCCTTCCACTGGTAACATGGGGGGTAGTGGTGGTCACAACAATAACGCTCAGAATAACGGTGGCGGCAATGGCTCCCGTACCGCTCTTCCCCAAGCTCCTGGGGAACCTCAAGCGAAGAGGCGCATGCCGCGCAGAGAAAGCCAGGGATATTTCAAAAGACACCTGAATTCTTTGTTAGCTTACCATAAAGGAAAAGTTAGTCAAATTTCTGTTACTTTGGAATCCCTAGTAAACCAGTGGAATGCGTTGGTACAAAGTAGTATGACCATTGCCACCGTATCTGAGCCAGTATCATTGGGTATCATTTTCCAAGAGGAAGCTGAATTTCGTCTGCGGACATTTCTGAAGCACGTTGTACCAGAGGTGAATCTTCCGTTTATAGATATTCGTCCGGATATTACTGTGGATGAGTTGAGACATGAGAAGCCTATTCTTTTCTCGACAATAATGTCGTGTGTTTCTCCCATGATGACTCAAGAAAATGCCACCACTGACACAAACATGAAGCTGGATAGTTTTCTGCTCGTTCTTCTGACAGACCAAGTCTTCAAAACCAATAACAGATCGATTGAATTGATAGAATCTCTTTTAACGCTTTGCCTCTGGTATAACCTGCCCGAATGGGCTAACAAGGCCAGGTATCACATCTTTAACTACATTTGTGTTTGTTTGACAAGAGAGATGGGGCCTACACTTGTGAATCGAGCCTTTGGTATGTTTCTTGAAGAAGATCCTTCTCAGTCTCAGCACCATTTGGCTGCTCCTTTGGAACAATGTGAAAATGGTCCACGTTTGATTTTACTGGTGTATATCTCGTCTCTGAATATCTCTATTTTTTTGAGGCAATCTATCAAGGCGCGTTGGTCTCCTGCCATAGAAGAGGCTTGTCAAATTGTAAACAGCCGAATAGGATCAGAAACCGGGCTCTTTGGCGCCGAAGATGACAAAAGTTTGGTGGTCTTTGCCCGTTTAAATCACGTTTTAGAGAAAATTCATGTGAGTCTGCATGAAAATTTTGAATTTGCTGAAGGGCAAGACGATGATCCAGCATTCACGCAGAAATACATAGACCGTTTGATCTCCAAATATCAATATGAATTGAATGAGTTGTACAGGGAAATTCCTCAAAATCGTCACAGGGTGTTGGCGTATTTTTATTCTGTGGAGGCATATGTTTACCAGTATATTATTCGCAACTACATTGAAAAGATGCCCACGAAATATGGGTTAGGGCCGTTACCTGCCGAGATAAGTGACGCATTTCTCAAATGCTATGACTATTGTGCCTTAACTTTGAAAGAGTTTGTGAAACTGACTCCCAGACTTGTCACTGCATTGCCACTTTTTCATTCGTCCAGAATAATATATACTGTCGGTATGCTTCTTTTGAAACTCAGATATGCTGCAGTGGCATTGCCTGCATTTCAGCAATTTGAACCATACACGGAGAGCGCCTTTATGTTAGTCATGGAGGTATCGAAACTTCTCGAGGAGACTTCGAAAATTTTTATCTTCAACAATTTCCTCTACAAACTGCAGTACGTTGTGGCTCTGTTCGTGCAAACCTACGGAAATAAAGTGAAAGCATTTACCTCAAATGGTCACAAATTTCATCAAAGATATGACGACAGATCAGCTGCAATGGGAACTTCGGCGACAATGCAACAACCTTCGGGTCCTCGAGAATCCAATATATTATTGAATGCTGCATACCCTACCGCTGCCACTTCAGATATAATGCTTCCAGCCCCTAACAACCCTTCGGAATTTGAGAATCACATGGGTCTCCCTGTAGCGTCTTGTTACGATAGAGGTAATTTCAGTTCAGCTGACGTACAAGCCCCCTCTGGGACTTCCAATGAGAACGTGGATGACAGTTTGGCCGATGTAAACTCAATAGTTTGGGGGTTCAACGCATTAAATGAGGAGTTTTGGACGGATATTTTTTTTAACGATCTATAACACCTAATAAAATATAAATGAAAAGACACACATCGCAATGCATCATGGGATCTTTCTCAATTCTTTTTCTGAGCTCACCTACTTAGTATGAATCCATTCTAAATGATTGACTGGGTTCATACTACCGTAATTCACTGTAGAATCATGGGTGCCAAGAAGGATTCCAAGGTCGATATAAAATTCCTATTATTGATCTTTCTAAAACCTTGACCCCTGGTCTCGTTTTCGTTCTCTGCAAAGTCGTAAGGCGAAAGCAGATTTCGCGTAACGTATTTCACATAGATGTGACTATGGATGTACTGTAGAACGTGAGAATAGGATGCCTGCTTGTAATCTGATAACAGAACAAACCACAGCCCTGAGGCAGTGCAATATGTATGTATTCTGAATTTCCCAATGGATATGCTTTTCACTTCGTTATCCGTACCTTCTTTGGAGAGCTTCTGAGTCACTGAACGTAGTGAATATATCATTCCATAGAGCAGCTTTGCAGTCTCCTCATTCTGTTTTGAGTTTATGGTTCCACTAGAGCTGTTGGAGAGTAAAGTCCACTCTCGGTCAAATATACAGTTACAATGTTTGTCAAAGATCCAAAACGAATAAATTGCCATCAATAAAGAAACTTTTGTTCTACTGATCTCATCAACTGTACATTTTGTATTTTCAAGGTTCGCGAAGTTCATCAACAAAAACATCGAGCGCGATTGAATTTGCGTGGGATCACACTACACTTGATTTACAGGTATTTTATAGTTACTTAAAAGCTGAGCAAGTCAACTTCAGCAGCGGCGTTCGATTCTTCCTTAAGTTGTTTCTGATCTGACTCGGCCGCCTTTAGTTCACCAAATGCAGTGTCTTCATCTGGGGTAATGGACTCTTGTTCTTCTTTCTTTGGTTCTGCCTTCGATTCCGCTGTTGCTATCCTCGTGGGTCGCAAAGGTTCAGCAGACTGCATTGCATTGGAAAAAAGCGAACTGAAAGGGTCTACTTTCTTTGGCTCTTTGGCAATTGCAGGCACTACATTATGTATAGGGAAAACACTAGCTGAAGATGGCACAGGTGCAGTAGGAGCTGCATTACTCGTAAAAGTTCCAAAAACATCGTTAGATGCGGCAGAATTTTCCCTCTTGACGGGAGGAGCACATTGAAATTCACCAAACTCAACGGTTTCATCTGAGCTTTCTTGGTGGCTAATTAAATTCCCGTTTTGTGGCACGTCATTGAATTCGGCTACCTCATCCGTTTCCGATATTTCTTCCTCCTCGGTATCATAATCTGCACTTATACTTATGCCCTTCGGTTTGTTGGGCATAAAATTTGCGGGAGGCACAGTGGGACCGGCTGAACCGCCAGCCACACCTTTGTATTTCTTGGATGTTTCTCTAGCCTTCTTTCTCTCCGATCTAATCCTTTCATCGTCACCAAGAAGTTCTGTCAGAGCTTTGGCTCTGCTCCTAACATTCACGCCTTGATCCTTACCTTGGGAATCCACATAATGAAATGACTCCAGCATTTTGATTAAGCTCAAGCTACAGCGAGTGTCATCTATGAATCTTTCAGAGCCATGCTTCACCAGATAATCCAACAGTTGTAGCGCTTTATATATTTGTCTCCATTCTCCAGCGGTTTTTTCTGTAAATCTTCTAAAGATCATTCCCAAAATTTCCTCCCTCTCTCTCAAATTGTACGTTCCTTGAGCAATATACTCCATCAAGGTCGAAGAAGCTCCCCATGGCTCGTTGTTGGTAGCTTCACGTACCTTGGCTTCCATTTCTGTATAGTTGAAAACAACATTCTGAGCCTTTCTGAAGTATTTCTTGGCGTCATAAAGCGATACATTTGCTAAACTCTCCTCAATGCTCATCTTGGTAGCTGCACTGGACCCGCAAAACCGTTTTCCCTGGCCTGACTTGGCATTTGTTTGATTAAAGAAAAGGGATTTATCGATTTATTTCATGTAAGAGGAGAATCCGTCGTTATGAACGATACTATATAAAAGGGTAACAAGAAGACTTCACAACTCGCCGGCGTCTTCAATAACAACCTCTGCCTTAGGTCTTCCTGATTGGGTTCCTAGAGCTTCGATATCTTTAACAATATCCATTCCCTTAGTCACTTCGCCAAACACTACATGGTGACCGTCCAACCATGGGCATGGCACGGTAGTGATGAAGAACTGGGAACCGTTAGTATTAGGGCCAGCATTGGCCATTGACAACAAGCCAGGTTTGCTGTGCTTGATGGAAAAATTCTCATCTGCAAATTTGGCGCCGTAAATAGACTTACCACCGAATCCGCCTGCCAGATCAGTGTCACCGCCCTGAAGCATGAACTGAGGGATAATTCTGTGAAAGGGGACATCCTTGTAACCAAAGCCCTTTTCTCCAGTACATAATGCCTTGAAGTTGGCGGCAGTCTTAGGGACAACGTCGTCGTAAAGTTCAAATTCGATTCTACCGACTTTCTTCCCATTGATGGCGGGGTCGAAGAAGACCTTGCTGCCCAAATGAGGACGGGCGCTGGAGAACAAACGAGTCTGCTGGAGTAGAGAACGCTTAAACATCGAATATGTGTTGGTTGATGGCAGTAGTTGTCGACTTGTTAGTTCAGAGGAAAAGTAAGGGCTATTGGTCCTTTAAAATTTCGCCTTTTAAACTGTGTGGTGTACTAATGCATACATCATATACTCGGTTTTATAATTATTCCATCAAGGATCTAACACTCTCAAACTGTGTAAGCAAGATAGCTAGCCATTCGATGGCCAACTCACGGTCACGCTCCACTACGGCGTCTTCTAGAGAAGGTAATACAGCAGCTGAGTGCCCTTGCCTTTTTTCTGGAGCATAAAGTGAATGCTTCATCCATGGACGGTCTTGCAAACCACATTTTGTGATGAAAAGTTGATCCAACAATTTCAGCTTGCTGTTAGCTCTTAACAAACGGATGTAGATGAGTATCTTTTTGTAAAATCGCCATCCAGGAAAATCTTGCAAGCATAGGCGGCTTAAATGGGCATTTTGATCATCAAAGAGAGCCGATTCTTGGGATGCTATCGTGATTAAGATATCCGCGACGGCCTTTGCTAATCGATGCAGTTGTCTATCATAGGGGAAAATATCCAACAATTGCTTGTGCCACATTTTATATGCATCCTGTATTTGGGCGAAGTAAGGTTGTGTCTTGAAAGAAATGAGCTCTTTTTCGCTTAGCATCAAGGCCGTGAGTCCCGTAAGGACCGCCATTGTATGGTGCAGCCTATACTCAGGATCGAGCTGTGTCTCCATCCATGTTGAGGTGTCGTAGTTAGAATGAAATGCCAGTACTGCGTCTCCGGAACCGTTATTTTGGAACCCACATGAAGCCGAAGGTATGCCCAAATGGTATTGGAAGGGCCCGTAATCGGACTGCACGGCGAAATTGTCTATGCTGGCATTTGAAATTCTCATCCACTCGTCATAAAGTGTCCAGTTTTCGTCATCCTTGAAATTAGTGTCTCTGGAAGCTTGCTGAATAATGTCGTGCAAGAGTGGATTTGCTCTGCAGCGAAATTGGCTGCCCGTAACAGTTTCATCCAGATTTAAATAGGCTAATGCATTTCTCTTTAAAATCTGTGTGTGGTCTTCCAAGTGTTCTGTTGATCCTACCATACCAGGTGTACCACCATCCCAACTGATTAACTTAATGGGCTTCAACGGCTTCCAACCGTGCTTAAGCAATTCGCTCATACCGCGAGCAGTCTCCAGAAGTATCGCACTGCTGCTACTGCTGGCACCGGCCCCGCCAACCCCCCAAGAGTCCCTATGATTTCCAATTATTATGTCATATTCTTGAAAAATGCCGGGTATCTCCACAATAACATTCGTTATTTCTATAGCTTTGTAATCTTGTTCATTCTGCAAATGTACTTCAACTCCAATGGGAGAGGGTCCTGTGAAATAGTCAAATCCATCTATGTCACCACCATGGCCTAAACGGACTCCTTGTCCATTCAATTCTCTTAATAAAGGTTCAATTTCTTTGGCACTCATCGGTACCGAGGGCACCGTGGGGACTTTGCCTGCCGGAGCTAACCTTTCTACTGTTGGATATTTGGAGGAATATCCTGGGGTCGTAGGGTCACCATTGAAATCTGTTAAAAATGCCACTGAACCTCGTTCGATGCTACTTTTATGTCTCGCAGGACCAGCAGGATAGGCCTTGTATCCGTGTTTTTCCGTCACAAGCCCATCATCCTGCGGATCTGTGTAGATAATCACACCTGATGCACCAAATAATTCTGCGTTCCTCATTTGCAGCCCTTGCGATAACTTACCATGCCGTATTATATGAATTTTGTCCTCAATATCAACTTCTGCATCCAAAAGCTTCATGTAATCTTCATCCGTACCGTAATTGCAGAATACGTACTGCGCTTTAACACTGCCGCTTGCAGAATAAGCGTGATATCCAGGTACTCTTTCCTCGCTACAGCTTGTAGGGTCTTCTTCCAGGCAATCCTCCATCATAGTGGCTTCAAAGGTAATTTCCTCATCTTTATAAAGTGTGACACCAGTGTGTACTACCTGATTGATCCAGGGGTAGTATCTCTCCAGTTTAGGCTGGAACCCCATCTTTTTAAATTGCTCAACTGTGTACTTTAAAGCGCCTCGATCTCCAGTACTGTGAGCCCTCTGTGTGTAGGCCAAAACATGTTCTCGAGCATTATTTTGTCCCTGTAAGGCATCTAAGTATATCCTATAGACTTCAGCTTCCGTCTCTCTGGAAGAATGAAGTCGTCTTATGTCTCTCACCAACGATGTTCTAGGCGCAAATGCTGCTAAAAATCCACAGTATACCACTAAACTTGCAAATACAAGGTAAAGAAACTTTTTCTTATCCAAGTGCTCCTTCACAACCTCATAGCCACTCATTATACTGGAAATTGTATTACTTCTGTGTCTAGAGGAAGACTCAGTGTGTTGGTGGTGCCCCATTAATAATGGTTGGTCCTCATTACTGAACGGAATGGGTACCGTTAGGTGAGTACTACTCTCTCTGGTATCATCACCAGTATATCGACTCATACTTCTGATATCCTTTATTCCTCAACTGCAGTTTGTTGTGCAAGTGTTGCTCATACTAACAATTCATCAATCAATATTTGATCCCTTATAAAGCTTAAGCCGTATACACACGTGATAAACAAGCTATATCTCCAAATGACCGCAGAGTAGCGTTCTGTGAATATTGTCAACTCTTTAGTTCACATTAGAAATTCCAGCCTTTTTGCCTCCTCTTCACCAGCGAGTGCCTTTAGTTCCTCATAGCCTGACATGAAGCAGTGGTCGGCGTATTCGAAGCCTGGCACAACAACCTCGCTGATGAGCAGACCATTGCAAAACTCATCATTGGGGAGCACAAAACTGGCCTTATAGACGCCTCCGGGTACGACCCACTGCGAGACTTCACCGTTTGTGTAATCGAACCCTACTTTGAAAGATTTTATCCTTCCATCAGGATAGATGAGTACGTATTGGCCCCGACCGCGCTGCAAAATATGGATGATGCGGTTTCTGTTCTTATGCAACTTTCCGATAGGAGAAGATGGTGTGAGCAAGTAGTATATTAGCGTGGAGTAATTGCGTCTTGTAACTTTACCCGCTTCTGGAGTATCGTTACTATCAACCTGGGTCACTTTGGGATCTGATGCTGCATTTTCGTTGCAACCCTCTATAATCATAGAAAAAGGGGAGCGGTCAGTCTCTCTGAAGAATCCTCCTTCAGAATGTCCAATTAAATTCCAATCATCAATGAGCTTCTTCAATTCTGCAGGGGATGATGAGCTTGGTACTTTCACAAAAGATGGGGGATTAATCTCAGCATTCCGAATATCATCTATAGTTGGAGAATCAAAAAGAGACATTAGCCAGTATAACTGCCTTTAAATTGGGGTAAGCTTTTTAGTTAATTCTAGTTGTTCAGTTGTACAACATTGAGATGCTAGAAAAACGGTTTGGGTGACTCGCCGTGAGCTAAACATAAAAACAAATGTAAGATAATTTACAACATTGTAAAAATAAAAAAAAATGTATGTACAATCAATTAAACCTCTATTTTAGCTTCCTTCTCATGTGTGCCTTCTAAAGAAATTTCGGCTCTACGCTTCAAGTTCTCTACCACTCTTTTGTCAGCCGTAACGCCGTTGACAGGTCTGAAATACGGCTGACACCTCCAGTATGGAACTTTGTAATAAGAGCCACCCCATAATTCCAGTTCACCCTTAACAATTTGATCCTTCTCCTCAATATCAGGCCGCCCGAATATGGCTCGCACCTCCTTCTCTACAGGTGCTATTACTTTCGATTCCCAGACTTCTAAGGGAGCCTTTGCGTTTAGCGATGCCAGAGAAGCTCTTATATCGGTGTGATTAGGAAGAAAAGGTCGCAAAATTTTGAACAAATGTGACTTCATGGCAAGATGCGAGGCTTGAGATGCTTCGTGAGCCTTGACTATCTCGAAATACTCTCTAGCAATTTTATCGACTCGGGGAAAAACCTTGTCCTTATCGCTGCAATCCTCTGCATTGAAAATACCTGGATTGTATAAATTACCCTCTGCACTCATGATAGCGTCGCATTTAATGAAATCCAAACACCTAGAAATGTCTTCTGGATAAAGCAGGTTACCATTTGCGAAAAAAACAGTGTCTTGAGGCAAGTTTTCTCGCAAATATTTAATAGTATCCCAGTCTGCTAAACCGGACTTCTGACCTTTCTGTTCTCTAAGACGGCCATGCACCGTCAAGAACTGGGCCCCGGCATCTAGAACCGTCTTGGCATATTCCAACGTTTTCTCCTTCTCAGGAAAAATACGAATTTTGGCGGTAACGGGTACGTCTAAATTATCATGCAGCTTTCTGATCAACTTATGCACTAGGTCCCACTCATCCATGAGAAACGATCCATAATGACCCTTTTTAGCGATTCCCTGTGGGCACCCCAAGTTTAAATCCACAGCGTCGCATTTATCTTGAACCAATTTCGCTGCTTGCAGTAGGTAATCAGCATCATTGGCGCAAAACTGTACTACCAAAGGCCGATCGATCTTCTCGTCCCCGTCAAGCTCACACCACATATCCTTTCTATACTTTGGCGAAGTTGCAAATAACTTGGCATGGAACATGGGTGTATACGCCAACGTGGCACCATATCTCCTCGACAAAATCCTCCATGCTAGCTCAGACTGATCTACCATGGGGGCAACAATCTTTTGAGGACGATCAATTTTGTCAAAGAGTTCTCTGCCCCGTACTTTTTTGATGCCTGTCATCTTAAACAACCTCCTCTCAGAAGCTTTCAGTACCCCGTCAAATATTGAAGCAAATATTTTGAAGGCCAGATATCTCAGTGGACCCGAAGCGGTTGCAATCGAAAAGGACTAGATCGTTGATCGTATATTACCTATACAGCGTATCTCAATCTCATCTCATATCATCGACAAAATTTTTCGGTTTGCACTATCAAGAAAAAAGTAAACCAGACCAACCAAATATAACAACATCTTCCCGATAACCTATCGATGTCTATACTATTAACACTATTTATTTTATCATTATACTTGTCAATTGTCCTTGTTGTCCTCGTTGTAGATCGCTCTCGCCTGTAAGACATGAGCGAACAGCAGTGCGATCGGCCATACTGGAGCGTCGCCCAGAATTCTTACTCCCAGGTAAAGACAACGGGTGGACAATCTCGCTCTTATAATTACAGCAGCAGTTTCTACCATGGGTGTGTCGGGCCTTACCGCCCTCTGCGCCAAATCATTGTCCAGAACGTCAACATCAAGAGCGCCTTTGGCCTGCACTCGCAAAAATTCTGAGTAGGACTGCGCATTATAGCCCTTAGGAAGAAGATGTTGTTCCACTTTCTTCAACACTTTTTCTGATTTGAGCCACAACAATCTGTCTGAAGCATTGATAATAGGAGCCAGTAGGTTCGTGGAATCATAATCTTGAGCCCACTTCTCAACGCGCTTCATGTATTCGGCCATGATGAGGATAGAAGAGAACATGCAAGTGATTGAAAAGATAGGCGTGCGAAAAGCCGTCGTTTCTGCATTTTTCATGAGTGAAACACTATCCGCCCAAAAATCGATGATGCTCAACGCATAATCTGTCGCCTCTCTAAGTGACTCCATGTCGTAGCATAAGTTGTCGACTACCTCATTCATGCCCTTCCAATCCTTAGTCCATGCCTTGTTCATCACAGGACATATATTTATGCATTTTCTTATGTTAGCAAACAGGTGCAATGGAATGATGAGTCTCATGGATGGGCTTTCATTTATAATCGGAATGTTATCTTTGTTGCGTGTCAGTATACCACCACTCTTAATATAGAGCGCTTCCCAATATTTCAGCATAGATTCGATAACAGGTCGAGAAGTCATTCTCCATTTTACCTCGATCGTTTGCAAGTTCTCCTCATATTTTAAATGGGACCTCTCCATGAATATCTTTTCGTAGATTGAGATTAACATAGACAATAGTGTCTTGAAAGAGACCTTAGAATTCTCAAAGTAGTACTGGCTGCCTGTGGAGATATACATCAAACAATGTTCGTATTCCTCACATCCGTTTGCTAACTGAATCAAAGAAAATTTGGAGTCCAGCACTATACGATATTTGGCCAGCAAAACGGACCATTCGGTGAAATTCTCGCAGAGGTACAATTTCTCGTAGTAGCACGGTACGCCGCACTTCAAGTCAATCGAATGAAGGCTACAGTCGAGCCCCACTAAAGAGGTGAACAAATTCGAAATCAAAAAAACAGTGTGGCATGTTCGTATACGCGCCTGCGCAGTAATGAAATATTCGTAGTTCTTGCGAATCTGTTCAGGATTCTTGTACTGTGCTCTGATTTGTGCCAAAATTTCCGGATCATCCTGAAAATCGAAGGCATGATCACTCTCAATAGGAGGTGTTCGCAAATTCTCCAGGGGAAGGTTCAATTTCGTGATCTTGACCAGATTAATCAATGTCATGATCCGCAACTCCATGCTTCTTGTAACGCTCGAATCATTGCTGAATATGCCCAAAAAGGTCAAAAGCACCATTGATTGGATTAGCCACAGTGGTGTGGATTCATAATGATCCTTGGTGTTATCTAAATAGGCCTTGACACATTTCCATGATATGTTGGACAGTAGCATGCCATGCGAAGAATGGAACGCATATAGAGCCCCTATCATGCTCACAGACAGAGCCAACGGATAGTTCTCAATTGTAGGAACCAACGAATGCAAGTGCACAAACGGAAAATAACGATGGAATTCATACTGGTAGAGATTAACATAAGAGTTCAACTCTTCTACTGTAGGGAAGAGGTTTGACGTCAAGTTGTTTGCAACAATGATTTGGGACCGGAGGGCTTCGTTAAACAGAAAGAGTTTGGTACATTTTCTGAACTGCGAGGATGTCTCTCTGATATCTGGCGGCGAGGGCGAAGACGGCGTGGGCTTCGTAGAGGGCGAAGAGAGCAGAGAATAGGATTCGTCGAACAAATCCTTCTGTCTATTTTTGAATAGTGACGAGACTGAGGGCCCCAGTGACATGCTGTTTTGGGTGTGATTGCTCGCTGGACTCTGATTGCTGTTTGGACTCAGGTTAGGGCTCCGGGACAGAATTATATTCTCCGCCACATTGTGCTGCTGGTATTGCTGTTGCTGCTGTTGCCGCTGTTGGCTCTGGCTCAGGTTCTGCATCTGGGTTTGGTTCTGGATCTGGATCTGGCTCTGGTGCTGATGCTGATGCTGATGCTGGTGTTGGTGTTGGTGCTGATATTGTGACAGACTGGGCGGCTGATTGTAAGGATTGGAACGAGGCGTCACACCAGCCGTAGAAGGCGCATCTGCGAACCCTACGTCGTTGAACGTGTCGAAATTCACTTTAAAATCCGGCTCCAAATGCGCGTTGGAGATAAAATCACTGGCAAGCCACGCTGCCTGCGGGTCTTGTATGAAGGCGTCCACAGTTGCTGGATAGTGCTGCTGGTGATGATGGTATTGATAATCCTGATGCTGCTCGTGCTGTGCCGGCTGCACGCCCTCCTGCCAAACGTCCTGCGGTTGGAAAAGTGTGACGTTGGAGTTCTCACCTGCCTCGACATTCACAAAGCCCCCTTGCCCGCCTCCAGATCCCATGGTGAGGAAGTTTGTCAGCAGCGAGCCGTTCGGCCCATCGTCAAGATTGAAGTCTGGCGGCAGTCCCAGAAGCCCCACGTCCACGACACCAGACTCTACAGCTTTGTCCATGAGCTCCTGCGCTGTCAACTGCGGCGTGGAAAACCCGACCTGGTGTGGGCCCTCCTGTGGCTCCTGCTCCCTCACCACTTGTGAAGACGACGAGTCATTCACGTACGATAACGCACTCGACGCTGAAAACGATGCGTGCCTCTTCCTCCTACTATTACACCCAATGGCATCTCCGACAGACCCTGCAGTGGGTGTATTACCCATCGACGCCTCCCTCGCAGCCTTTTTTAGCTGCGCCGTGGTTTTGGCCATCGGGTTGCTCGGCGTGGGCAGAATCGATTCCTTGTTACCTGTAACTTTTATGATGTTTTTATCCATCGGATCGGTACCATCCTGGTCCTCTGCAAGCACGTCTGCTTCAAGAGTCCTTGACACCAGACTCGCGTGCAGCTTGTGCTGGTGTCGCAGCACCAAATCTCTCCGGGCAAAGCACCTTCCACAGAACACACAGAGGAATGGCTTCTCGTTGGTATGCGACCGTTGGTGTCTCTTCAGGTGCTCTTGCCTGACAAATCCTCGTGTACATACGGGGCAGAGGAACGGTCTCGGCTTGTCTGTTTTGATGGTCCTGGATTTCTTGGGAATGGGCAGCAACAAAGCTGGTGGCTCACGCTCGGATGCAACACCTGGTGGGATCTCCTCAAACCCGCGTGGATCCCTGGACATGGCCCCTTCCTGTGCTACGCTCATTTTATCTTTAACACATACTTGGTGGTCCAACCACGCCATAAGGCAGCTGCTTCTTTTTTTTTCCCCAGTCATCAGCACTTCGGCTCGAAAACTTGCCAGGAGAACGAAAAACGAAAGAACCACCAAATAAAAATTTTTTTTTCTTCCAGAGCTATAAAAGGCCAGCGACGCAACTAAATGGGTTTCTAACTCTCTTTAACACTTTTTAGAACGCCACTTTGTCCATTTCCGCTGCTTGACAGTACGGTCGCGTGTGTGAGGTTTACTCATCGTTGTGCGACTGTGATATGCTTGCGGAAAGATTAAATGGCGCTCTTTAAGAACTCAGGTGGATAGTAAGATGAGACCAGAGTGTCAGGGAGTGGCGATATGTGTGCCCAGCGCGGATAGCGTGTACGGTAGCGGCGTCTTGACTCGCCAGCAGCAGCAGTAGTGGCTATTTGCTAGCCGACGTAGAAACCACTGCGTTCGTGGGCTCACCACCTATGCACTTGTGGGCAGCCGTCTGGCACCGTGTATCGGTCGCTTGAACCCTGAGATCTGCAGCAGGCCGGCAGCTGCCCTGCAATACCGGGAACACGTCGGTGCTGCAAGTCCTCCACCGTTGGGACGCAGCTTTTACAGCTCCCACCCATCTCCTACCCCTGTAACTCGCACCAGCAGGGAACTCCTCCTGCAAATTGAGTACGCTCTCAAAATCAATCTTTTTTCTGTTGCTTGTCACTAAAATACATAAGACCAATAGATCAGTATAAACCCCCCATCACGACTTTTGAGCAGCCACAGACTCAGCGGTAGCCGGTACCGCAGCCTGGGCATCAGACCCGGATCCAGGCTGTCCAGCTTCGGCAACCTCGGCGCTGGTCTGCTTCTGACAAGGCCTCACTGCCCCCCTAGGGAGTACTATGTCCTTCTCCCGTACCAGCAGTCGATGGCAGCTGGAATCGTGCTCCCTGTGCTTCAGATAAACGTAGTTATGCAGCGCCATGTAAGGTTTGCCTCGAAACTCACCATTGTACTCGGAACACAATAGCTTCTATACATCGTCCTTTATATACTGGCCTTGGTTGGGGCTCACGCGATATATCCTCACGGGGCAGACAAGGGGTCCAAACATGAGGTGCTCTATGCAATTAGGTTCGGTATCCGTCGAAGCAACGAGGGTGATGGCCATGCATTTCCTGCGGCAGTGCTGCTCGAACGCCGACAGCGTGCTTTGGTTTCGGACCGTGCACGCCACAAGGCACGCCGCATGGGTTTGTTGCAAGCAAGAGCACAGGCTAGGAATCACAGCCGTGTCATAAGTGACGTCCGCTGCCACCACGAGATCGGCGCATGGCGACAGCGGTGGTAGCTGATCCACGCCCCAACGAAGAACATGTGCCGTGGCGTTGGGTGTCACTTCGTTTAGCTCGAATGTCTGCTGCAGTTGTCTCACCACGCTCGCGCTCCCATCGGTAGAAACCACGTCGTGACCAGCCATTGCGAGTGCTGTCGACACTAGGCCGGTACCAGCGCCGAGTTCGACGATTCTGCGCGGTGGACTGTTACGCAAGAGGTATACGCAGAGGTACAGCGACGCTTCCCAGGTGCGATGGCCCGTAGTGCCGTGGGCGATCAGTCTTGGTGTTTCCGCGATGCGAGGTCGGATCCTGTCGGTGATTGCATAAGTGATGATATCCTGCTGGGGGGTCGGATCTTGGGTCGGAGGCAGCGTGACGACTCGGTGATACAGGACCTCTGCGAGTGTTTCGTCTGGGTCCTCGAGCAAACCGTTCTCGAACATCTCTACCAGCACGCGCACTACGCCCCTCGCGTAGTACGGAGGCAGCGCATCGAGCTGTTTACTTAATTCGTCGCAGGTCAACGATGGTGTCCGGGGCAGGTATGCCTGGATCTTTTTAGGTGGACAGCGGCGTTGCAGCAGGTCGTAGAACTCCATGGTGCGCAACAGCAGTATGCGCCTCTACGTGTGGAACAAGACGGTACCAAGATCGCCCATCTGCCCTTGTCGTCAAGAAACAAACTATCCAGGCTTCTCGCGAGTGCTTGCTTAGCAGTGCCTGTAATGTAACATGTGATGGGAGCGAAAAAACAAGTACGCCCAGAAAACCGAAATAAAAGACAAAGACAGCATAATCTCTATGTCATGCAAGAACGCAGCAATGGCACTGTGCGAGTCAGAAATTGCACGACTAGGCAAAAGAAAGGAGATCGGAGTCCAATAAAAGCACACGGAAAAGCGATACTATTTTGATCGGAAAACAGCTTAAAGTGCACCGAGGGAAAAACGAAAATACATCAAAAAAGAATAGTAATCGGTCTTGCGATCTTAATCTCGCTTCCTTGAACGTAAAATAGCAAACGAAGCGGTGCTGACCCATCGCTGGGCGACCCGACGCAGGGGCGGACGACGAGGGCGTGAATATGAGGAGCCCCATGTTTTTCATTTTAAGCTTTTTCTGTTTTTTCCTCATTGATTAAACGAATATGTAGCGCATGTTGAAAAATCTGACCGCGTTTAGTCCTCGAGGAAGCAGCCTGGGCGAACTCCGACGGTCCAAAATGAGCAGCGAAGGATTTTTTTTAATAAAAAAAAAGGTTGGACAAGTCCGGATTCGAACCGAAGACCTCCCCCATGCTAAGGGGGCGCGCTACCAACTACGCCACATGCCCATACAAGACGTGGTGTACTGACAGGCGGGTGGCTCCAAGACTGGGGTGTATGATCTCGTGACTGCGGAGTTGCAGTGCCAAGAAGGCGCGAGACGAACTCCGAGACTCCGGCCGGGTAACAGGGGATTCCGCGATGTTGGCAGCTATCAGACGGCCCTCAGTGTGTATGCAGCTCTGCTCGCTAGTAGCCTGGAAGGGGGGAGTGCCTTTATGAAAAAGGATGGAGGAGGGTATTATATAATAATGATGAATATATTTCAATGGTAGAAAATACGCTTGTGGTGCGTTAAATCTGAGTTCGATTCTCAGTATTCATCCTATAAGCTCTTTCAAGGTAATCTATCCCTCATTTCCTCCTCTTCCATCCATTTATGAAAAAGCTACCAACCACCTCCCCAGGACTCTTTGGGGGGGGGGGGGGGGGGTGGTTAAAATATTTATAATATTATAAATATTATTATTTAGTGAGGAATTAAATTAAATTATAAAGGACTTATTTTTTAAGGCAAACTTATTTTATGTATATATTACTTAATAAAAGTAATATATAATAATTATTAATAATATTCTTATAACTACCACCTCCTTAATAGGAGGGAGGTGGTAACTATTTTCATAAAGGAAATATATATACATTAATTATTAGAATTTAATTGAATTTTTTATTTCATCCGTTTATTTACTTATTTATTTTTCAGAAGTTTTAAAGGCTTTATTAATAATTATAATTTTTATATTACAAATATAAAAAAAACAGACCTAGCCTACTGGATGAACGAATATATAATATAAATAGGAGGGATTTCCAATGTTGGTAATTGGAGTTGAGCTGTAAACTCAATGGTTTTATACCTTCATAGGTTCAATTCCTAGGAACTTCAACGTGACATTCTCCAATTTGTCCTAAGTATTTTTATTTAAATATAATTTATTTTTAATATCAAAATAATTATTTAAAAATGTTATTACATTAACTTATCGTTTTCTCAAAGTGCGGTGTTTTTAGTAAACAGTTGTACAACTTTGTTCTTAGTTAAATTAAACTTTATTTAATATATCCTATCCAATCGAAAACCTTTTATTAAAAATAATTAACTTAACTCCTTCAAAAACTTTTAATTATTAAAAATATAAATAAGTTCTAGTTATACTACTATATATTAATATATTATATATATCAAAAACCTTCACTTTATCTGTCTTCAGTTCGTGCCGCAAGGTCTTAGATTAAGTTCATTAACGAAACACCCCCCCTGGTGGGTGTTTCAGAACTGCTCTGCTGAGCCCATTGCTACTATTATTATCCGGGGAGTGACTATCAACAGCAATGAATGTAATAGTTATTGGTTCAACTGCTCTGCAATTGTTCTTGTATGACAAGGAGTTTTTCGAACTAGTCAGAGCTTCTTGCACCTGGCGTAATATCTCGGCAATAGTTTAGCAGTTGTTTAGAGTCGGCTGACGGCAGTAGGTTAAATCAAGTATCGGCCTTAATTCAGAGAGAAGGTGTATTCTGCGGTCAATGTAGTGAAACTTGCGGAGTAGGTCATTCAGCCATGCCCAAGTGTCCAGTAAGTTAAGCTAAATTTTTTTTTACAAATTTATTATACATAACTTTAGTAGGATAGCATGTTTTGATAAAATATACCGTTTTCCACAGGTCACGTGGACCGAGCAGGGCGGCTAATGCCAAGCAAAAGGTACGGGCACGAAGCATCAGGGATATACGATAAGGAAGTTGTAAATATCAAACATTGCAAATAATAGTATTGCTCTCATCAGCAGGAGAGCTGCGGCAGCGCTGTAATCAAGTCGCGGGGCCAGGGTAGGACTCTAGGCCTTCCTCCATCCAAATCAGAACAAGCCAGGCAGAATGCAAAAGCGCGAGCGGAACCTGCTTGTTCACCAAGCAAGCAGAGGGGACCACACAACTGCCCTTTAAACAAGCGAAATTACGTTGGAATACATCGCATAGCATACATATGTGTATGCGTCGATATACATATATATATATATATACACGCATTGCTTAAAACTACAGGTGACTCTCTTTTTTTCAGTCGTGCTGTCAAAAGCAAGCTAGTATCCAAACACTCTCAACCTTTTAACACCTCCGTCAGGGATAATAGTTAGCTTGACTCTCTCCAGTTCGAGATCCTTGGCCACGACAAACTCGTGCTCCTTGTCAGGCCCCGTTTTCGTAATGGGGACCAGCTCCACCGAACCTTGGGGGCCTTCGCCTGCCACTTGCACGCTCTGCGGGAAATTACCCCTGAAGTGTGCCGTGTCGACCACGATTTTTTCTATCCTCTTCGAGCGCTTGCCCAGTTGCACCACAACCCAGTCTGTGTGGCCCTTCTGTCTCGACCTCTTAGTCTCCCACCCGTCTGACATGTCCTTGCCGCGTCCAGGGAGAAGAAGGTTGTCTGCGGAACCAAAATGCTGGTCAGACACGCCGACAGCCACGCCGCCGTTCAAAGACGAGGCCAAATCTATCGCCGCTTTGATCTGCACCGGCGGCTCTACTCTCCCGTACAGGCGGAACCTGGCAATACCGCCATCCGGATACATCTTCAGTTTCACATGCGTGTACGTCTCTTCGGTTAAGCTTTCCCTGAGAAAGAACTGTTGCTGAGATGGCCCGCATTCGTTTTTGCTAACCACTTCCTGCCACCTGGGATCTTTCTCCGAAATCTCATCCTGCGAATCGCTGTAGAGCGCATCTACCGAGATGGCAGGCGCATGGTTCCCGTCGAAGAACGCCGTGTCCACCTCGCAGCCCGCTAAACGTGCCGCTGTGGGGCCCATCCTAAAGATGACCCAGTCGTATGGCTCCTCGTTGTGTCTGCGCGTCTCCCATCCATCGTACCATGCGCCGGCATATGTAAACTTGGTCCTGTCACGTATGGGCTCCGATCTAGAGATTAGGTTCTCTGCAGCAGCAAACCACTCGTCAGAGAAAGACAGCACTTTGCCGCCGAGCTTGGCACCAAGAACGTCCACGCAGTGCAATTCGTTAATGACCCGTTCGTGAAATTCAGAGGATGAGAGAGTCATGTTTGGCAATAGAGTTTTGGCTCTGTCCAGGTGCGACATTCGTATGCAGCAAGAAAGCGGACACTTGATCCCCCTTTATATACCATCAATATGAACATTTCGGAGATGGCCGAAAGATCGTGCAATCGAAGACAAACAGCGACGGAGCCACAAGTACCCCAGCAGGAAAGTAAAAAGAGAGCCGTTTCGATAGGTTAGGCCATTGTTATGTGTAGCTAGAAGAGTCACAATCCTGTGGTGACGTAGAAATTGCAAGCGCAAGCGCCCAAGGAGGGTAGAACAACAATAAAATAAAAACATAACTCGAATTGACGCAAAGAGAAGCTAATACAAGGTATGGTCCTAGCTGCAGATAAAACGTCTGCTGGATGTATTTTGCGATTTGAATGGCGGGAAAAATATACCGCTAGGACAGATTTGAGAAGACAGAAAGGTGCTAGATCGGAGTACTTTTGAGTACTCCAATTTGCAGCGAGACTGGCTCAGCACCCCCACACTATATTGCCTTTCTGTAGCAGGCCAGATGGATATCTAGCTAATTATTTTACTATTTGGTGTTTTATGAATATTGTCTGTCTCAATTTTTATATTATTTCATTTATATTCGTGCCGCTGGAGAACGTATATAAACGAAATTGGAAACCAACGGATGTGTACAACTGACGCCCACTTGATAACTTTCTCTAAATTCTATAAAGCACTAGCGAGATTAGCCACAATGGCAAATGTCAGCCTGCAGAAAAATGTACTTCCACAGCCAGCTTTTTTTTTTTTTTTCAAGTTCAATTGTCCTATTTTTTCTGAATTTTTACTGGAGTAGATTCGAATTTACTAAGGATATTGCTGCACTTATTCGCATTTTGCCCTAGAATAGTTTACCCTAGCATCCTCGGCGCTTCTTCAGCAAGCATTGGAACAGATAAGTTGCAGCGATTTTTGTCAAAAGTGCCAAAGGCTGGCGCGACGCTCCGCGACATCACATCAAAATGACGTGTGCAATATTTCGTTGGATACGAGATAAGGGTAACTAAGAAAACAGATCACGAAGGACGATCCAATGAATTTCACCACCCAAGTTTTCGACCCTTCTTCGAGGTTTCCAAACCGGGCGCCGTCTTCACCATATACATAAGAAATAGTTACCTACTCCACATTACTGTTGACAAAGAGCGCAGCCAAGCCATCACAACAATGTACAAGAAGTTCCCTACCCCCCTAGTCAAACACTACTGGCCTTTTTACCTGTCCGGTGCAATCATGTTTTGGGCTATTGGCAAAGCCGCTAACGCCTCCGCTAACACGCCGGCTTTTATCAACGACCCCAGAAACCCTCGTTTTGCTAGAGGCGAGAAACCTGTTGAATTGAAATAAGCACAATTTACTCTTTAAATACACTTTACGTAACTCAAATATTCTTTGACGCTTCAACGGCAGTTTGAAAAACTTTGCAGAGTTGTTCCTCAGGCTCTAGACCAACACTTACACGAACCAGATTCGACTCCACGCCGTACTGTGCGACGCGGTCGAGCTCTTGGTAATGTGCAATGATAGCATATGGGCAGGCCAATGTAAAGTTAGTTCCCAGGGAGGGTCCCTTGCAAAGCTGCAAGCTGTTGAAAAATACCTTTGCCGCCTTTTCTGAAAAGAAAGTGAGCGAAAATAGGCCGCCATAGCCGCCATCCTGGCATCGCACAGCATCGTAGTTACGCTTGGTCTCAGGAGAGGTAGTGCTGGGGTAGTAAATCTTCTTGAAGAGTTTTCCCTCCTGCGGCAGCAGCACTTTTTCTAGCAAGCGCTCGGTGTTGTGGTTGACTTTGAGGGTCCTGGCGACGAAATCCCTGGAGTTACGTTCGAGGCAGAGGGCGTCTTCGCACCACAGGCAGTCTTCATAGCTCTGTTGCATGAAGGTTTGTGCGAATGGGTACAACTTAGAGCGTGGATTGAGGACCACGGAGCCTGCAATGACGTTAGAATCGCCGCTGAAGATCTTGGTCAAAGAGCTGCACACGATGTCTGCATGAGGAAGCACGTCAATGTTAACGAAGCCTCCAGCGGTTTCGTCCACCACAATGTAGAAGCCGTATGAGTTTGCGAGCTCTTTGAGCTCTAAAAGATCACCCATCTTAAGCAGAGGATTTGACGGCGCTTCCATAAACACAGCTAGGATCTGTTCCCCGGAATGGAGAATCTCTTTCAGTTTATCCATGGAGGTCGAGTCGCCTTGCCCTAGAAAATAGGTGTGATTAAACTTCTCGAGAATCGAGAGTGTATCCGTGTAAGGGAAGCCGAACATGACGGTTTTCTTGTAAGGTGGCCCGTAACCAACGATGGCTCTCTGTGAGGGAGAACTTATAACACTCTGCGTGGGGGTGTGTCCTAACCTCGATCGATTTACACGTTGCGCATCCAGCTGAAGCAGCAGTCTGTGAGCGGTAAAAATAGAGGCCATGCCGCTAGGAAACAGATATACATCCTCCTCAGGGGAAACATGCAAAGTGCCTCCGGTCTCACCAGTCCGATGAGAGGGCTCAGCTGGAATCGTCAATGCTACCCCAGGCGCAACTTCCTCAGCGTCGACAACATGCTCCACGAATTGTTCGGTTGTACTCTGGCGTTCCTCATGCAATTCTGCCTCCCCGTCTACGACTTTAGTGGCAATGCGTCTTTTGATCAGCGATTTAGCGGTGTCAGCATACGAAAAGTCGAGATTTCGACCGAATCTCTGCTCGATATACTCTTCTTCGTCCCTTGCTTCCTCGCTGGATAAATTATTTTGCCTAGTCTTGCTCGATTTCTCAACAATGAACAGCTCATATAACACATATTCTGCTAGACGACTCGATAGTATTTCCCCTGAGTGCTGCCAGTACTGCTTCATGAGCGGCCAGAATTGCTTGTCCACAAAAACTACTGCTACTTTACATTCCCGTTTCCATTTTGTCTCTTCTGCTGTAACTGGCTTGGACGTGGCCAGCTGCAGAATTCTCACTTTGGGGACATTACCATCTATAGAGCTCTTGACGACGATGTACTCGCGGCATCTTTTTGCCACTTCGTAAGAGGGGAAGCAAAGGCAAGCCTCATTCTCCTTGGCATATTTATCAGTGAGAACTTGACAAAGCCTTTGGATAGCCTTATGAATGAAAAATCTCGGGTATCCAGTAGTAAGCGCATTGATTATTTCAGGTTTGCCTTCCTCATATCCAACAGTGGCTTCCCAGGTGGGCAGGCATACAGACACTGCATGTTTTGTGTTAGGTGGAATGGATTCACCAATTCTAGTAGATATCATTGTAAAATGTGATGAAACGTCTTTATGTTCACCACAACAGCTCTTTGTTACATCTGTTCTTCGTAGTGGCTAAAGTTTCGGGAAAGTTCTTCACTAACAATTTATTGAAAAAATACAACAAGTGTAACTGTCACGAATCCAAGCAGCGCTTGATCGCCCCATCACAATGTTCGGTAAAGGAGTAGCGAGTGGTTCTGTCGTGGCATTGTTGGCTATCCTTTGGTTTTGGCGTCACAGTACTGAAACGACCTTTGGAGATCCTGCTGAGGTGAGGGAACAGATAGAAGAGGCGTTCCTCAAATCATGGAGAGACTATAGCCTGCACGGCTTCGGATTCGACGTCTATAAACCTTCGGCACGCACTTATCATAACATGGCCAGATCCGGCGATCCACTGGGTTGGATAATCGTGGACTCCCTCGACACCATGTTCATGATGTACAACTCATCAACAACTCACAGAAGTGAATTGCTTAAAGGAATTTTGGAGTCCCAGACATGGATTGACAATCAATTGACTTACGATATTGACGCCGAGGTAAATATATTCGAAACAACCATCCGTATGATTGGGGGCCTACTCTCTGCCTATTATTGGTCTACACTGCTGACAGTAGGAAATCCCAACATATATTTGAATAAGGCTGTTGATTTAGCTGACCGGTTATCTTTGGCATTTAGCCAAACCAAGAGCGGCATACCTTATTCGAGTATCAACTTGCGCACAGGACAAGCCATCAAGAACCATGTAGACGACGGCGCTTCATCTACGGCAGAGTTCACCACATTGCAACTTGAATTCAAGTACCTGTCCTATGTAACGGGTAACAAGTCCTACTGGCAGCTCGCGGAACAAGTTTATTCTCCCCTCTACTCTGTAAACCCGCTACTAGGCCCTATGGATGGCCTGGTGCCCATCTACACTGACCCAGACTCTGGTAGATTTATGGGAAAAAATGTAAGACTGGGTTCCCGCGGTGATTCGTTTTACGAGTATTTGCTCAAACAATACCTATTGACCCACGAAAAATTGTACTATGATCTGTACAGGGCCTCAGTCGAAGGTGTCAAGAGACACTTAGTTGCGCTCTCACAACCAAATAACTTGGTCTACATTGGCGAAAAACCGTGGGGTTTACGTGGTCCACTAGATTCTAAAATGGATCATTTAGTGTGTTTCATGGGTGGTCTTCTCGCCATGGGTGCCACAGAAGGTTTACCCATCAGCAAAGCCCGCAAGGCAGATTTCTGGGACACAACCAGAGAATCTGACTGGCAGTTAGCACAGGATCTTACTTACACGTGTTATAAAATGTACGAACAATCTCCATCAGGTCTAGCACCAGAGATTGTTGTGTTCAATGACGGAGCTGTCATTCCCCAGAAGAGCTGGGTCTCGCCACAAGGTGATTTCTACGTGAAACCCAACGATAGACACAACTTGCAGAGGCCTGAAACAGTAGAATCCATTATGTTCCTTTATCATTTGACGAAAGACAAAAAGTATCGGCAATGGGGCTACGAAATATGGAGAAGTTTCGACAAACATACTCGGTCATCTCGCGGCAAGGCTTACTCGTCACTACAGGACTGTATGCGGGTCCCAACAAAACTACTAGACAATCTGGAATCATTCTGGCTTGCAGAGACTCTCAAATACTTGCATTTGTTGTTCCAAGACAATGTTGATCTTACAAAAGCTGTGTTCAACACCGAAGCCCATGCTTTTCCAGTATTCAATACAACTATCCTGCGTGAATTGGATCTCAAGACAGGATGGGCTCCTTGAAAATACGTTAAATACATTCTATATAATCGGGAGAGGTCTTGATTTAAATAGTACCTTATAGTAAAATATGTCCTGCATCTCTACGGTACCGGACTTGTGGTCGAATTTTAACATGCCCAGCGGTGTGTCCAGCTTCACCAATGAACCTAGCAGGCGCTGTTTACGACCGACAAACAGCGTGGCATTCCCATTGGTAGGATTTATATGCAACAGACCAAAACGCAGCAAGTCAACACCCTCTCCGTGGGAGAAACGGTCATCCTCATGCCATTGGGAGGGCATTTCCAGATCACCCTGAATTTCAAGCATCACATTGCCAAATGGAGTAGCGACGGCTGTCTGTAGCTGATCGGATTCCAGAAGCGCCTGTATCTGGCGTTTGGAGATCTCAACTGAAGGCATTTTCTTGCTGCAGTGGATTTGCCGACGTTGAAGGCATCGCGAACTCATTTATAAATTCGAGTAAAACCAAGGATTGATTTACACCCAAGGGAAAATAACAAACAGTAAACACAAGACCAATTGGTGATCAATGTGGTTCAGAAGCAGCAAGAAAAAGACATTAGTTGAGCGCTACACGGAGGAATTAACAAGTATCACGTCCCAAATCCACCGGTTGGATCAAAAGCTCAAGAGTTCGCAGCAGGCTAGCGACAAATTACAGTGGCAATTAGGATTCTATGGAGCGATCATAGCTCTTTCAGTATCCGTTTACGTACATTTTTACTACGCTAGCTTATGGCTGTACCCACTTGCCAGCGCTGGGGCCACGTTTGTGTTCGTCATATTGACAAAAGGTGTAGCATCTAGGATAGATCAATGGACGAGAGAACGACAAGCCAAACAGCTGGATAGCCTCAGAGCTCTGCATCAACAGACATTGAATAAATTGAAGGAAGAGACTAATTTCCACGCAACAAATTCGGTAATCCAAAGGTTTTCACAGGGGGAAGAGCAATCTGATGATGCAATGTTGCTCATGGATGAAGAGATTGGAAAAAAATACCAGGAGCTGAAAGATCTACAAGAAGAATTGAACCAATTCCGGATGGCCGGGAGTTCGAAGGATAAACAAGAGCGTGATAAATGGTTTGACAAGGTTCTGAACGTATTGTCCGGTGGAGACATACCAAGGCCTATTATCTGTAAAAAATGTAAAAAACAATCTGGCGCTTACAGGGTCGGAACCGGTCCATTGATCTACATTTGCCCACTTTGTGGCTGGCGAGAGCCCCCAAATGGAGCCTCTACAGTAACTGACGAATGTCAGGAGAAGGGCAAATAAACTTAATAAGTATTATAAAAACAAGCTTACCTATTTCGACAAAGACATAATGGCATTCACAATATCGTTGTTGTGATCACGCAATGCCTTGGTGGCCTTGTTCTTAGGAACATTGGCCTGTTCGGCGACAAGTTCGATGTCATCAGGGCTGATGCCTGTGGCATCAACTTCTTCGTCTTCACCCAATTCTTTCTCTTCTTCCGGAGGATTAGCGGCAGCAGCCTGAATGTCTTTATGGATATCTTGAGGGTCCTTGCTGGCTTCACCTGCAGCGGGCATAGCACCGGTGGCCTGGGCCTGCTGCTGAGCAGCAGCCAACTTTTGAGTAAAGTTGTCAACCTTTGGCTCACCAAAGACAACATAGTTACCACCAGCTGATCTGTACACTTCAGGACGATCAATGGCGATTATCTGGTTGTCTTTCTTCCTGAAAGTCACCCTTGAGATACCAGGCAAAGGCTTCAAGCCAAGCTTGATAATCAAGTCCTTAGCTTTCCTTTCATTTTTGTTCAAGATAGACACGTTAGCTTCCTCAGGGATGGTAGTCATGGCGGTTCAATTGATTTATTCTATTCGTGCTTCTTTCCTCGTAAAGTTGTCGAAAGGTGCATACGTTCACTAAAATTTTTCAATTTTGCGTTGACCGAAGCTAAAAAAAATAAGCCGATGAGATTAAAAAAAATTCAGTTTGAAGGGGATAAACACCCCCCCAAGCGGCTTCTCAAGAATTTCTAAGTTAGATTGGAAGGTCGGAACAACAGCTCATTATCACTGGTACAAACCGGTAATGCTTGGTATATTTGTTGTTAATTCGATTGATCTAGCAGTTTCTTTGAATTGACTCAATTTATTGATCAATTAGTTTCAGTGTTGAGAATCGCAGAAGAATAATCGAACATGTGGCGCACACGGCCAAGTATAAGGGGGGTGGCAGGATTCCTTCGATCTCATGGATTGAGGCCGACTCGTTCAAGAGTAAGCGCGCAAAGAGCAATAAGGTATAACTCCACAAACCAAAATAGAGAAGACCAAAAACCCTTCAAGTTCATTACTGAAAGAGATAGGCGTCTTGCGCGGGCAACTAGTATTTTTGAAAAACTGAAAATTAATATAAAGTGGATATTAACGAAATCGACCAGACCATTTAATTCTGATGACATAGGTGCATTTATATCTTGGGTTTTAGTGAGTAATGTATTAATCATCGTGCTATGGACCACCACATTTGCTTCATTGGTGATCTACCTGATGAATACAGTTCTGGCTCAGGAGTATGTAGCTACTAAAGTGGGAAATTTTTTGACGAAGAACAGTGCACTCTCAGTTGTGTTTGAAAGTGCTATTGTGCCAGACTGGTCATCAGGTAAAATAACTTTTAACAGAGTCTTTGTTTCTAGGAGGCCGAAACTGTCTCATAGTTTCACTAAGGGATCTCAGAAGGAAGCTTTACAAAGGACAGAATTGGCTCTGGGTGAAAGACTCCTGGTTTCGCGGGAGGACTTTGATGATGGTAACTATACACAATACGATCTGACCATAGATCAAGTAGAGATTTCATTGAGCTTCAGCAAATGGCTTAATGGCAGGGGAATTCTGGATGAAGTCTCCATAAATGGGCTCAGGGGTGTCGTCGATAGGACCCATGTAGTATGGCTATCGAATTCAGATCCCAGAGATTACAAAAATGTACACAAAGCTGGAGATTTTGAAATATCGAAATTTACAATGAGTGATGTACTTTTCACTTTGTATCAACCGCAGGGTTTCAGACCAATAGTAGTCAGCATTTTTAACTGTCAATTGCCCCAGTTAAGACAGCACTGGCTATTTTATGATCTGCTTAATGCGAATAGTGTCAGTGGAACCTATGACAATTCAATGTTCACTATACACAGAAAGTTTAATGTTGAAAAGACTCCCTTCTCATCCTCAGACAATTCACCTTGGAAAAGAGTGACAAGGCTTAGAGTGGATAATTTGGATATTGACCATTTAAATGCTGGTATGGAAGGGCCATTTGGCTGGATTACAGAAGGTAAAGTTGATATGATCGGTGATGTGCTGCTGCCAGACCGATGTGCTGACGACCGAATGCTTACTGAAATACTGACAGAGGTTGGTGAGAGACTTTTTAAAGAGGCAAAACGTCGGACTATGGCAGTTCCGCAGACACCTGCCGTCACTGAAATGGACCCCGATCAATACTTTATCATGGATTTTTTTTTAAAACTGCATAATGTGCGTGCCGAGGTGCCGCTTTTCACTCCAGAACTGGGCTATATCAACAATGCTCTCATCCGCCCCATAGTTGGTTACATTAATTCGAAGCGTACTTATATTCCGATTAGATGTCGTGTGGTGAAAAGCATTAAGGATTTTGAAGGATCATGGACTATCTATGACTCTTTACTAATGCAGGATCTAAGTGCGCAAGTTTACGACGCATTTACTGAATATGTCGCCGACGATAGAGAGAAATCAGTAAGACTCAAGCGAGTTACTTTTTGGTCATTGCAGATTGTTTTACAAGTGATTTTGATGAGTTTGGGGGCCATCGCATAGTATCTCTACGCACCTTGTACATAATTACTCAATTGCATAGAAGTAGGGATTTTGGTTTTCCAAGTATGAACCTAATTATTTTCTTTCGTGATAAATATGTACGTACATATAATGCTTGGGCTACAAGTATCAAATTCAACGACAGTACCGTATCCTTTCCCTTTATTTCTTTTTCCCCCGAATATTTATCCCTCTTTCGTCTTCAATAAGTTCTTGAACATAATACCTTGAATTGATGGCCAGATCACTAAGTAAGTCGACATGGTAGATTCTATTCTTGCTTGTGCCTGAAGTAACAGAGTTTCTGGCGTTCATATGTACCCCATACTTATTTCTCGTCGTCCGGTGTCCGAATACTACCATGGTTGTTATTTTTTTGCTGTTTAAATGGTTTCGCATCCCTTTAACAAAAGAAGATAGGCTACCAACTGCACAATTGTGCAACACCAGCTGCTTGCGCTTGACCACATTTTTGAAGCATTGTGGATCCAACTGAATTTTCATGACGCGCCACCCTGTTCTGCAGAATGCGCTTAGCTTAAGTGGCTCTGTGGGTGCTGTCAAAGGCATAGAAAGACTGCTGCAAAAGCATCTACCTGACGAATGGCTATTTTCCCCAAAAACGCATAGCAGTCCCACTGACATAGTGCCAAGTGCTTTAGAACCCACTCTTATTGATAACGATCGTTTGACCAATTCATTAAGCAGCACACATGTACTTTCTTTCATCGTCGATCAGATAGCAAACATGGATGCTCGAATAGCAGTAACCATCGTAGTGTTGGCTGTGTTAGGGCCTGTTCTGCCGTACATTTTTGGATCAAGGAAACAAGTCCCCCAGACAACCGCTCAACATATTGATCCTGCCCAAAGAACATTGCTGCAATTTGGTAAGTCCAAATCAGAACCAATTCTTCTAAGCTACGTCTCCCTAGATCTAGAACGAGAAGAAGAGGATGTTTCAGAGAAAGAGGATTCTTCTGCTACTCTGCGAAGAGAAAAAGTGAGCATGGAGGTGAAGCAAGAGATAGTGCAGGAAGACGAGCCGGCTTTTAAGGAAGTGATGAAAGAGGTGAATATTGTAGAACAGGTTGTGGAAAAAGAGGGGCCGGAACCCACGGATAAGGAGTTCTGTGTGCAGGAAGAGTCTGATGGCTCTGCGAGCAGGAAGCGAGGGTCATCCAGCAGGTCAGTGATCACATTGCCTAGCGCTCAAACCTCCCCCCTCGGACGCAGAGAGTCGTATACGTCGCACTCAAATGTTTACATCCAGTTCTCACCGATCAAGACCAGTAATGTAGATGCCCAGCTAAGTTCTGAACAGGCCTATTCACAGCCTTTCACCTATTGATGTCAAGAATCGGCTATGGGACGTACTTTGTGACTGAAAAATTCCAAGTCATCTTATCTCCATCTCATCCCAAAGTTTACAGCATTTAGATCGAGTTTAAACTACATAAACAAGGATATAATCGGGACTTCTTTTCGTTTTTTTGTTTTCGCTGCTGCTATCATTGAAATGGATGTCGGTGGACTACTGCTGTGTTTTGCTGGTACTTTGGACCAGAACTCTCAGACAAGGAGCAATGCAGAATTACAACTGAAGCAAGTAAGTTCCACACCAGGGTTCTTGGGCGCTTGTCTCGATATTATCGCTGCTGAGCCTACTCCAGAAAACATAAGACTTTCAGCTTCCTTATACTTCAAAAACAAGTGTGTCAACGGGTGGAATGGGAAGTATACGGGCAAGAACGATCTCTTGAATTATGTGGTAGACCAAGACGAAAAACCAGTGATCAAGGATATGTTGATTCATACGCTTGTGGCTTGTGTGAAAGCTAGCCCGCGTTGTGCTAGGGTACTAAAATCGGCTCTTGGAGTCATTGTGTACACAGAATTTTCAGAAGGACATTGGGATGATCTTTTAACGCGATCTTTCAAATCCTTGGCTGGGCACGATCTGGACGAAGCCTATGTTGGTCTTTTGTGCCTTTCAGAAATATTTAGAACTTATCGCTGGAAGGAGAATGATTCAAGACAGGGATTGGAGGTCCTCATATTACAGTATTTCCCTGATTTGCTTCGCTATGGAACTGAACAACTACTGAAAGGTGGAGCAAAGGTTAGCGATGTGAAAAGAGGCGAAATGCTGCTGCTTCTGATTAAGATTTATAAATTTGTGACTTATTTGGATTTACCTTTCACATTGCAACGAAGTGAAGCTTTCATACCTTGGGCCAATTTCTTCGTGGCAATCATCCAAATGCCGTTAACTGCAGATTTCGTTACGGGTAATGATCACGATAGCAGATCTAAAAATCCATGGGTAAAATGTAAGAAGTGGTCATATGCAATTCTTTACAGATTGTACCAAAGGTTCGCGTCGGAGTCGCTGACAAGAAAATTTGAGTATGAAGAATTCAGAAATTTATACCGAAACGAATTTCTACCACAATTGCTGCAATTACTATTCCAACAATTGGAGCAATGGAGTAGTGGAGCACTTTGGCTGAGTGACGAATGTCTTTATTATATCTTGTCCTTTATCGAACAGACAATTGTGCAAAAGCCCACTTGGAAACTAGTAAAGCCCCATTATGCAACTATATTGGAGCATGTAATTTTCCCGATGTTGTGTCCTAATGATGAGAAATTGGAGATATTTGAAAATGATCCCCAGGAATACATTCATCGGAATTTGGAATTATGGGATGAAAATTATTCGCCTGATTTAGCCGCGGTATCAGTTTTGACCACATCAGTCACAAAACATGGTAAGTATACATTGCAACCAACCGTGGAATTCGTTATTGCGACGCTGCAGGCCAATGTAGGCAGTTCAGCCAGTTTGCCGATTGCAGTAAAGGTCGAATCTGCATTCAGAATTTTTTCGAGTATAGTTGATCGATTGACTACCGAAGATTCTCCCTATCTAAGCGAACTAGAAACTTTCCTTAATACTTTTGTGTTCCCTTTCTTTTCCTCACCCTTTGGGTTTTTGAGGACTAGAGTGTGTGAAATTTGTTCAAAGTTAGGAGCTATTAGTTTTCAAAAAAGTACGCTCGTAGACACAATTTATGGTGGTATAATGGTCTGCCTTAACGACAGTAATGGTTGCCTACCGGCACAGCTTTTGGCCGCTTTAGCACTACAAGCTTTCATACATGTGCCAGAGTTCCAAACTGCGCTATCGCCTGTTGTCTTGCCCATCATGCAAAAACTATTAGACATTTCTAATGAATTTGAATCAGACACTATCTCAGGTGTTATGCAAGATTTTGTTGAGCAATTTGCCGACCAGCTGCAACCATTTGGTGTCGATTTAATGAATACTTTGGTGCAGCAATTTCTGAAACTTGCTATAGAATTGCACGAGGCATCTAATGTAGACCCAAACAGCTTATTAGACGATAACGACATCCCGGATGAGAGTGATAAGCAAATGGCTGCACTTGGCATACTATCAACTACGATATCAATTTTACTGTCGTTTGAAAATTCACCTGAAATGCTAAAAAATCTTGAACAATCGTTTTATCCCGCCGCTGAGTTTATTCTGAAATATGAGATTGAGGACTTCTACCGTGAATGTTGCGAATTTGTAGAAAATTCAACTTTTCTATTGAGAAACATAACTCCCATTTCGTGGAAGATCTTAGAGCTAATTGGCGAAAGCAACAGAAAGCAAGATAGCATGGTTTCATTTTATCTCGAAGACTGCATATATGCTTTGAACAACTACCTCCTCTATGGCAGTGATGAACTAAGAAAAAATGAATTCTATTCCAGAATTCTGTTTGAAATCTACGATAAGGCAGTCAATGATGCAGATAAAACACTTAGCGAATTGGCCACAGTCCTAGATCTCTCACAAAAGATGATTCTCTCTCTCAACCACAGTCTTACTGATGCACAGAAGCGCCGATTAATCAATGATGCCACTCATGCGATAGTAGTTAAGCAAGAAGAACTTAGAGAAAACATTGTGTTCGGAGTGACATCATTCAATGTGATAGCAAGTGGGTTGGCGTATTTTCCTACCTTGACGCTAGAGATTTTGAAAACCTACGATTGCATAGAACTATTCTTCAAGACGTGGCTCACATTTTACGTACCAAATGTGAAGCGGGTATACGACATCAAGTTGTCCATTTTGGCCCTCTTGAATATTATAACCGAAGTGCCCGATAAAGCTCTCGCGACGGTATTGGGTGGCGATATCATTCCACGTTTGGGTAAAACTACAGTAGATTTGATATCACGCTTCCCCTCAGCTCAACGGCTGCTTCAAGAGAAGCGCATGGGATTTTCCACTGGCGCCTTTAGCCTAGACGAACCTAATGACTGGAAAAATGATTCTGGGACTCTGAAATTTGTCAATGGTGAGACTTTTGATGCTGCTGAAGATTTCGAAGATCTCGAGGAAGACTCACTTTCCGGATCTTTGCTAGACCCAATCGACGTCTATGCTTCAGTTAAAATTTTTGCCATAAATCTGCAAACGACAAATCCCGAAAAATACACCAGGGTTGGATCTGAAATGTCACCGGACGACCAAGTGTTATTCAACAGGATAATATCATAAACTTCTGCATAGCATTAAATAAACACCCTTCTGAACTTGTAGTATTAGCTATCCACATACTTATTGCAACTTCCTCCGCCCAAGTAGTTTCTAGTTCCGTACGTAGTGAGTGGTCCTTCTCTGCCAAAAATTTTCAAAGCTCATCTCATCGCACAGAAGATGATTGAAAAAAAAAATCCATGCTGTTCAAAGACTATTATCTCACATTCAAGAAGCTCTGGAATTGGGCCCCTGCTGATCATATACAACCCTCTATGAATAATCCGCTTGAGCTCGTGGCTAGTTTCTCTCAGGACGTGACGCAATTTGCCTTCCAAGCCAATTTGTCGCAGAAAAATACGGTTGATATTTATTCGCTAGATGACTCGAATAATTACTGCGTCAACAGTTCGCTTGTTAATCACGTCGATTACGAGAGCAATGATCTGAAAGCATCCGACGCCTTGTTCATGGGCTGGTGCAGCAGCATTGAAGAAAATGCTAAACCCCAAACTAAAAGGAGCCACAGTGACGGAGAGAATGGTAAGCATATAATAAAGAAAGAGAACTTCTTCATAAATGGATTTACACAAGGTAAAGTTGTTGTTTATTCTTCTACCGGGAAAGATATTGTTAATATAATTCAGAGCAAAAGAGAAATATTGCATGCCGACACAGAGGGTGAATTCATCTGGACACTGGATACTGCTGGCACCGTTAAGAAATTTCAATATGATCAAACGAAACCCTCAAAAACTTTTCAGTTATCCGATGGTAAGGATGAGGTCTTGACATTATTTCACATCTTGCCAAGACACAAGGGTGTCTATCTAGCGATTGCTTCGAAAGAAAAAGTTTATATTCTTGATCCTAGCAGCGAGGAGCTCGTGAACGTGGCTACGTTTGATATGGATGATTGTGTCGCTTGTGAGTTGTTAGGAAACGGTGAAAAAGTTGTGCTTGCCAACACAAAAGAAATCAGTTTGTTTAACACAACAAATGGCGAAGTACTACAAAGATGGGATGCATCGGCGAGAAAGTTGAAGGTCATGGAAAATATCATTTTATGTCTTATTACAGATGGTACAATAGTTACTTACAAAATAGGGCATAACCAGTGCTTTGGAAAGGTGAAAATTGCCCATTTCCAAGTCATACAATTTACTCAAGTGGAGGACGCCCTTTTAATTGCATGGCTGAATGTAAATGAACCCAATTTTAAATTGATACTTCTGGAAGAGATACAAAACGGCAATGACTTGATCATACAGGATGGCATGATAGACAATGAGGTACTCAGAACAAATGACGATCTAAATAACGGAGGACACAAGGAAACCCCTTTGAATCAAGAGTCAAACAGTCCGAAGAAAAACTTTTCAAGAGCAGAGCAGGATGAATTAAGTCAGTTACTTATCGAGTCCTTAGATAAGGAAGACGAACGAGGAATTTTGGAGAGGCTCTCCTCCAGCAACTGGACAGAACAGAGAATCAAATCATTCATTGTCTTCCACGTTCAAACTCAGGATCGTGCAAGGATAATATTTGAAGTTGTAAGTTCTAATTTTCAAGGTGAAGTTTGGAAAAAAGACAGTGTTCTGGCAGAATGGCTGAAATGGTTACTTACTTTGAGAAGTGATCGCTTGGATAACAGACACACAAGGAAACATACTAAGCAATTGAGATCGGCCTTAAGAATATCAGGCGACTCGCTGTCCACTTTGATTGGTATACAAGGACGACTAGAAATGCTTAAAAACCAAGCTCAATTGAGGGAAGACTTGTCGAAATTAGCCGTGGCAGAAGGGGTCAACAAAGAAGACAATGTAAGCCGTGATGACCCTGTTGAGGAACACGATGACTCTATATCATATGTCAACGGAGAGAGTGATACATTTGTTGATGCGACTGAAAAAGAACCAAATACTGTGAATTGAACAAGCCTAAAACAGAGCATCAAGTGAAGAAGAGAACGCATTGCATATATAATTTTTGCTGAGCGCCTGCCATGCGCTTCGCAAATTTGTAAGAATTTTTAAGTGTAACATTTTTACTAGCCGCACGGTTCATTAAGGTAAGCAATATATTCTGCAATATTAGACATGAACAATAAGAGTATCAAGTAATCTCATTTTCCAATGAGATTACCTGTCCAGAGATTACTTGATCATAACATCTTTTCTTGTAATTCCACGAATTGTTGTACTTGTTGTCTAATCATCTCTTTCAGATCCAAAACATCGTTCTCAAGCTCTTCAACTTGTTCAGTCTTTTCTCCAAGTAAATGAAATGTGACATCCAATCTATTCTGAGACTCTTCTAATTTCTCAATTATCTCATCTCTTTCCTTCGTCAATTTTTGCACTTTGTCATTCTCTTCCAGCAACTTCAGAATCTCATCGCTTGCCTCATTCTTCTCCTTTTGCAGCCTATCACAAGTGTTTTGTAGCGAAACCAATTCAGCTTCGTATCTTCTAACTTCAGCCCCCAGTTTGCTTATCATATGTGCATTCATTTTACCTGAAACTTCCACTTGTGCACTGCGTCTTTGATAACCCATGGAGTTAGTATTTTTCGGAGTTAAGCTCATACCATTAGTAGACGATCCCAGAGCGGCAGCTTCATCAGGGATATCTATTCCGGTCGTCGAAAGCTTATCGTCCCCATCTTCAATAGGTGCATGATCACTCAACTCATCCACTTCTTTACGTAAAGAACTATTCTCGAAACCTATGGATGATTCCATGGGAGATATTTGTGACATATTAGGGGGATACATCCAATCATCGTCCATTTCAGCAGAAGTTATAACTTCCTCTTTTCGGGTGCTAGCCGCATCCATGGATCGCCCCGACTTTCCAACTCCTTTTTCTGACGATCCAATATTGAGCTCTAATTGCAAATGCTGTATTTCGTACTTTTTCTGTAATAATTGGTAGTCTTCCGTTGTGTCCTGCAACTGTTTACGTAGTTTTTCAGTTTCCTGCTTTAGGTTGTAATATGTTGTACTATTATTTTCTTTTTCTTGTCGTTCTTTAAGCATTTTGCTTTCAAGTGAGTTGTTCAATTGCTGACTAGAAATTAATTGGTTTTCTAGTTCTCGCTTGGATTCTTCCAAATTATGAATGTGTGTTTCCATCTCAGATATTTTGTCATTCAATGTATTCTCCAATTTTGACCAATTGCACTTGCATTTCTCAAGTTCTTGAGATAGCAGGTGTTCATTAGAGCTAGTAATAGTAGCAGTTGTTGTCTTTCTCGAAGTCTGGTCTAACTCAATTCTTAGATGCTCCAGAGCAGCCTCTAGGTTAGTAACTTGCTCTTCAGAAGAAAACTTCAAAGCCTCAATTTCACCATTAAGAATTCCTTCCTGTTCTATCGCGTTTTTGCGACTTTCTTGTAAAGAACTCCGTAAACTGAATATCTCTGCCTCACCTTTGTTGAGTGCAGCTTCTAAATCTTTCAGACGTTCATTCTCTTTGCATAACTCTCTCATCTTAACCTCACGTTCTTGAACTTGAGATTGCAACTCCTCATAGGAAAGCGTAATATTCTCAAATGCACTAATCTTTTTAGAAAGTTCCTCCTTGAGAATATTCATATCATTCTCCATGCCACAGATCTTCTTTTTGAATGCCTTGATAGCATTATTTTGTCTCAGTTCTTTACTTGCCAGTTTTTCCCCTTCATATCTTAATTGGTTTATCAATTCGTCCTTCTCTTTCATGAACTCATCTTCCCTGGATTCTTCATTTTTATTTGTTGCAGCTATCTTCTTTTTCATCTGTTCAGATTCGTCATACATCAATTGAACAGCAGGCCTCAAAATATCTAGGAAATCGTCGATAGAAGATACCTTAGTATTGGTAGGTAAAAAGAACGACCATGGTGCAACGTTTCTTAGGGAGTTTAGCTGTACAATTTGCGTTTCTTGTTTCGTGTGCTGGGCCTCATGTGCATTTCCTGTTGCTACCAAAATTGGATCCGTAGTGTCTAAGGACACTGACTCAGCCTCTAAGGTGGGTGATTGTGATTTATTGGGATCTACCTGATTCTCTTTTGCGTTTTTGTCAGCATTTTTGATAACCTTTTCATCGGATTCCGCTCGTAGATTCGCTTCCTCAATTGTTCCTGAAACAGCCGACAAAGATGTAGGTACTGGCGAAGCTCTTTTGCCCCTTTTTCTATTTTTTCTGGCGGCCAAAGACAGCCTTTCTTCTAAGCTCAGTTTTTTAGTTTCACTCATGCTTCAATAATAATAACAATTCAAACAAAGTACTGAGACATGGAGCTGGCATGCATCTGAATGAATCAAACGATTCACAGCTTCTGGAAAGGTTTATCTTTCATTCATTCAGTTCAGTGTTTCAATCAATACGACCTTCGCTAAAATCTTCGAAAAAAACAAAAAAAATAAAAAAACCGATGTAAAAATTGAACACCTGTCGAAAGCGAATATACTACCAACTAAACCATTGGGGGTGCATTTCAAATCCCATGCAGCGCTAAAAGAGCCCTTTAAATCATATTCGTTTTTGAAAAATTTGTCAACACAGTGAAAATGTCCAAGGCCGTCTCGTCTCATCTCATCTCATCTCATCATTTCATTCAATAAAAAAGTAACCAGAGCTTTTTTTAGTGAATTCGATACTATGAATTCAGAGAGATTTCCGTTACCTGCTCTAGCTAAGGAGCTAGAAAGTTGTCAAGAATCTCAGTTTGGCTGGATTCTCAAGAAATTGGCTTCTCCTGATTACATCGATGAACAGCTATTAAAGTCAGACATTGCCCTGGTGGTTGCCAAAATTTCAAAACTTTTACGGTCAAACGAGGATTACAATGTTTGGAAAGGATGCCATGCTGCAGTGGTTTTTTGCTCACATAACCCGCTTGTGCTGTGTTGCCATAGCGGGCAATTATTAACCATTATCTATTCCAAATTGGAACAGAAGCTAGAGTATCACTCATCTTCAACTCAGAATATTTGTAATAAGATAATTTTAGATTCTTTGGTCTTTGCCACTTCCAAAATTATAGAATTGATGAGAAATAAGCCCACGCTTTCTAGGGAACACTTAGTACCCAAATTGAAAGCAATTATACCATGTTTAATCAGAATCACGCCATCGAAACCAGAATTATGTTTACCTGTGCTGAAGAGCCTTTTATTACATCATTCTACTACATTTAGACCCTTCGCTACCAAATACCGTCAAGTTTTAGCAGATTTGATCTGTAAAGAGTACACTAATTTTAGTGAAAAGGTGCAAATTCTAGTTTGTGACAATTATGCTTATCTACATCTCATTAAATTGCAGGCCAAAGGCTCGCAAGATGATTCCCAGTCGCATCACAAATCGTTTCAAGATGAAACCTGGAGAATAGGGATTCTTAGCATTTTGACTCAATTCAAACCTGTGTTGGAATTATGTGATGAAATTGTGGAACTGGATCATGACCAGGATCTGAGAAATATTATCAAGACGCTAACATTCGATAACCTCTACGAGACCGATCTTCCCACGATAGATAAGGATTTACCAGGACTTAAAGTGGATTTAAATGAGCCCACAACTTTACGGGAGATACCTAGGAGGTTACATTTACTGATTGACCTTTTGTTGCCATTTTTGAGTTTATCTACGCCTTATCCTGTTAGAATCCCACTAAACGCATGCCTATCTTTGTTCGAGGCTTTATTAAGTTTGACGAAAAATTTCCTCCCCTTGAAGCGTGAAATCCGCAGAGACGCGGAGCTTGTCTCTGTTGTTACAGACATTTTGCCTTGCATCCAATTTGCCGGTATAAGGCTAATAACTGTTATGGTTGAAACATTTGGAAAATGCTGCGTCTCGATGTTACCATCCATTCTGGGCTCATTGGAGTATTTCATTCCAATACATCAGAAGACGAAAACCGTCGACATCAAAAAGTGTAAGTTAATGGATTCTGAGTTTTTACATTTTTTTCATCTATTGAATGTTTTGTTTCCACATATAGGCCACCAAATGCTGGAATTTGGTCTATTCAGCAAAGTGATAGAGGTTGCATTATCGTTATTGGAAGTGGTTAATCCGGTGGACTATTTAACAAACCAAAAACCCAATTGCATGCCATCCAGCAAAAATGGACTCAAAAAGCAAAAAAGAGAAAATTCCCTTGGGGCATTATCAGACATGTACACTCATTCTGAGCCGTTCGTGATTGATATTCCTTTCACTCTGTATGGCGAGGTAAATATGCTTTTCCGCGGATTGTTAAGCAATTGGAAACTACCTTCCACCGAGCAATGTAAAATAATCAGATACAGCATCAGCAATTCGCTAAAGTTCAGACAAGATTATGGCTACATACCTTCAAGCTTTGTTCAGCTCTTGAGAACAGAAGTTATTTATCCTGGAAATGAGCGCGTTTCAATCTTACCAATTGCAATTTCATTACTAAAAGGCTCTTGTGATGAAATCTTCGATCTTTTGTGCCACCCTAGACTACCCATGGGAATGATTTATCATACTAACAAACCTGTTGACCTCGCTCAAGAAGAACTGAACGAAGAGGAGCATGGATCGGCCGTTGACTTAGAAAATCATGCAGACATGGCAGAGGCCGGTAACGACAGTACGCACGCAACCAAAGACGAGTTCAATATAAAAGAAGATCTGAAAAGGTCAAAAGTCGAGCCAACTGTGCAGTCACCAAAGCGTCAAAAATTGAAAAAGGATATTCCCCTCTTCCAGAATCAAAAGATTGAAATACTCGAGAAACATGAAGAGGGATCTTTCATCGCTAAACAGAATGAGACAGAGACTACAGAGACTACAGAGGCAAAAAATCAAGTAAAAAACATCGAAAAGTTCAGTTCCCACTCATTGATGGGAGAAGAGTATAAACAAGGGTCATCGCCCGAAAGCGACACGGAATTTGTAATTCCTCAAATTGCACTCAGCGACGATGATGAGGATTCATAAGTTCAAGTTGCAAAGTCTAGTAATCTCACGTATCGAATATTTCTTTCTTTATGTATAGTTATGAGATTACTTCTCAGTAATAAGCGAAACAATCCTCTCGTACTTTTTTGGAAATCTGTGGTTTTCAAATATCTATCATAATGCACCAATCTTGAAAGAAGTATGATTAGATCACGCTGAACTTCTTCAGTACTTTCTCCTGCGTCTGCTAAATCCAAAGCAATGTAGTTTTTCACAAAATCTTCCAGTTCTAGGTGAAGCCTATGATTGCGTTGCGATGGAGATTCTAGGGTTGGGCTATTGACTAATGATATTTGCGGTCTCTGTTCCAGCAGTTCTATTAAAATTAACATATCCCTATTAATATGCTCTTGATCTCCAATCATGGTCTGCATATGAATTAATTTTTCCTCCATATAATGGAGCCACTCTTCCGTGGTCGTTTGGCGACTCACAAGGCTAGCCGACACCATGTTTAGGCCAATAGGATCTGATCTCTCAGGGAAGAACATTGGCTTTTTCAGAAAATCCTGCCATTGTTCTAGTGAGATAATTCTTGGTCTACTTCCTTCGCTTCGCAACGATTTTACGACATTTCTTGCCTGAGACAAAAAAAATTTCTTATCTTCAATTTGTTGCTCAATTGAGTTGATGTATGTTTCAAACAATTGATCGCTGATATCAGAATATCTCATCAGTAATGAAATCCCACTGTTCCAAAGCCTCCGAATCCGCTAGACTCACCATAGTGAAACACTCTGCAGTCAACTCATCCAAATTTCGTCACTTGCGATAAACTTTTGCCCGAGAATGAGAAAAACTTGAACTTATGAAAGCTCACGAATGATATATAGATTAATACTTAGAATACTTGACCAACGATAGCCAAGTGCAGCACCTCATCGTATTTCGAAATGTCTTCTATTTCTATTACTGATTTAGCCAGTCTGAATGATTCATCAAAAAAAGAGATTGCCACTTTTTTAGAAGCCGAAAACTCAAAACAAAAGGTACAAATGTTCATACATCAGTTCACTAACACCTGCTTTAGAGAATGTGTCCAATCTGTAAACAATGGAGATTTATCTTCACAAGAAGAACAATGCTTAAGCAATTGTGTGAATAGATTTTTGGACACCAACATTAGGATCGTGAAGGGCTTACAAGGTCTCCAGTGAAAGGTTCATCATATACTGTAAATACTCATATACTATTGGAAAAACTCGTACACATCCTTTCGAATTAAAATTTCTCTTTTGTCTGCATCAAAATCACAACCCGCGGCTTCAAGTGACAGACGAAGAGTTTGTAATTTTTCCAATGTTGTAGGTGTCAGCATCCCCTCTTGTTGACACTTCTCGAAGATTATAAGCAGGAGACCCAGAAAATCATACTTATGGGCGACTATTCTTTCTTTGGGGCAGTATCTTATCAGAGCAGTTATGACATTCAAAGTACCATGGAGTAAGGAACTGAATGCTGTAAAAAATGGATTTCTCACGAGATACTCACCTAGAACATAAATTATACGTTGCAAATGCACAGCTGATGACTCTTTCTGGATTTGAATGATTTGACAGACGATATCTAGAGCATATTCAGTGAGCGATTCATGAGTTAAATTCACCCTCGGGATTAGAATCTGTAAAATAATTTCAGATAAAAATTTACCCAAATGGTGCTTGTAATTGAGGCTACCATCGCCGAATTGCAATCGGTACAATGCCATTAAAGCAGGGAAAACAGTCTGCAAGACTTTTAATGAAGTGTTAGAATCATAGGACGGTGGCAGATAGTAGCACATATTGAGCAAAATGGGCCTGTACAGTTCAAAGAGTCCTAGATCACTGAATGAAACCCATTTCCTCTGATCATCAAAGCAATGTTCCAAAAAAACTCGCAGCAGGAAAACTCCTTTCAATTTTACGCCTTCTATGTCATTGGTATCATCAAGTATATTAAGAATACCAGGAGTTATCCACCAAAGATTCGAGGAGATGTCTTTGTTTTTCAGATGCAGTAGAACAACGTAAAAGAGCGGAATACTTTTTAAACCACCTCTCTTCCTCCACTCTTCGCGCTGAGCATCTTCTTTGTAAGAAATTCCAATCCCGGGTTTCAGTGCATTGCTGGCGGATACATTCTCGTTATGTTTGATGCAAGGTAAAAGAGGACGCAACTCGTCCACAAACCAGTCCAAAATTTCGTCCCTACCCAGCTGTTCAGTAGCAATTAAGATATCTAGGACTCTTTTGAAAGTTTCTAGGCATAGCACACTTTTAGGGCTAGCATCAAGCGCAAAGTATGCGAGGCATTGCAGTACTTTCAATGAACATTGCGTATCTTTTGTGGCATGTATCAACAAAATAGAAGAAATGTGACTCAACTCATTATCGCTTACCACAGGTACTTCTTTGTCACTGAACTTAAGTACGAAAGCTTGTAACTCATCCATTTAGGCAGGCACTCTTTCTGCACAAGTTTCCCGTTAGTCTTCGTCTTCAAGTTTTCGGGCTGTAGACAAAAAATCATAAATATGAAAAGCTGATAAAAAAAATCAAAAGCCAAAAGTAATAGATTAGAAGGGTATTCGTAGGGTAAAAAATCCATATTTCCCCTCTCAGGTATATAGATTTTAGTGCACACTGCAATAACTAAGTGATCAGACCAAACTGACTATGTGCTCAGCGACAGATTGTTGAGTCGATGGCGACAACGGTTTTGGGCCGCTCATATACTGGCTAAACAAGAATTTACCTACTAGAGGTTCATTAACTTGCCCCAGAATAACCATTTCATCATTGCCTCTGTCATAATAGGAAAGCTGCAAGGAACCGTTGGCTTGTAATTCCAGCATCAAATCGTGGTCCTTGGGCACTTTTCCTTTTCTCGTGAATGCATTCTTAAGCTGTTCCAGCCCTGGATTCAAAAGCTCATAGTTATTTTTGGCGTCAGGGTGATTTAAAATAGTCCTGACAAGGCCATCTTTTAGATGATTGAAGTCAGTATTTCTTACAGGGGTGATTTTGGCCAACATTCTGCAACCAGCGTCCAGAAGGTTCCCGATTAAAACTGCAGATTTTTCAGGATTCTTCATAGCGTCAGCAACATTTTCCTTGTGTGATTTTGCTTGATCTGTATCGATGAAAACTGTAGAAAGAAATTTAGTGCTTAGTACGTCGTGCACCAAGTGTCTATCCTGGTCCGCGATATATATGCCCAAGGCATACACCCTAAAAGAGACGAAAGTCACATACCTGAATCCGTAACCAAGTAAGGAGTAAGATGTAGAAAGAGGGTATTGAGGAGGTGCCAAATGAATGGGGAAAGGAGACACGCTTCTGTCAACAACGACTGTGTTCTCCGCATCGTCATTAACATCAGCATCATTTTCAGTAGGTATTGTTTGATTAATTGCTGCCCATGCTGCTGCTAATCCGATCAACGTTAAACCATAATTCCCTCTTTTATTTCTAGACACAGATTTCGACAACGCCAAGGAGTGTGAATTGGCTCTGCGTATGTATAGAGAAGAAAGATTTCTCAAAGCACATTTGGAAGGCAACCGTGACCTTATGAGAATGTTAGACAGCATTTTATGGATGGTCTTCTTTCCATTTTAAGGGATGAAGAAAACTGAACGTCATCCTTTCTTTACACTTCAGATTTCCGAGGTTGAAAACTCTCGAACTAGAATAAGACCTATACAAATAAATAAATAAATACAATATTTAAACGAGGAAAAACATTCAGAGAGCCTCTTCAGGAATATCTTCGTGGAAGTATTTACCTTCAAGAGTTGGCTTGATGACGCCCTCTCTAATCAAAAAGTCACCGAAATGCTCACCTTCTTCTCTTTCCTGGGACCATCTTTTAAATAATTCTTTCAAGATCTCTATCACTTCATCTTCTTTGATTGATGCTCTGTACAGCTTATTAATCCTTTGGCCGTAATACCCGCCACCAAGCATCAAGTTGTATGTTAACGGCGCTTTACCTATCAAGGCGACCTCACCTAACCAGGGACGAGCACAGCCATTAGGGCAGCCAGTCATCCTCATAACTACTGAGTCATGACGGAGTCCATATCCTTCCAGTATGTTTTCCAATTTGGTTATTAACTCAGGTAGGTAGCGCTCGGATTCGGCCATTGCCAACCCACAGGTGGGTAAACCGACACAAGAAGCAGAATGTAACCTCAAGGCACTGAAAGCTGTATTGTCGAGCTTGTACTCATGAAGAACTTTCTTAAAATCATCAAGATGCTCATCCTTAATACCAGATATCACAGCATGTTGATTACCGGTTAGTCTGAAATGCCCTGATCCGTATCTCTGCATCAGCTGGGCTATTCTCTTCATACCAGTCTTTTGAGGCAACTCAACTGTATCTTCCACCCTACCATTCTCAATAAAGGCAGTAAAATGGTTGAGTCCAGTTTCATCTTTGACCCACCCAAAATAGTCATGATTGGTCTTGATTTCAAAAGGTCTTCCCGCTTGGAATTTTTTGCCCATGTATTCCTCTACTTTAGCTTTGAACACTTCGACACCCATATCATCAAGTGTATACTTCAAACGAGCATGTTTACGGTCCTTACGATCACCATTGTCCCTCTGAACAATCATCACACCCTCGATGGCCTTTATGATATCTTCAGTTGGAAGGTAACCAAACAAGGATCCTGTACGTGGGTAAGTCTTCTTGTTGTTATGGGTAGTCCCCATACCGCCTCCAACATACATATTGAAACCCTGTAGCTCTTGAGTTTCAGCATCAATAATCGAAACCAAACCAACATCACTAGACCACACATCAACATCGTTATATGGTGGGACTGTTATATTTACCTTGAATTTTCTGGGTAAATAAGTGGGTCCATACAGTGGTTCCACGTCGACCAAAGCATCGCCACTGACCTTTGTTTTCTTTTTAGTTGGACCTTCTTTTCTATTCTCAAAAATAGAGGGCCAGTCGGGATCGTAGTCACGATCATCGATGCCACTCAACCAAATTTCATGGTAAGCCGTAGTGTTTGGAAGGAAGTATTCAGATATCTTATACCCCACATCAGAAATCTGTTGATGAACCTTTGCGTTATGAGGGATGGTAGAAAGCATAACATTTCTGTTAACATCACCGCAAGCAGCCAAAGTATCCATTAAAGTAGAGTTCATTGCTCTGATAGTATGTTTTAAATTCCTCTTAACAACACCGTGCAACTGGAATGTAGCTCTTGTTGTCAATTTTATGGTACCATTTCCTGTCTCGTTAGATAAACGGTCAAGCACAAGCCATTGCTCCGGGGTGGCCTTGCCGCCGGGTAGTCGTATTCTGGCCATAAATGCATAGTATGGTTCCATTCCCTGAGCCTTGCGCACGTCTCTTACATCACGATCATCTTGCATATATATACCATGAAACTTAGTCAATTGTTGATCGTAGGCATGAATGGCGCCGGTGGTATCATCAGCTAAGCCCTCCACAATAGTCCCTCTCAAAAAGTCAGAATTGATCTTCATGTCCTCGTTAGTCCAGGGCTTAGGCTCTTCAGGAACAGTAGCACCAGCAACGCCAAGAGCCTCCCACAAGCTCTCTTCCCAAGGACCGTAAGCAGTCTGATAGCCGTCAGCGTCTTGGTCGTCACCTTGTCCCAGTGGAACTAATGGCTTCGCAGCTGAAACTTCCAATTTTTTGAATAATTCTCTGGATGGTCTATTATAGTAATGTTTGTCTTCCTTACGCGGCCAGTACAAAGAATCTCCCAACCCAAAGACGGAGAAATTCAAAGCATTTAAATCTAGATCGGTGGAGGCTTTCAACGCATCCCACAGAGCCTTACCATCTTGAGGAAACTCGCCCTGGCCAGCTGTTGAAGTTACAAAGATCACATTCTCTTCACCTGGCAAATCCTCCAAAACCACATCGTCCATAGACATTACGGTGGACTTAAGACCTCTTGCAGCAGCTCTATTACTCAATCTCTTGGCCAAAGAGGCAGCATTTCCGCCATCTGACGCGTAATAAACATGAAGTGGTGGTCCGCTCAAACCTTCCAAAAGTTGGTCATAAGCTTGCTTCGCTCTACGCTCTTGTTTCTTGGCAATGTTGTCACTAGCTGATTGCGCCAAATTCCTTGAAAAATCTGGGTACTTCTTGGACAACAATGTCAATCTGTTCTCTCGATCCAAAAAATTTTGTAACTCTCTCTTTATAACTGAGGAATCAAGTGCAAAGGCATCTTCGTCTGGCTTGCTTGGATCATATCTATACAATGGCCAGTAACCAGATTCGACAGCAACCTTTGTCTCCTTTAGAATTTGCAATGGAGTGTCATTTTCAGAATGATATGGCAGGTAGGCTAAAACAATTGAGGGTCCGTCGAATTTGGCAGCCTCGAGGGTAGCAGTTAGCAATTGCGAGTAAGAGGAGTACACTGCCACGGAAGCAACATAGACATGACCAAAGTTCATGGCATAGAGGCCAACATCTTTTTTTCTCTGGTGAGACTGACTTTTATGCTGATAAGGCTCGGAGTCAATGAGTAGAACATTGATGTTTTTCTTGCTGGAAAGCACTTGATGAACACCAGAATTGCCCAAATCGTAGGACCACGCATCTGATCCAATAAGCCATGTCGATTTGAACCTATAGGCATCTTCAGTGGCGCCAACCTGTAAAAATTCTTCTGATTTTTTGTACACTTGGTTCTTCTCCAAATATTCAAATATTTCATGAGCTACAACATTAGCCTCCTTTAGGGAATTCTCATCCAGCGATTGATCATGATAGGCAAGCCATTTGCCCAGCAGCTGTACAAATTGGACACCATCCGTAGAGTATAGAGAGGGATCTAAAGAACGTCTGGCCAAAGAAATTAAATTTTGACGTCTTCTATCCTGATTTAAAAATAGACCATAACCGTACTCTGGATTATTTTGTTGAACAGTTTCACTGGTATATTCATTCAGGATGTGAAGATTAGGAGAAAATAATTGTCGCACCACCTTCATGTAAGCATTTTCCAAATTCAATACGTTTTTCAAGCACGCACTCAGTTCATTAACAGCATCCTCGTCCTTTGCGGAATCCCCAATAAATAATGTGAGATCTGGCTCAGCTGAGTTGACATTTTGCACAATTTCTTCTAAGGCTGCTCCAACATCCTTCACTATGCCTATATTAGATATTATAATCTGATCAATACCTCTCTCCACCAGTTGATCAAAATCAGAGAAAAAATCCAGTAGGAAAGGCTCAAACCCGTTCTGGTTCGACTTCTGATTGGCGCTTTGAACGACGACGATTTTTTTCACAGAAGAAGGTAGAAGTTGCAGTAGCTTATTGAAATTCCATGGCCTGTAAACGTTAACTTTTACAAGGCAAGTATGCAAAGGCAATAGCTCGCCAAATTCATATGCAGAAAAATCTACTATAGCAGTCAAAGGGGTACCCTGTGAAACTAACTCAAAATTGTGTTCCAGCTCTAGAGAGTCGAGATCCACAGGATCCTCCGCAATTGTAGTAGGTTTCACATCAATATCGATACTCTGACGGATATTCGCAAAATTGATAAAGTGTAAAACGGGTCTTACAGATTTTGTAGCAACCTCTAAAGCCCTGTTAGCGTTTTGAGTCAGTGTTTCTGGGTTCGAAGAAATGAGGATCGGGATGGACAGATCCTTGAAGGATGCAATCGCGGAGTAATCCTGCAATGATAAATCCACGTTTACTACTACAGGAAAGCCTTGCAAAGAATTCACATGAGGTAACGACTTGACTAACGTTGTCTCGTCGGTAATCAGCGTCGTCAAAGAATCAGTGGAAAGTTGTTCCACAACCTCACTTAAGGGATCCGCATGGCTCAACAGTTGCACGGCTTGGGGAAGATGTGCATATTCCGAGTTAGTATCCTTTGTGGGAGTCGTATAAAAGATTCTATAGGAATCCACTGCCTGGGCACATCTTAGCAGCGCCTCAGGCAGCTTGCATGCGCCTGTAATAGTCATTCCACGGAATAAATAAGATTGTTCGGACTTTGTTTGAGTAATACACTGTCCACAACAATAAAGGTTCCTTACTGCTCTTGTTCCGCTTAGTTCAGCTTTTTATTTTACTCGTTTTTTTTTTCTGTTTTCATTTTTCGCTTCTTATAAATCGAAAAGATGAGCATACCGATGAGTACTAGAAATGCTGTATCGCCGTTCGACAGTAAGCCACAGGTATGGCTTCCCTAATCGCGTGTCAGGGCGCCTGATCACTTTTGTTTTTCTGGCCACATGAGGCTGCGAAAATGCCACATATTGCAGTGGATCATTTTTTGAGAAAATTTCATGTGAGTTGAATGCCGTAATGTGCGATGGCAACCGTTTGTGAGCGAGCAATGCCATCGGAATTTGGTCATATAGGGCCTTTCTGGATAGTTACCGTTGCGAAAGTAGTATGATGGCCAAAGACCTATTGGGGATCGAGCTTGTTGAGAACGGATTTTCGTTCCGCTGGGCTATTGGATGACCCACGATTGTTCACACATGTCATCTCAACTGACCGTTCCGCTCCATTTCCAAGACTTCTCTTACAGTCAGCGGGCTATTACTCTTCAAAGTATCGTTGTATTCTAATTGCTGTTGAGCTAAGCGGTCTAATAGTGCTAAATACTCGCCCTCTAAACGTACTGCCTCCTGAGCCGTGTGATTGTCTTGTGGGTGTGTTAGCATGAGTTTTGAAACTTGATCTATCGCTCTTTTGCAACATACATTTTTCGTTAAGCCTCATAATGATTCGGCTTTTGAATTCACGCTTCTGGTGCTCATTCAATGGCATTAGTTTGTAAACGGTTTTTTCTCCTGATGGCTTCGTGGCAATGGGAAACGGATCTGAGCGCTTAATGTTATTCGCCTTGATTTTTTCGCGGCTCGATTACCCGGATTAATTTCCGAACCATGATAGTAATCATTCAATCAAGAGTAATAGCAGTATTATGGTGAAGCGTGTATCGAGAGTCCTTCCCCATTCGGCCAAATTTGACAAACTGCCTTCAAAAATTTTGATGCATTACCAGAAATCTAGTAGCACAAGAGCAGTACTTTGACTTTTAATGAGAAGTTTCATTAGACTCCTCATTATCTAGAAAGAAAGATAATTTTATGCGTCAAGATCGGTTGTTTCGAATATTGAATTTAAACAACAGATGTGTGTTATTGGTAGGTTGCGAACCCCTGTAACTCCAATTCCAAACCCATCCGACCTACAAAAGACATCGGAGTTGTAGCAGTGTTAGACTTATCTAGAATAATTTCTGCAGCTTGGAGAATTATCACAGAATCGGAATGAGAATAAACTTTGATAAAAAATCTGATCTATTGATAACGCGGGCACTGTTTACGAGCATACCTTTATTTAGTCTCCAACTGTTTCTCTCATATTTTTTGAGAATTAATCTTCGTTGTCTCGGTGGCACAACTTATTAGTGGCTATAGGAATGGTTACGCATAATAATTGACAATTTTGACAACAAAAACAATCATACTAAGTGGACTCAATATGTACATTGATGGAAAGGATTGAATTTATGGAATTTTGTCCATATTTCACGTCCAAATACAAAGCAATCGGGCTCTCATTGGTCAGGAACACTAATACGTGATGAGTTGAACCAAAATGGTAAATACAATCCCTAACATTGTAACATCTGCAAATTTGTCCCTTATTATCGGCTGAAAAGTAATAATAAATTCAAACATGGACCTTTCTGAATAAAGGTCATCTCAGCTCATGTTCCCTAATTTCTCCTACTTCCTTAATCGCAAGTTTTAAATTTTTTTTTGCATTCACTTAATTCATAAGAGTCGGCATGGTATTATTGGTTATATTTATTGATAAAGCCCCTGGGTAACCTTCTTTTGCTTTTTTTTTTTTTTTTTTTTTCAATTTAACTAAATCGAGCGCTGCATTGATGCTTAAGACTATTTTTAAATGAGTACGCACCTGGATAAGCAACATACAATTCTTGTGAATGCCCTCTTTCTCCCTTAGGCTTACAATGCTTTCAAAAAATTTATGTTTCCCGTAAGGCCATCCCTGGCTTCTGCCATTCCACCAATGGTTGAATTTTTGAATTATTGAGAGTATAGTATTCAGGACTGACTTCCGCAACCACTGAAACCACAAACAATAGCTGTTTCATTCAATATGATCTGTTAAAATGGAGAGCATACCCTAGATATGTCTATAAAAACTTTTTGAAAGTTCTGTGAACCCATGTTTACTTTTTGTTTGAATTAAATTATCACAGCGCAACGCGTTAGCGCGCTGTAGAACCCCGTTTTCTCATTGTAAGACTAGATTGCGAAATTGTATTACCCGCACAGGTCTGTCGAACCAAAGTAAAAAAAGGTCAAGTTCACTGAACAAGAGGGTTTTGCCACCTCGTTGAGGATTATCCATCGAAGGAATCTGGAACATTGCCAGGGTTTTCAATAATTCTTCGGAGAGAGGTTCATCATCTGTATCATGGTGCTAGAAGCTACCGTTATAACTATTGACAATTCAGAATACTCTAGAAATGGGGACTTCCCTAGGACAAGGTTTGAAGCACAGATCGATGCTGTTGAATTTATCTTCCAGGCTAAGCGCAACAGTAATCCCGAAAATACCGTAGGCCTCATTTTATCAGCTGGGTCCAATCCACGTGTCTTGTCTACTTTTACTTCTGAGTTTGGCAAGATTCTGTCAGGTTTGCATGATACACACATTGAAGGTGCGATTCATCTGGGCACTGCCATCCAAATTGCAGCATTAACTCTTAAACATCGTCAGAATAAAGTACAGCATCAGCGAATTGTGGTGTTTGTGTGCTCACCAATTCAAGACGACAGACAAGAACTAATGAAGTTGGCGAAGAAACTGAAAAAGAACAATATTGCCGTGGATATCATTAACTTTGGTGAAATAGAATATAACACGGCAATTGTGGAGGAATTCATTGAGACAGTGAATAACTCTCAGGAAGACAGCAGCCACTTATTAACTATAACGCCAGGCCCGAGACTCCTCTACGAACAAATTGCTTCTTCTCGCATAATCCTTGAGGAAGGAGCCGGTGGAGGCAGTGGATTCGATGGTGAGGGTGCGGGGGGTGATAATGGGTTCATGGATTTTGGAGTGGATCCCTCAGTGGACCCGGAACTGGCCATGGCCCTGCGTTTGTCAATGGAAGAAGAACAGCAAAGGCAGGAAAGGTTGAGACTACAGCAAGAAGAGCAACAGCAGCAAGAGACACAAGGTAGGGAGCAAGTGCAGGATCAGGATCAAAAACGGGATCACGAGCAGGAGCAGGAGCAACAAAAAAAACCTTAAATGGGACCTGATCGCACGAAATAATAAATATACTACTATTATGTTATAAATGTATGTTGTAATGGTAAAATCTAGTTACCCGGTTCATTTAATAATGACTGAAAATATCAGAAAAAAATGAAATAAAGGGCTAGCATTCACATCTGCAATGAATAGAGAGTGCAGGCTTGCATCCAGCTGGAATCGTAGCTAGAAAAGAATATGGCCGGAAACGGTCCTCTTTTTGCTGGTCTAAGAGCTAAGAATCAGAGACCGGTTACTTCCACAGTGTCAACAGGTCCAAGGGCAAACAATACCACGCATGCTAATTCTATATCCTTGAGCGCCGGAAATCTTATCCTAGGAGCTAGTGATAAAACTAATCACCGTGCTAACTTCATTCGAGGTCCTAGCGGTACTTTTCAAGCAGTAAATTCAGGAAATGATAATATACCTGAAGGAGCGCAGCCGGAGGCAGCAAAGATTCATGACAAGAATAGATCTAAACAAGTCGAGTTGTGTTATCATGAGTCGAGATATTCGAATGAAATAGTAGAAATAGATCTAGCCCAGATACCAGGTGCTAAAGAAGGTGATCTCTTTGAACTGAAAACATATCAAAAGGTTCCTGGAGGTAGGGACAAAAAAATTTACTTCATTGCTAAAGACTTTAACCCAGAAATTCGAAGTAGAGTAAAAAATGCGCAGCTATCGATTTTGTCAGGCCAATTGCAGTCACTATTGGATCTGCCTTCAAGATCGAAAGTGTGGATCAAGTTGAAATCTAAAACACTAACTGAAGCTGATCTCGTAGAATTGAACATAAAAGATTGTTTAATCAATCGAGGCGACATGTGGTGCATTAATGCAGAACTTGTGAATCATTGCGTTTTCTCTGGTCAAAAAATGACTTTTCTCGATACTATTAGAGCTTCGGTAAATGGCATTTATCGAGAAGGCAAAAAAACACTATCAGGATACATTGGTGAAAACACAAGAGTTGTGTTCCGATCAGAATCTGCAAGATTGATCTTTCTAATTCAAATCACGGACGAAATGTGGAATTTCGAAGAAACTGGTGAACAGTTATTCCAAAAGATGGTTAATTCATTTTTCCCCAAAATTTTCAAAAAGTGGAAAGACATCGGTACTCACCATAGCATTACTATCGCATTTGCTGTTTCAATGGATACTTCTCAAGTACCTTTCAGAGAATTGGAGCCTGGTACAATACTGAAGAACACTACAGATTACTTCCGTATTGTGGTGGACCAAGTGCTAGTAATTCATTGGGTGGAAATCATGGAGACCTTGAGAAAAGAGTTTCAAGCATTAAGACGTAATTTACTAAATGTAAAAACAGAAGAAGGTTACAGCGTTATAAAAGGAAGATTCTCTCCTGTAATTAAATCAAACATATTGGAACTAGTGAATTTTGCATCTACACTTATAACTGACCCATTCAGGCAATCTGATCTGCGACATACTACAACTCATGTGATGATAATCAGCCCTGGGTCGGGACTATATGATGTAGATTATGATTTATTAAAACTAACAGGTAAGAAGTTGTTGTCTCTCGAAATGACAATGGACCTCATTTGTCTGTCACGGGCACCCTTACATGTGGTTCCTCTCTTTAGATATTTGGATTATGAGAATCGCATACATCATTGCAGCCCCACATGGTTGAGTATTTTTTTTTGGAATGATTCCATCAAGAATAGTGATGATTGGCGTCCTAGATGCAAAATTTACGATTTACAAATGATGGGCCTCACCGAAAATGACGTTTTGGGGGAAGTTGACATCGAACATTTAATGCCCAGCAAGGGTGAGAAAAGCATTCAACAGTTCATGGATCAGTACGACAAGGATGTGTTTAGCTTCCGGAGATCAGAAGGGTTTGAAAAGATAGAAAATCTTCAGAATATCAAAGTAGATAATGGAAAACTCTCGAATGTAAATCCAACTCTTCAGCCTTTGTCAAGCTTTAACTGGAACGCACCTAAGTTTGCCACGCCGGCTTTGAAAGATATCCAAAAGCCGAAAGTTTTTGCTGATTTATATACCCAAAAAAGTAATCGAAGTACCACTGCTTCAGATGAAGAACGATCTGATAGTGTTCTTTTAGGCGAAAGCGCTTTTAAGACACAGCAGTCTTTGGCTGTAAATACTTTGAAAGGCATAGGCAAAAAAAACCTGGTTAAGGACTTAACTCAAAAAATTGTCAATAGTATAATACCAGATCGTGACTTGAACAAAGGTAATTATTTCGAGGAAGAAGTGCACAGAATGAATGAAAATGAGATAGAAAGCACATTAACTCCAAGAAAGTCCATTTCGCCTGTTAATAAGTACCGAGAAAATGGGCCCATAATAAAAAAAAACTTGTCCGTATTAGATCGATTAGATTCACAGAGCAATTCTATTCCCGAGGACTCTTCTGGGCGTGAATCTGCGCACACTTCCTCTAAGGATCTCACTTTTTCGGAAACAAATCCATTTATCTCAAAGGATGACAAAAAGACTTCCATTCAAGAGAGCGTGTCCCAAGTGGAGGATTCCTCTCCTATGGGAGTTAAAACATGGATAGAAATCAAAAATCCGTCCGTTCCAGTGAGTGAAACCATTGCGGGAATGATGTTTCCTATGCGTTGGAAAGATGTTTTACCGAGATATGTTCCTAAAAGGTATAGCAAATGGAGGTCTTTTACAACACCTGCTGAATTACCTGTCACAATCTCTGATTTTCCCTCAAAGCTGGACTTTGAAACCAATTTTTTCTTCAGGAATCATTCAGTGAATCTCAATATTGATCAAGAAGCTTTCAAACAGACTTACAAAGATTTATTACGTAACATGATTTACATGCGTCTGTTGGCAGGGTTTCAGTTGTGCGTAGGGGAAAACGCAAAAGAAGTCGAAAGATCAAAAGGTATGGAAAACGGCGAATCGCCTATTGCAAAATTTATTGACGGAAGTTGGGTTAACATAAAAATCTATATGATGATGGATTCAGAGATACATAGGATTAGTTGTGGTATCGATGGCGTTGTGGATGTCCAAAGATATCTAAGAAAGAATGAGGAAAATCCATTTGAGCAAGTTTCGAGCTATACCCCACTTGTGAAGACTCGCTATGAAAATGAATACAGAAAAGCAAAAATAGACCCATTACACGCTGCGAGAAAAACATTAAATTGGAACCAGATTGATCAGGTTTTGGCTGGCTATGGAGACTATAGTGTAGACAAGAATACATGCGGATTCAGATCTAAACTGGTGGTTCTGCCAGCAGATATTCCTCCAAACACTTATTCATCAGTTATCAACGGCAGAAATGAAACATTGACTCCGGAGGAAATAAGGTTAGAGGGTCTTTCGCGATTAATATCTTCGATTTCCAGATCTAGATTATTATCATCCAAGGAAGAACAAGCCAGAAAAAACAAAAAACAAGAAATACAGCCAGAGATTTTATTCTACACTGGATCACTATTCGACTTTATTCGGGAACAGAAATCATCACTAGATAAATCAGTTTTGAGTTATAAAGACTCTATTTTTGCCGATAGAAAACAACTGAGGAAGGATGTTGATATATGGGAGTTGGCGCGTGAACTTCAGCATGGCGAAAACTCTTTAGCATTGGTTAATAGAAAGTGGCATTGGAAGAGACATCAAAATAGCTTCATTGGGTCCGAACTAGTCAATTGGCTGCTTAGAAATTTGAGTGATATTGATACTAGAGAGGAGGCGGTAGCATATGGTCAGACTTTAATGGATAAAGGCCTTTTTAAGCATGTATTGAATAAGCACGGATTTCTTGATGGCCACTACTTTTATCAAATTATACCACCTTACCTTGTTGACCCCCGAGTAGTTGAAAAAGCCAGTTCTGACCCCAAGACGAACGACAATAAGCGCTTTATGCTTGATAATTCATCCAGCAATTTTGCTGAAATCAACATCCTCCCCTTAACTATGACAACTAGCAACACTAATTCTAACTTGTCAGCTGATAATCAATCTGAGGTGAAAAATAATAGCTCTTCATCCAAATCCAGTGTTATGTTGAGCAATTCCTTGGTCATTAATGTCGATCCTGCTGGCAAGTCATATAAGTTGGAAACATGCACTGTGCATTATGACAAGGTCCATAATCCTGATCATTGTTTCCATATAAGACTGGAATGGCTTACAACTACGCCTAAATTGCTTGACGATTTGGTTGCGAATTGGTCCAGGCTTTGTGAAAGATATGGTCTGAGATTGGTAGAAATCCCATGGAGAGAGCTATGTATGATACCTGCAATAGATCCATTTCATTCTTTCGTAGAAATACACTTGGCGATCAATCCTTGGAAAGATCCAGAATTCAGAGACGAAGAGCTATTGTCCAGAAGCAAGTTTTACTACCACATGTATTTGCTTAAAGTTTCTGGATTCTTGCTCGACAACAGAGCTTCGAAAGTTATTCAAGATGATGACTGCGCTTTTGAGATCATGTATTCATGGGGCAAGCCAGAATTCAAATACGCTCAGTATATTCATATTACTGGTGCCTATATTGCTGAGGTGAGAGAAAGTGGAGATTTGTTTTTGGCCCCTAACAATGTTTATATTTCCAGAGCGAACCCTGGAAAAATTGTGGGAAAATCTCAGTTCTCGACGCAATTTGCACTGGACGCCCAAAAGGTCATGCTGAGTTTCAAGAAGGTTTGCACCGATTATAATGAGCTGAGAAGCATTTTCTTCGATGCTAAGGAGAAGTGGGTAAGAGACCAGCAGATTGATGAGTACTAATGCGAGTTGAGTCACAAATGTTCTTTAAAGTCGTACATATATATATATATATGATGATGTCAGAATGACTTTCTATAATCTCAAATTCTCTCGGCGATCTTTATGACATCAGCTAGAACTCCAGCAGCAGTGACAGCGGCACCGGCCCCAGCACCTTGAATTACCAAGGGATTTTGGTAACGCTCTGTCTTGATAGAGATCACGTTGTCGGAACCCTTCAAAGAGGCGAACGGATGAGAAGCGTCGTATTTCTCAATACCTACAGAGACCTGTTTGTTGGGCACATCTACCTTACCAATAAATCTCAAAACTTTATCCTCCTTAGCTGCCTCTTCCTTCAGAGCAGTTAGGTCAGAGTCGTATTTTGGGAGATTAATCATGAACTCATCCGCAGAGGAGACAGATTCCAAGGGCTTAGGGATCAAGGATTGAACAGGAAAGGCGTTTGGTGATTCGACCTCTAGGCCACTGATTCTAGCCAAAATAGTCACTTTTCTGGCGACATCCAAACCATTCAAATCATCCCTTGGATCAGGCTCAGTGTAACCTAGGTCCTTAGCTTTCTTCACGACATTCGAGAATTGAACATTGTTCGATTTGATGGTTGAGAATTCGTTGAAAATGTAAGATAAAGTACCTGAAAAGATACCTTCAATTTTCTCCACCTTGTCACCAGTAATTATCATGTCCTTTAAGGTGCCAATGATGGGCAAACCTGCGCCCACAGTGGCTTCATGATACACCAAACCATTGCCTTCTCTCTCGGAAAAGATTCTCTTCCAGAGACTCAACCCAGAAGAAAAAGCCTTCTTATTAGGCGTGGCAATGGAAATGCCATTTTCAATAAAGTTGGGGTAGTACTCAGAGATAGCCTGACTGGATGTATTGTCAACCAGGATGACAGGAATTGGGGATTTTTTCAAAAATGCCAGTAGAGCGTCCCGAGAAAGAGGTTCCTTACCAAATGTATTCAAAGTTTCGTTCCAATTTCCATTAAGTTCCAATGGTTTGAAATCATCAGAGACTAGGCTTTTCTCGGAAGTTGCAACCAATATCAAATTGTAAGTGATACGGGACTTGATAGATAACAATTGTTGCAAGAAGGATGAGCCAACTAAACCACAGCCAACAACGGCAATATTAACCACTTTACTAACCATCTCTAGAGAATAAAATTCAGTTCCGATCGTAGGATTTCAACCTATTTGAGAAGTATCAATAAGCCGATTACAATATAATGGTGTGTTATGTACTGGATAAAATGATGACTTAAGATTGCTGAAAAACTGGAAGAAAAAAAATAGTAGGGCGCACTTAATTGCACGTGATTTTTTCGATCAGAACCCGAATTTTATCAAACACGTCCTTCTTACTAACACGTTTCCTCGGGACGGTATACTTGTTGGAAGATGATCCTCCTGCAATCTGCGAAGGTGTCAAAGAACCAGCCTTGAAATGACGCTCCGCGGTTTGTGATTGAGATTCTGTATTATCGTACTGGTCTTGTTCTTGGCCGCCAGAAAGCACATCTTGTTCTGTGTTAGCCGGCGCTATTGGTAGGTAGAAATATTTGAAATAAATTGAAATGCATATACCGTCGAATGCAATGCCGTTATTCCCTTTTTTGAGTTGATAGGATATTTTAAGCCCACATAACAATTCTTCTGAATAATTTGCTTCGGTAAAAGTATTTTGTAAATCTTCGCTTACTATGAGAAAAGTTTGATAGTTGAGAGATGGAAGTAAATGTTCTATGCATTCTTTTTCATCCAATTGTAGTTTGGCCCTGGTACACTGTGTATAAAGCATCAAGGCGTGCTCTGTAGCCTTGTTTACGTAGGCCATCCCCGAGCCAAAGCGTCTAATCTTCTTGCATACGCGGCCAATCGAGTTAAAATCGCGTTTGCAAAATAGAAGGTCCAAATAAAACATCACATACTGATAGGTATATACGAAATGTTTTCCCGGGCGCTCAAAATCAGGTTTCCATATGTTTACTAGGTTTTTATGAGCACTTTTGACCGACATAACGCTCTCCATTTCATCAAGTGCAGCACTGGGGTCGTCAAAGTCTTCAAAAAGTATCTTGGCGATCCTATACCGTGGCCTGTGATGCCATTTTTTCTTATCAGCGGTTAAAAGATATCTTAACATGTTTATTACTTTTTGAAAAACAACCTTTCTTTGATAGTCTACTGCCAGGGATATATCTAGTTCCCAGAAATGTTCATCTTCCTCAAAAAAATCTTTATCTTTTTGTAACATTTCAAGTGCTTTCAAAGGACTCAAAACTCCAAGTTTTAATAATTTATAGCAAGTATTGACAAATGAGTAATGTGGTTCAATAATCGGGTCCTTTTGTGATGAGATTTTGCAAGCAATTTTGCATGATTGTAAGATATTTTCGCAAGCAGTAAGGCCATGATCTAATCTTGCAATTTTGAAAAGAAAATGACCGCTGTTGTATCTGTAAATCCACTTAAAGCTATTGGCAGTATCTGTAAAGTCGGAATGGTCGCAAAATCTGATCGCTTGTTGAAGGCTTAGCAAAATGGCCTGTTCTACATTAAAGTCTGAGATGGTTCTAACATTTGCTGTGGTTTGTTTAATTAACTCACCATTCTCATTCAATTTCATCCATTGCGCCCACGGAGCACCAAAATAACACTGCTTTTCCATCGGTTTCAAATATCCACTCATCATTTCCAATCCAAGGGCACCGAGAATTCGCTGTATAATGGGACCATCCTCTGCTGAGTTACAAGGTCTTGCAAAATAGACGGCAACAGACATAATGTAGCACAATATAGCTTGCTTTTGCGTTTGAGCAGTGCTTGATTTCTTTTCTGGAACCGAAAGTTTGTCTGATGTCCATATTAAATCATCCTCTACCATGAAAGCAAAACAGCGGCCGAGTAAGTACCAACTTTCAAAGCGTTGCGTGTTATAGATTATGTCATTCTTCAACATAGCTACAATGTAGTCTAACTCAGATGGACGTGCCTGCATTGATTTTTTACGAAAACGGTAAAGGTTAAATGCCTGTATGCTTGAAACATAGAACAGGCCAGCATCAGTTGCTTCCTGTAACTCATCATTGGGAGTCGTCAAATCCAATTGACCTTGTCCGCGGAATGCTTTCTTCAAAAGGGTCGCGGTAAGAGGCATTTCGAGGTATTCCTCCACTAAATATTTATTTCTTGCAACAATGTAATTACCCAGCGATTCAGGATCTCCTACTAAATCAATTATATTATCCAAAACCGGTTTCAGGGAAGCTTTGTTTCCGCTGGCAAGAAGAGGATTCTTTCCTTGATATTGCAATTTGATGAGATAGATTCCAAGTGGTAGCGAATTCCGCTTGTCCATTTCGATTGCTTTGGTAGGGTGCTGATCAGGGGTGAAATTGTCACCAGCAATGAGATAATGGTATCTGCACCAAATGATTTGCTTGAGTTGTATTAATGATTCCTGATTAATGAATTGGCACAACAGATGTTCTGATAGTCGTAAAAAATTGCCATTCGATGCGTCGCAAAATCCAAAACTTCCTAGCAAAGAATGGGTACACCAGATGAAATTAGATATTAAATATCCGTGTTGATCAGGATATTTGTGTGAGACGTGCAGATTGAAGAAGTACGTTAGCAGAGTGGTCACATTCGCGATTGCATTCTTTAATCTAGCTGAAGATTTAGTAGCTTTCTGGAAAAATGATCTATTAAAAATATCCTTTCGAGCCTCAAAAATTAACACAGAATCGAACAGAAGAAAGAAGTTGAGGAGCAACTGCAGACATTCGTTGTTTTCCTTGATCTCTTCTATATCATCCCAGTTGTTAAAAGATAATAGTTTGATGAACTTCGATGTCAAATTACCTACTGTAATAAGCGATGTCAATAACATCTGTTGACGCTGTTTCTCTGACTGCTGAGAATATTTCTCTGAGGTCAGGATGTCATCTAGCATCTTCAACACATAGAAATAACAATTCAAAGAGCTATGTGTATTGTGATTTCTGATGTAATAGGAGAACAATGCTTCCCATAACTTCAGCTTCAGTAGAAACGGAGAGTTCTTGATAAACGATAGCATTTCTTGATCATCGTCAGATAGTTCTTTAGCAGGATGAACACTCTCTAAAAGTATGCGCTCCAAGATTTCCATATTTTGATCAGCATCATCCGTACTTGTGTCCTCGTTAGACACGTCAACAATGCCGATTCTTCGTATGATGTTTATCTTTCTTATTTGTGAATCCAAAGCCGACAAATTTAGCCTTAAAATATAACGGTAATTAGGGTAAACAATGTCAATTGGTTCATCAGACTCTCTTAGCATTTTTTCAATTAATATTAACGTTGAAGGTATCCTATCGTCGAACACTTCGCAAGTATATTGCAGAAAGCAATAATGGGCCCATTGAAAGTAGATTTGCCATATTCGATTAGGATTTTCATAATTTTTAAGTAACTCTAGCCATCTTTCATGTTTAACTTCCAACTTATTTTTCTGAGTTTTGAGTTCATGAGTTCTATGCCCTTGAAGTTTCTTGGATGAAATTTGTTCACAAATATTGCCCATCATATTCACTAGCAGCTCATAGAAGGAAAGAGCAAAATAGGGGCAGATATCAGAATTACTTGACACAAATTCAAAAAGATTCTGCTCTGTGCTCAAGAACAACCACTCAACTGCCTCAAATAGGGAACGAGACCAAGAACAATCGACAATCAGGCGCGTTCTTTGGTCTGTATCGAGAGATAGTAATAGCTTCAAAAATTTGAATCTGGCCTCCTGAAAATGAGTGGCATGCTTATTGACGGTAGAAATAAAGGACATCAATCTTTCTTCTGGTAGATCATCTAAATTCGCATCATTATCTTTGTCGGCAAACACGTTTGACTTCAAAAGAGCATTCAACTGTAAAGTCTCTTCATCATTCTGGTTATTGCCACTTGAGCTAGAATCATTCTGCGTAAAAATATCAGTGTGCCAGCTACTCCATCCCTTCAGGCATTCGAGCAGATCCCGATAAGGCAGAAACGTAAGGTCATCTTGAAGCTGGCCATCCAATAGGGACTTCCACTGATTAAGTTTTACTCTTAGGCCTAACATTTCAGAAAGATTAGCTAACTCTTCCATGAAGGCCACATGAGTGGTATTCAAAAGATCGTTTTCTACCAAGTCTTGGTCTTTGTCCTTGAAACGTTTGCTGCTTCTTTGTACTGGCTTCGGGGCATCTGCATGCTCAATCGGCCGTTTACTTATATTATGTTCCTCAGAAACGTTTTTAACCGAGTTGAGCTCTGCAACTTTGGGCTCTTTGGAACTATCAGCAGACGGAGCTTCTTCTTCTATTTCTGTCACTTCTGCGATTTTCTTAGCATCCGTATTAACTTCTGTATTTTCAGTAGCGTCCAACACAAACCTAATTGCCTCTATAGGCTCTGGAACATCGGCATATGGATCAAAAGATTTATTCAAAAGATTTGAGATTTTGGTGTGGGGTAGCAAATCTTTCAGAGAATTTGCCAAAGCCTCCCAGGTGAAACTTTGAAGCGTAATTTCGAACACGTCTAATTCCTTCATGGTGTGTTCATCCTGTGTTTTCATATCCCTAATTCTCAGAAGGATTGAACTAAGCCTCGGTTGCTCCTTGAGACGTGGTAAGGATTGAAAGAACCCAACATGGGATTCATTGTCTTTGATGTTCTCTAAGAGATCACGAAATTGGCTAATAATTAGTTGCTGTTTGGGTAATATGCTTTTTCTCTTCCTACCAACTAGAAGTAACGTGTTTTCAGACCTTGTGAGCTCATATTCTAGCACCATGCGTTCCAACCTCTTGCTTTTATAACTCTGGAAAATTTGTATCAGCAATTCAGTGACCGAGCTATCGGCTTCGTTATGTTGAATGGATTCTAATAAATTTTCAACTACCTTCAGTATGCAATCTACGATATCTTGGGACGACATCGTTGATTGATTCTCCTGCAAGTAGCTGTAATGATACATACCTCGGTTCCGATATGTCAGATAGCGAAGTCTATCAAGCGTTGGGCTCGAATAATAGTAGAAACCCCATTTATTTGGCTTAATTACGTCCCTTTTCAGAAGTTCCTCGAATTTGGCATTTGCATTGTCAAATCTCTTCGCTTTCAATTCAAATAAAGCACTTTGAAATACTTTAAAGCACTCCTCGATCTCCAACTCTCTGGAGTGCTCTTCGGCCTCCAATTGCTCATCATGAGGTGTCAGGTTTAAAGCATTGAATGTTGACATTGCAATCTCATCGACCTTCCATGTAGCTGCTTCTTGTTTTATTTTTATTTCAGCTTTGGACGAGAATTAAATGCGCGATGATAAGTGAACATTTTTACAAATGTTAAAGGATCGATGTCAAACTCTTCAAACTTTCTTGTAGAATATCTCCCAAGAATCGGTACCACTTCGATTGTTTTGGAGGGCTTCAAGAAAGTTGTTTTAAAGCACATCGGTAGTAATAAAGTTGTGCTACGAGATGAGAAGCAACAGTCGTATGAAATCGTGCTCCCCCATTCTCATAAGGAATTGCTCTCGCAAACGCTGACCAAGATTAATGATGAGGAGTACCTTTTAACTCTCAAAGAAGAGAAAGAGAAGCCAACTAGACCTCTAAATGATATCATGTCATTGCCACAATCAAAATGGACCAAGCGTCAGTTGATCGACTCCGATTGTTTTAACTTATGTTGCTTGCAATGTGGCAAGGAAATTATCAACGGACAAAATTGTACCAAAATCAACGAAATGCCTTCCGAGTTTTGGACAGAATTGATGGATTATTGGCACTGTCATAAGCCCACCACTGTAACATCGGAGTTTTATTCACTACAAAAGAATTCATTGCGACCTTGTTTGAACGAGATTCTTATTGGAGAATCTTTTTTTCAAGCCTTAGAAGATACTCTGTTTGGTAGAGTTACGGTTAAAGGTGGTTCTGTCCTCTGCGCAGAGTGTGGAGAGCGTTTGGGTATACCAGTCAATGATCATATGTACAGACTTCACAAATGGAAACTCAAGTTAATCCGTGAAGGGTTCTCTGATGAGACCTTTCCCCCTGCACAAGAAATTGTTTCGGTACTTCTCAACTGCACTAGAGCAAATTCGACAAGATACATGTTTTTGAAATCTGAAGAAAAGCAACTTTTTATTTGGCTCTTTTCAATTGGCAGTGAGGTAACGCTAGGCAACAATAGGATATTGAAAGGTTGCCTTAAGATATTTTACACTACAGATATACACTTAAAAGTCGGGATCAAAACTAATATCGAAGAAGAAGAAGTGAACCTGATACCCTTTGAAAATTTCATTTGTCGATTGAAGGATGTCAACAGTATTCTTCCAGCCAGCAAAAGGAAATTTGGACCGTGGGATGTCGCTTATTTCCCGGTGGCATAGTGAAATGCATCTCTGAGTAGAGGAACGACTTGTTTTCTGCTTGCTGCGACATTCAGTTGCTGGAACGCATTGAAATAGTAGTGCTCATTTTTGAAACTCTTAGCATCAAGCTGATCAAAATCCTTAAGTTTCAAGTCATTCGTAACTGCATTAATGATTTTTTCTGGTTGATCTTTCAAAGGAGACATAACTAATATCTGACGCTTGAAATCATGACCATCCTGCCACGCAGTCATTATAGCGAATAAGTTTACAGCATGCTCTTTTTGCGCTTCAATGCACTGCTGTTGGAATTCCGACCTGCTACCGCACTGGTTGCATAGCCACTCTAAAGGTTTACCGACTGAGGCTATGCCGATTACAAGTTTCTCGTCGGCACTTTCAAAAATGAATTCTTTATAATCCTTCTTTAAAATATCTTTCACACTCAAACCATCCAGGTTGGCCTTATCTGTTTTAAGTTGTGTATAATACTCCTCTCGATCTAGATCAGGTAATATTTCTTCATAACACTTAAGTGCCCTCAAATCGGGCTCTTCCACTTTGTATTGAAAGTTGGATGTATCCAACAGAGCAGCTCCCATTAATAGCATAGCCAATTCTTTTGCAGAGTTCGAATTAAATATAGTTTTACGCCAGAAATCGAATACTAACGACGAACAACTTCCTGTTGTTTTGACAATTCTTGGATTGGCATCCAAATATAAATTCTCATCCTTGTGATGATCAATAATGCCTACAACGTTGCTTATCAAATCCTTGGATGCTATTTCTATCTCATTATGATCCACTAAAACGGCGCTTATTGAATTGTACCGAGTCTTGTAACGCTTGAGATCTTCGGTGAAGAACAGTAAGTCTTCAGTAATGTGTAATTTACCTAGAGTTCTCACGACGTCTTTTCTCAATCGCAAGTCGGCTTTGGGGATGTTGATTATAGGTATAACGAGATTATTGGGGTCCTTATGGTAGCTGCAAAATGCATACGTCAACGCTGAAGCAACAGAATCGAAATCTGCAGCTTCATTTCCACATACAACTCTCAAAACTGATGACTTCGCCAAATTACCGTCAACTTTTTCACTCTTCAAGAGCTGCAAAAAGCCTTTGAATGAGTTAACCATTGTTTTGATGGTACTTGCCTTATCTTCTTTAAGTGCGATTTCACGTCGAACAGCACGAAAACATCACATAAAATCGGGTGTTGTAAAATATTCAGCACTGTGCTGATACATACGACAAACACGTTAACGATATATGAAGGTCACCAAGTGTCAAGGTCGAGAAATTATAGTAAGGACATCCGAGGATGATGAGAGATCTTTCACATTTCTGGAGGTGATGGATAGAGTTGACCAATTACCTGATAACTATTCCTGTAATTCTTATTTCAAGGAAAGAGTTTACTATTTGATGACCCACGAAGGAGAAAAAATCGGCTTCGTCCTTGCGCTAGCAGTGAAGGAGATGCTTAGGTGTTGTGACAAGTTAACCGAGGATACCTTCGAGATCAAAGAGTCCAAGAAAGAGATCTGGTTCAGGGATGGTACGGCAGACGTCAGAAACATGAAAATTGCCGAGATTGGCAGAAGACTGTTCGAGCGTTCTTCTTTCCGAGATATTAAAGGATGGAGAGACGAGAGATATGCTGTTTGGGTAAAGGGCTTACCTTATGTCCTAGTTGAGAGAGCAATGGCGGGTCTTTTAGGTATCACGACCTATGGTGTGCATGTTAATGGATATGTTATAGATGAAGCTTCCAAAGAGTATAAGTTTTGGATACCAAGAAGGTCTGCAGTAAAGCCTACTTGGCCTTTGATGCTTGACAATATCGTAGCAGGTGGTATAGGGTTCCCTCATGGCATTCACGACACTGTGATCAAAGAAAGCATGGAAGAGGCTACCTTGAGTCAAGAAGAAATCGAACGAAGCATTAGGTCGGCAGGCGTTCTTTCGTATATGTATTTTCCACAAGATATTGAGTCAGTAAAGTTCGAAAGCGAATCTGATTTTATAGTTGGCGAAGTGGAATACATTTACGATTTAAAGCTTTCAGAAAACATTATCCCAAAGCCCAATGATGGGGAGGTAGACAGCTTTAACTTGATGAATTTGCAAGAAATAATCGATTCCATAGTGAGAAAGGAATTCAAGCCCAACTGTGCGCTTGTAATGACAGACTTTTTAATCAGACATGGGTTCATAACGACTGAAAATGAGCCTCATTATCTACAGCTTGTCAATAGAATGCACAGGAAGATGCCATTTCCTGTTCGAAATTGAGTAAAAATAACGGAATTTTGTCAATAGTCTCACTTCATTTTCGTCAAAGATATTTAGATGGTTTTCTCTAATCTAACATGCTGGAGCAGCGCACAATATAGTGTTTGCACCATGACTACTTGGCAAAATTCAACTCCATGTTTAGCCATTTTCTATTCGAAACCTGTTCTGGTGTCAATGTGACATCGCCATAAACAAAGGGAGAGAAGTACCAGAAGAACCATCCGATAGCCAAAGCCATCATACCAAAGAAAGTATACAAAATTTTGGTCTGAATTTCTGGGGAACTCTCATATTTGGCACCCGGAGCTTCTTCGTCCTTTTCAGGATCTAACGATTTGCAGTCACTGAATACAATTTCCCAAAGAGCAGCGGTGAACATTGAGGCGAGAAGATGAGCCGGTAAGTAGTGATGCAAGAATTTTTGGCGACCCATTAAATAGAAGGGGAAGTAATGCCAAACCCAACCGACGAAAAAGTACAGTAAAGGCCCGTACAATTTTTCTCTGGTGATTTTCCCCAGTGCAAAATATGCCCGCTGCCTTGTTAAAAGGTCAGTCACGACGATACCAACATAGAGAGCCAAAGAGATCACTTGCAACCACCATCCAATAATATTACCAATGAAAAAAATTTGCTTTCTTTCAGTGTCCTTCGTCCAAAATGAAACCCCGTTCAAAGAACCTGGCCAAGAATAGGGTTCAGAAGCAAATGGGTGTTCTGAGGAAAGCTTATTATTATGTTCGAACATTAACCTTTGCAACTCTGCCCATTTCGTGAAAAATGGCACCTTTCTAACTTCCTTGGGGACATATATTTTTCTTTCATCATCTAGGTTAACAATGGTATCTACGAACCAGTTATTGGCTGGTTCGGTTACCTTCTTGTTACCATTCACTTCTTGTTGGTTAAAACCCCAATCGGGCAGTAAAACGTCATTGTGAGTCCACAGGGCTACCGCAGTGTCCACATGAAAAATGCGGAAAAATGTGCCTTTCGTCTTGACGATAGCTCCGGCGTCCCTCTTGTTTAGCCCCTGGAATTGGAAGAGAGTTTGCTTGTAATCATCACCATTCGCAGCCTCTTCAGGGACAGTTATCACTTCCTCATTCGTAGGATAAAACGGCGAGGCAACGTCGTGAGTCAACAAATAGCTATTAGTCGACACGTGCCTTAATCTGAAAGCCTCATTTAGCAGTACTGGTTGTCCCTCCTTGGATGGCAACTCTTTCACAGGCAAGATTTCCCACTCATTATTTGCATCCTCATAGAAATAACCAGTCACTTGTTGACCCTGCGAGGAGATGCGGCCATCTTCGTACCGTTGGGGATAACGGGCCAAGTGGGAATGTAACAGCGCGGATGTATCCCGATGTCTTAGCGTGATGATGTCGTAGTAATTCACTTGTTTCGACTCTTTTGCCAAGGGAGAATCACCCAGCGTTTCTTGAAATTCACCAGACATGAAGTTATCACCTGGTCCTGATTTGGCGAGGATTGTGAAATGGACCCAGAACCAGAAAAGGTAGACCAAAAAAGGAGCAAAAATTAAGCCATTCAGTCTTTTAACGAAGTGGCTGGCAAATTGACGAATGGTCAAGCCCGCACGTATATCCAGCAATTGCCACAAATTCACAGCTACGGCAGAACCAATGGTAGCGTAAGTCATCATACCAACATACTTGGTGGAAATAACGAAAGATAAAGATAGACCAGTAGCGTACAGCCATAAGTACCATTTCAAAGAGAGAGGTGCCGTCAATTGCACTTTGTAGAATCTCACATAGGTGTAAATGGATAATGCAACGGAAAACAGTAAAAATGCGTCCAAAAGAATTAACCTTGTTTCCGTTACGTGAGCATTGTCAATTGCTACTAATAAACCACCAAAGGCACATGTCACAGCTTTGAAATTCAATTCTTTCAAAGTGTTGAACATGATGGGTACTGTTAATGTCCCCAGCAGTGCATTAAAGCAACGGTATTGCAGGAAAGGAGCCGGGTTTTGCACATAGCTGTAACCAATCTCATCAAATTTGAAGGAACCATCATATCCACTCAAGAATCCAATGAAGGCAATTAACATTTTGGCAAATGGAGGGTGCACATCGAAAAAGAAAGTTCTCTCCAGATAATAAGAGGCGAACTTCCCAAAATGCACTTCGTCGAAGACAACTTCCTTTGGGTACCATATCCTGTAAAATCTCACAATAAAAGCCACCGTGGTCACAGCCCAAAGCCACAGACGGTATTGTTTAGTACTATCAGGCCGCTCTCTTAATAGCCACTTCTCGGTTGAGAATTCAAAATGCGAATCTTTTACTTTCTTGTCGCTACTGCCGGTTGGAGCGCTTGCGGCGGCCGCGCCGACAGGCTGCTGAAGTTTTCTTTTATTGCCCATCACCTTCCCAGGAACTGGACTAACTTCTTTTCCCATCAGCCTAAGAGATCAATTATGTTACTTGATGGGATTTCCTGTGCGAATGCTCAATATTTTGACACGTAATTATTCTTATGTATGTATATATATGTCAAAATCGCGTCTGAAAAACGCCTCGAAAATTGTAAGCCCTGATTTTCCGCCCTGCTAGAGGTAGCCCTAGGTGGCAGAGCTAGGGCTTCATACCGGAGTGCCTCACATAGTAATAATAATAGACTGACATCTGAAAAAATAATCCTTACTTGTAAATCATTTTCTAACATTTTAGATTTAGCTACCAAGCTAAAAATATTTTCTACAGATTGGCAACTATTATACCGTTGTAAATGGTAATGTTGTATTTTTGACACTTCATCCATTTAGAAGAGTCCATCATTAAATAAAATGTCCCATTTCACCTATGCCGCTCGGACACGTTAGAATTTATGTTATCGAAGGCTATGTATATATCCACTAAGAAATGGGCTTCTAGAAAAAAATACAACTTTAATAAATCAAGGCTATTCATACCCCACGCTTAACGTTGCTCAAGGCGCTTAATTACAACTCAGTTTTCTTCGAGGTGTTCACGCGTACCATTTTATAATTTGCAAAATATAATTGTGCTTTGTGCCAAATAGTATAGCACGCAATACTCCTTCAAGATAGCAGTGAACTGCACCTGCTACCAAATCTCTTTGCCTGTAGGTACTTTATTTTATTCTGTTTTCTTCACTTCATTTTTTTTTTTTTGGATTATTATTGACGTCGAAAAAGTAGCCCTAAAATGCCGAATAAGGGCTCCTCACTTTGCCATCTTTAAGTTGCGATGCCCATATGTTACCTGTGCAGATGCCTATAGGACGAGCACGACGATATCAAGAGTTTACAAACGCATTCGCTGCTTGACTTAAGCAATATTTCAACTGATCAGACTCTATACTTTTGTTGAACACCATGTTAATTTTAAGAGGGCTAAATGCGAGGACTTCACTGAGAATGATAAGATGGGTGGCCACAGAACCACTGCCCTCGTCAGCACGATCAACACCTTCTAACAATGCAGCTGCCGTAGAGAGACCACTGCGTGTGGCTAATTATCCTAGCCATCGCACCTTAAGAGAAGGAATGAATGGATCGCCCTTGGAGAGTGAGAAACCTTCAACTTATGGTGAGGGTATCGATTGGTCCTCCTCTTGGCAGGGGTTTGGGGCTAAGCCATTCGGAAATGATGTGCAAAAGAAACTAGCAGAGCCATTGGAACCAGAAGACATTGAAATGAAGCCCGATGGGATGATTTATTTGCCTGAGATAAAATACCGCCGTATCTTGAATAAGGCGTTTGGCGCTGGTGGATGGGGGCTAGTGCCTCGTTCAGAGACAATTGTTACACCAAAGTTAGTTACCAGAGAGTATGGATTGGTGTGTCATAACCAACTAGTCAGCGTGGCTCGTGGAGAGCAGGATTATTTCAACGACACTGGAATCCCCACTGCTACGGAAGGATGCAAGAGTAATGCTCTGATGAGATGCTGCAAGGACCTTGGTATCGGCTCAGAACTATGGGATCCTGTGTTTATCAAGAAATTCAAGGCACAGTACTGCGTCGAGAAGTTTGTCGAGCATGTCACGACTAAAAAAAAGAGAAAAATCTGGCTACGTAAAGATAGGCAAGTCGAGTACCCCTACAAATGACCCTCAAGCTACAATGATTCGACTAGTACTTTGACCTTGCAACGCACAATATGAGTAAATGAGTCATAACAAAATTTAAGTTCTCGGAGAGATTTAATAGACGACGGGAACAAATATAAACATTTGAATTCCAATAAGCTCTGCAAATATTTTGGCTTGTTTTTATCACCCACTTTTCTAATTTCCCCCCTCCATCTTTTTGCAATCAATATTATTTAATCTACTATCATTTGCATGCTTGAAGCTCACAAACTTTGACATGTCACCTATTATAATTAAGTTGAGTCCCAAACAACACGCTTGACTTTTAGGTACGTGTACCTCCACCTATCCCTACTCTAATTGAGAATTTTAACTCAAAAACGTATTAAACATCTGTTGCTCAGTCGATGGTCCAAGAAGCGTTTGCTTAATACACTTCTTGTGAGTATCTCATCAATGTTTCCTCGAGCCATTTTACAAAATGAATCCGTTGAATGGTAGTCTCATTATTTGCAGTTAAGGAACTGAATAGGTTATGTGACAATATACTCCGGAACTGTCCTCACTACAGCCGAAGATTTGTACTATGGAAATAGTGCTACAATAGACAATTGACTTTTCAGTGAGATTCCTATGTTTTTTTTTCTTTTTTCTTTTGCACAGTTGGTGTTGGAACATCAGAAGGTCCGCGTTGTCCCCTAATCGCTTAGAGGCCCCATCGATGCGTTGACCGTTTGTTTTTTGAAACCATATAATAACCGAGTGACTAGATGCATCTTGGTTCACCAGCCATGGCAATGAGCTTAGATGTGGTCTTGGAAGAGCTAAAAGAAAATCTGATACTTCCAAAAGACATCTTGAGTTTTCGACGGGATGAGATAACGAATGAATATGTTTACAAGGTACGAAGCGGCTTGGTGGGAGACTGTTCCATGCTGTCGTGTGGCTGTTGCATATCTGAAAACCTTTTTAAGGAAATGTGTACTCTTGTCAGCATGACTGAGGTAAGGTGTCCTATATGCCATTCATCTCATATATCGTTGGTGGGGCCTGTCAAGCAATTAAGAAATTTATATGACCTGCTGAAATCAATAGACCTTAGACGACATCAAGAATTGTATCACGAGAAGGCTTCGTCCATCTATACGGTGAGATCTCTCACGGATGATTCTGCAACGACTCACAAGGCTAGTTTTGTGCCTGAGAACACTAGTCTAACACCCACTAAATTATTCATGGACATACCGACACAGTACGAACCTAGCAAAAGTGAATACACCAATAGATCCCCGAGTAAGCAGCATTCGTTATTGTCGCTATTTCACGCTGTGGCAACAAAACTGAATAACGAAAACCTTGAGAGTGGTTCAAATGCCAGCGTAGCGGAACAACAGAAGGATTCTGTTAAACATCCCTCTATTGATGACGTTGAGTTTAGCAGTGCAGAAGAAATGAATGTTTTAGACAATGCATCAAATACAAAAACAGTACCAGTGTCTCAAGATTCCGTTACTGGCTCGATTAAGAATGATTTGCAGAATTTAACAGTTTCGGTGAGTTCTAATGAAGAAAAGGAGTACTACTTTGCTAAGTGTTTCCCGATTTACAGAAGGAGAACACAATTTAATACTCATCAAAAATTCCTGAGAACAAAGTCTAAACTATTTATTAATATGGCTATTTCTCCAGATTGTACAAAATTTGCATTGGTCACAGAACACAGGTGGGAAGTTTATAATATCCCCAACGATGTGTCTAAACAAAATCCTAGTTTGATGTTTTGCGGAAAATCTACCGGGGAATACGGACCCAACTTTGAAAATTTGAAATTCCCAAAAGATAAGCATGTGCTCTCATCGAAAAATGAGCAGGTTCAAAACGACTCATGGGAGCATTATTGTTGCAAACTGTCCAATGATTTTCTTGTTATAGCTGGAGCCAAAAGGAAGCTTCGAATATTTAATCTGAATCAAGGAGGACAGCCCATTTGTACTCATTTATCAAATTTCCCCATAAGATGCATAGATATTGATCCTAACTCCAACTTGATCGCATGTGGTATTACTGGTAAAGATAGACATACGGGCTCGGAGCAAGCTTTAATCGTGTTTCATAAAATATCCAGAAATAAAGTGACATCGGAGCCTGAATTTCCCTCCCCTTTTACAATAACGCTACCTTACCGAGATCCAATAAACACCATACAATTCTCCAACGATGGATCCTATCTTTCATGCTCAACAGCACTAGAATCTCGATTCTTGGTAATTTCGCTGAGAAAAATAAACGAGCCAAGATTAGTTATGAAAAGTTTAAGATCGATTGACACTTCAATGGAATCCGAAGGTATTACTGATACAAAACTATTTCCAGGAAATCCAAACCTAATGTGCGTTACATCAATGGCTTTTAACTCCCCACCGATAGTAATCAATACAAAAATACAAAATATGGAAGGGCTACAGACAGTAGCACAACCCACCATGCTAATGAGATTAGACGAGTTAGGGTGGAAAATCCACAAATGTGAAGTGTCCCCAAGAAACGATTCAATAGCTTTTCTTGAAAGAAACGGGTCTGTTTACATCGTGTCCGCTCCAACTATGATGGATAATGAAAAAAGAAGAATTGTCCTTGTAGAAATGGTAGCCAACGCTTATAGGGCAAAGGAATCAGCTGCCCTACGATTCAGCTCAGATGGTCACAAGCTTTTCATATTGGATCGCAAAGGAATTCTCTATGTAGAAGATTTTTCTTACGGTCCACCACAGGGCCACGAAGTTACGAAGTGTAAGCAAATTAATTAAAGGATTATATATAAATTCTCAATCATCAGCTGTACATAAAGATAACGGTCAAGGAGCGCTGAAACTATTGCCCTCAAAGCCCTCTGTAAATTCTTTAAAACTTAATCCAACCGTTTCAGGAATGGAACTGCTTACAATAATGCCTTTTTTCACAGATAATTCATGATTGCCATCAGCAATTTGCAAAGTGAAATCCGGACCAGAGAAAAATTTCCACTTGTCGCTTTGCAATTTTGACATTGTATGTGTGATGTCTTCATTTATCGTACAAATTTCATCACAATAGTATACAGGGACTTTATCGGTATAAACGTTTGCTGAATTGAACCGTTCTTGGAATCCACGAACGCAGGTGTCAATAAAGCACTCGGTACCGTCAAGCGGTATATTAGTCACCTGTGATCGCACACTATCAACACTATTGCAACTCCAGCTGACGCCATTGACCGTATCTGGTTTTAGAAGACCTTTAAAATTTTCCAAGTTGGAGTTGATCAACATCGTTCCGTGGTGGTAAGCTTTGCCCTTGGAAATTTTAAAGGCACTGCCGCTCACTTTCTTACCATACAAAAGAATATCACCTCTTGGTCCCACATTCAATGCTATATGAGGGTATCTGTTCCGTAACCACTTAATAATGAGTTTACTAAAGAAGTGTCTATCAAACTCTTTTCTTGAGGTAATATATGAATAGTTGACATTTCCTAAGTCATGAACTACAGCACCGCCACCTGAAAGTCTTCTTAAAAACTCGTAACCTCTAGGTGCCAAATTATTCAGGAAAAGTTCTTTCCAAACCGTCTGGTTCTTGCCGATCACCACGCAGTTGTAGTTCTTGTAAAAGAGTAATCTATGGCTGCAGAAATCATTCTCAAGGGGAGTGTGACGAAAAACATAGTCTTCCAATGCTAAATTGTAGTAAGGATTCGTCGACAAACTCTGCAGAATAAACCGGCCTTTATTTTTAACTACCTCATCTAATTCCAAAGAGCTTAGTTTTTCAAAACCGATGTTGTACAGCTCATTCATTTCTTGATTGATCTCATCTATCTGATTGGTAGATTTGTCGCAGTGTTCATTCTTTTGAGGAACCACCACATCGTCCATCGGAGTAAACATTTCGACATACATGTTGTTAAAGGATTTGTACTTGTCATCCTCTTCATCTAAGTCAAACGGAACTCTTTGACTTACTCTGCGACATATGGCAGGCCATTGTAACAGTGTATTTTGTTTTAACAATCTTCTTGATAACATTAACTTTCAGTTTAGTAGACTGCTAGTGTCGGAAGATGTTCTGACATCGAAGCGATCTCATAAACAAAAGGCAAAGATCGGAAAATTGATGTGATTAGTCAACCTACATGATTTAAGCACAACTCTATCAGGAGCCAAGAGACCATCAAATCCTATATTATTTGTTCGTAGTATGAATCTTCTCCCATATGTCCACTCTTTTACAGAATAACATTTTGGTGCTATTGCAAAAAAAAGATTATTATCTTACAATAGTGTTGCATAAAAAGAGCAATACCTCGTTGAGAAAATCGGAAGACTTTGGACATCTACATTTCGGTCTACGACTTTCTTCGTAAATCTTGCCCAGAAGAAAGGTCACCTTCCTTCTCCAAGAATATATTAATCTAAGAAATTAAAAGGCAACATAATAACTTTTTAACAGTGCTAGTTTGCGTCTTGTTACCAGGCGTGGCAGGATAGCTGATTCTTCCCGATTGCTTGAATCGGTATACATAGTGGAATTGGTGATTGAGTAAATGGCAATCTCCCGTAAAACATGATTTTGATGACGGGGAAAAATTTACATAATTCATAAAACTTCTTCTTTCATGGAAAGACATTACTGCTTACCTCAGTTCATTATAGAGCATTAAGCCTTCATATCCCAGTTCCAGTTTTATTGAAAGATATTTCGAGGTATCATGATATACGATATCTTCTGTTACCCTGTTTGTTTCGTGCAAAAGTATATTATAGAATCTTTTTTTTTTTCAGTTCCTCTGTGCGAAAAACGCATATCACCTTAGAATCATAAAATGCGAGCTAATCAACCGTCGAAAGAACAAGCTCAGAACTCACTCGATCCCCGGATTTGGAGGCATTGAAAAGCTCATTTGTGTTTGTCATTTTTTGGTGGTTCTTGAGCCATTGGTGAAGCAGGTCTTTTTGTCCTTTCCAAAAATTGTCGCGTTGTCGCGGGTAGATATTGATTGACTTTAGTTCCCGACCCCAAATTGTACATTATTCGATTCGTATTTTATTTTCTTCCACGCCTTCACGCATATCAATTGATTCACTATGGGTAATTTTGTCTCTTCCATGTTTGACAGGCTTTGGGGTGTTAACAAAGAGTTGCGTATCCTGATTCTGGGACTGGACGGAGCAGGTAAGACCACCATACTGTACAGGCTGCAGATTGGTGAAGTAGTGACAACAAAGCCCACCATTGGTTTTAACGTGGAGACTTTGACTTATAAAAACCTGAAACTGAACGTTTGGGATCTCGGAGGACAGACGAGTATTCGGCCTTACTGGAGGTGTTATTATGCGGACACTGCAGCAGTCATATTTGTGGTGGATTCCACGGATAAAGATCGTATGGCCACTGCAGCCAAAGAGCTGCATCTAATGCTACAGGAGGAAGAGTTGCAAGACGCAGCGCTACTTGTCTTTGCCAATAAACAGGATCAGCCGGGGGCCCTCAGCGCTAGCGAAGTCTCTAAGGAGTTAAATCTTGTGGAATTGAAGGATAGAAGTTGGTCAATCGTAGCATCTAGTGCAGTGAAAGGCGAAGGTATCAGCGAGGGGCTCGATTGGCTGATTGACGTCGTCAAGGAGGAACAATTATGAGGGGAAGAAATGATATATAGAGATTGGTCAAACAAAAATCGAGAAGAGCAAACCAAACAGAAAAGCAAAAACTGTGTTCTTGAAGTTTTTTTTTTTTTTTCGGGAAAAATATTCTCTGTATCTATGTATGTATTGAAGTGGCACACATGGAATGCATCTATGTCGAGTTAAATGAAATTGCACCTTAAGAACCTCTTAAACATAAACTATAACTAAAAACCGAAAAAAAAACAAGATAAAATAAAAGGTTAAAGGCAACGACCATGTTTAGACTTCTAAACAGGCCTTGGACCTACCTAAGGTCCCCTTCTATTCGCCAATTGATAATACCTGCAGGTTGTGTTCTATACTGGTCTCAGAGAAACAGCACTCAGTATAGGTTGTCCAATGACTCCCTAAAACCATTGTCGCAAGGTGACACTTATGAAATGGGCCTGTACCTAGCCTCGCAACAGGAATCGCAACGACATATTGAACAAAAGAGGTGTGCGTATTTGCAGCGATCCCGTAATACTATTTCTTTCCATACCCGAAAGTTTTGGTATTTATTCAAGGACCATTTGATTGAACCGGTATTCACATTGCTGAGATTCATAGAGATATTTGCAATCTTTGCCCCCGTGCTGATCTGCTATCCGATTACCTACTTTGGCAAGCATCATAGACTTGATAACGACCAGGCTAGTTCTGTGGAAACGAGTGGTTCGCTGATTTGGTATGGGATATTACGCCGTGCGCTGGAACTCGCAGGCCCCAGCTTCATCAAACTTGGTCAATGGGCTGGTTCCCGTACTGACATGTTTTCCCGTGGTCTCTGTCATGAGTTATCTCATCTACACAGTAACGCCAAATCACACTCCTTGCGGTACAGCAAGAAAAAGATTTGCCAGAGTTTGGGCAACAAGTTTGAGTTTGATGAGATCTTTGACGAGTTCAGGGAGAAACCTCTGGGTGTGGGCGCAATTGCCCAGGTTTATGTGGGCAAATTATCGGAGAAATTCATCAAGAGGATGGATGATCAAGAGAATGATTTCAGCGATTGTGGCACTCGCTGGTGTGCTGTCAAGGTAATTCATCCTAATTGTGGGAAGAAAATTAACAGAGATCTCAAGATAATGCGATTTTTTGCATCAGCAATCGATTTGTTACCAGGGATGGAGTGGCTTTCGCTGCCTGCAGAAGTGGAGCAGTTCAGTATACTGATGAGACTGCAACTAGATCTTAGAATAGAGTCCCTTAATTTAACTCGCTTCAATAAGAATTTTCATGGATCCCTGCAAGCCAAGTTTCCCAGGGGTTTTCCACAGTTTTCCAGCCGTGATGTTCTTTTTGAAGAGTATATCCATGGATTTCCCATGGCATCCTTCTTAGAGGTGAAGGATCGTCTCAACAGTACTGAACTGTGTAAAAAAGTGAGTGACCCGTTCATAGACGCCTTTTTACAGATGTTGATCATGGATGATTTCATTCATGCCGACTTGCATCCGGGCAACGTTATGATAAGATTCTTGAAAACCGACAGATTCGGTACCAAAAACATCTCCTCAGAGCAGGAAACTTTCCAAGTTGTGCACCGGCTGCGCAGACTCGCCCGCAATGACGATCCTGCCCTGGTCGATGAGCTGAAAGCTACCCTTCGAGACTACACTCCACAGATATGTTTCATTGACGCAGGGCTTGTCACGGAGCTTAATAAGCAGAACCGTGCAAATTTTATCGCTCTATTCAATGCATTGGCACGGTTCGACGGGTACCGTGCTGGTGAACTCATGATAGAGAGATCCAAGACCCCTGAGACAGCCATTGACAAAGAGCTTTTTGCACTTAAAGTCGAGAAGCTCGTCAGCAAGGTTAAAAAGCGCACTTTCACATTAGGAACGGTCTCTATTGGTGACCTGCTGGATCAGATGCTTACCATGGTAAGAAATCACCATGTCCGGATGGAGGGTGATTTCGTTAGTGTTGTAGTGGCTATATTGCTACTAGAAGGTATTGGGAGACAGTTAGATCCTGACTTGGATTTATTCTCAAGGTTCGTATCATTTTCTTTACTTTATGGATTTCCTGAAGAACAGTTACTAACAAAAAACACTGCAGCTCGCTACCAATACTAAGAGAGTTCGGCAGTCAAAGGGAAACTAATAGTCTCCTTCACGATGCAAGCACCCTATCTATGCTTAAGATATGGATAGGTTTAGAGATCCGCCAGATAATGACTTTGTCAGCCCGGCATATGAAGGACCTTGTCAAAGCAGACTTACTATGTCCTAACTATTAGTCGCCGGCAGTGCCCGGTTGTCATGGTGACGCGAAAACGTGGGATTTTCTTTGTTTTATATATGTATAAGTATATTTATATATATGCAGTAAGGTGGCAATTTAAGCGCACATGGGGTTCAGGATTGGTTTTTAGTGTCTTGAGGAATGGTTAGCTAAATTTGCGGTTTATATAAGCTCGCTTTGTTAGTTTCTCCCCTGCTGGAAGTGTAAATGCCGAGCTCTTCTATTTCTTTCGTGTTATAGCAGGTACGCTTTATAAAAAACTATTTCGAGATATATCATTGTGATCAAAACTCGGCGTAAGAACTAGACTTACTAAAAGTCTCAACAGATTCTATAGTAGCCCCTTGACTGCCTTATTGAGCGGGTGAAATTTATAACATGAAATTTGGTAAAACCTTTCCCAACCATCAAGTACCGCAATGGTCTCACCAGTATGTCAATTACAAGGGATTGAAGAAGCTGATTAAAGAGATTACGCAGGAGCAGGAAAAGCTTTACAGACAGGATCATGAGCATCTCAAGACTAGAAATTCTCCACCGGGCAAAGTTAGGGACTCCTCGAAAGTTGAAGAGAACTACATGGATAACGAAGGGGTCAAAAAACTACTTGCATTCTTCTTCTTTGCCCTGGACAGGGATATTGAGAAAGTCGACAATTTTTACAACATGCAATTTTCAGAGTATGAGAGGCGTTTGCGAAGGTTGACGTCGAGTGCCCAGTTTGCTGAAATTAACAATTCTCTTATGACGCAATCTGGTATCTCATTAGTACCACAAGGGATGCATCATCCAAGACCGGAGATCAACGGTTTAAATCCCAACTACGTGGATCAAATGCAGTCTTCTCAGTCGATGATGCCAACCATGTCTCAGACTCCTGAAGATATATCTGAGGATCTCGCTGAAGTTTTGCGAATTCTCGTTGAATTGCGTTCGCACTTCCGTAATTTGAAGTGGTATGGTGAATTGAACAAAAGAGCGTTTACCAAGATCCTGAAGAAATTAGATAAAAAAGTGGGCACAAATCAGCAACATATTTACTTGCAAGCCCGTATTTTACCTTTGGGTTTTTCCAATGATAGCGAAATTGTAAGATGTTTAAATGTGATTAACGATGTGTTGGACAAGGTATCATTTAAAGTTCAGGACAAACTAGCTAGCGGCAAAAAAGTCGCGGAAAAAGAAATAGGTGGAGTGGAACTGAAGAATGGGGGGCCACCAAATGATATTATTCTATACCTGATTGAGAAAAATGACGGAATTGCCTTGATTAATGAGCTAACGGCTATGTATCGGTCTCTTGTATTAATTCCAACAAGAATTTTGGTTAATCTGTTAAACAAAGCCGCCTTATCTCAATCGTTCCAATGCATGGATGAGCTTTTGAAGATCATCCCCACATTACGAGACCCCTCGGACATCAACGCCAGGAACTTCTTCCATCATCACGTCATTGCACTGGGGAAAAACCACAAGAAGTTAAGGGAAGACACGGCTTATGCGAGCGTGAAGGCAAATGGTGCTTTACAAGGAAGTGTGCGGAACGAGGAGAACTTGGACAACATGACTAATTTGAACTCTCTACTGAAAGAAACTCTAGATTTAGAAGCTGCAGAATTGCCTGATCACAACTCCAGGCTTATTGGGGCATTCGGACCAGATGGTATCAACTCCAATGACTCCCCTGCTTCCTTAGTTCACATTTTAGATAAGCTTCCAGCTCATTTGAGGCCTTCTCTTTTGCAAAGGGACAACTACAAGAGAACCCCCTTGCATTATTCTGCTCAATATGGCCTTGTTGAAGTTACAAGGATTATTGTGGAAAATTTAAAGAAATGGGGAGCCTGGAATGCCGATATCTCCATTGACAATACTTCTATTTGGGGTGACAGTGAGAATTTGACGCCATTACACTTGGCAGTGATAGGTTCGCACCCACAAACTGTAAAAACCTTATTGTCCTATGTTAATCACGCTCAACCGGTTACTTGTCCACAGTTACTCCATTTGGCTACTCGGCTAAATAGCGGTGCCCTCGTTGAAGCCCTCCTGTCTGCTAAAGGTTTCGACCTAAATTTTCCCGATGAAGATACCTGTGAGACTCCGCTGTATTTGGCTTGTAAGTTGAATTTGTATGAAGCTGCTACATGTCTTTTGGAACATGGGGCCGACACTGAATTGAGAGAAAAGTTATTTGGATGGACTCCTATATTTGTTGCAGCTACAGAGGGCTACGAAAGAATTGTCCAGTTGTTACTCGACCATGGCACTGAGTATGTGGTTTTTGACGAAAGCGGTTGGACACCGATGGAACATGCAGCCCTTCGCGGTCATTTGAAGATAACTGCTATGTTGAAAATAACAGGTCATCCCGGAATATCTCACCCTAAAATTCCGTCTGATGAAGTTGAAGCAGTAACAAGAGGTTCGCCCCCATCGGAGTCGGTATCTTCGCCTGCTAGTCGAGGCGACTCTACTTCTAGCAGCATAAGTGGCCATAATAACGAAAATTTGAAGGGGGAGAACCAGAGCCCCATTGAACACAAGCCAAAAAATGGACATGTCAAGATCAATCATAGGGAACTATTACGTTCTTCTACCGCGAGAAGCAATTCGCATCATAAGCACCACGCACCTTTGCCACAACCGGTTAAATCCTTTGGTCATAGATATTTAGATCACGATGAATCGCTTCTAATGATCACTCTTGGCGGAAACGACTCTCGTAATACTAAGCCAGCTGTCTCACTGAACAAGGTTCCCGTTTCAAAAGTGTCCTCTACCCAGTTGGACACAGCACTTTCACTAGTCATTACTTGTATTGACGATTTAAGTGAAACACCATTTGTTCTGGATTTGCCATTGGATGACAATTTGGATGCTGTCACCTTCAAAGTGCCTAGTAAAGCCAATGAATCACATGTCGTGCTCTTTGATATTGTTCCCACTTATGGTTCTGTACCTGGCAGGCCTTCTGAATCGCCACTTTGCAGCGGAAATTCGCATGCGCATCCCTACCCGGCAGATCCACCCATGGTCGGTTCTGGGGGTTCGCTATCATCGAATAATACTAACGGGGGCAACACTGCACCGCGAGTCGTAGGCCGGGCAGTGGCGCTATTGTCGAAAACCGGTGCTTTCGTGGGGGTAAACCGCCGTTCGTTGAATGATGTGATAACTGTACCCATAGTTGCTAACGGTACTATGGATGTATTGGGTACTGTTTCATTTGAGCATGTCATGGTAACCGCCTTCGATCATCCAAAAATGTCTGTAGGACGCACCGAGACATATTGGAAGTCGCTAGTATCAACGAGAGTCATTGGTCATCGTGGGTTAGGTAAGAATTTCAGTTCAAAAAAGTCTCTGCAATTAGGTGAAAATACAGTTGAGTCGTTCATCGCCGCTGCCTCTCTGGGTGCCTCATATGTTGAGTTTGACGTACAATTGACCAAGGACAATATTCCGGTAGTCTACCACGACTTCCTCGTTGCTGAAACTGGTGTGGACATACCCATGCATGAGCTGACATTAGAACAGTTTTTGGACTTGAACAACGTGGAGGGTCATATGGATGTGGTGAATCGCAAGGATAGGCGTCGTTCGGTCGACGACACGGAAACTAGTATCTACAAAACGTCTTTTGACGATAGCTTGGCTAAAAGTGGTGCTCATGAGGACGTCTCAAAATTGTTGGAAAACCGTATGCGGCTCACCAGGACATACAAAAAGAATAACTTCAAGGGTAATTTCAGAGGTCACTCCATTGCCTCATCTTTTGTTACGCTTAAGGAATTGTTCAAAAAGATTCCACAAAATGTGGGTTTTAATATAGAATGCAAATACCCGATGGCAGATGAGGCAGAGCAGGAAGACATTGGACAGATTGCTGTGGAGATGAACCACTGGGTCGACACTGTTTTGAAAGTAGTTTACGATAATGCGAACGGTCGTGACATTATTTTTTCTTCATTCCATCCCGATGTCTGTGTAATGCTTTCGCTCAAGCAGCCATCGATACCCATTTTATTTTTAACAGAAGCTGGCACGACTCAGATGGCAGATGTGAGAGCTTCTTCTTTGCAAAATGCGGTTCGGTTTGCTCGAAGCTGGAACCTACTTGGCATCGTTTCAGCTGCCGCCCCTATTATTCAGGCGCCAAGGCTTGCACAAGTGGTAAAAAGCAGCGGACTTGTTTGTGTTACCTACGGCGTAGAAAATAACGATCCTGAGAATGCAAGCATCGAAATGGATGCCGGGGTGGATGCCGTGATTGTTGACAGTGTCCTGGCCATCAGAAAAGAGCTTACAAAAGCAAATGTCAATGTCAAATAACGTTGACCACAAAATAAAACAAAAATTATATAGCATAACGATCTCAGCAGCAGGTATCACAAAAAAACAGCTTTGTCGCTTTTTATTTTCCACACCTTATTATTCTTACCGTGTCTGCACTAACACGATCCCGAGGTCCTCACACTAAAAGCAATATCAATCAATAACAAATTCATCATAAATCCTTATAAATCGTAGCTAACCATTATACGTGCCACTGGGGCTTGTAGGCTGCATTTTCAAACAGCGCTTACACTCATTCTCCGCACCCGTGTGGGAGGAACATCCTTCTGGGTACTACCTTCCAACCTAGCCAGCTGCTCTAAGGTACTGTCGTCTTCGAACAACTTCCTCAACTCGTCCTCCCTAGCGGCGTCGACGAATATCTGCACGCTTCTGGTGCCTGCTCTCTCATTCACGTGATGGTACGCGTCTGGGAAGGGCTGGATGTGCTCCACATGACACAGCGCACTGTGATTTCTGATGAACCTTAAAAGCGTCGTGTCGCTGATGCCTGCGGGCACATCGTTGATTACTATGGAGTTGACCATGTTTGGGTTAGACAGATAGCTTTCTTGAATATGTATATATCTACAGAGACATTCATTTGTTGTGTTACAGACGTGCGAACTTATAGTCCTTTTATACTGCTCTTCGTCGGACTAAAGCGATAAATCAGTGAATCGCCTTTTCTTATGGCGTGGTTGTACACTGTAGCTAACTAGCAAGCTGGATGAAGTATAGGGGAGTCGCTAAAGCAACGTTTCACCAAGAGCGCAACGAGCCAAGGCGCACCCGGCATTAATGGTGTCAACGACGTGAACATCATCTGTGGCAAGTTGCGGGTTAACCTCGACGACGTCAAGTGCCACGAGTTTGCCCGTTTCTGCCAATCTTTCGACCAGGAACAGTGCCTCACGGAGCGTGAGACCTCCTCTTACAGGGGTACCAGTGGCTGGCACGTATTGCGGGTCGATGGCATCTACGTCATAGGAGCACATAACGGGGCCATTCCCCAGATGCTGCAATGCCATTTCGATAACTTGGTTAATACCGTAGCGATCCACATGGTACATCGAGAATGCTTTGATTCCCAGTTCTTTGATGATGCGTTTCTCAGGGGGATCCAGGTCTCTTAGACCGATGTAGACGATCTTGCTGGGGTGCAGTTTGCTGGGGACCCACGAGAGCTTACCGGGGGCTTCCTTGTTAAGCCCTAGGAGGAATGAGACGGGGCAACCGTGCAGATTCCCCGATTCGGTTCCCTGCAGCGTGTTAATGTCCGCATGTGCGTCTATCCAGAGCAAACCAGCGTCGGGATGCTTCCCAAGCACGGCAGAGACAGTACCCATGGCAATGCTGTGGTCCCCGCCTAGCGTTAGCGGGAAGCTGTCCTGGTTCAATGCTTCAAGGTTGGTCCGATAAATTCTCTCAGTGGCCTCGCCGACAAGATTTGCGTTCTTGACCTTGCCACTCTGGACTTCATCCGACTCGGGCAGCGCTTTGAGTGGCTCGTGTTTAGTAACGTCCCAGCCCAGCTCTTGGATCTCGTGAGCGAGGCCTTGGCGGAGCATGTACTCGGGACCTTTCTCGACACCAGACTTGCCCTGGCCACCGGAAAAAGGTGCAAGAACAAGTGCAAGTTTGCGTTGAGGGTAGTAATCGTAGTGTGGGCTTTCCATTTTTTGCAGTTGTGCAGTTGTGCAGTTGTGGTTAGTACTAAAGGAAGATCGAGCGTTGTTTGGCTACGTTACAAAGCTTTATATAATCATTATCAAGTATTATCTCGTCTCTGTAGCTTGCACTTAAAGTCGAGTTCCAACACCCAAGCCCCCGACGCGGCATTCGAGGCAGACACGCACAAAAGAGAGATCACCAAAGATGACCATCTATCGGCGATGATGCACGAGTGCGCAGCATTGTAGATCTTGTACGCCTTGGAACTTTGTTTCAGTCTCTGGTCCTACTACGACCTTTCCTTCCTTGAGGAGAACAATCTGTGCTATTGTTTTGGCTTCAATGCCTCGAGGCAGTGAATGTTTTCGCCAAGAAGGAAAACTGAAAAAGCAAGAAAAAGAAACGATATTTCGGAGTTACGTCATGGATCCATTCGTATTCTGTGATATCATTACTTTTCGTGCGACGAGACAATTTGTAGATCTTTTTAAGCGAAGGGAATAGCGAGGGCCAAACGTCAACGGATCAGATGGTATCAGATGAAATCAACAAACTCATGTCATTCTCTTACAAAAATCGGGTGTAGCGGCGGGCATCGATATTACCGCAATGTGTAGGAATGGATAAACTCTGCGGTATTCCAACTTTTAATGTAGCTCCGCTGTGAGCGCTGCGAACAACGGTTTGTTCTTTTTTCGAAAACAACAAAAGCCAAGGAAATCTACGGCTCATGTGGGGGTAGCGGGTCTCCGAATGACTAGTGCGGGATATCATAGTGTGCAAGAAGAGTCTGCTCCGCAGATTTGTTGTGGTTCTGCCAGACGTGCGAAAGTAGGGCGACAGCCTTTGCTGACACGCGGGGCACCTGACCTTATTTTTACGTTTGGCTTTCACACCCAGCCATTCCCAGAAGCATAATGATAAACTCATATCTTGGGCGTAAGCACTGCTATCTGCAAACTTGAGTCTCAAAGGCAGTGGTCAGAACAGAGCTAGAAGGCAGGTTACTCAGTCTCACTGGCAACGGCACATACACCTGTCGTAGACCAAAGCATCTAATCAAGCGATCATTTACTATGCTAATCAATGGTTGGGTGTTGCCGAACTAACAATAAAATCACTGCATAAAGGGATCGAGATCCAAGCGGGCCTAGGTCTTGGACCTAGAACAGGGTTAAGAACAGCATAATATAGCATACATAATATCGATCCAAGGAATCTAGTATATTAATCATGTTTTTAATACGTAAGTGAACCGTAGTTCTCACCATATGGAAAGAAAAGGTATGGAGTGAACTTACACAACCATTAACCATCTAGTTAGTATAGCGCCGTGGCGCAGTGGAAGCGCGCAGGGCTCATAACCCTGATGTCCTTGGATCGAAACCAAGCGGCGCTAATTTTTTCAAAGTCGAAAAAAATGTTTTGAGCGTAGTCACGGAAAACTATAAAAGATAAGCACTATCCCCGGAGGTCATCAGTATTGTGAATAGCTCTTCACTCCAACTGTCCACTCCCCCAACACATAAGAACAGCGCCTTCTGCAGTCCCTGCTGCTACGATTTCCTTTTGCAGGCTCCAAGTTGCAATAACAAGTACAAACATTGAAGATGTCGGAATCCCCAATCATAATGGAAGAAAAGGCAGGTCCAGTGGCAGAGAAGGAGCTGACGGTGACATTAGCACCGCCTACAAAGCATGTGGTGCGCAACCTGGAAATCTTGGAGTATCTGATAGGTACTGTTGCAGGTACGGATAAAATTGCCAAGGTTGCCAAATACACCCTCGATGTAATCAAGAGAATAGTCTCGAGTTGCCCACACAGCATACTGGCTCGGATAGCGTCTCTGATCCCCAAATTCGATGCCAAGGCTACGTACGCGTCCACAAGCTTAAGCACCTACCGTTACATCCTAAGGTTTGGCTACACTCCGTTTGTCCTCTCCAAGCTGTTAGGCAAGCTGCATGCTAGCCTTATTGAGCCCTCTCGAGCTCAAAAGATATGGAACAATGAGGAGTCACTCGGGCAGTTAGTTGATCTCTACTACGGAATATTTGATGAATTAGATACATTGTACCGGTTAAGAATCTGGCAAAACCCTGCACTTTACGACAAAGTGGTCAAACATGAGTGTTGGGCATGGCAGATCTCCATAATGCTCGGGCTTAAGAAGAATTGGCTGAAGTTGCAGCAGACCAAATCTCAGATTACTAAACTGGAGGTGCAGCGTCGCGTTAGTAAGCACGCAATCCAGCTGTCAGCTAACTTACAGAGCGGAGGTGCGAGCCCGGATTCAGTTGTGCGCCAGCAACTGCTGCAGGACCTTAACAAGAACAAAGAAGGTTTGAAGAAGGAAAGAGAAACCGAAAGACAATTGTCGGAATTGCGCCACCGTAAATTGGTCACCTGCCTGGACATTGCTAGATTGTCCTTCGACTGTGCGGCAAATTGCACTGATATTTTCAACATATCTGCCCCGGCGTACAGTTACAGTGTGCTCTCGCTGGGTTCCGGTACAGTGGGCCTTTTCAAAATGTGGATCAATGCAGCGCAGGAACTCTCGGCTCAGTGAGATGTGCCGTGGCTGCAATTCTCAAGATCCTAAAAGGTAATAAATAAGTTTTTTTTTTTTTTTTTTTTTTTTTCCTCTTCGTTTTTGGTTCTTGTTTTCTCGGCATGTATGATTAAAAAGAGTCATTGTGGTTTTGACACCAACGAAACATCAAAGGGTGCGTCTTCGGGTTGACTGAAAGAAAGATAGCTAACACCTTCAATGTCGAGCAAGCCGAAAGTATTGATACCTTACAAGCTTCAATGGGATGTGTCTGACCACATTCCAGAATGGGAACAATTGTCGCAACACGTGGACTTTGTCAGATACAGGATGACGGATGCTGAAGCATTCGAACAGTTCCTGCCAACATCTGGAATTGAAGGACTGTGGGTCACAGACGAGCTATTTTCATGCTTGGGTGGGCCTACCAAGTTTTGGGATTACTATCCCAGTACACTTAAGGTCATGGTGGTTCCTTGGGTTGGATGTGATTTCATCGACGGCCGCCGTTTGCGCGAAGAAAAAGGAGTGATACTTTGCAATATTGGGCCCAATGCAGGTTCTAGTGTGGCAGATTTGGCTGTGCACCTTGTTTTGAGTTGCTTCCGTATGACTACATTTTGGGAGCATTGTTTTCGTTTCGTCGCCAGTGGCAACGTCAATGATACGAGAAAATATCTAGGGAGCAAGGAAAGTGAATGGTGGGATTCTCAAGAAGAACCCTGCAACAGAAATGCAACAGTGAGTAGGGCTTGCTTCCAATTCCCGGCAATGGCTGATATTGCTAATGGCGTTAATCTTTCGCAGAATTTCAAAGTTGGCGGAAAGCTGGTAGACACACCTTCTGGAAAAACATCACTTATTCTTGGCTTTGGTAGCATCGGCCAATCTATAGGCAAACGGTTATCATTGGGCTTTGACATGCGCGTGAAGTACTCCAAGAGGTCAGGTCCCGTTTCTGAGAAGCTGCTGGGTTACAGTGCTGAATTCTGTCCCGACTTGGCTAGCCCAAAAACTTGGCACGATGTCGACGTAGTTGTCTTATCATTGCCAGGCAGTCCTCATACTGACAACTTGATTAACGAGCAAGTCTTGGACATGTGCAAGGACGGCGTAAGGATCGTTAACGTGGGCAGAGGATCTTGTGTAGACGAAGACGCACTCCTGAAAGCGTTGGAATCTGGTAAAGTGAATAGTTGTGGCCTGGATGTGTTCAAGAATGAGACTACCCAAGTGAGGCAGGACTTACTTATGCGATTTGATGTGACAGCATTGCCCCATATTGGAAGCACTGTTGCAAGTCTCATGGAACGTCAAACAGTGATTACGTTACAAAACATCGAGAGCGTCTTAGTTAACGGCGGAACTGGTGTCTTCCCCGTGAACTAAGGGACGAACAGACTAGAGCAATAAAAATATATTCCACGAACCGACACCAACTACTTGTATAGTTCCACTGCACGTACGTATCGATGCTTACTTATTACAAACACATGCAGAGCATGTTGACCTAATCACTTTGCGTATATATATATTTTTTTTTTCTTTCTTTGTCAATACATCATACCCATTCAGCTTCAACTTGAGACTTCTGAAACGTGTAATCTTTACGATTTACTGTTACTATACCGTCTTTTAAGCTGCATTTCCATCTTGCTTTAGTCCTTGTCACTTTGTCATACAGGCAAAGCATCAAGTTTTCATCTGGGCCGTCTTCCTCGCCTTCGGAAATCAAGTAGTCATCATCCGAATCGTCAAGTTCAGAACCAACCTCATCCGTATCCAGTAGTGCACTCCGTTTGGCTTTTTTCTCTTGGATTTTGAGCATCTCAGCAGTATTGCCGTCCGGATACGACAACGTCAATTCTATGTCTTTCCCTTTAGGATCCGCACTAGGCTCCTCCTTCCCATTAGGGGATTCAGACAGCTCTGCCTCAGGTACCACGTTCAGCTGGTCTACTTTACTACCGCTTTCGTTTGAGAAACCCGGCAGCACCAAACCCTGTGAATCCGTACTCAGAGTGTATTCTGAAGGAACGCTGTTTTTGATGTTATTCTCCTCCTCCATGGCGCCACCCAGTGGCTGGCCCACATATTCGGTATCCTGTGGATCCCAACTGAATTTCGTTACTTGAGTCTCCGACAGCTTTACTTGCCAAACTCTCTTCAAGTCTTGCAAAGTCTGTTCATCAATGCCCGCATTTTCAAAATCTTCCCTCACTTCATTAACTACAGAATCCACAATGAGCTCATACACTCTACTCGCTTCAGGATTCGACATACCGCTATAATCAATCCCGCAGCAGCCCTCTAAAGCCTTAATATTGCTTTATTTCGACGAACCATTGCACGGCCCAATTATTCGAATTCTTGTTCAAGTGGAGCTCCTCCGACTGACAATTCGTTCTTATAAAAAACAGGGTAACCCACTTATGCGGGTAACTATATTGAAAGCATATAAACCATTTACTTTATGCAAGCTCTACTAATCATATAGGCAGTTTCTGTCTTCTAATAACTGAATCGAACTGGATCGCCAGTGTATTCGAGAACAAAATACATATTTTGATCAAAATAATAAGAAAATTGAGCATATAAACTATAGTATTTCAAATTCAAAATCGCTAATTTGAGTACGGTGAAATTACCAGTTGTAGCCATACCAAAGATTTATTAAAATTTCATATTCTCAATTGTTTACACTATCTGAAGCATTTTTCTAGCGAAATGCGTGTGTCACAAAAATAAGAGCTAGCTCTCTTTTGCCAGAAAGTATTGCTCCCAGCACTGATAAGCAAAAGAGAACATCTGACTATATCTAATATGTCATTTTCTCATAATCAAACTTGCTTCAAAAATCTTACAAATATTCGAAGATACTACTGAATGTACTTCCAATGATTTGATGGAGAGTTCAGGGATCCCTGTGATTCAAACTCTAATTGAGGTGGGAAATCTAGCTTCTTTTTGGTAAAGTAAACATCGAGCAAATTTCTTGCTTATTTGCAATGCAGGTGGTAATACCAGCGATGCCAAAAACTTCTGAGTAGTGAAACTATGTTGTAAAGAAGAATATTCAAATTATGCATTAATGGTACCGTCAGCTTTTGACAGAAACAGCAAGCTTTAGAAACTTTAAAGTTACAAGAAGCGTTGCACAAGAAACATACATATATATATATGTATGTATATTTTGAAATAGAATAGTATTGCTGAGTTTTTAACAAGATTCGCCCAATCTCAAAACTGAAGAAAAAAAAAGGGTACTTTAATAACACTAAATCTTCTCCTTTAGCATGTATTCCCATTTTTATGCTTCGAGCCCTGATTTTTCAACTCCATATAGTGGGAGTTGCAAGCTTCTCAAGGTTCTCGTTATTTCTTGCATTATTTAAGACCGTTAAAATCATAAAAGTGAGGACATATTTATTCTTCCCTGACCATTACAAAGATCTTATCTAAGAGATCTATTATACTAAAAGAAAGACGATAATCGAAAGTGCTCAACCTGCATATTAATTTAAAGGATCCTTTCCAGAGTCACTAAAGGAATGCAATAAGGCTTCTTTTGGAATTCTGGGGGATGTGAAGAGAATCACCTTCTAGAATTGAGTATTTTGCAGTATGTTATAGCTCCCTTATTTCACTGATATTTCCGCATGCTTTGAAGATTCACTCACGATTCGCATTGTAGATCGATTCCAATGGCGCGAACGAATTTATAAGATAAACGCGGGCTCATGTCAACCCAGAAACGAGATTAAAAGCAAATGAGCCGCTGAAAACTTTTGAACAATTGCTATTGCAAATGAATTCGGTGCCTACCACTCCAGGCCAAATATCAGCAGGATCTCAAAATGAAGATAGATACCCTAACACAGTTGGGGACGATTCAAAGAGACTTGTACATGGATTGGTAAATAGAAGAAGCTCAACACAAAAGAACAATTCGCCTCTCCCGAGGCAAACTAGTCCTATTCTAGATAATATGGATGTGAACAGAATGTTTGAACAGAATAAGGGCCTAGTGAAAATGAACCATTCACCAATCAAAATAGAATTCAGCTCGCCTGACAAGCCTGAGGATATGGGCGTATACCACGGCCCAGTGCCTAAGAGATTGAAATTAGAATTGGCATTAGCACCTAATCTTCCGCAGCCAAGCAATGAGATAGAAACGATCGAAATGATTGAAAGCAGAAGTAGTCCACGGAAAGAATCAGATCAAGTTGAAGTCTCTGAACTTCAAGAGGCAATAAGAGAGTCCAAGGAGGATCGAGATAGCATTACTGATATATCACCAAGTCAAGAGAGAAATGGTAATATATCAGACTTGCATAGATTGACGCCTGTGTATAATGACGATCATGACGATCGCGACGAGGAAAATGCTCAAGTTCACAACCCAGATCATGACACATTCCAAATGATCTCTAGTAGAAATGCAGATCTTGTAGATCAAATTCATGAATTGAACAGGAGCATAAATGAAGTGATCAATAGTTGCGACTCAACTGTGAGTAAATACAGGGAGGAAATCCAATCTTTGACGCATGAATATGAGGCCAAATTGGACGCCAAGGCACAGGAAAGAGCTACTGTAGTGCAAGAGCGCGAAATTTTGCAGGACAGAATGCAGTTACTCAAGCGGCGATTAGAAGAAACGCGAGATGAAGTTAGAATGTTAAGCCAAAACCAATCAATTCTGAAAACCAAATACGAGGCGGCCACCAAGGAAAAAGAAGATTATCTAAACAAATTGAATGAATTGGAAGAAATAAATCTAAATTTAAAATCCGAGGCGACTGCTACCGGCCACAAATTGGATATTTTGGAATCGAATTATCGAAATGCTACTACCAGTGTTAAAAAGCTAGAAGAAGAGAAGGATGACCTGACAGAAAGTAAAAATACTGCCATGGAAAAATTATCAGCTTTAGACAAAGAACTGGCTGCTAAACAAGATGAAACTAATAAGTTAAAGGCCCTGCTAGACGAAAATTTGGCAGCTCAACAGGGTAGTAAGGATGAAAAAATGAGGCAAATAGAGGAATTAACACGAGCAAAGGAAGATTTGGAGTCTAATTTAACCCTTTTGCAAAGAAGATCAGTCGAAGAGAAAGAGAGTTTGGAGTTGAAGCTCAAAGCATGTGAAAAGGAATTAAATAGTGTACGACAAGACGCTGCTATGCACAAACAAAACGAATTAGATTTAAAGGGGAAACTGGACCTTAAGACCGAAGAGTGTCAAAAATGGCAAGCAAGTTGTGAAGATATTAACGATGACGCTGAGATACGTAAAGCTGAAGCGAAGGAATTGTATTCTGACCTTGAAGAACAGAAGGAAATGAGAATCCATTTAGAAACCTCCATAGTGAAATTGGAGGAGCAGGTCAACGATTGGCGCCGCAAATGCGATGAATATTGCAACAACTACGAAAAGCTCGCACTAGAATTGGAAAGCGTTCACTTGAAAAATAGCAACATCGAGGCAGAGCATTTAGCAGAACTAGAGCAGCTTCACGACAATTTGAGCTCATTACAAAATACATTAAAGAAGGATTCGGAGCTGATTTCTCAACTAACTCGCAAGAACGAAACATTAGAAAGTGAGAAGAAGTACTACCATGAATCGCAACAAAACCCACCAAATCTAATAGCATTAAACAAAGAGCTTAGAGATTGGAAAGACAAATACCAAGAAAAAGAATTGGAGGCTAACAAGTCGCTCAAGTTATTGGCGGAAGATCTCTATATTCAGTATTCTTCCAAGCATGAACAAAAGGTCAAGCTGCTCAAGAAAGGCTACGAGACCAAGTTCCAAGGGAAATTGGATAAACTGTTACTACAAAATGAAGGCTTGACGCAAGAGGTCGACCAGTTAAAAGCTCAATTGACCAACGAACGGAGGGAAAAACAGAAATTGATCGGGCTGCTTGAAAGCCACACTTCACCACCAACTGAGTAGTTAATTAACAGTATTATCTGTATATCTATCTTACACAACAACTTACAATTTAAAGGAATTGCTGGTACCAAGACTGTTTAAAGCTCCTTCTGTTTTCTGTATCTTCAGGTGCACACCTGAGTTTGGTGACATTTTGAACGTTCACGAAAACCCGTAGCGCCCCATATTTTTACTCCTAAACTTACAACAAAAACTAGTTTTAACAAAGGCCATTGTACGCTGTCATAGTGCTTATTTGGAGGAAATTGCCGGTTTTTGAGTGTGCGATAGAGCAGTCAAGCTGTTTGTGTTGTTATTGAGTTCGTCGGATTCAAGGTGATAGAATTATTTTGACTACTTGATTGCGTGGTGGAAGTTTCTCAACAGACAGGGCTCTTTGCTCATCAAGAAGGCAGTTTATCTCATTAACGTGATGGAACAGAAGAATAATAGTGGAAGTAACAGCACACTAGAGCTTTTGGCTCAATATAACGATCATCGGTCCCAGAAGGAAAAAGCAATTGAGCACATCGAGGGAATAACAGGAAATGAAGCATACCAATCCAATTATGACGAATTATTGAAGGAGAATGTCTTGTTAAAATTACAGAACAAGCGCCTAGTTTCTGAAGTCGAAACTCTGCATAAAGTGATAGACGCGCTGAAGACTGGAAACCCTATACCATCTGCCTCAACGCTAAGCCAGATCATCGAAAAACAAGACGAGGAGCAACCGAAGGAGCCTATATTGCCCCCCAGGTGTGCAGAAAGGAAGAGAAATGCAAAAAATCTGTTTCTTCCAGTTAGCCCCCTTCCGCATGGCCAAACACCTCAGATTGACGTGACCGATGATGGGAAACTAAATGAGCAACGCGAACTTCCACACATAGATACAGCGCCCTCAATTCTCAATGTCGGTGGTTCAGGGTCAGTGGGTAACAATCCTGCTTCTTCCGCTACATACACGAGTTCCCGGATAACAGTCTCACATCCCACTAGCCCTCGCAGGCCTCTTGTAGAAAATAGAATTCGCTCCCCACAAAGTGCGAACAGAGCTGCAACAGTCATTAACAATCAGTTGCATTCACCAATGAGTTCTGCTCTTGGTGGAGAAACTAGCATTAACTTGACCACAGGCTCTGGGCGTCTGCCCTCGCCTCCTACTGAAATGGAGGAGGAGTTTGGCCTAGTAAAGAAATCCTTCTCCAAATCTACAGATGTGTCGTTGCATGACAAGATCAATGAGTTTTCGCCAGCATCAAAGCAGAATCTGAATAATTTTGCAGAGTATTTGGAGGATACATTCAAGGACGAAGAAGCACAGTCTATTGATACAAATATTGCAGATACCATGATGGAGAGAACCAGTTCAGAAGTTGCAAGAAACAATATGCCACAGCATGCGCCCCCACCGGTGCCACACCCCCAGGAGATAGAGGCCTCTAGCCAGCATTCAACAATACAATTGGGTTCTCCCGTGATGCTAAATCGCAAAGATCAGGTTCACGCGCAGAATAGAGATGGTAGTCAGATGAAGTCGCCTTTAAGCATGTCTTTTGCGAACTCTCGGAGCAGGGATAATGTGTCAGAACAAGCGACGTCAAAAGCGGTATTCGGAGAGACATTATCAGTGAAATCATCTACAACAGCTACATCTACAGCTTCGCATGCAGACACTGGTACTAGGATTAGAAGACCCCATGCAGCAAGTGTTAGCACGGTGGGATCGTCGGCACAAAGCATAGCGTCCGATATTCCTCTTTTCGTTCAACCCGACGAATTTGATACAATTAGAATGGAAGTACTGAGCTCGCTTTTTTTCGAAACTGAGACCACTGATCATCCTAAGATTTTGTTCACTGTCATTGATCGTAGCTCAAATAAAGATATTTTCAAATTTGCGAAGACCGTGAAGAAACTTTATGATCTGGATGGTTATTTAAGACAGCGACTTCCCTCCTCTACATTACCACCCTTACCAGATAGACAAACATTCGACACGTTAATGCCAGTAAAAGTTGATAGCAGACGTGAAAAATTGAACCATTATTTTACTGCTTTGTTTAAAATCCTTGAACTGGCTCCTGTATTGAATTTGAGGGTTGCACAATTTATGAGTACGGACACAGTCATGAATCCTGTCATGGTGGGTGATACAGCCAAAGAAGGCTCTTTATTGATGAGAAGAGCAAAAACATTGGGTAATGTAAGCAATTGGAGAGTACGCTACGGTGTGCTTCGTGGAGAAATTTTGCAGCTATTCGACAGAGATCAGTTGGCAGAGAGTATCAATCTCAAACAGTCCAATATCGAGCTTCTACCTAACCTTCCAGAAGACAGGTTTGGAACTAAAAACGGTTTTCTTGTTAATGAACATAAGAAAAGTGGTTTATCAAGTACCATCAAATACTATTTGTGCGCAGAAACTTCTAAGGAAAGAGAACTATGGGTCACAGCTGTTAGTGAATATGCCATGAGTCCGATCCCGTTACCCTCTTTATCGTCGGGTCCAACAGCGACATCGTCCAGCCCAGCTACGACATCGGCGGGTCCGACTGTGACCTCAGCAGCTGCTGTAGAAGATGCTACCTCCTCATTAGCTAATAAGTCCGAATATTCTGTTGACCAGATATATGTGACTGATTTAACCGAACCTCGTGTGATCTCCAGCAGTACTGAAAGCACTCTCTCATCGCCACGCATTACAAACGACCCAGGAGATGAAGACAAAGAAACCAGAAGACTCAAAATGAGAAGTTTCTTTCCATTTAAAAAGCTCACTTCGAATGCTTTTGGAATGGGTTCGGATGATACAGAAACGATGGCTTCTCAGGACTCTGAGCCTAAATATTCGGATAATTCAATCGCTAAATCTCTGGAGACACTGAATTTGCTGGAACCCACACCAACAGCCGTTTTTGGAAGTCCGTTAGACAAGTGTCTTCAACTAAGTTCTCATACCTATCAAAACAAGTACGACATACCAAGTGTTGTGTACCGGTGTCTCGAATTCTTATACAAGAATCGTGGTATTCAAGAAGAGGGTATATTTCGTTTGAGTGGGTCGAGTGCACTGATAAAATCCTTACAAGAACAATTCGACAAAGAATATGACATGGATCTTTGTACGTACAATGAGAAGGTGGCAGATGGAACCGGCGGTTCTAATTCACAAGGAATGTACATTGATGTCAATACCGTTAGCGGTCTTTTAAAACTATACCTGCGAAAGCTTCCACACATGATTTTTGGAGAAGAGCAGTACCCGATGTTTAAAAAAGTGGTTGACGAAAACCATGACAATCCCGCACAGGTGGCTCTCGAATTTAGAAACTTGATAAAAAGCGACGTTGTGTCAGCAGCCAATATATCACTAATGTATGCGCTTTTCGAACTGCTGGTAAGGATCAACGAAAACAATCGCGCCAACAAAATGAACCTGCGTAATCTTTGCATAGTATTTTCACCCACGCTCAATATCCCTGTGACAATTCTTCAACCCTTTATTATTGATTTCAGCTGCATTTTCCAAGACGGCCAGCCTGTGGAACAACACCTGAGAGAAAAGATAGATCTCCATATACCAGGAGTATGATATATGTCCTGTTGAGCCGTGTATGTAATATTTTTGATCAGAAGTTGGAATTGCCATCATTATACTGATTCAAACCGTTTTTTCTCTTGTCATAAATATATTCTATGTAAACGAACCGCGGGATCTTGATCTTTTATAATGCTAGTTCTTGAGTAGATTCTCTTTTCCTCAGGACGTTTTCAATAAACGATTCCCCTGCCTTGTAAGACGATCTCACTAGTGGACCGGATGCACAGTAAAGGAACCCAAGTTCCAACGCCTTCTGTTTCCATAACTCGAATTTCTCTGGGCTGACATACTCGACAACTTTCATATGTCTCTTGGTAGGCCTCATATACTGGCCAAAGGTGACCACATCACACTTAATTTCACGCAGGTCTTTCAAAGTTTGTAGAACTTGTTCATCTGTCTCCCCTAATCCAAGCATGAGTGAAGTCTTTGTGATCAAGGTGGGCACGGTCTCCTTTGCTCTTTTCAGCACGCTAAGCGACTGCTTGTAAGTTGCTCTTCTGTCTCTGACGTGAGGGGTCAAGCTCTCGACGGTTTCTAAATTGTGAGCGTAAACATCCAGCCCACTGCGGGCCATAACGTCAACTGCACCAAAATCGCCTCTGAAATCACCCGCCAAAGTTTCGACCAACGTGTTGGGTGCCTTTTCTTTTATCTTTCTTACAGTTTCTGCTAGATGGTGACAGCCACCGTCAATTAAATCATCTCTATCCACAGTAGTCAAAACCACATACCCAAGACCCCAACGAGAAATCGCCTCAGCTGTGTTCTCGGGTTCCATAGGATCGGGTTTGCTGGGTCTTCTGTTGGTTTTTACTGAACAAAATCTACAACCACGAGTACAAGTGTCGCCCAGTAGCATGATCGTGGCAGTAGCTTTACTTTTGTCTCCCCCACCCCAGCACTCACCAATGTTTGGGCATCTTGCTTCCTCGCAAACAGTACTCAATTTCAGATCTTTGATGTCTTCTTTCAACTTATGGAAGCTGGATCCCTTGGGAATAGGTCTTTTCAGCCATTTTGGCAATCTTTGTGACTCTTCAGCATTGTTTCTTGCTCTCTCCAACGGATCCAGTAAAACCTCTGCTGCCCTTCCTGAAACGAAATCCTCAAATGATGGACCCTTGTTCAAAGAATCTGTGAAGACAGTAGCCCTTCTTCTCCTAGGCTTCGTGGGTGTTGTTGGATTTGTTCTAGTAGTAGAGATGAGCCGACGACCTAAAACAATATCAACGCTGCTCAACCTGGCTCTAATCATACTGGAAAAATGAAGGTTTCGATCTCCTAACGTACGCAACAAGGGCAAATACAACTAGGTTAGGTCAAAAGATTGCTATAATCCTTTTATGTAATTTTTCCCTGCTAAATTCAAGAGGTCAATTTTATCATTTGCCGAAGTCGACTTTTTCATTAGTTAACCGAAGGAAGCCCGAAGTTTTTAAGATGGGCAAGGAAGTACTACAGTCTCTATCAATGCATATTCGTCCTCCTTATCATCGTAGAATATCATATAAATAAGAATTTTTATGACTTTTTTTGTTATTAAAAATATGTAACCATCATTCGTCTTAGTAATACTCTGAGGATTTGGTAACTATTCACCACTTTGTCCCGCTTCGAGTAGTATGTTTTCTGGTCGAGATATGTGAAACCATGGATATGTCGCTGTCGTCTAGATTTGAGGGGTTAGCTGACCTTGTAGAGCGTAAATGCTGAGTAGTCGTCTTGGAAGGTATTTTGTATTTACCCTGTACAGAATTTTGTATGGTCTGTGCAGACTCTTGCTTTGGCTCAATGATTTCGAGCGTCTCTAGATGCCTCGAAATATCGTCAATAGTAATATCCTCGACGGTACGATTGAATGTCTTATTAAGCTCCTCATCGTAGACGTAATCCTCATCCTCATTCTCGTCTTCGCTTGGGATTTCTTCCTGAACGAAAGGAACTGTTTCCGAGGCACCAATCCCTTCAATACGCCTACGGACGTGTTCGTCTGCAGCAGGAGTAACTAGTGGTTCTATAACAGGTTTATCCACGGGGTTCACTTCTTTCAGAATATCTTTTGGTTTTTCCTTTGCAGGTTCCCTTACGATCTCCTTAGCGGGCTCTCTCGCCTTTACTTGTGACCTGGTATATCTTTGCGTAATTGCTAGTCTCTTCGTCGATTGCGGTTCCTCGAACAAGTTTCTAAACTCCGGAATCATGGCCCTGCCCAACTTTATCACTTCTTCCGCCCATATTCTAATTACGTCGCGAGCTTTCTTTGTCTTGTAAGGTTTCCAATTGGGTTTGCAACCGCGTACAATTTCTTTGACCACATGCTCAGATCCCCATTCTTTAATCCAGTTTTGATTCTGCAAGCCTATTAAATGTGCAAACACTCCCGATGCGAGCGCTTTATCGGAGTAACCACCTTCTAAGACCGAGAGGACTTTACCGTGGCAATGCATCTGAGCCAGTTTGAGAGCATCTTTTGTGAAAGTGGTATAAAAGCTAGTGGGAACATTCATGCCATGTCTCTGCATACTAGTCTGTTCGAATTCGCTCGCATCAAAGCCTGCACTAATCACAACCAGACCTTTGAATGGCTTATTAAGAGCACCCATCTCTAGCTTGCCCTGTTTGAAAAATTCATCGGCTTTCATGAATAAGGTCCTGTATTTTGTATGATATAGTCGTTGGAACTCCTCCTCCGTTTCCCACGGCGACAAATGAATATTCCAAATGTTTAGATCATGTCCACCCATAATGCAAGTGGACGCATTCTTTATATTTTCTTTCGTGGCATATCCACTTTCTGTTGGGAACGAGTTGATATCATGCATAGAGAAATAACCCACACGAGGAAATTCTGCGAATTTCTTACCAAACTCATCATAACCTGGAGAATCGTCATCTTCCTCGTCTGGCCTAAAGCCAGCCCTTTTCCAACAAATATCTTGAGTACCATCACCATGGTGCAAATCAAAATCAAGAACGGCAGCATGTGTCACACCGTAACGATCCTTAGCATATTCAATAGCTACATGTGCATTGTTCAACAGGCAAAACCCAGAAGGCGTTCCCACATGGCAATGGTGACCTGGGGGTCTTAGTGCTACAAATGCCCTGTTGCTAACATGTTCTGGTGAAGGTCCTTCAAAAAGTGAATCAACTGCAGTTTCCAGAGCCCCAAGAGAACCTTGCAGCGCTTCGATGGTTCTGGAGCTCAAGTAGATATCACCAGCATTCCATGAATCTGGCACCTCAATTTCATGGGCCGCTAATTTGGCATCTGCATCCTTGCAAAGCCTTAGCAGTTCCGGTGGCCAGTCCCTGCCATGCACTTTGAGCACATGCGGCGAAAGCAAAGATGCCTTGTGCGTGTCACTTGATTTCAACGTATAGAGAGCCGGGTACATGGTAATAGCTGCAGAGAGTCCTAAGGAACTGGCGAGCAATCTTTCAGGTCTCTCAACTACTGTCTTGCGATACGACTTGCTGACCCAATCTCGACCGAACGAGTGTTCTAGAGAGTACGGCGAAAGGACGATAACTGCTTTAGCAGATTCAGGAATCTGCGAAGCTGCCCTTGCCGCAGATATTACATTGGGGTTATTCTGCACGAATAGCTGAAACTGCTTGTAAAAATTGTCTAGAGGATCTTGCATTAGGTTGCAGGGAAGAAGATATATTAATGGGATCAGAACCAAGTGATAATGCAAGCACCACTAAATCCAGTCTCCTTTGTCTCCGTAGCGAGCTTTATCAATCGAAGAGAGAGAATAGTAGCAGGGAGAATACTTCTATTTTTTGGACAACTCGACTCTTTTTGTTTGCTGTCTTGTCCCTTTAAGAATAACATAAACAAAACCTCCACAACAACATACGGCAGCCAAAACGGACTTGTCGATAACTGCAGGGAACTACCAGCGATCCCTAGACCTTAAAATAGTTATTATTCTTTAATCAGGAAAACTATTTCCCTTTGCTTCTCTGCAGTGCTTGTGTGGCTTCTTCAGAATTTTTGACGCTTAGAGAACAACTGTGCCTCGAACGGATCACTAACAAAAAGGCTAACTTAAGCATAAAGGAACATCATTGATTTTGAATTGGATCAAAACGAATAATATGTATTCAAACGGCTCCCAAGGAAGGTATACGAGGCCTGCGGCACCTCCACCAGGCGCCGGTGGTAGATACCATAGACCTCCAGTGCCGCCACCAGGATATGGCGGAGAGTATCATAGACCAGCTTGTCCTCCACCGGGAGCGGGCGGAGCATCTTATTCAAGGCCAGCAGCACCTCCGCCTTCAGGTGGGTATAGGAGTGGCGATGGCCACGTGGAGGGGCCCCAGAGGTATGACAGGCCGCCAGCAAACTTGCCACCACCACCTTCACAGATGCAGAGCATCCAAGGCACTAGCAATGGTTATCAGTACTCCATGTGTAATGGTAAGCGAAAGGCGTTAATTATTGGGATCAATTACAATGGAACACAGAACCAATTACGTGGATGTATTAATGATGCGCATAGCATCTTCAATTTCCTGACGTCAAGGTACGGGTGTCATCCGGACGACATTGTACTGTTGACAGATGACCAGACAGATATGGTGCGTGTTCCCACCCGGAATAACATGTTGAGGGCGATGCAATGGCTTGTGAAAGATGCGCAGCCCAATGATTCGCTATTTTTACATTATTCTGGCCATGGAGGGCAGACCAAGGATCTAGATGGCGACGAAGTGGATGGCATGGACGATGTCATCTATCCTGTTGATTTTGAAGTAGCAGGACATATTGTAGATGATGACATGCACGACATTTTGGTTAAACCGCTATTGCCTGGTGTGCGGCTGACAGCTTTGTTCGACTCCTGTCACTCTGGTACCGTACTGGACTTGCCATACACTTACTCAACCAAGGGCGTTATCAAAGAACCTAATATCTGGAAGGATGTCGGCCAGGACGGCTTGCAAGTAGTCATGGGTTATGCTACAGGCAACACAGGGGCAATGTTTGGGTCCCTCGGGAATATAGCCTCGTCTGTAAGAAATAGGATGGGAGGATCCCGCAGCCGCGAGGAAATTATACAAATGAAATTCTCTCCAGCTGATGTCGTCATGCTCTCTGGATCCAAGGATAATCAAACCTCTGCAGACGCCAACGAAGGAGGCCAAGCCGCGGGTGCCATGTCTTATTCATTTATAAAAGTGCTCTCGTTACAACCACAACAGACTTACTTGTCTCTGCTGAACAACATGAGAGCCGAGTTGGCTGGCAAATACACACAGAGACCTCAACTTTCATCATCTCATCCGATCGATGTGAACTTGCAGTTTATTATGTAGAGGAAACTACTAAAAAGAAATGAAAACAATCAAAAACAAAGGTAAACAGCGATTTGAAAAAAGATGATATTTACTTATTCATTTATTCTGCGTTCTCCTTCTGCTCTTCCTTCTCTTTGGCCCTCTTGGCCTCTAAAGCTTCTTTGATCTGCTGCTCTTTGGCAGCATAATCAGTCTCGAGCTGCGCAAGCTGCTTTTCCACTTTTTCGATGTTCTTGTCAGTCTCTTCGTCTTGCTGAGACAAGTATGACTCTCTCTTCTCCTTCAATTGTTTGACAGTAGTTTCCACCTGTTCTTGGGAAATAGGCACAGTAACTTCCAACTCAGCAAGCGCAGCAATCAGTGTGGGTTCTAACGTAAAATCGTGAGAGTGGCCGTTGGTCTGTTGGTGCTGCTGTTGCTTTTTCTTGTGCTTCTTCGATTTGGAAGGGGCAGTGTTGGTAAATTCCTCCTTCTTGTTTACGAGCACTAGGTCTGCGTCTTCCACCTTTTTGACTGGCTCAGGCTTAGTGGCGCTCTCAAATAGATCTCTCTTGGGTTTTTCGAAGGTTGGGTCTAAGACCAGAAGGGCATTTTCGATAGCACCGATTTCGGCAGAGAAGGCGGGCAATTTAGCGTGAGTCAAAGCCTCTTGCAATTTGCCCATTTTCTCATCCTTCTCTTCGAGCAATTTGGAGAGTTTCTGATCCTCTTCACGTTTCAAACGTTCCTTCTCAAGCTTCTGCTTGTAGGCCTTGAACTCGCCATCAAAGTCTGCTCTGATCTTTTTGATCTGGGCGTAGATCTCGTCACGTTTCTTATAAAGCGCGGTACGCTTATTGAACAGACCTTGACGCTTGTCGTAAACACCTTGGGTTTTGGCCTGCAATGAGTTCAATTTCTCCTGTGTCTCTTCAAATTTGGTAGACACTTCACGTGGATTCAATTGGTTCAACTCCTCCTTCAATGAGGTAATCTGGGCCTTGTCGCTGTCAATAGATTTCTTGATTGGTTCCACGGCAACCAGGTCCTTGTTCAACTTGTTCAAACCTTGCATCTCCTTGACGAGGCGTTTTTCATCCACCAAGGTGAGATCACCAGAGGATATAGCCTCTTCAATCTCATTTATCCTCTGCTTCACCTCAGCAGTGGTAGAGTACTTAGCTTTACGACCAAGCTTCTCATTAACCTCTGCAGTCTTGCGCTTGATGTTTCCGTCCAATTGCTTGACTTTCTCATGTATGGCATTTCTGCGGTTCTTGAGATCCGCCTGCGTCTTGATGATCTCCTTTGTTTGCTCTTGCAACTTCTTTCTCTCATTTTGAGTCACGTCAGACACCTGATTCTGGTCGATCTGCTTGCGCAAAGCTGAGATTTCGCCGTCAATCTTCTTCAACTGGGTATTGAATGTCTCGAGCTTTTTGTCCCTGACGGCAACGTCTGGTCTTTTAAATCTGGCTTGAGACATGATTACTGGTTGGACGCGGGGTCAATTACAATTCAATCTCTGGACAAGCAATGGACTAAACAAGCCAAAACTAGTACAATTGCAGACACTGGTGTAGAATCTCTTGCAAATCGATCTTTTTCAGTGAGTTGGCTTTTTGAAAAAATTGAAATTTTTTCAGGCGTTGACGTTCTTCCTCAAGGAAAAATAAACAAAGAAAATACGAAAAAAAACTAAAATAAGAGACCTGCAAAGTATGACAAGAGCGATTTTCTTTGTTTAAGTACTACAAATTTTATTTATACTGCTAGCAAAGCGGTTTATCTGAAGTAAATTTTACATCTTGGAAAATTGCAGGGAGGAATTAAAAAACTCGAAGGCGAGATGTCTTCGTTGAGAAGAAAAGGCAAGGGACAGTGTTCGAGCACATCGTCTAGTAAAATTTTCTACGCATCAAAATACAGCTTCACAGAAGCGCACCGTATTGGAACAAAGGATATATTATTAGGACTTTTGTTAGAGGCAAGATTAATTTACCAAGCCAAAACTCTTTTTTTTTTTCCTCATAGTAACACAACAATCACTATACATCAAAAACCTCTTCTTGCCTCCTTAAATGGTTTGCTAGCCAGATAGATTGGGTTTCATACTAACCATTGTTTCAAGCTTTAATTGCCGAATATATAGAACATTTAATCATTTAAAACGAGGGAGAAATAGTGTTTTCTCAACAATGAAAAGTTGATAACTCAGAATGATAATTAAACTTTTATGCATAAGACTCGAAGCTTTTACCAAAAGCAATTTCGAGAGTGCTCGACCCCATATACTAGCATTCTCAAATTGAACTTGTAAAATAATAAAAAATATGACCCAGCAGTTTTCAAAACTGGTAGAAGGCCTGGATGCTCAAGAGATTTTTAATGAGTTTCCAGAGGTAATCCCAGCTCAAAAAAGACCCAACACTCAGTCAAGTACGTCATCTAGTGAGGATGTGACGGACACGGTATTTTCTGGTCATGATGAGGAGCAGATTAAGCTAATGAACGAAAATTGTATTGTTTTGGATTGGAATGATACGGCTGTTGGTGCAGGGACCAAAAAATTATGCCATTTGATGAAGAATATCGAAAAAGGTTTGCTCCATCGTGCTTTCTCCGTGTTCATCTTTAACAACAAGGGTGAATTGCTATTGCAACAGAGAGCTGTGGAAAAGATTACTTTCCCTGACTTATGGACTAACACTTGTTGCTCTCATCCCCTGTGCATCGATGACGAGCTGGGCCTCGATGGCAGTCTACAAGCTAAAGTGGATGGTGCGAAGACCGCAGCAGTCAGGAAATTGGAGCAGGAACTGGGAATTCCTCAGCAGCAGACGAAGAAAAGAGGCGAATTCCATTTCTTGAATAGAATTCACTACATGGCTGCGAGTAACGAGCCGTGGGGAGAACATGAAATAGATTACATCTTTTTTTACAAATTGAACAAGAATCAGGATTTGACGGTGCAACCAAACCCGAACGAGGTGAAGGACTACAGATGGGTTGATGCTCAGGCTTTGAAGGAGATGTTTGCGAATCCGGAGTATAAATTTACTCCCTGGTTCAAGCTCATTTGCGAAAGTTATTTGTTTGCTTGGTGGGGTCAGCTGGAGGACTTGTCGAGTGTCGAGAATGATCCCAACATTCACAGGTTACTGTGACGGTGACGGTGAAAGGACTCAAAAAACCACAGACGATACTTTTTATACTAAAATTACTAACAAGCCGATTAATGTGTAATTATTTATTTAATTCCACCAGCATATGGATTACAGGCCAGCCATGTGTATTAAATTATAACGTATGTTTACAAATTTAAAAAAAAAAAAAAGAAAATGTTAATGATTAAGCGTTAATAACAGCATTGATTAACAGGGCGGTTGCTACGCTGACGTTAAGTGAGTCCACCGGACCTCTCTCACCTTCCCTGCAGAACGGAATCTCAACAAAGAAATCGCTTCTCATCCTAAGATTAGTCCTTACGCCGTTGCCCTCGTTACCTACAACCAAAATAACAGGCGTTTTTTCGCACAAGCCGTTCATATCATTTAAAGCTAAGAGTTTTCCGCTCATATATTTTTTGTCCTTGCTATTAAAGTCAGTCAAACTACTGGTAATAAAAGTCCATCCTCCTTCCTCTTGCGATTTAGTGAAAAATGACAAGGGTTTCTCAACATGGAATATAGGCAATAACTCTACAGCTCCACTGCTGGTTTTGGAGACGGTAGGAGACAATGGGGCACAGTTTTTCCTTGACATAACCACAAAATCGGCTCCCAGAAAGTAGGCACTTCTAATGATGGCGCCAATGTTATGAGGGTCCATCACTTCATCCAAATAAACGCCCAACGGGAACTTTTTATTTTCTCTGATGCCATACTTCAGTTCCAAACTGGTGCGGTCGTTTTCAAACAGTATCTCGTCAAATTGTACCGCTGCCGTTTCTGGATCGCAAGATTTGAGGTGCGAAATTTCAACAGGTTGTAATGGCTTTGTCTCTAGAGCAACATTGTTGTGCACAGCATAATTGGTAATTAAGTTTAGACGATGTTTGTCGGTCTCGATCATTTGTACATCACGTTTTTTAGCTAAATACAGTAGCTGCGAGTCCAACGGACCGTGATGCAGTAGTCTCGAGAAGTACTCTCGTTTATCTCCTTGCAATGCTGCTAGAACTCCATTGGTACCGTAAACGTACTCCATTAGTGGATTGGCGCGGAGGCCCTGTGTGGCGCTACGTTTTTCATACTTTTGAGTGTGATCTGCTCTATCACGTTTCATCTGGCGTTTATCGTCCTCCAATCTTTTCTCATAGGCTGCCCGCTTACCAAAAGGATCACGCTTCTCTTGCTGCTTTTGACTAGCATGGACATGTGCGTACTTCCTTTTGAACCACGACTCTTTATCTTCTCCAGCTTTTTCCCAGGCCTTCTGTCTAGCAAACTGGGGTATGTTCCTGTCAACTTTGACACCACTGATTCTGCTTCTTTTAGATGCACTAGCTAATCCTCGTTTAATCACATTAAGGGAAAACATACTATGGAGTATTCCTAACTATTTTTACTTATCCATAGTGGCAAGTCCATCCCATCTCATCTTGAAGTGAAAAATTTCTACAACTTGAAAAACTCACAGGTAGAAAAGTGATTCACCATTTGTAATCAAGATTTATAACATAAAAGATTCAGTAGCGCCCGATGATAGGAGAACACAAGGCCCTTGTCAAGAGGATTACCAACGAGACCAAAATTCAGATTGCCATCTCGCTAAATGGTGGCCATATAGAACTTCCAGAATCGATATTGGACAAAAATCCAACACGGCAAAATAGCATAGCTACACAGACCACCACTTCCCAGGTGATTGATATTCATACCGGTGTTGGATTCCTGGATCATATGATTCATGCCCTAGCGAAGCATTCGGGTTGGTCTTTAATAGTTGAATGCATTGGTGATTTGCATATTGATGACCACCACACCACTGAGGATTGTGGCATTGCTCTCGGCGAAGCATTCAAACAAGCCCTTGGCCAAGTCCGTGGCGTGAAAAGATTCGGTTGTGGATTTGCGCCCTTGGATGAAGCGTTATCGCGTGCTGTCGTTGACTTGTCCAATAGACCTTATGCAGTGATTGACCTTGGTTTGAAAAGGGAGAAAATTGGAGACTTATCCTGCGAAATGATACCTCATTTTCTCGAGAGTTTCATTGAAGCTGCCAGGCTGACGGTCCATATTGACTGCCTCAGAGGCTTTAATGACCACCACAGAAGTGAAAGTGCCTTTAAGGCACTGGCCGTAGCTATCAGAGAAGCTACTGCTCCAAATGGTACCAATGACGTCCCTTCAACAAAGGGCGTGCTCATGTAGATTTCCTTTTCTTTCCCTTTTTCCCCTCTCTATTGATTCTTTGAATTTTTATTTATTTACACGCAACTATAGAATGTCCTATATCTTATTTTCGTCATTTGTCAAAGTTGGTCAAAATGCTCAATAGCTCTTCTGCATGCTTTGTTGAATCCTCTGCACGGACGGCAGGATACCTGCCGCCAACCTTCAATGGGCGTTGCTGGTAGTTCCTACCCGACATTTGAAGCTTGGCGCGGGGACTCAGGCCACTGACGACCTTAGCTTTGAGAATTACTTTTCCATTATCTTCTACAGCAGCCTGCTGAACTTCAAAAGGGAATATCAATTCCCGAACGAAGTCACCCATGTTGTAATCCACTTGGGAGGTCATAGGGGAAGAGGAACTCGCATTGGCCACGAATCCTCCAATGGCGGCCAGCCGATCATTGCCGTCAACGTTCAAGAACCTACCTGGAACTATTGTCTTGCTCACCACCCCATTAGGAGAGTTTCTGAGCTTTCCGGGAAGATTGTAGGTGAGACCACCTGTTCCCACAACTTTCTGCATGGTGGACTTATTCATGCGTCTAGTAGTGTCCGCTTTGCGACCAAAGCCCCCTTCCGCCAGGAATTGCACGGCAAGATCGTGTAAATCCTTGGGAGTAAACCCCTTAGTCCTGAGAGCTTCTGGATCTTTCATAACTAGCCATTGTTTGAATTGGCTGCGTAGAGCCTTGATGGCTGGCAATTTAGTTTGAACATCCTTTTGCGAAGTGGCATTTCCAGAAGTGATATTTAAGAAAGACGACAGTGGTGCCAATTGATCTGCGTGTGAGCTGGACCCTTCAAAAAGCGGGTTTGCCTTACCTGGGTTATATTTAGGAGCCAGACCCATCTCCTGAAACCGAAGTCTGTTCCATTGCGTGCCACCATTGGGCTCGAATGTGGTGATACGCTCTAAAGTGTCCAGGTCATTGTATATCAAGTAGCGGGATTTCACTTTTGAGGGGATAGAAGATTTTAAACCCCATTCTTGGCGTTCCAAAGCGGCAGGTTTAGTTTCAATTATTTGGTGCGTGGGATGGTAGCGAGGGCCGGCTTGGACCAGAGGCATGTCATTGCGAGGAACCTGAGCCAATCGCGAATTTTTGACGAGCTGCGCAAGACGCGCAGATGACAGAGACATGGTATTAGCGAATATCAAGAGCGGCTTTGCTACCAATGACGAATTTCACTACTTACCAATCATTTAGCTTTTCACCCATCTTCCTGGCCCATCTGACTAGAAGTGAAAAAAAACATAGAAGACAAAGTCGTTTCTAGTGATAAGATAACAAGAAGCTATATCGATTCCGAAGGATATGCGTCAGTGCAATAGTATCACTTCTAGTCTCGCAAAATGACCCCCGGTTTGCCCTTCACATCAATAATTCTTATCTATATCCGATGCTTTAGTATATTCCTGCACATAGGCTACCAAAGAAAAACCTCTTGCTTCGTCTTACATGAGTAGTCTGATAGCTAATTCTAATAGTCCAAAACCATGCCTCCTTCTGGACCTGATTTACTGCTATACATCAAGATATGGGGATTTAACACCATAGCCCTGACATGGGGCAATGAGTTAGGAAGTGATTTACATCCCTCTGATCTTGCCGTAAATCTTTGATCAAAAACTACCGGAGAATAAAAAGTTGCTAAGATGTTATCGCAATAAGTGAAACTAGGTGCGACATAGTCGTTTCCTAAGAAATGGAGGCGTCCCATTTTTCTTGTAGAATCTCGGCACCGAACAAGTCCACTCTTCGACTTGCATTCTCCTGGCCGTTTTTGATTTCTCTCAATACCTCTAGTACGCCTTTACTTCAGCCACACAGGCTGTGGATCTACTCCATTTGGTCTAATATTTTCTTGCCATTCCATACCATTCTACATGGTTTATTCTAAACCTGTCACTTCAGGGTACAGTTGCACTTTTCACAAGGGGGGGGGGGGGGGCTTATGACGCCGTCGCGGCGTCAGTAAATCAAAAAGTCAGAAAATCTTCACATAAAAAAAGTATAAAAATAGGTGGTCTTCATCGAGTTGGAGTCTCAAGTTCCTAAGTAGCCCAGAGTGAGTATTTATCGAAAATGCCAAATATGTCATACCATGCACCTTATTTGAGTTTCTTTGACGCTGTTAATAATGAGGTAAATGATTTTAACAAGGCTTTGGGAAATCATGGTAATAATGATCATGTACCCAGGCACCATGTACATGCCAGAGGCCACCACCGGAAAGGCGGAAGACACGGGAGAAAAGCCAGTGACCGCGAAATGCATAAGAAGCATGCTGAGGGTCATGGCGAAGGGCGCGGCGGGTTAACTGCTGATCTGGACAACTGGTTCGGCGATGACGAGTGGTCTCTCCTTCCTAGCGACGACCTTGATGCTGCAGTCATTACACCCCCTGTTGATCTTCTGGAACATGACAGTAGTTACGAGCTGAATGTTACTATACCAGGTGTCAAAGACAAGAAGTCGATCAATGTGGAGTACCACAAGGAGAAAAATCAGATAATTATATTCGGCGAGGTCCCCTCAGTGATAACCAAGGAAAATAAGGACAAGGTCAAAGTTCAGGAAGTCGTATCTGGTAGTTTCAAGCGTGTTATTTCCCTACCTGGGTACCCTGGCATAGATGCAGACAACATCAAGGCAGATTACTCCAGCGGCGTGTTGTCCTTAGATATACCCAAGCTGAAGCCTGCTGAGCCGAACGACAGCGTTCAGAAAATTCCAGTTTCTTCCCAGGATTCTTGGCGTGAATAAATGAGCAGTGTCTGCTCAACCAAGCATGATGGTACGACCTCGTTGTAAGCATCTTTCGTGGGTAAATAAGCACAATTTCTAGTCACTCTTTTTGTTCTTTCAGTATGTAGTTTTTATAATATGTAGAGTAAAAAAATAGAAAACCCTTTCAATATGTGATGCTTCTCTCGAAGCAGTTCTATGATGTATTGCGCATGCGCAATGGAAGAGCAGTAATTCACTTGAACTGCAGTATATATCCAAGAGCGGGTATGAGCCTCTTGTTTACACATTGAAAGTGTTTTCTCAGATGCTTTCTACATCCATTAAGCCTCTCCTTTCTTATCCCTATATTTTTGCCAATAATTGTAAAATAAAAATATCATTTTCGTGTTTATATCACGGTTATTAGATGTTTGTTCCTAAAGCAACATTTAGTGGGAACTAGTTACTGGGACATACTCTGGACTTATTCGCCCAACAGCCGCATGTCTTTGCTGCGGCCGTCTGCATCTGATATGTTGTTCTGCATAGAAAATCTAGCAAAATAAATTTTCTCAAGAGAATAACATTATTAGTCGATTGTTAGTGCTCCATTTTAAATTCTACCAACATATTACTCAAGAAACTGCACATTTATCTGTATTCTTTTTTTTTGTTTCTACTATTTTGATATTTAAGACGGCGACACTGAGCGCACGACTCAGCCAGCTCTTGCAGTAAAAATGATCTATATCCACAAGTTAACCTCCGTTGTAATTTCCATGAGCACTATTGCCCCTGTGCTCGCATTTTGTATAAATTTTGCCCTTGTAAATAAAAGCGCAGTTCTCGATTGGCAAAGGCCTCCAAGGCTCGCCTTTGTTAACACTACTCGGAATTTATCAGCCTCAGTCTAGTATTAAAAGATGTAGGCAATAAACTCCAGCAATGTCCTCGCTGGCTATCCCTCAAAGCTACACTGTCGCGAGCATCTGCGCTGTATTTGCATTCTACATGAACTACGAGGCACATTACGTAAGAACAGACCTAATTTCCAAACGCTAGGATAATACCCTAATAGGTGTAGAAGTACCCTAAACCCCATGCCCTAAGGGCAGACTTCCGTGCGGGGTGACACAAAATTTTTCATCGGCAGAACAAGAAACGTGATTTTCCTAGAGTAAAAAGAAGAGAGTATATGAGCAACATGCCTCTATTACAACTTAACCACACCAACTCTCTTTCACTAACTAAAGCACAATATTTGCTCGCATCATATTATGGCAGATTTGACTAATCAAGTGGGTAATTTAAATATCGACGAAAATGCTTCTTCATATGTCCCTCCTCATTTAAGAAACAGCGGTGGGAGACGCCCCAGAAACAACGACGGTGGTGATGGAGCCGGCTACAGCAACAAAGGAAGCTTCTTTGGCCGTGGTGGCGGTCGTGGCCGTGGCGGGGGCGGTGGCTTCAGAGGTGGCAGTGGAGCCGGCAGCGGTTTCAGACCAGCAGGTACTGGTAGATGGGTCAACGGAAAACATGTGCCCGCTCCTCGTAATGAGAAGTTGGAGGTGCAATTATTTGGTGTGGCTGGGGATCCTAATATTCAATCTTCTGGTATCAATTTTGACAACTACGACGACATTCCCGTCGAGGCTTCTGGTGACAACGTCCCAGAACCGGTGACCGAGTTCACAAGTCCTCCATTGGATGAATTGTTGCTTGAGAACATCAAGTTCGCACATTTTACCAAGCCTACTCCAGTGCAAAAGTACTCGATCCCCATCGTCGCTAATAAGAGAGATCTAATGGCATGTGCACAGACTGGTTCGGGTAAAACTGGTGGGTTCTTGTTCCCGGTCTTGTCGGAATCTTTTGGCACTGGACCTTCTGAAGTTCCAGAGAGCGCTAGGGGCTCTTATATGAGAAAGGCCTTCCCAACTGCTGTCGTGTTGGCTCCCACAAGAGAACTGGCTACTCAGATTTTTGATGAGGCCAAGAAGTTCACCTACAGGTCTTGGGTGAGGCCTACTGTTGTCTACGGTGGTAGTGATGTGGGTGCCCAGATGAGAGATTTGGATCGCGGATGCGATCTGCTGGTGGCCACCCCAGGCCGTTTAAATGATCTTTTGGAGCGTGGCAAAATCTCTTTGGTGAAAGTCAAGTACTTGGTTCTTGATGAAGCTGATAGAATGTTGGATATGGGTTTCGAACCTCAAATCAGGCACATCGTGGAGGGCTGTGACATGCCTTCGGTGGAGCACAGACAGACTCTGATGTTTTCAGCCACCTTCCCTGTGGACATCCAGCATTTGGCTCGTGACTTTTTGAGCGAGTACGTGTTTTTATCTGTTGGTAGAGTCGGTTCTACTTCTGAAAATATCACCCAGAGAATCCTATACGTTGAGGACGAAGACAAGAAATCTGCGCTTTTGGACTTATTGTCAGCCTCCAGTGGTGGCTTGACTTTGATCTTCGTAGAAACTAAGAGAATGGCTGATCAGTTGACTGATTTCCTCATCATGCAAGACTTCAGAGCTACTGCCATCCACGGCGACCGTACTCAATCTGAGCGTGAGAGAGCACTAAGCGCTTTCAAGAGTGGTAAGGCCGATCTTCTAGTCGCCACTGCCGTCGCAGCCAGAGGTTTGGATATTCCAAATGTCACTCACGTCATCAACTATGACTTGCCTGGTGACATTGACGACTACGTGCACAGAATTGGTAGAACCGGTCGTGCCGGTAACACCGGTTTGGCAACTGCCTTTTTGAACAGAGGTAACAAGAATGTTGTTAAGGGTCTAGTGGAACTATTATCAGAAGCTAACCAAGAGGTTCCTCCATTTTTGAATGAGTTGTCCAGGGAATCCAGTTTTGGCTCTTCGCGTGGTGGCAGAGGCGGCAGTGGCTTTTTCAACAACCGTGCGTCAGGCTCTAGAGATTACCGTAAGCAAGGCAACGGTTCTTTCGGTGCCTCCCGTGGTGGGACCGGCAGCTCCTGGGGCTCTTCTCGCGGTGGCGGTGCTGGTGCTGGAAGCTCTTGGGGCAGCAGCAGTAGAACCACTAACTGGGGTTCTTCTGGCTCCTCTGGCAATTCTTGGTGGTGATTTTCCAATCTCTTATCACCATTCCGCTCTTTTTTTATTATTACTATTGTTGTCCTTTTTTTCTCCCCAGTGGTTATCGTATTATACAATTGTGCAATAGAATGTTTTCCGCTTTCCAAGGCATTTACTCCTCTGCATGGTAATTTGTGATCATATCAAATCATTGCTCCCTATAGAATATCCAAAAAAAAAAAAAATAAAAGAAGCATCACGAGGGCTCCTTCTACTAAGCTACCCTCTTTCATAGTTTAAAAATCTTCATTGGTCCGTTAATGGTGTTTGTTAATGGTGGTTCTTAAACGACATTGTCCAAGCCTGCTGATAGAGTTTCATTTGTTTTCAGGCTTTGTAAGGTATAAGAAGGTTAGGTATCAAAAGAAGAAATATATTCTTCTTACTCGCTCATGAAAATAGTTTCCTTAGCCAGATCTATTAACATTCATGGCACAGTTGTATAGTAGTGTGTTTATTTTTTTTATATATTAGAGTCTCATCTAATATTATGTTTATTTTACTAATTACAAGATCATAGTAGAATTTAACCTGAGCAACTGTCACAGAACTGGTTATCCTTTGCAACTGCACAAAAAAGCGGTGTCTTATCGTGTATACCGTAAGTATCCTCTCCCCAATTCATAGTGTTTTGCTCAGTTTTGTCCTTCTCAGTGTTTTCTATCGAAGTTCCAACCCGGCTAAAGAACTCAATGTGCCGTCTTGTTAAGGAACTCTCGGGGTATCTTCCCAAAACTGTGCCCATTGATAGTCGTCCATCTGCTTCGGCCTCATTGAGCATTACTGGACCCACCAATGTGTTTTCTTCATTTATAGTAAATTGGATCGCAGCGGATGCAGCTTGGGTCCTCAAATAATACATCCCCGTTTTCAACCCTTGTTTCCATGCATAGAAATGCATGCTGGTCAGTTTTCCCATAGTAGGAGCTTTCATGAAAAGATTCAAACTTTGCGACTGATCGATAAAGGGTGATCTATCGCGTGCCATATCTATGAGGCATCTTTGACGGATCTCCCACACAGTTTTGTAGATATGCTTGATCCAATCTGGCAATCCTTGCACATTTTGTATAGATCCGTTGTCTGCTACGATTCTGTTCTTTAATTTTTCATCCCAAATTCCCAGCTGAGAGAAATGACGGACCATGTATTGATTAACATTAATAAACTCTCCACTTAAAACCCTTCTCGAATATACATTCGACGTCATAGGTTCGAAGGACTCGGTGAAGCCTAGTATTTGGGAAGTAGAAGCCGTGGGCATTGGTCCTACCAGTAGAGAATTCCTCAACCCGGCGCCATTTTGGATCCTTTTTTTCAACGAACCCCAATCATGATATAAAAACTCGTAATTCTTCTCGTTTAAATCCCAAAGATCAAACTGCAACTTACCTTCACTGGCTGGGGATCCTTGAAAAGATTCATACGACCCATGTTTTACCGCTAGTTCGATGGATGTTTCTACTGCTGCATGATATATGGTCTCAAAGATTTGCTTATTCAAAACAGTTGCTTCGAGGGACTCAAAGGGAATTTTCAATATAAGAAAGACATCCGCCAATCCCTGGACACCGATGGCCAGGGGCCTGTTTTTTCGTTTACTATATTCAGTTTGCGGCGTCGGGTATTTGCAAATATCGATAACCCGGTCTAAGTTCTTAGTTACTGTTTTGACCACGGAATGCAATTTTGCAAAATCAAAAATACTCCCCTTGTTAGCTATTTGTACAATGAAGCTCGGTAGAGCAACAGATGCTAAATTGCAAACAGCTGTCTCATTTTCAGAACTGTACTCTACTATTTCACAACAGAGGTTGGAGGATTTGATCGTGCCTAAATTTTTTTGGTTCGATTTAGAGTTGCAAACATCCTTGTAGAGCATGAAAGGCCCTCCTGTCTCTACCTGACTTTGCAGTATTTCTGACCATAGTTTCTGGGCTTTGATTCGCTTTACAGGTAATTCTGGAGTGGTTTCATATTTTTCATACAATTCTTCAAATTCCTCCCCATAAACATCGTTTAACCCTGGCGCTTCATCTGGACTGAATAAACACCATTCTCCGTTGGATTGCACCCTCTTCATGAATAAGTCTGGAATCCATAAAGCTAGAAATAAATCTCTAGCCCTGAGCTCCTCTTTTCCGTGGTTTTTTCTGAGTTGCAAAAAGTCGAAGACATCTGAATGCCAGGGCTCCAAGTAAATGCAATAGGCTCCCGGTCTTTTATTACCTCCTTGATCGACATATCTGGCCGTGTTGTTGAAAACACGAAGCATAGGAACTAATCCATTGGAAACTCCGTTAGACCCCGATACGTAGGCACCGCTGCCTCTTATGTTGGAAACATGGATACCTATTCCCCCGGAGGCCTTTGAAATTAAAGCTGTCTCATGCAGCGTCTTAAAAATGCCATCAATGGAATCTTCTTTCATGCTTACGAGAAAGCATGATGACAGATACTGATTGACAGTACCGGCATTAAACAAGGTAGGCGATGCATGTATAAAAAATTTTTGAGACATGAGTTCGTAGGTATTAAGTACGGCATCTATATCCCCAAAAGGACCGTGTATAGCCAAAGCAACTCTCATGAACATGAACTGCGGGGTTTCGTGAATCTGTGCTGTATCTTTCTTGACTAAGTAAGACTGACACAACGTTTTCCAGCCAAAATAAGTGAAATAGAAGTCTCTTTCATGTACAATAGCCTTGTTCAGTCTTTTTTCGTGCTTTAACGCCATTTCATAAAAATCCTGGGAAATGACACCCTTCTGAGGTGCCCTATGTATTCTTTGTCGTTTGTTCGGCATTTCGCCCTTCCTTGTGTCTACCCTTGAAATAGTCCTTAACTTCCCTAAATTCTCAGTGAATGTGGTATTCTTCAAAATTTGATGTAACTGTGAAACTTCTAGTCTCGCTGCCAATGTGGAATGATCTGGATGCATACTAGTCAGGGAAGCCAGTGTCTCGGCTGTGTATTGTATCACTTGTAACCAATCTACACAGTCTGGTATGCCCCTTGCAACTTTTTCCATTATATTTTCGATATTGATATACTTCATATCTAGTCCAAATGATAGTTCCCGCAACTCTTTCCTAAGCACAGCTGGATTGTACGTAGGTTTTAACCTTGTATCACCGTCACTACCACTATGCCCCATATTAGTCATACTGTAAGAGTTTCAGGAGATGCTAAGTAATGTCTGAGTTTCTGCCGCTACAATACCATTAACAAATCCCTGTGTGTCTTTCGATTTGGATTACTACTCATCAGTTACTCGCCCTCTTTTATTTCACTTCCGATGACCGCAGCTAGTGCGGCTGATCCCGTGACAGCAAAGAAACGTGATCAATACCTAAAGCCAACCTTCAACTATGGTCCACCTACTTGTCGTAGCTCGTTAGGTACCTTTAATTAACGTCTAGACTTGCTGTTTGTGTTACAGAACTAGGAACTACACCAGACGACTAGAGGAGTATGCCAAGAGCCATTTCGCATTTGTCAATAAAAATTTCATAGCAATGGTCCATTCCATATTTGGCTTGGCTCCAAATAACTTCACTGAATTGCCGTTTATCTTGTCCTTATGCATAAGGTAGGGTAGATCAAGGCCTACATCATTTCTGCTTGAGTTGCTGAATATTTCATTGGTTTCGGCAGCTGACCTAGATAACCATAACGCCATCTGTTGAATCACACTCAGGATAGATTCCATCGCCTTGTCAAAGTTAGTCTCCTTCCTGAGAAACCTTCCTAGTTTGAAATTTTCGTTACTAAATACGTCATAAGTTTCCCATTCTTGCGATTCTTGGTTGAACTTTGAAATAGTGGAAAAAGAGCCCATGGGCTGTAGTTTATAACCTTCCAACTTCATCTTTAATCTGGCAGATATTGTCGCTAGCAATAATATTATCTGTCCAAGTGCGGCGTTAATCTCATTCCATGGAACCGTCGCGTTGTCAAAACCACCTATCCTCAATCCATTAATAACGCCAAATGGACCTTCATGCGAAATCTTGAAAGTCTCATTGTAAATGTTAATCTTTCGGAGCTTGTCCAGATTGTTGAGAGTTAATTCATATTGATTTTTTAGGGAACGGACTTCCTTAGAAAACTCGAGCTGTTCTAAATCCTCAATATTTTTCTTTTTTAGTTCCTTCTCCTCATGCTGTTTTTTAAGCTCAAGATCAGCCTCTAATACAGCAATTTCTTCATCCAGATCTTCGTCTTGCTGTTCTAATTGTAATAGTTCCTGAAACAGTTCTTCTCTTTCATTCTTCAGACGATTGATTTCCTCGGAAGTAACATCTGGCGAGTCAGACGATGATATGATTTTCTGCTTCTCTATTCGAGACAAAAACTGTTTATAGGTGTCCCTTTCCTTTATTGCATCATCGTATTCGCTTCTCAACCGCTGGATCAATATATTGCAGCAGTCTTCGCACACAGGATAATCAATATTAGTCTTGGAAGAAAGCACATTGAATACATTCGCTAATGCAGTCACCTGAGTAGATAATGTCCTTGCTGTAGGATGAGAAGGCTGGTTTTCATCTGGTTCATCCCCGGAATCTTCTTCCCGAAATGTAGTTTGGGCCGAAGTATCTAAAGATGTTTGATTCGTGGATGTCTCTTCGTTTGAACTTCCTTGTAAAAAGACGTAGGAATCTAGTACAGAGCTTTGCAGATTCAATTCTGTCGGTGAGACTACCTTATTCAATCTTTGTAACCTGTCATTTGGAATTTTGTAGGTACTAGGACTATAATCATTACTGAAATTCACTAGCATATCCCTTTGAGCCAAGCTCAAATCCAACAGGGAGCTATCAATTTCTAGGGGCAACTGGCAATTTTGACACTTGAGAATCGGATCATCAGCATTCTTCATTGTTCCGACTTTTTTTGCCGTCTTTCAACTTATCTAAATGAGCCGTGCGGTCAAATTTCCTGGTCTACTCTACATAGCTTTTCAGAACTTCATTTCACACAAATACTAATACAAAAATCAAGAAAAAAATAATATGCTAATTACAAGATGTGCACGTATATGTTAAGGAGAGTTACCAGATATAGTACCAGTATAGGTTGGGGTTTTCATCATGCAGCTTGCTGACCACTTCCTGAGGGTCATCGTGAATGAACCTTCGAGACGAAAGATCATTGCTAGTCCTTTGCAAATACATCTCTCTCATCTTGAGCAAAGGTTCGGATTCTGTAGAATCCATTACATATGTCGATGTTACTATCGGCCTATCCTTAGGACAAGCTGGTTCTTTTCCTCGCGATTCAATATGCTGCCGGGCCCCCTTACTTATTAGCCGCTCTAATGGTTCTCTGATGCAAACATCGATACCTCGGGGAACCCATAGTTCGTGAAGCCCTTTGAATTCATATTTTCCCGTAGTTCGTAGGAGGATGTGGCCTATATTTTTGAGCACAACTTCGATGCTACCTTGGAATGGAGGAATGATATGCCTTGCGTACTTTTCCTGATAGCAGACATCGGGATGTACCGCACAGTATTTCAATAGTGGATGTTCTTCATTCTTGCAGGCGTTTAACACTTCTAATCCTCTATCCAGGCTTTTAAATTCACGTCCCTCTCCGGGAAGATAGTTGACTATTTGGTTGATGGTACCATTTGGAGGTTGCCAAAAAAAAAGACCGCCAACCGTGTAACAACCCCCGTTCTCGCTACCTTTGACGGTGATACTTTTCCAATTTTTAAGTTTCTTCGTGTTGAACTTCTCTGTTTTCCTTATCCTTTCGAGCCAAGTCTTACGAATGATATTTTCCAGATAAACTTCGTCTACGTTTGTCGTGAAACCAGGTAGATCGTGGACCACTTTGTCACCTATCCTGTAACCTTGTATACTCCTTGTCATATTTGGGATGTGAGAAACACCTGCAGCGTGGCTCTTGAAGAAATGCTTGAGGTTTTTCAAGTCTTCACCTGTGGGTGGTTGTGCAGCAAAATTGCCTTGACGATCGGTATGGATTTTATAGCCGAAATATTTCTTCATCATAGAGTTTACTAATGTCGATTTACCAACATTCGCGTCTCCAATGAGGTAGGAAGTGGCCTTCATCAAGGCGTATGCGCTTTGAACATTCCATTGCTTTGCCGCAGATACCGCTACTATCTTGTTGCTTATTATACCTAACTGATATTTTAAGAAGTCTGCAAAAAAAATAGACGCCTTTCTTTGAAGTGTACCTTTATCCTTGGCTAACTGGTCGCCTTTTGTGAGTATTAAAGAAGTGTCGTACGATTTCCCTTCTAGCAAGGACTTTTCAATATGAAAGGGAAACTCGGGTAGAGGTACTACATGTAAGAGATTACTTCCCTTAGGTACCTGCTCTAAAACTTTTTCAATTTTAAATCTGCCAAATTCCTTCAAATCGTACTGGTTTCGATGGACAGCATCATTACATCGTTTGCAGATTGGTGGTTCTTCCATTGATTCCTTTAATTCTTCCAGAGATCCTACTTCTTGGGCTTCTTTGACTCGCTGTACATCCTGGCTAAACAACAAATATTTGATATCTTCCAACGATTGCAACTTATTTATAACGGGCTTCCTCGATTTGATATAGTATCCGATACCCTGTGGATTTTCATTTTGTAACTTGATGCCACACGCGTTACAGTTTACAAGCTTTGCAAATATTGTAGAAAACCATCTACGTTGCAAGCAAAACATAGAAATTGTACAAATCTTTTAAAATATTTTCTTTGATTTCCTTCAGATACTATAGACCTATAAATTTGGGCTTTGTGCTAATATAAGCGTATTGCTCGAAATATCATCTACGACGGGTCATCAGAAAAATTTTCAGATTTTTTCAAGCGATGAGATGAGATGAGATGCGATGAGATGAGAGGCGGTTGGAGGCGGTGGGTTGAAACTAGAGGTAGTTCTTCTGATAAACACGTCACACAATCCTGCGAGTTGCAAAAGGTCAAGAGCAATGGGTAAAGTTTCCAAGGCTACTAAGAAGTTTCAATCTAAACATCTAAAGCATACTCTTGATCACCGGAAGCGTGAGAAAGAGTATAAGAAGAAGATTCAAGCTCGTCGCGGTAACAAAAGTGAGAAGGAGAAGAAAGATGCAGCCTTGACAAAGGAAGAACAGATTGCTAAAAAGAGTTCTAAAGAGGAAGTTTTCAAAGACATGCCAATGGACAAATTTTTCGATAATGAGATTGAAGTTCCACAACAGAAAAAATCCAAGAGGAAGCAACCAGAGAAAAGGGCCGAGCAAGACTATTCATCTTCTTCTGAGGATGAAGAGGGAATGGTCGAGAGTATGGCTCAAATATCTGAAAAAGACCCAGAATTTTACAAGTACTTACAGGAAAATGATAAGGAACTTCTCGACTTTGGTGGAAGTAATCCATTGGATGGCGTTGAAGAAGATGAAGCAGAAGAGGAGGGCGATGAAGAGCTAGAGGAAGAGATTGCAGAAAAAGCTATTGAAAACAGTGACCCTAAACAATCGCCTAAATCAAAGACTGAATTAACAACCAAGATGGTGAAAAATTGGAAGGAAAAGTTGCATAATTCCCCAAATTTCAAGACAATTAGAAACGTTGTCTCAGCATTCAAAATGGCCATTAACATGAACAAAGACGAACATGCAGAAGATTATAAATACTCGATTGCTGATGAGAAGGCTTTTCAAGAATTATTATTTGTAGCCCTGAGAGACTTGCCACGTGCAATCCAATCTATGATTCCTTACAAGACTAACAATGGATCCAGATCCCTGCCTTCTGGCACGAACGTTTCTAAAATGTCATCCATAGTGAAATCACATGCGAGTTCATTGGTAATCTGCCTCAGCGAAATATTCAATACAGAAACGGCGGCGTTGGTTTTGCAATCTGTGAATCAGCTTCTTCCCTACCTGACTTCTTATAGACGTATTTTGAAAGAGATTATTAAGTTTGTCGTAGAGATTTGGAGCACCACAAGAGAAGTTGAGACCCAAATTGCAGCATTTGCCTTCTTAATCAACGCCTCCAAGGAATATAAGAAGTCTCTTCTAGAACTCGTGTTGAAAACGACATATTCCACTTTTATCAAGAATTGTCGCAGAACTGACATGCGTACCATGCCTCTGATTAATTTCCAGAAGAACTCAGCAAGTGAATTATTCAGCATAGACGAAGCATTAGGATACCAAATCGGTTTTGAATACATTAGACAGCTGGCTATTCACCTGAGGAATACTATAACCGCCACTACGAAGAATAATAGTAAACATAATCCTGCTGATGCCTACAAAATTGTCTACAACTGGCAGTTTTGTCATTCACTTGATCTTTGGTCTCGTGTGCTCTCGTTCACATGTAATCTTGAAAGAGAGAAAGGTCATGAGTCGCAAATGCGCGATTTGATTTATCCGTTGGTTCAAGTCACGCTTGGAGTCATCCGTTTGATTCCTACAGCTCAGTTCTTCCCCTTGAGGTTTTATCTAATTAGATCACTGATCAGATTGTCGCAGAATACAGGTGTCTACATTCCAATTTTCCCACTACTTTTAGAGATATTGAACTCTAACGCCTTCACCAAGGCGCCAAAAAAGAAAGAATCGCTGGAAGCTTTCGATTTTGATCACAATATCAAATGTAACAAGGCATATTTAGGTACGAGGACATATCAGGAAGGGCTGGCAGAGCAGTTTGTGGAACTTCTAGGTGAATATTTTGTGCTATATTGCAAGAGCGTTTCTTTCCCTGAATTGACCACGCCCGTGGTGATTGCTCTTCGCCGTTATATCAAAACGTCTAAAAATGCTAGGTACAACAAACAACTATCAAACATTGTGGAAAAACTAAACCAAAACAGTGGCTTCATTGAGGAGAAAAGATCAAAGATCGATTTTAGTCCCAGCAATAAGGCTGAGGTTGCCAGGTTTTTGAGTGATATTCCCTGGGATAAGACCCCATTAGGCGCCTACGTCGTAATTCAAAGAGAAGTGAGGGATGAAAAGGCAAGATTAATCAGAGAGAGTTTAGAAGAGGAAGATGAAGATAAAAAAGAACAGAGAAAAAACTTGGAGGAGTCAGTAGAAGATGGAGACAGTGATCAAGACAGTGAGATGTCAGACGAGTGATTCAGCATTTTCCTTATCTAGTTATTCATCTCGTTTTGTATAGTATAATGTTCCGCCCTTATAAACAGGCGCGAGTAGCTAAAATCAGTATGAAAACTACACTTAACTTCTGATATAACAGTGAATCCGGACAAAAAAAAGGCTATAGCTTTAAGAAGATATTCTGTTACCAGAGAATCTACATTTTGCTTGCCCTAATACTAAAGTCATTTTGTTATTCCTCCTACTCCTTTTTTGTCAAGTGCCAAAATTTTTATTCAGCGGCTAATGGGTGTCAGCACTCCAACTAACAACTCTCAACACTGTAAACAAACTAACAAGAAAAGAAGTACTGTCGTGTCACCAATGGGTAATCACCAGCAGTTACCACCTACTCCCTACACTTTAACTAAATCCTGTATTCCTAGGGTGCATAAGGAGTCGATTGAAGAGAGAAAACTGGCAAACAGATTGAAATTACTTAACAATGAATTAAAAAAACAGGTAGATTCATACAAGAAAACAAATAATCAATTGGGACAGGCTATCAAAATCTTAAGGAAGTATGACCAAGAGACCAAAATACTTCTCTTGATTGATAAATGGAGAAGCATATCGCAGGGGGGAATGTCCTACATGCTAAATTCTACTCTGTTGAAAATCGATAGAATGGGCGGATATGAAGAATTGAGACGGAAAGAATTGGAAGCAGAAAAGCGCAAGATTGAATATCAAGTAGACGACAGACTGCAAGATGAGATGGATAATGTTTTAGAATCTGAGGAATTCAAGGCGCTGCCAGATGAGGACCAAGAAGAATACAAAGCACGTATGCAGAATAGGATTGATGAAATGACCATTTGGAAAGAAAAAGAGCTATTAAAATTGGATGAGAAACTAAAATCGAACTCTGAGAAGGAGATGACTATGAGAGAACTGTCACAACGATTGAAAGTCGATTATGATTTAGTTTTTGCGGAATGAAAAGTTTACATTAATTTTTATAAGTGCAATGTATACATAACTATGCTTGAAAAATGTCCTCTAATTTTAACCTCGGGGCAATATTCATTGAGAGTAACTCTTGGAAAAGTAGCTTGGCTGCGTATGGGATAGACATTTTGTTGATATGTTCAGCACTTCTACATGAGGTACACCATCCACTGTAACCCATCAAGCCACACTTGCCACACACATCAACTTCAAACGCATCAGAACTAGTCATGAGTCTTTCTAATAATAACTGTGACGCACCATAAGCAATGACACAATCCCTTTCCATCTCTCCTAATCTTAACCCACCGTCTCTGGATCTACCTTCCGTTGGCTGACGTGTTAAAACTGCCCTGGGACCCCTAGCTCTTGCGTGCATCTTGTCCAGTACCATATGCTTCAATTTTTGGTAGTAGATGGGACCAAAGAAAATGTAAGCTTGCAGACATTCACCTGTAACACCCGAATACAACATGTCCTTGCCAGAATAGTTAAAGCCATGGTCCACAAGAATTTTTGACATATCGTCCAGTTTAGAGCCACCAAAACAGGTACCGTACTCAAGAGAGCCATTTAAGACACCGGCTTTCCCTGAAACTAACTCTATCATCTTGCCAACAGTCATACGGGAGGGAAAACCATGAGGATTCATGATAATGTCGGGAACTACGCCTTGATCATTAAAGGGCATGTCTTCCTGTTGAACGATGATACCACAAACACCCTTTTGACCATGTCTAGAGGAAAACTTGTCACCCAGTTCTGGCCTTCTATTCTGTCTTAGTAACACTTTAATTAATGCTTGGTCATTGTCAGAAACAGACATCATAACTTGATCAATATGAGATGGTTCTGGAGCCCTATAAACTACTGGCGTCTCTCTGTACTGGGATTGGCTTTGTGTAAGAACACCCTCAGAGGCATTGGTAGGGACAGATTTGTTGATGTAAATTTGACCACTATCCAATTTCATACCTACTTCACCTAATCCATCAGGTCCCAATGATTTATGCTGCCATATTGGCTCACCGTCTTCATTCACTCGCATACCGCCAATAATATCTTGTGTGTGATTTGAATACCTTTTCAGTACGGCAGTTGTTTTCCTACGGGTCTCACATCTGCCAAATCCCCTGTCAATGGAAGATTTATTTAAAACTAGTGCATCTTCAATATCATAACCGGAGTAAGACATGATAGCCACAGTAGCGTTCTGACCCGCAGGCAATTTATCATAATCTATCAATTCAATGGTCTTTGTCTTCACCATCGGTTGTTGTGGATATATCATCAGATATAAGAGAGTATCTATTCTCTTAAATTGATTATATGCGATAGCACCAATTGCTTGCTTACCCATTGCACATTGGTAAGTGTTACGTGGTGACTGGTTGTGATGAGGATATGGAATTAAACCGGCACATGCACCCAGTATGGTGAAAGGTTCGATTTCTAAATGTGTTATGTCCTTGGTAATATCTTTCTCATATAAAGCGATAAAAGAATCATTTTCTTCGTTAACATCGAGATATTCTACTAAACCCAATTTTAAGAAATCATCAAAAACCAACTTACCTTCCAATAATTCTTTCAAATGATCTGCTGTAACTCTTGATTGACCATTGGAAACAATAATTAGTGGTCGGCAAATTCTACCACCATCAGTGGCAATATGAACTGCCTTCTGGTGAGAATTGGTGTAGATGGAAATGAATTCAGAAACTTTACCAGAACGTCTGAAATTTCTGAACTGTGATACGAACTTGACAGGAAATTTTGTGCTACCAATAAGTGTACCATTCAAATAGACGCCATAATGCAAGTGGAGGGAAGCACTATCAATTAGACTAATGTCTTCTACACCCAATATGTAACACAGTCTTTTAATGGGTTCTTCTTCGTCGTCAGTCGTAATGTGTGTCATCAAGGCTAAGTTTTTTACTAATCCGCACGCCTCACCCTCTGGTGTATCTGCGGTACATAACATACCAAATTGAGAGGGTTGAAGTGCTCTTGGACCGGAAACCTTCCTCGACTTCTCGAATTGGGATGAGATTCTCGTCATCATACCTAATGCCGAAATATACGACAACCTTGACAATACATGCGTGACACCTGCTCTTTCCATCTTAAATCTCTTCAGGGACCAGTTTCCTGTGGAGATGGCTCTGTTTAAGCCACTAGTAATATTGTTAGAGTGAACATTAATAGAAAGCAGGGCATCGTACTCCATCGCTCTATTGGGTTTTTTCAAAACTTTGTCTATGCTTGCTTTGAAATCATTGTTGAATTTCTTGAACAGATCTTCGAACAACAGGGATATCAATTGGCCTGCTAACTCCAGACGCTTGTTACCCACGTAATCTCTGTCATCCACCATCTTATAGTTTTGCATAGCCATTACGACCCTACGTGTCATCATAGCGATGTAGAGGGCCTTCTCTCTAAAGTCGAGTGCAGCCACAGTCAGGTGGGCAATCACTGTGGTAGCGATTGCCTCTATACCCTCCTGTAAGACAGACAACTTTTGTCTTCTGACTGTTTTGACTTTCGATCCAATATATTCCAATGCTTGCTGTTGCGTGTACAACCCTAATTTAGAGGCCTCTTCCAAGTTAACTGCAAAAATATCCTGATAACTGCTATCGTTACCACAAACTAATTGCATAACTTCCAAATCGGAAACGATACCGCATGCTTTAAGAACGACCACAATGGGCACTTCCTCGGCAATGGAGTTGTGCTTGAGAAAAATCTTATCATTTTTTGTTACCACGTAAGTTTTTGACTTTCTTTCGTGGGTGGAAGATGTCACCGATGCCTGTACTATAGCTTTCTTTTCATCAGCCTCCACAATAATTCTATTTTTGGACAGTTGTTCTTGGACTAAAATAACCTTCTCCGTACCATTGACGATAAAGTATCCTCCTGGGTCTAAGGGACATTCATTCAATTTTGCCATTGTTTTTTCATCACTATTATGCAGGATACATTTGTTAGATCTCAGCATTATTGGCATTCTGCCAATCTCTACATCTTTGTGCATAATGATATTCCTGCCTCTCGTATATTCGATATCGACGTAGATAGGAGCAGAATATGTCATATCTCTGAGTCTGCACTCATGTGGTGGTATTAAGTAGTCTTTCACAGAGGAATTGGATTTTTGGCCAACTCTAATATCAACATATTTGAGATAAAATTCTGGGTCCACATCACTCAAAATAAGTTGGTTCGCTTTTATAATCTTTTTCAAATCAACGTCCACAAAGTAATTGAATGAGTCTAAATGCTGTTTCACCAAGCCTTTGACTTTCAAAAAAGCAGGTAGCAAGTTCCACTTGTCTTCTGCCGTGCTTACCTCGTCAGTTAGTTTTTTGCCTTTATAAATAGGCTGCAGCAGTTCCTGGAACGTGTCATCTTTATTCATGTGAGGATGAGTGTTCTCCTTCATTAAAACCATCTTGCAGCACCTCCTGGAACAAGAAACAGAGCGCTCAGCCGGCTTCAAAGTTCAGTGATGAGATCAACTTACTATGATTTTCGATGCTCATCTCAAAGTTTGAAAATTTTGAAAACACGTAGAAAATGAGTTCTCAAGATGTAGTTCAAATCCCAAGTTAATCAAGAAGCCTGATCAAGATTACCACAATCTTGGAGGGGTTTTCCAGACGGATTAGAAGTTTGGGCTTCTCAAGTAGATTTTTTGCATTATCATCCTCGGTCTCATTATACAATGAGTTCTCATCATCTTTTGAGAAGTTCCGTTAATCAGTATCTGGAGGAACTACCGCAGCAAATTCAAAGCAGACTATATGAATCCCCCGCGACTTGTTTGGCAATTTACAGACTTCTTCCTCAGCTAGCGAAATTTTTTATCATGTCCATGGTCTTTAACGAAAATGCCATCTCTTTACGAGACTTGGATAGATGGGTCAAATCAAGCGGTAAACTGCAGTTTCAAGATGCCATTAAATCTATGAAGTCATTACATCTGCTTATACCGATTAAAGGTAACGGTCCAATGCTGATCAACTTGAATCAAACTTTTAGGGAAAGTTTCAAAAATGCTCTGACTGGAGGAAAAGTGAACAATTCTTTTGGTATCGTGATGGACTTGGAAAACGACGTGGTTAGCATGGATATGCTGGACAAATACTCTGCGGATAAGTGGGAGACTATTTTGCATTTCATGGTGGGTACGTCCTTAGCACACATACCCTCTCAGAACGTATTGAATTTGCTTAAGCATAGCAAATTAATGGAAGAGCTCACTGCTACAGGTGAATACAAAATTACAAACGATGGCTTCCAATTTTTATTGCAAGAAGTCAATTCACAGATTTGGACCCTTTTGTTACAATATTTAAAGATGACAGAGATGTTGCAAATGGATCCAGTTGATGTTTTGAATTTCATCTTCATGCTTGGGGCGTTGGAATTTGGAAAGCCCTACAGCACAAATGGTCTGAGCGAAACACAAAAGATCATGCTGCAAGATATGAGGGATTATGGTCTGGTATTCCAAAAAAATTCCAATGCAAATGTTTTCTACCCGACAAGACTGGCTTCCATGTTGACTTCTGACCGCAAGAGCATCAGAGGTGCATCTGGAGCCATGGACAGCGTTTTAAAGCACAATAAAGAGGATAGCCTTAGCAAGGGTGGCACTGTTGGTGCTACCGGTGATGATAATGCTGACGACATTGGTTCAAAAGAGCAAAATTTGCCAGATGGGGCACTAATTGTGGAAACCAATTTTAAGCTGTATTCTTATTCCAATTCTCCTTTACAAATTGCCATTCTGAGTCTCTTTGTTCATTTGAAGTCTAGGTTCTCTAATATGGTCACTGGACAGCTAACAAGAGAATCGATAAGAATGGCACTGCTCAATGGTATTACCGCAGAGCAAATCATAGCCTATTTGGAGACACATGCACATCCTCAAATGAGGCGACTGGCCGAAGGGCAACTCGAAAAAAAATTAGAGCTCGATCCAAACTGCAAAGATTCCTTACAAGTATTGCCGCCGACGGTTGTGGACCAAATAAAATTATGGCAATTGGAATTGGATAGAATTATCAGCTTTGAAGGATCACTCTATTCCGATTTCGAAAATCATCAAGAATATGGTTTATTGAGCTCCTACGCTCAGGATATAGGCGTTCTAATTTGGAAAGATGACAGGAAGAAGAAATTTTTCGTTTCTAAGGAAGGCAATTCTCAAGTACTCGATTATGCCAGAAGAAAACTGAAGAAAAAATGAAGTATGTGACACTTCGAAGGCCGATGCGTGGTCCAACGAACACTTCAAAGAGTTATTCTATCCTCAAGCTGTTGTATTACTACTTTATGTTACAAATACCCACCATGTGTAAGCAGAATAGACATTCCTAATTACTCACTTTGCTAAGACTTTTCACTAAGGTTGCGTACACCGCACATGCCTCGTCATCATTTACTAGAGTTTATTATATTTGAAGTTATTATCTACAGTATATCATAAAAAAACAGAGTGATTTCTCGAATTCTTCTTTTGCTATCATTTTTTAATGTTAAAATAACTATTCACTTCTCAAAAATCTAAAACAAAAAAAAAAAAGATTAAAAGAATGAGAGCAATCATACTAAGGACTTCGTGTAAAAATTTGAAATTATATTTTCTTGGCTACTGGGTAAAATATCACAGCCTTCTTACAAAGATTAAGCTTTAGAGTTCCATTAATGTCAACATAATTAAATTAATTATGTAATAAGACACATATAGGCAATTAAGTTTACTACTAGGTTATTATGTTTCTAAATTTTGAAAGGGTCTGTTAGTTCTACAATATGGCCTGCAAAGCAAGACTTCTCAAAAATTCTGTAGGGCAGAGCACATTATGGGCGACCGAACTAGACGTTTTGTTCTTTGATTTGACCTGAATTATTATTCTTGAACCGCTTGAGAAGAAGATGCTATTGGTACCATACATTATTGTGTTTATTTATAGGTCAATTGGTATATCCAGTTTACAAGGTCAACTACATTATGGAGCAATTATTAATAATTGATGCGCTGATTAACCTTCTCTTGCACTCTTGCTTTACCAAGTATCATGACCCTCGATTCTTACCGGGTAATGTGTTTCGTACATGGCGATGACATATTAGGTGATACTTTTTTTTCATCTGAAATCGATACAATATACAAACGCCAGGTGGAATCAACCTATGAGGATCTCTTAATACACGTAAAGGCTAAGTGAACTGTGTGGCAAGGTACGTGAGGGTCAAAAAAGCAGAGATTAGTTCAATTGGGGCTTCAGTACACGTTAGTTTAGCTTTGATTAATCTTTAATCGTTGATTGAAGAGTTTCAGACATCGCGAACATATTGTTTACCACGCCGACCTTTACAAGAACTCGAGAATTGGTGCAAGATGAAGATGCTAACGAAGTTTGAATCGAAGTCAACTAGGGCAAAGGGGATTGCATTCCACTCCTCGAGGCCTTGGGTTTTGGTGGCACTTTTTTCATCAACCATTCAACTATGGGATTACAGGATGGGTACTCTACTTCACAGGTATGAGGACCATGAAGGCCCAGTACGTGCTGTGGATTTTCACCCAACACAACCGCTTTTTGTTTCTGCCGGCGATGATTATACTATCAAGGTATGGTCTCTAGAAACAAATAAATGCCTCTATACGCTTACGGGACATTTAGACTACGTTCGGACTGTTTTCTTCCATACTGAGTTACCGTGGATCATTTCAGCTTCTGATGACCAGACTGTGAGAATCTGGAATTGGCAAAATCGTAAAGAAATCGCCTGTTTAACAGGCCACAACCATTTCGTGATGTCCGCACAATTCCATCCGTCAGAGGATTTAGTGGTGTCTGCCTCACTAGATGAGACCATAAGAGTTTGGGACATCTCTGGATTAAGAAAGAGACATTCTGCACCTGGCACCACCAGTCTTGAAGATCAGATGATCATGCAGCAGAATCTGTTAGATGGCGGTTTTGGTGACTGCGTGGTTAAATTCATTCTAGAAGGACATACGAGAGGTGTGAATTGGGCCTCATTCCATCCTACTCTGCCGCTCATTGTTTCTGGTGGTGACGACCGTCAAGTAAAATTGTGGAGAATGAGTTCGACGAAGGCTTGGGAAGTAGACACTTGCAGAGGTCACACGAATAACGTCGATTGTGTAATCTTTCACCCACATCAAAATTTAATCATTTCTGTTGGTGAAGATAAGACTTTAAGAGTTTGGGATTTGGATAAGAGGACGCCAGTAAAGCAGTTTAAAAGAGAAAATGACAGATTTTGGCTCATTGCTGCCCACCCGCATATCAATTTATTTGGTGCTGCACATGATTCTGGTATCATGGTCTTCAAGTTGGATCGTGAAAGACCATGTAGTTTCATTCATCAGAATGAGTTAGTATATGTGAACAAAGAGAAACAGGTGCAGACCTTTGACTACAGCAATAACGTCTCTTCTTTGCCCTATGCCTCTTTGAAGAAGCTAGGTCAGCCCTGGAATTCTTTCAAAAGCATCTCTTATAATCCGTCGCAGCATTCTATTTTGGTCAATGAGGGCAATGATAGATTTGCTCTGGTGTTACTCCCCAAGAGACCTACGGGCGCGGTGGAACCTTCAGGTGTATTAGAGGATGCAGGTTGTTTTGCGACGTTTGTCGCTCGAAACAGGTTTGTTGTCTATAACCGGATGGCCGAATCCTTGGAGCTCCGTACTCTAGAGAACAAAGTAACTAAGACTTTGAAACTTGAGGAGCCTGTCAAAGACATTGTTAACGCTGGTGCAGGTAGCGTTCTTCTTTTGCAACCAAAACAGGTGGTACTGTTTGACGTCCAGCAGGGAAAGAAGTTGGCCGAAATTGCACTCAAAAACGTCAAATACGTGTCGTGGTCTTTAGATGGTCAGTATGCTGCGTTGATGAGCAAACACACAATTACTATTACTACAAAAAGACTCGATCTAATTAATTCGATGCACGAAACTATTAGAATCAAAAGTGCCTGTTGGGATGAGACCGGTGTACTGATTTATTCTACCTTAAACCACATCAGGTATATTTTACTCAATGGTGACAACGGTATCATCAAAACTTTGGAGAATACCTTATACATTAACAAGGTTAAAGGCAAGTTTATTTACGCTCTGGATCGTGAAGGTGAGATGGAAATCTTGACCATTGACCCGACTGAATATCGCTTTAAGAAAGCACTCGCGAATAAAAACTTCCCAGAAGTCTTGCGTATCATCAGGAATTCTAATTTGGTGGGTCAAAACATCATATCCTATTTGCAGAAGTCTGGATACCCTGAGATTGCTTTGCAATTTGTGCAAGATCCGCAAACCCGCTTTGACCTTGCTCTCGAATGTGGCAATTTGGATGTAGCATTGGAAGAAGCCAAAAAATTGAAGAGCAATCTGGTCTGGGATAGATTGAGCAAAGAAGCTCTCTTACAGGGTAATGCTACTCTGGTGGAAATGGTCTACCAAACACAAATGGCTTTTGACAAGTTGTCCTTTCTATATTTGTTAACGGGTGAAACTAACAAATTGGCTAAGATGGAGACTATTTCGCAAAATCGGGGTGACATCTTTGATTTAATTTCTGACACCTTCTATAATGACTCCACCACTACGAGAGCGAACGCTTTCGCTGAGGCTGGTTCTCTACCACTTGCATATGCAGTGGCGAAAGCCACAGGAAATGAATCAGCAGCTGCTACTTATTTAGAACAAGATGAAGTGGATGAGAATAGCGTCATTTTACCCGACGTGGTGAACTCAACTTCTGCCATCAAAGCGCCAGCTGTTTCTCAACCGATTGATAAGTGGCCCTTGAAAAAAGCTGAGTTATCCTTCTTCGAAAAAGCTGTGCTTAACCAAATTGATGATTTGAATCTGGATGAGCCAGCTGAGGAGGAGGACACCGTAGATCATCCAAAGACTCAACAATCTGAAGCTGTGTTTGAAGAAGATGGTGCCGGTGAAGAGGGAGATGCATGGGGCAGTGAAGATCTCGACATTGGTGAGGAATTGGAAGTAGAACAACCTACTAAGGAAACTACAGCTCCAGCAGAGGAAAGTGAAACGGCTATATGGGTTAAAAACTCGAAGTTGCCCGCAGTTCTGGTAGCTTCTGGTGCTTTCGATGCCGCAGCTCAAGCTCTCAATAAACAAGTTGGCATTGTCAATTTTGAGCCTCTAAGATCTAAGTTTTTGGATATCTTTGACGGTTGCAGGACTTATATGGCGAGCACGCCAAGTGAAGTCCCTTCCATTGTTGGCTATGTCCGTGCGGATCCTGAAGAAGAAGATCCTACAAAAATCCTTCCCCGTACGCCTGACATTAGCACGGTTACTTCTAAGATGAACGAGGGCTTCAAATATTTTAAGGCCAATAAGTTGGAACCTGCCATAGAATGCTTCCGCGACGCCATCTACATTATAACTCTACTTGCTGTTAACAATGAGGAAGATGAGACAACAGCTCGTCAAGCTTTGCAAAAGGCAAAGGAATACATTTTAGGCTTGTCCATAGAGCTTACGCGTCGTTCGCTGCCGGCAGAAGACGTTAAACGCAACTTGGAATTGGCTGCCTATTTTACAAGGGCTAAACTGTCTCCAGCGCACAGAAGTAATGCGTTACAGGTGGCTATGTCGCAAAGTTTCAAACACAAGAACTTTGTTCTCGCCTCTTACTTCGCTGACGAATTTTTGAAGATTATGTCTTCCGGCCCTCGTGCTGAACAGGCTGCCAAAGTCAAGGATAAGGCAGATTCTCTAGCTCACGACGCTGTGGAGATTGATTTTGACCCATATGCAGAATTTGACATTTGTGCTTCCTCCTACACGCCAATCTACAAAGGTACACCCAGTGCCACCGACCCGCTAACTGGTGCCAAGTACCACATTAGTGAGGAGGGAAAGATTGACAAGATTGCATTGATCTCCAAGATTGGCGCTCGCTCCTCAGGATTGAGGATACAGCTCTAAAGAACTAGATTTGAAAATTACCAAGAAAAAAAACAATAGTAAAAGAACCGTATGTATATTTACGTAACATATGCTTATACATATGAACCTGTCTTTTTTAATTCCTAAGTCGTCCTGAGCTGTTTTATTTAGATTTTTGGTTTGCTTCGGGGTATATCTGCAATTCTTAAGCGTCGCTTTCACCTCATTGCCTTCGAACGTTTCGCGACGCGTCCTCAAAAGACAAGCTCATCAGTATTACATCTTGGTTCTATGTTACAGGTGAGAAGACAAATTAAAGAAGCGCAATGGCTGGTGAAATTATCACCATTCAAGTAGGTCAGTGTGGAAATCAGGTTGGTAAACAATTTTGGTCTCAACTATGCAGGGAGCACGGAATTGAGTTCGACGGGCAGAGTAAAGTCAAGGATGACCCATCAATGACAAGAACAGATGATCCGAACCCTTTCTTCAAGCAAAATGACCGGAACAGGTACACTCCACGAGCTATAATGCTCGACCTGGAGCCTAGTGCGGTGCAAGACGTTCAAAGTAATTTCCCTGATTTTTTTGATAATCGTAATGTATGGATATCACCTGAAGAACTAGGAGCCGGTAATTCCTGGTCTAAAGGCTACGACCATGGGTACGCCCGACAAGAAGATTTTCTAAACATGATAGATAAAGAAATCGACGCAACGGAAAATTTCGAAGGTTTCCAATTGATACACTCTGTGGCGGGCGGTACTGGGTCAGGATTGGGGTCAAGCTTGTTGGAAGCAATTTCGGATCGTTACCATAAGAAATTCCTAACATCCTATTCCGTCTTTCCTAGCGATGAATCTGAAGTAGTAATTCAACCTTATAATACTGTTCTAACCATGAAGCGACTGGCAGAAAACAGCGATGCCTCAATAGTATTTGATAATAATGCCTTGCTGAATCTGACAACACGAGTTTTTAGGGACCCCTATACGAGCTATCTACATACCAACCAACTCATATCCGCAGCCATGTCTTCAATTACCAATTCCATACGATTTCCCAACTACATGTACAATTCCTTACCCAGCATATTTTCAGCACTAGTGCCCGCACCTGAGTTGCACTTTTTAACTTCCTCCTTTACACCCTTTACTTCCGATTACGTTACGGGCGGGAAGGAATTCAAAAGTAATACTGCCTACGATGTATTGCTAGACTTATTTGATACTACCAATTTTCTGGTGACGAGAAACACAGATAACCCAATATATTTCAATATTTATTGCTCACTTATAGGCCAAGCGGAGCAGAATGACATACTAAGAGCGATTTCAAAGGCGCAACAACGGCTCACTTTCGCACCGTGGTCTTCATCATCTCTGCACGTAAATGTCAGTAGGAGATCTCCCTATTTGCCGCCGCACGCCAGGCACACTTATTATAATGGACTAATGCTTTCCAATACTTCCGCTATTACTTCCCTGCTCGGAGGGACGTGTAAAACGTTTGATAAAATATTCTCCAAAGGGGCCTTTCTGAATACTTTCAAGGATGGTAGAATGTTCCAAAATGGTTGGGATGAGTTTACAGAGTCGCGAGAAGTAGTTCAGAACGTAATAGAAGAGTATCTGGCCGCGGAACAAGAAACGTACCTCGATGATGTGCTTATTGAGGATGAAAACATGGTGGGTCATCAAGATATGCAACTGGATGCTGAAGGTGACGATATCATATAGCTTGTCATCAGTGTAAAAGTAATAATAAAACATAATACAAATTTGAATGCAGAATATTTTTTGTATGATCACAACATTGTTTTTCCCCGACATCAAGGCATGCGAACTTTCCTTGCAGGAGGTGGGGGTGGTGGTCTTGCTTTCCTTCTGCCTAAGGATTCTGCTGAGTACACCACTTCTGGATTCGCATAGAATTGACCCGGCTTTTTGTCGGAGCCGCCTAAAGTTGTCATAGGTGGTATGCCTAGACTGCTAGATTTACCGCTCGCGGAATCGGAATCGCAGTCTTCTATATTTTCCCCAAGCCATGGTACCCGACGAAGGGTATTTGCAGCCAGTTTTGCTGTCAATTGATGTTCCTGCGTAGGAGATTCTCCGCCAGATATATTATCGGTGGACGATAAGTAACGCAAAAGGCTTCTCAGTTCCTCTTTTTTGTAATGAGTATTGCAGAGTTCAGTATTGTTGAGCAGGTGAGGCAAAACTCTCAAGTAGTAGTTTCTGAGAATTTCTTCGTTTTCAGATATGTTTTGTAACTCCCGAATCAAAACATCAGTAAGGACATTGAGGTCATTCAAGTAAAAGAAGTTCATCGAAAGGTTATTTTTCGTGCTGCAAAGAATCAAATAGAGAATTTTGCACATCATGATTTTCAAAGACTTGTCTTGAACCCTGTTGAACTGCAGCAGAAGTAACTCGGTGAAGCTAGAATGGGCTGAGCTACTACACAAATACTTGAATATTTTATTTTCGATTTCGTATTCGCGATCGAACATCATATATTGTTCGTTTAGACTCAGAAGCAGTCTGAATTTGACATTGTTAAACATATCAGTTACAGTGTCCGACCTTAATGAAACCATCACGTAGTAAACGAAAAAATCATCAATTATTTGCACATTTTCCACGTTGCATTTACAGTATTTGAAAATTTGGAACAATAAATCTAAGAGCACAATGGAAATTTGCTTCATATCGTCTATGATTCTCATTTCAATTTCTGCGGCATCAACTTCTTTACCAGGATCAATATCTGGATTATCAGTTTTCTCTTCCCCGTATTTGGTCAAGTATGCGAACTGAGTATAGCAAGTGTTGTAAAAAACATTGAACCCTTGGTAATTTAGCATGGTATCCAAAGAATTTAGGTCATTCTTAGAATTCCAGAGCAAAATGTATGAGATCAGGAACTTCATATTCAGCTCCAAGAGATCAATGCTTAACAGTGACAGTAGCTTACTGAGGCAGAACTCTTCCCTTTGTTTAAATAGAGGAGACTCAATTATTATCGCGGCCATTCTACACAGATCCCTATCAGAATTGATATAGACCATGTAGGCATCAGATGAACGTTTCATGTATCCCACCAGAGCCGTATTGGTTTCATCTTGGCTCACGTCGGATAATTCTACCATCCTTTCCATCAAGTCCCAAAACTGCGCAATTTCATCATCTGTGTGCTTGTGGGGGTTCGGTGCTGACGGATCAAGTATCATTAGCCTTAGCAGTCTAGATAAAATCGGAAGAAGCCTTTATGCTAGCTGCTAACTGGGACTCTAATTCAATTCAAATTGATAATGACCTTTTTCCTCGAGTGAGGTAGTTAATACTATCTTCGAAGCAAAGGTCCGAGAAGTATAAAATTGCGAGAACACAAAGGGCTTGGCAAACACACAGCCAAACATAAACTTCAAGAAATATTGGAAAGAATTATGAGTCAATTAATTGATGTATGTGAGCCCCACTCGAGTTATGTTAAACTTTACAAACTAACGTGTATTTGAACAGGTATATAACAGTATTAATACTGCTGAGAAACAAACGAGGAATGGCGACCTCCCAGAAGCTTTGAAACAGTACAAGCATGCTTTAGCATTACTGGCTAATCTAAAGTGTCAAGGAACGAGCTCTGAGATTGTGCATGCACTTGAGCTGCTACGGCAAGACATTGATTCTCGAATCAAAGAACTGGAAAGTCTTCAGGAACGGCGAAACCCAATGACACCCAAGAATGGTGCAGTACGAAATTCCTCCGTGTCCTTGGCCAAAACGAGATCGTGGGATAACTCCAGGAACATGGGTAGTGGACTGGGTTCGTCCAGTGACCCTCTTCTAATATCTATACTGGGTAAATTGCAGTCCAATTTGATTAATTCAATATCTGAACAGTGTAAAGAAGACCCCCAGGTTCTCAAGGAGTTAGATGGTAGAATAGCCCAGCAATTTTCTCAATTTCGAAAAGAACTGGCGTTGTACGAACAAAAGAAGTCAAAAGACTACAATGCGAGATTGGAACAAGCTATAGCAGAGAACAAGAAATTATCTAATCAGATTTTGAAGCTAAGGGGGCGCTGGGATTCGTTGGTGGAGAGTGCTAAACAAAGACGCAGTAGGCAACACGAGGACTAGGAGTATACTAATGATTATAACGATAAAAACATTTAAATTTATGTGGCTTTCAATCCGTGAATGATCTCTTCTTTAGTAATCAGATGGCCAATGGTTTCAATGTGTTCTAGTAGCTGGTCGACATTCTCCGACCACTCATTCAATAACTCGCTCGAATGTTTAGGCCTCTCAAAGTTGACCACTTTAGCAGGCCTATTTACCTTTGCGTAAATTATGCCTTGATTTACGAGCTCACTGATAAATGTTTCAGTTTCCTCTTCGTTCAAATCAAGTAGTTCATTCAAACGTGGTAACGTAATTCTTGAATAATACCGAGAGATGACCCTTAAATTATGCTCCACGACTCTATTATGTAACTCTTGCCAATGGTGAACATTTTGTTTACCGCCAAATGCCACTTGCTCTTTGTTCAGCACTGGTTCGTAGGTCTTCTTCACAATGGCCCATCTCATTAATTCCGGCGTGGTGAACAATTTGACAAGCGATTCTTGAACTTCAAGCTTTTTCAAGTTATTGTCATTTTTCACTTTATGAATCAAATCATTCTGCAGATTACCATAAGGAGAAAGAACGAGAAAATAGACCAAGTTAGCCAATGCAGGTTTCCATTGGTTTTCATCCGCTCTCACGGAATCTGTCGAATAAATTTCTTGGAAATATTGTGCTACCTCCAGATAATCTCTCTTGTGCAGACCAATCTTTATGAGCAGGTTATAATACTGCAATTTCAATGCTTCGTATTTAGGATTCTTAAAAGTTTTTTTCAAAATCTTTCGAGAAAAGACTGTCGCCTGTGAAAAATCACCCTTTAATATACTCAATTCAATTTGCTCCAGGATGAACTCAATTTTTTCAGACATCTCCATGGAGCCGTAAGTCTCCATCTGCAGCTCACAGAAGATGTCACAAGCCTCATCAATTTTGCCCTGCTCTCTTTTGATATGCGTCAATTGCCTGGTTACTCTGGCTCTCTCAACTTCAACGAAGATTTTGTTTTCGGTAACTGTTCTTATGGTCTCGATGGCTTTTATCTTCGTATCTAAGTTGACCTCATCATCGTTTAAATGCTTCATGACCTGCTGAATCATATACTGGATGGAAAGCTTCAATTGACCATGTTTCTTTGAGAGTAGCGTCAATTGCTCATCCAATTCCGTCCATTTATCGTGAGCAACTAAAACGTCCACAATTTTGGCCAGCACTTCTTTGGAGGATGCAAGATCCGATCCTTGACGAGTCTTTTTCTCTAGAACCAATAGTTGATCTAACGCGGCTTGATAATCATTGGCAGCTGTTTTATCAATCTTGGGGAACTCATCCTTCAGAATTTCGGTGTAATCCTTCTCAGCCTTAATCGGGGCGTCTCTAGACATGACGAGAAGTAACAATATCTCGCTTTGGCCTGTGAAATCTGAGCAAGGCCCTTATTTTCGATAGTTTAAGGTGCTAGGCTATCCACGCCTTTGAAAAGATTTTGCCACCATATCCTTGAATTCAAGAACCTCTGATAGTCACTTAATACGAGTGTCTTTACAAATAGAATATGCCCAAAAATGAAGAGTAAAGAACGACACATTTCAAGTGCGCTGATAGAAGGCTAATGGATCTCTTCCCTTGTTTATAAGATGTGTTTTGTTGAGTTATAAGCATTTACTCTTCTAGTGGGATGCTCTTCTAAAAAAAAAAAAAAAAAAAATGGTGTTGTACGTATATTGTTTATTTAATTACATCTCGTCCTTTCCCTTCTCGTTAAAAACTTGCAAAATTCAGGTTCACATTTCAATGGTTTATATGACGAGTAAGATAGGTGTGTCTTCACCAAAATACTCTGAGTTATAACTATATTTCTTTGAATCACTGAAGAATCTTATTTCTTCTGTGAGGGCGCAAAGAGCTTTTCACTCTGGCAAACATGTGTCTCACAATTTATGCTTTGGCACTTGCAGATTATAAGAGCATCTCGCTAAGTTGAATTATAACTGGCAAGGAATACACTGTACGATGCTGTTTTCAGTTTTCTTTTTTGTGGGCTTTCAATACAGAAGACTTCACAATAGTATAACTACGGTAAGACATTCTGGGGCTGGCAAGTTCTACTTTTTTGCTAATTATTTGTAATCCAACTGTCTAGAAATGCAAAAAAAAAAAAAAACAGTTATCTAAAACTTTAATTAAGAATGAAAAAAGACATTTTTTTGGTTGTTTTTTTGCCATGAATACTTGGTTTAACCTAAATAAAATATTGTTTGGACTAACTATGATGAGCCAGTATTTTGAGAATAAAGGTGTTTTCGGCCTGCAGTTCTACATCTATTCTCACTGCATAGATTATTTCGCTTTCTGGTCATAGACTAGCAACGGAAGACATTGGTATATTTGATCGGAAAATAATGAATCTTGGAAAGACATAAAAAGCCATGATTTACTACTGATTAGGCTCTTACCATAGGAGGCTGTACTGCTATACATAAGGAGTGTTGAAGTAATATGTACTTTTAATACAATCTATGTGTAACTGCTACTGTATATGAAGACTTCGTTGTTTTTAAAATAGAGTTAATACTTAATCTGCTTTAAAAATTGTCATATCGCTTTTGCTTGAATAAAACGATCTGATTACAACCGGTAATTCCACCCAACTCAGTGTCATTTCTAGACATAACATAACACTTATAAAACGTTAAAAAAACAGAAAAAAAATACAAGAATATCCGTCACCACCACTCATCCGAATGAATACTACCTGACAGTTATGGTTGAAAATTCTCAAACCTACAAAGTCTTTAGACACAGCAAGAACCTATAGAGTGCTTAAAATATAATTTGGAAATTGAATAATCCATATATTTACAGCGTTGCAAGGATATACATTCACCCTTTTCCCCAAGCAGTTTTTGACTTCTATGAATAAGTCATGTTTGTTGAAGAGATGAACTGTTCTACTCTTTTTTATAACAAACAGTGTCGTCTAGTTAGTAAAACTTGACACATGAGGAATCAAATAATAGAGTTTCTAGCGAATTCGATTATTCTGAAGTAGTGAAAAAAAAAAAGTAAAACAAACAAAATAAAACAAATGCTCAAGATTTATCTAAGATGAAATGTTGCAAAAACAGTAGTTGACAACGGTGTCTGATGAATTGAAAGTTTGCAAATGAAGTGTCAACAGACAAATTCCCTAGTTTTATTGGACAACAAAGGCAAGATCCAACGCATATTACAACAAAATTGAAACACCACTGACTGTAATTAGAGGTAATAGTATGCGTTACAGAAAAGTAATGGCCTACGATGCATTAATCTTTCAAGACAAGTAATTATTTATTCATATTATTGCGGGAGAAGAATACCGCAAAGTGTATTGCCTGCTCGTACCCATGCCTGTTTCTCCAATCCAGGACCTGAGAAATCTGGCGGTGCTCTATAAGGTATAATCTGTGATTGAATTGTATTCAAGACGATAACGGTCTCTTTAGCGGTACGCTTTTTTTTTGAAGATCAAAGATAAAAAGCTAAGCTCAAGTGCGCAAAGGAGGTGGAAGACCCGGGAGAAATGACTATAAAATTTCGACTCGTGAATTGTATATGTATTTCATATTCCAAGTTTGGATTTTATCATTTTTTCTTTAATCCACGGTAATGTACTCGACTTAAAGAACCCTTCTGAAATGCTTCAATATAATGTCTTAAGCTCTCTTACAATCTTTGCATCTTAAAAAACCATCCGTGATTATCCTTGAGTGCAGGTTGATGGTCGGAAAGGGTACTTCATCCACGGATGTCTTACCGCTTCGTCGGTGGACTTGTCTGCACAAATGGGCTCATGCTTTGCTTATTCAAGATCTTGAATTCCGATGTTCTCTATTTGCCAGTCAAACCCTTGATTTCTTGATAACCCTATTTACCAAACGTCTCAATGACCCAGCTTGCAATTGAAGAATGTTATCTTCAGTTTTTGCGATTCGCTTCAAATCAACATTATTTCGCAAAGGTTTAATAATTTCTGAAATTTGATGCAAATAGCATTGTGGTATCTTTTACAGAAGTTGCTAATAACCTTCCCCCAATGATCTGCGATGGCCTATCTATTCTCACCGATTGTTAATGAATGTATGATCCGAAGAAGGGTAGTAGAGGAACAATATCGGAGCTACCAAATTTGCTCGCAGTACAGCAAAATTAAAGTATTTCTGGAGGGTGAAAGAGGAGTACGACTGCTCCTTTGACTACTTTTCGAATTCACTATATTTAGCAAAATGCGCATTGCTTGACTGTTGAAGAAATGATTTTCTTTATGTGTCGAAATTTTCATACAGTAAAACATCAGAAGGATTCAAGTATCAACATATTCAACATTCGCTGTTAAGTTACTGCCTTAAAGTTTGCTGCGCAAGCTACGATCTTTTTTATTATTATTTCATAATATCTAGTACAACAGTGTCAACGATATGACTATCGTCTTATACGGACGCGAAGAAAAATTTGTGAGAACTATGCGAGATGAGATGAGATGAGATGAGATGAGATAAACTGCTATGAGTTCAAAGTAATACAAACTAATTGGAACGATTCTGGTTCGAAAAAAAAAAGTTAAAGATGGGTGGCTCTCAGCTAAAAAGCCTCAAAGCTACTTTAAAGGCTAATAATCTGACTGGTCAAACAAATGCAAAAAAGAAGAAGGGCACTAAAAGACAGCCTAAAGCCTATGATCGCGAAGAAAGGGAACAAGTGATAGCCAAAATAAGGGAGCAATTTAGCCCCTTCGAAATCAAAGCTTCGAGGAACAAGCAGGGGCAAGAAAAAATGATCCCGGTGGGTAAGCCTGGTATTTCGAAGCAAGTAGGCGAAGAGCAACGCCAGCGTGCGTTTGAAGCCAGAAGAGCACAGAAGAATAGACAAGGTGGTTTACTGGATAAGAGATTTGGTGAGAGAAGTAAAGGTCTAACTGAAGAAGAGAAAATGTTGGAACGTTTCACCAGAGTAAGACAAAGTCAATCAAAATCAAAGCAGAATCTATTTGATCTGACCGATAACGATGATATGTTTGGCTCCAAGTTAACACATTTGGGTCAAACTTTGGAAGATAATTTTGACTCTGGAGACTTAGGGATAGAAGGAGACGAGGAAAGCCAACTTTCGTCATCTAAGAGAGCGCATGAAGAATCGCTGGGTGAATCCCAACTGATACCAAGAAAAAAGACCAAAGCCGAAGTTATGAAGGAAGTTATTGCAAAGTCAAAATTCTATAGGCAACAAAAGCAACAGGCGCAAGAGAAAAGAGAAGATCAAATTGAAGAACTAGATGAAGATTTTGAAGACATCATGTCTGAGCTAAGAAATTCAAATGCTCAGCAAGTTTCTAAAGACCAAACAAAAGAAAGCAAAGATAAAGAGTACGACGTGAAGGTAAAGGAATTACTGATGGAAAGAAGAGCCGCTCCAGCTGATCGTACCAAAACCGAGCTAGAGCTGCAACAAGAGGCTGAAGAGAAAAGAAAAAAATTGGAACAACAAAGAATAGACCGGATGAGTGGTATTGTTGTGGAAGAAAATGGTGAAGAAAGAGGTGTGGAAGATTTGGATGACGACTTCTGGGGCGGTAGTGAAGAAGAAGGTGGGGATTCAGATGGAGATGGCATCGCAGATTCAGATGAGGACATTCAACTGGGAAGTGATGATGAGGGAAGTTTGATCCGTTCCTCTTTACAGGAAATTTCTTGCCCTGGTAACCATGAAGAATTTTTGGAGCTGATCAAAGGGCCGCTCTCGAGTCATCCAAAAATAACCAAATTAATTATAAAGGCTTACCAACCAAAGCTAGCAGAAGGTAACAAAGAAAAACTGGGTAGATTTGCTGGGGTGCTTCTCAGACACATGATCTTTTTATCAAAGCAGAACTATGTTTCCAACATACCAGAGTTTACCGAAGTTCAGAATTCTTTAATGAGCATATTGAAAATGATGTCGGAAAAATACAATCAAGCCATTTCAGACACCTGCAGGTCTATCATTGGTGAAATTCAGAAGAGATTCAAATCCAACCAGTTTTCTGGCCTATCGGTAGGGGATTTAGTGTTTTTCACAATTGTTGGCTCTCTCTTTTCGACTTCTGATCAATATCATTTGATTGTTACCCCTTGTTCCATTTTACTTGCAGAATTTTTGGAGCAGATCAAATTCAATACGTTGCAAAGGCTAGCATATGGTGCTATTTTGGTTAGGCTATCATTACAATACCAAAGGATTTCAAAGCGTTACGTACCGGAAGTGACTTATTTTCTGGAAAAATCAATAGCTACTTTTCTACCAGGCAAGGATTCAACTAACATTAAAGTGGACACTACAGAGTTAGAAATCCCTGAAAGCCAAGTTTTTCCAGAAAACGGATCTTCTGTTTTGCACCTACATCAAATATTTGATTCTAGCAGCAGTGAAAGAGATTTGCAAACTTGCACGTTCTTAAACATTTTAGATTCCTTACAAACCATAGTAACAGCAATCTGGAAAGATCTACCAGCTTTCAATGAAGTTTCGGGAGATATAGAACAGCTGCTCAAACAAGTTTGCCAAAAATTTCCCACCCTAAAACAGGCGCAACAGATTTCAGAAACTATTCAAAAAATAAAAAAATCTAATGAACATTATCCGTTGGCGTTACAGGATCACAAACCTTTAGCTATTCCTTCGCACGCTCCTAAATTTGAGGACAACTTCAACCCAGAAAGGAAATCGTTCGACCCATCTAGAACAAGGAACGAGATCAATAAAATGAAGGCTCAACTAAAGAAGGACCGTAAGTTTACTATGAAAGAGATTCGTAAAGATACAAAGTTTGAGGCAAGACAAAAAGTCGACGAAGATAAAAAGAATGCTGCCAACTATCATGCTAAAATGGCTCAAATCGTTAACACCATCAGTACAGAGGAAGGCGCTGAAAAGAACAAGTATGATAGAGAAAGAAAATTACGCTCAGGAAAAAAATAGTAGACTAACAAGCGTGTATAAATTTTTGCCTTCGTACTACATCCTGATAAATTCTTAAACTAACCAGTATTATCTAGCTCCAAAATAATTTACAAAAGATGTTTGTTCTTGTCTATTAATTTGAACAATCTCATCGACCAATATCAGATTTTTTGTAATACTCTTTAACCAGGCTTAAAACACCTCCGCTTCCATTAGGTTTACCACCCGTTTTCCCTGCTTCCGAAGATTCATATTGCCTCAATGGGACAGAACTGATAAAAGATTCCTCTACGTCCTTATCAATATCATCAGTGAACGGAGTTCCTCTCTTTTTCCTTTTGTGGGTCGAAGTCTCGCTTCTTCGCCTTGATTTTCCCTGATGCGGTTTGTTCACTTCTAGAGCATGCCTCCCAATTCTAAACAGTTCTGGTTTTTGACCAGGTTGAAACTGCTTCTTCCACGAGTAACTGTTGCTGAGATTCCTAACACCTTCCATAGGCTCCTCAAACGTTCTACGAGGGAGCTGATGCTTGCCCAGTGCGTTTTCGCTGTTTTCGTAATCATCCATAAAATACATATAGGACTGCATCATTTTGTTGACAGCCAACTCGTGATTCTCATCTTCAACATCACTACCATCAGAAGGGAAGGGGCCATCACTGGTGTTATTATGGATGATAGACTTTTTCCCCCCAGGCAAATCTGCTATACGCGTGGGGCTCCTAGTGTTTTTACTATCTCTTCTACTTCCTTTACGTTTAGAGTTTTTCGAATCGGGGCCTTGGTTGATTTCGAACATGGCATACTTGCAGACATAACCCAATCCATCAACATATACAGATGTCTCGCGAAAAAATTCTACAATCTTATCTGCGGATCGAGGAAGAGAAAACCAAAGAATAAAGGGTGTTATTATCAAGCTTGCTAATTCTCTTACCAGAATTATAATTTTCAAATTGTAAAGTTTGCAAAACTCATTTTTGACATCCTCAGTGTGGTATCTTCCTTCCCACTCCTCGGGTAAATAATGTGTATAGACAGCCAACTCTTGAATTGTTTCATCTGGATCAAAAACATTGTATTCGTCTGATATAGATCCCCGGCAAACAGTCCAAATAGTACCTAAAATGGTGATGTAAAAGAGAGCCGTTTTTTCATGGGTAATTTCAAAATTCAAAAAATTCTCCGGATCAAGGACGGTAAAGATGGCCAATATTGCAACAAAAGATCCTGTTACGAAGGCAATAAACTTAAGAATTAAATTGACACCTTCTTTGGGAAACTGATTAATGTATCTATCAGCCAAATAAGTACTCAGCCCGATCCTCTTTTGAAAAAGATGATACAGCTCATTGTACTCCCTGAATTTCCATTCCGCCATTGGCGTGTATTGTCGTGCTCCCAACGAACCTGGCGAAGTTTTGTATTCGTTAAAATACCTGAAAAAATACAACAACACAAAATATGAAACGAGAAAAGGTGAGAGAATAATATTGAGAAATCCTGCTAACATAAACCTTTTCTGAAGTTCTTCTCTAACGTACTCATGTTGAGAAGGTTTCAAAAAGCACTGTTTTATAAAGCCATTTTCATTGAAAGCATATCCCATAATGCAAAGATTGATATTCCATTCCAGAGTTTTCGTCAAAGGGCTAGTCCTGCAAAGCGGTATCGGAAGAGACAAGTCCAAGACGTCATTGTTGTACAGGGCAATGAGATAATTTTCTTTCCTCATAATCCTATTGGCAACATCGTGAGCATCGATCCTATTTTTGGCTTTAACTTCTACGACATTTGCCGTTAAAGCATTTTGATCCTTCAGAAACATTATCTGCTGGATAACATTCTGCCAGGGTATCGATTGTAATTCCTTATCAGAAATGTTTAGAAGATAAGAATAAAAATTGTGAATCTCATTAAGGTTTTGGATGTCAAAGTATAATTGGGCAATCTTAAGCACGACAAAAATATAAAAGATCCAAAGCAGTAACTTGGTAAAACCAGTTATACTTGTTTTATAGCATTGATTTATGGTAATGTCTGATATCGAATGGCTATAAGGCACTTTGGAGTAATCAATACAGTACCCCATGTAAGTAGAGATTAACACAACAAACATTAAGGTAGCCAAATTCAAAATCTTCAGCAGCACTATGCAGAAGTACCCACTCCCCAAATAGTAGTTGTAAACGTCTTGTAAGAATATGTCCAAATTTTCAACATTGGCCCACTTCCACAGAGCTCTCTCCTTGGGGCTTAACGCATGAACTCTGTTGACGGGTGTATTATTCAGCACTGATATATTATTCAAAATGTTTGGTCTCTTCAACTTAAATGCAGGAGGATTGAACTTTTTGCCTGCATAATTATCGCTGCCAGGCAGAAAACTATTCCGCATTCCGCCATCTACCATCTCTACCCCAAAATCTCGATTTCTCCTGCTACCGTGATTCGTATCCCTAGATGAAGTAAAGAGCTTTTTTTGGTGATCCTTTTGCTTATTATGTTTCAATATTCTTTGAAATAACATAGAGTGGTTCTGCCGAGGTGGTTGAGTATTCGATTTGGGCCCTGCTGCCCTGCTAAATAAGGGTCGGTCTTCGTCGTCTGCCTCTTCCTCTTCCTCCTCATCTTCCTCAGCTCCACTTCCGCCATCAGCTTCCTCCTCACTGGATAATTGGCCAACTTTAGGCATTGAATCTTCCATACCAAGACCATTATTATTCTTATGGTCAAATGTGAGAAGGGCAGAATTGTCATTAAGATCCACATCTTCAGTGACTGACTCGTTATCCTCCTCTTCCTCTTCCTCTGAAGTGGTACCTTGATCTGACTCTGGAATTCGCACACCTTCCTCATCTAATGCAGAGCTGTCAGATGCCAAATCAGAGTGTACTCCAGATAAATTACTCTCCTGTTGGTTGTCATGTTCACGAAACTGGCTCATTTCATCTGGATGGACTGACGTCGTAACATCGTCAGACTGAAGCCCAAAAACACGGGACAGAAATGTGTCCCTGCCCTGTGACTGAGATGATGGTTTACTTTTATCCATGATGGATACCTGAGGGCACCAAGTATACTACAACTATTAAATTGGGACTGGTGCGAATATTTATAGCGTATACTTTATATGAAAGGAAGGCGGCAATACAATTTTCTCCCTTAGAAAGTATGAAGCTTATCACCACAAGACAAGTGTTACCCGAACTAAGATTGTGCGTCACAAAAGTGAGCCGACGCTTACCGGCTTATGCCAGCTTCTTTACATCAATAGGTGTGTTTCCTCATCTTTTTATTTCTTTAAATTAATATTTATTCGCATAGCTTGTAGAAGGATCGCTCTTCCAAAATTTTCTAGCTCCCAACTGTAAAGCATGGGGTTAAAATCTTGGAGTAATCACTACTCTGCCATCAACACGTCCTAGTAGCTCTGCAAAGGGTGGCGCATCACTATCTTGATTGATAGTAACTGCATCTTGCAGAAAAGTAGTTTCCGTGCCCCTGCTAATGTCCATAACGACATTGCCTATTTTAGCAGAAATTCTACCGGATTTATGCACCCTTATGGAACCAATTCTACCGGATAAGGGTGCAGGTTCAGACGCATGAGACTCAGAAACTTTAGATTTTTCTTCTGTCTTCCTTTCACTCTTTTTTTCACCCTCCTCTTCTTTAACGTCTACAGCAGGTTCTGTATTGGAAACAGATTCTGTCTCGACTTGTTCAAATTCTGGTAATTTCGAAGGTAACTGGAACAGCACAAATCGATTGGGCTTGTTGTTGATCTTATTGAACTTTTTCCATATGCGCTCGTGGTCCTCATTCAGTGATTTTAGTTCTGCTAGTGACTCCGCTTGGTCTAGCGATTGAAATTTTTGCTGGAGTGTCAATTGATCCAGCTTCTTGTGCAACTGGTTCTCTCGTTCAGTCATGATTTCATGCAGTCCTGCGACACTGTCGGTGGGTTCAGGCTTCACAGAAGAAACGGCGGGTGTAGGTTCCCTAGTCGCGTATGCAGATGAATATGCGTCCTGCTTGGCATTTTGCAAAACTTCAAGATCTTGATGCCTATACCGCACCGGTCTTATGGGGAAAAGTTCTTCAGTTTTCATTGCTCTCCACGTTTCTTCATCCATTTCAGGACTGTCAGCTTCATCTTCGTCCTCATCACCTACCAAATCATGTATAGAATATTCTTTACCCATATTAAATCTGTTTTTGGCGGACTTCGCCTTGTCTTTATCTGGATCCCCCTCTTCGGTTCCCTCTTCCTCGTCATCAAGATCGTCAAGATCATCTTGACCGCTTAGGTTTTGTAAACCTTGTAAAACTAGGGAAGATGCACCGCGTCCTTCTGCTTTAGCAAAGCTTCTCTGGGGGCCGCCTTTATCACCAATAAAATTACCCGCCGCTAACGGACCAGTCGAAACCACATGTGTGTTGTTCAGATAGCGAGCCATTCTTCGGTTCTGATTGCCTTGACCAGTTGTGCGCCTAGTATTGGGCTTTCGCCTCTCATTGAGATGTCTTTGGGATTCATCAACCTCTAGCTTTGGTGCGGAGGCCTCTCTTTCTTCTTTAGATCTTCTTACGGCAGCTTTGGGCTTGAACTTGAGGCCCGGTTTAGAAGCTCCTGCACTTTTTAATGAGGGCAATCTACCTGGTCCATTGCCGCTGCTCATATCTACTCGATCTTTGACTAAATTGCTTCTTTATCGATTTTTTAATGAAGTTTTTGAAGCTCATCGCTTGATGTTTTCAATCTCAAAAGTCGAAAAATTTTCCCGTGATGAAAACTTTCATCTCATCTCAACTCATCGCATTTCATACCGTATTGTTCCATACCATTATAACGACTCGATTGCCGTAATAATACTTTGGAAGGGTTACGGTGTCCTTTGAGAGCACTTGGAATATCATGGCAAGGAGAAATTCGAGGAAAAATCCAAAAAAGAATAGCAACAAGGCTGTAGCGCATGATGACCAGTATGGCTTGAACGAAGTAGATGATTTTGCTGCCAAGAGGGAAAAAGTTATGCTTGACCATTCAACGCTAGGTGACAGACGCGATGAAGGTTCTGAATCAGAAGATGAGGAAGAAGAGGTCATGGCAGTGAGTGAAGAATCGTCAGATGAAGAAGAAACAGGTGCAGAAGAAGAAGAAGAAGGACTTGACGGTGAACAGGCGTATCGACAAGTTTTCGGTAGAAAATTACACGCCGAACCACAAGACGTAGAAGGTAATGGTATGCTGGATAATGACGCCGCTTGGGGATCCTCTAAAAATGAATATTATGGTGCCGACGATCTTGATGATGAAGAAACGGCAAAAGAGATAGAACAGGAAGCCCTTCGTCAAAGGAGAAAACATCTGGAAGAACTTAAAATGAACGATTACATGGATGAAGAGGTGGATAATGAGTGGATTAAAAGTGCTAAGGAATTTGACACCAACGAATTCAAAGAATCCACAAATCAAAAGGATATAATAACCTCCATTAAAGACTTTTTAAATATGGATGCAGATGATAAGGAGAAACATTTAAAAATGTTGTTTCCGGAATTCTTGCCTCTTTGCAAGGAATACACTCAGCTCTCTAATGTTTTGAAGATTCTAAAAGATCAAAAAGATTCAGAAGTTGCCTACCTGAAAGTAATGGCTCTTTCTAGTTATTTGGGGACACTATCGGCATACTTTAGCATTTTACTGCATGAATTGAATTTCAACGAAGATTTTTCTACAATGAAGGATCATCCAGTCATGGAATCTATATTGACCTCAAAGGAGATTTGGAGGCAGGCATCCGAATTGCCAGATGAAATTACAGGTAAACCGGATGTTGAAAATAGGGTGGAGTCTTCAGAGGAAGAAGTGAGTGGAGAACACAACGTTATTGGAGATGACTATATCTCAGAAGATGCTGAACATGAGGGTAGCGATGAAGATCAACAGGGAGTGGAAGAGCACGAGGAGGGCGAAGATGATAGCGACGTTGATCTAGATGATTTCGAAGAATACGTTAAGCAGTCTCGTGTTCCAAAGAACCTAACTAATACAAGTGCTAACGGAGATGCGCCGGATGATTATATGGAAGCCAGTATGGCGGACGTAGATGCTCAAGAAAAGAAAGCTCGTAAAAGAACACTACGTTTCTACACATCCAAGATAGATCAGGAAGAAAACAAGAAAATAGATAGATTCAAGGGCGATGACGATATTCCGTATAAGGAAAGATTGTACGAGAGACAGCAGAGATTGCTAGAAGAAGCTCGCAAACGTGGACAGCATGATTCTCAGGGTGCAGATCTGGATGGCAAGGATTATGACTCTGCTGAGGAGGCTGTATCAAAATCCGTCAATGAGGATGGCGAGAAAGATTATTTCAATCAAGTTCTTCAGAAAAGACATTTCAAGAAACAGAGCAGGCTTCAGGCTCACAAAGATGCCATCAAAGCCTCAAAAGAAGGGAAACTGGCGGAGTTGGCTGAAAACATCGGCGATGACGGGAAGCGTGCCATTAATTACCAGATATTAAAGAACAAGGGTTTGACACCACACAGAAAGAAAGAAAACAGAAACGCTCGTGTCAAAAAGAGAAACAGATATGCCAAGGCCCAGAAAAAACTGAAATCTATCCGTGCCGTGTACTCTGGTGGATTATCTGGTCCGTATGAAGGTGAGAAGACTGGTATAAAGAAGAATTTGACCAAGTCTGTTAAGTTCAATAATTAGGAAGGCAAAAAAAATGCAACCTAGATAGGTGTATCTTGTTTATATATGCAACCATATACTAATAATTTTACCTCGGTGCGGCTGCTGAATTAAGTTGATTCCTCTGGTCTTTAAATAGGAGTGAAAGCTCGTCACGCCCTGGGTTTAAGAACATTTGAGTGTTTTTTCGTTGTTATTCAAACTATTGTATTACATCTTGAGTCAAAAAGGGCTGTTTTGCAGACGCATATACAATTTTAAGAGACTAATTCATAGAATACTTTACGATGCTTACCGTCGTTCGTATGTTTTGCATGCCTGAATAACAAAATGTCGAAGGAAATGTCAATATATCATAGAAATGAAAGAAGATTCCAATCCTCTTAAACACCCCTGAACAGCTATCACAAGACTAGTACATGGCACGATCAATCATTTATAACATTACCAGATGTATGGCTCGTTTCGGAATTTTCTATAGTTCAAGACAAGCTCTCCAGCCATTTGCATGAAATCTAGAAGGAAAATAAAGCCTGCTTAGGTGGGGTTATTTGGCGTTTTCTACCCGCTCAATATCTTATCATAAATGCCACCTTAGATTCTTTGACATATGTGAAACATCCCATTTAATTTATACATTTTTGGGGCCGTTTGTTGTAGAGAAAACAAACTTCCTTTCTTGGTCTACCAGTCAATAGTGACTATTGGCTATTGTTTTATGACTATTTCGATCAATAATGATTTAAGAAGGCAAATTGCCATTTAAAATGCCGTTATTAGGAATATGAGCATCAATAGTTCAAGAACGGTATGTCTGCCCTTTTCTAATTTCAGATTTCAGATCACACACGTCACGCAATGGTCAGAGTAGCACGTAGATTCTCGATGTTAACACATAGACGAATTACATGGCCACAGACAACATACTTCGATTTAGGTGAAGGAAGTTTCTTCGCTCCGTAACATAATTTTGGCCAGTATAATTTGAAACGTTCATTTCGTTGTTTAACATTAAGGTATGTGTTATCGAACCGATTTCCAGTTTCAGCCAGATCATACTTGAGGTAAAAGTTTGTATCAAAGCTAGCACGTTTTTCTATTGCACTTCACATAAGATCCACATGATTCACTCAATAGGGCATTACGGTCCGTTGAGAATGCGAACCAATTTGACAGACTCCCTCTGAAAGCTTGTGAATTTTACCCATTGGCAGTTATTCACAGAGAACATAGAGACAATACCATCCCCTGCCACATATGAGTGAAAGGATAAGCCTAAGTTCAATCATTAAGCGTACTTACTTAACGCCATACAATAAGTAGCATCTTAATTGGCTAATACAGAAAATTGATTGTAGCATTCAACTAGCAATTTCTAATTGCCCCAGATAAACAACGGTTTAGATCGAATTCTCTTTTTATTTAGAAAGATTATTAAAATCTGAAAATTAGCCGCCAAAGTTCTTGTCTTGAATATTCTGACCTTGAGATAACGGAAAGAAAGGATAAAAACAGATAAACGAAGTGTATTATAAGAAAGCTCATGCACGTTACTAAAAATTACATTAAATTATATGGATGACTGATCTATCTTTCTTTCAGCCAATGCAATCCATTTGGCGACCACTTGTGCCGATCGATGCTGCCTACGTTCGGAATACTTCTTCCATATGGCCTGGTGGCGTCTTTCTGCGAACCTGCAGTTCTCCAAAATTACAGTGGCCAAGGGAAAAATCTGCTCTTGCGTGTAACCAGAGTAGTATATATGCCTACAGGTCCATTCGTTACAGCCCAGAATGATCCTACTCAGAAAATATGCACCAGTAGCCAACCAGCTTGGTGGGGCTGCAACCAGCTTCGAATCCATAGTCGTCGTCTCTAAAAGGTATTTGGCTAGGGTTCTGGTGTCATATTCATAGTCATCGGCTTTGCTTATTCTTCTCAAGAATGAAAAAGGGCCTGGCCAGCCTATTTCGAAATCCAGAGTGTCAATCATGAATTTTTCTGCCTTAACGATATCCTCTTTCGTGTAAGCATGATCTAACATGTAGACAATATCGTTTAAAGTAGGGCAGTTAATTTCCTCGTATTTGGCGGCCACAAACAATGCTGCTGCACCAACCAGTTGGAACCTGTTCAAAGTGACTGTCTTCCGCGAAAGAAATCTATCAATGATGTTAACGGTCAGGTATAGCGTTTCTGGCAAGAGTTGAAATCTTGAATGCACTTGGATGATCCAATCTATTAGTGTGCTTCTGTATGACCATTTTAACTCTGGTTGTTTATCCATGTAATACGGGTTCGGCCTATATTTCATCTCTAATTCTCTCAAATACTCGAAGATTTCTGTGCTAAGTTCTGAGACCATGACCACGTCGTATGTGTCGTCGTCCATTGGGTCTGGTGTCTCACGGTGACATTCTTTGTACGCTTGATCCAAGATGGCCTTACTTCTCTCATTATGGATGGGCAACAGGGGCTCCGTCTCTGCTTCATCATCACTCTGGCCATCATCCTCCTCTTCTTCGTCAAAATTGTCGACCACCTCTTGTTCTTCATTACCTGACCTCGTCTTCTTTAAATCATCAATGTACACTTCACACTCTAGAGATTCCGCATGACGTTGCTTATTCTCTAAATCCTCCACAGCCACATATCTTTCATTTCTCCCCATACTAGCATTCCCCAAACTAGAATCGATCAATGGTTTGGTTAAAGCATTCATCGTAGTGCTGGCCGCATACATCCTGTTGGACACCTGCGAAGTAACGTCACTTAAAGCCACTCTGTGTTGCTGGAATGGGGCTTGCTGCCTTTGCTTATAATGGGCCATCGCAGCCCCTACATCACCAAATTCTGTGTTCTCATTCTCCTTGGCATATTCTTGGTGCACAGAGCCAGTCGAATGCGAACTGTAATGCATCTCAAACTTACCGGTAAGCCCAAGCCTAGTAGTATGAATACCGATGGAAAGATTACTTCCACAACGTCTTAAAGGAAGTAAAATCAAAGGATCACAACTTTGCAGATTGGACCCACTTTAATAACAATCTGGGCCTCAATACGAGCTGATTGAAACATCAATTTTGCGAACTTCATACTTTTCAACTTGATTTTTCGGTTTACAAAAACAAAAACCAACTCGGCAAAACAAAAACATTGTGAAAAAAACGAATTCCCTGAGAAACAAACAGAGGAGGAATGATGGCCAAATAAATAAACAGATAAACAGCTGAGCGCGATGTGCATTACTTTATTTCATCGCCATTGATGCACTGTTGTGAGGGTCTACCCCTTGCTGCATACTCCGCGGTATCATGATTTCTGCCAATCGTTAGTAAATAGGAAAGCCTTACCACTTGAATTACCCCCCACAATCCAATTTTCCAAAGGGTGCCAGGCGAGCACTGCTGGAACGGTAGCCGTACCAAGGTGTGCAAGCTGTTGTCCTTGCGAGTCATATATATCTATTGCCCTTTTCATGTTCGCAATCGCGAATACGTTCCTGTTTGCTTTGAATTTAGCTTTAAGGATGCTTGTCCATCTACCGCTTTGGCAATTGTGTTTTAGTGTAAGCCTTGGCTGTAGATTTTCAGATGGGGTTTTAACATCAAAGAGTCGTATAGTGTCGTCGTAACCGTTACAGACCAATGAACCATCTGTTGCACAATATGAAACTGCTGATACACTTAGTCTAGAATCATAGGTGGACACAATCCCAAGGGATGGATAATCATCATATTGGGACCATTCAGGGTTATCCACAGTCGCCCTGATATCCCATATCCTCAAAGTTCTGTCAAGCGATCCTGTGGCAATCTGATAAGGTGTGTGAGGATCGATATCAAAGGATCCAATTTTCTTGTCAGATAAGCGCTTGAGTTTTTCAACGCATGGCTTTTCTCGAAGATCAATTGTGGTGAATTCACCTGCTAAGGTTGTGAGATGTATCAAGTTTAGATTCTCGTAGCTGAACTTGCAGTCAGAGATCCCTAAAGAGTCTTCATATTCGTTCTTGAGGGCGATAATTTGATGAGACTGCATAGTATTCAAGTCAATGGTGCGCATAAAACCATCATAAGAGGCCGCAAGAAGCTTCGAAGTGTCGCTTGGAAGGCTATCCAGCCTGGCAATATTTTTTGTAAAGAGATGCATTTGCGTGATATCTGGCTCCATTTCGTCAGTCGCAGGTTCCTCCCTGACATTCCAAAGGCCTATGTTACCATTTGTGTCACCGGCGATGATCAGTTTTTGGTTTACAGAAGGATGAAAGTGCATGGCGGAAATGCGGTCATGGACTAGTTTAATGTCGTTAGGAGGAAAAACGTCATATAATTGCAGATCAAATTCCTTTTGCAAATCAGTATCCACTTTTTGATGCTTCTTGATCTCTTTGAAAAAGTCACCGCTAGAAAAATTAACGTTGGCGTATTTATCGAGCAGTGTGGCCTCATCTTCTCCTTTTATCAAGTCACTCAACTTAATGTCACCTACTATCTTAGTATCTTTGACTTCATCCAACAAATCTTTGTCCGGCGAACCCATTTTCATAAGCTCATTATCATTGACATTAGGGACGCCTTGACCTTCTGCAGTTTCACCCCTCAATCTTCGAGACCTCCGTGTGGGCATTTTTGCGGCCTTGGGAGATACGCTCTTTCTGGTGCTAGCAGCTGTTTTTTTCTTCTTAGGCTTGGGCTCATCTACCCCAGACTCACTTTTAATTTGTGTGGCGGCTCCATTCAAATTCAGCTTCTTGAGTAAGTCGTTGTTTCTCTTTATATTTTCTAAACGCTTTCGTTGAAACGAGGTCAATTCTGGCATTTTGAATTTGTTCAACTATTCTCTTTGTGCTGGTCTTTTAGTTGTTAGTACGGACTTTTAGTACGGACTTCGCACTTTTACGTGTTATAATGACGCGAGAAGCTTTAACATCAACTAACTCAACCAAACGAAGTAATGTCCAATATTGTCGATGTATTCAATCCCCCACCACAGCGTGATTTAAGTGAAGAAGAGACTAGAGATTGTCTTCCTTGCCAGGTCATGAGCTCGTTATTCTCCCTTGGTTTTGGGGGATACTTGGCTGCGGGACAACCTTTCAAGTATACAGGAAAGGAACGTAAGCGTGGTATAACTGTAGCAGAGTTTGAGAAACGCAATCCCTTGTGGTGGAGAGCCGGTTTACGTGGTTTCGGGTCAGCTCTTGTGCTTTTTGGACTCATTAGGGCTACCGAAGGTTGGGTGTGGAATAAGAACAAGAAATACAAAGAATTTTGAAATTGTGCCGTGTGAATTACTGTATATAAGTTTGTTTTAAAACCTTATTAGCGCCTTGCGGTTGCGGCAGCTTCTGCAGCCTTCTCTAGTTGTTTCTGCTCCAGTTTGGCGCGCTCGTTATCCTCACGTCTAATCTGCTTGTCTTCCCTTATGCTTACTTTAACCTTTTTGCACCAGTGCTTATACTCCTTGTCCTTATATTTGTACATGTCGATAAAATCATGGCATAGCAGTTCTTGAATGGATGACCTTTGGGACTCTTCCTTGACGCAACACCTGTTGACGAAGTCAACCATTTCCCTTGGGAAATCGTAGCCTTGTCCCTGAGGAAGCTTGGGCGGCGGCTCATTAACGATTCTTTGCAGAAGATCTAGGATACCATCAGGGGTATCATTGTGACCACCAAGCGGAAATTCCCCTGTGACCAATTCAATAATGACGAGCCCAAGGGACCAAACATCACCCTTTGTTGAGTAGACGTTGCCTTGTATGCGCTCCGGTGACATATACGTGGATGTTCCCACAAAGGTGTCCGCAATGGAATTGATTAGTTTCTTTGAGACACCAAAATCACATATTTTGACCTGACCTCTACTGTTTATGAGCACGTTAGAAGGCTTGATATCTCGATGGATAATTTTGTAGCGTTCGTACAGGTACAGTAGTCCGCTCAACACACCATGAGAAATCTTCGATATGACGAGACCGTTAAACCAAGGGTCCACTTTACTTCGTGCATGTCTCGCGTAGTATCTTTTGTAAACCGAAAGGATCTTATCCAGCGATCCGCAGTTCATGTACTCCATCAAGATAATAATCTCGTTGTTGCTTGAATGTGTATAATACGCACCATAGAAAGAAACAATGTTATCATGCATGTGGACACTCTTCATGATAGTTAGTTCCCTAACAAGTTGGTTTACAACCAAATGGTTATTGTTCTCCACAGGAATCACTTTCTTAGCGATAATCCTCGAGTCCGGAACATGAAGAGCCTTAATCACGGTCCCCGAGTTACCTGAACCTATTTTGCCAAGTTGTACCAAATCTTCCAATTTGATAGTATTACTGGGAGTGGCAGTAGCCTCATTATTCTTGAATAACGAAGATTTAGAAAGCTCACCTTCCGGTAATCCAGCAGAGATCTCTTCATCCATCGGTGTAAACACATGATTCAAACTAGTCGAAGTAGAGGGAGAGGAATTAGTGGGACTGTTTACGACAAAAGTCTGCGGCACCAAACCCTCACTGCTTCCGCTGCGACTCTCGCTTTTCAAATCTGGAGTCGAAGTATTGTTTAAATGTATCTTGCCCTTGAAGCCCCTTCGGAGGTAAAGGTTACTGGCGTCATTCTTAGGAAAATTAAGCCTCGTAGAAGAACTAAGCCGAATGTTATTGTCAGGAGCGTCCCCCATGGCGATGTCCCCGTTAGCATCACCGTTTCCAGTTTCCTGTATCCCCATGCTGTTGGGCAGCGTCAGCTGCTTGAGATTCCGTTTCTTCTGAGTCCTGCCATGGAAAAGACTTGGTGTCTGAAAATTCATTGAAAGGATATCCTCAACAGTTTGGTGAAGCTCAATGATGGTATGTATCGTAGACTATTTGCAACTGGACTAAGACGTAAAATAGATCTTGGGAGGCAAACAAGTAAAGCAAATAAAGTCAATTAATTTAGCAGATTATTACAATCAATAGAGAAGACACAAGGGCATACCTTTGGTTAACAAACAGTTATTCTCCCTGTTCAAAGGATTAAAGTTTGAGTTCTAGAAAAGAAAGGTCTTCAGATGTCTTCCCTCGAAAGATATCATTTGTCCGGCTAAACCGCGGGAAATCGGACATCAGTTGAGATCCTTCCAAATTCACGTTTATCCTGACTGGAGTATGTACAGACTAAATGATTTGCTATTTCTTCAAGATATCCCAATATTGTGCTCAAAATAAAATACCTGTACGAGTTTTCAGTGCATAAAACAGGAGGTTGGCTGCTGGTAGTGATAAAGCATTCAGGGGAATACAGAATATGTTGCATTAAAATTGCTATATTGTTACATTCTTGGGAGAATTTACTTTTGCTATTAATAAAAGCAGATGCTAGGAAGGTCACAAAGAAAGTATACTAACTCTTCTAGAACAGATCTTCCACTGCTAGGACCTTTACATCATTTGTACCGACACTGTATTGGACCGTATTGAGTGACAAGAGATCTGTCATTAGCCAAAAACGTACATTATACGAAGCAAAAGATGAATGGTGCGTCCTACAAAGAATTCAACCAAAACAATGGGCATGTCTGCACAAAAGGATCTAATTTGCATTGGAGATATTCAGATTAGCTGTCTGTTGTAGAAGGCAAATTTCACCTCTTCAAAAAATGGTGCTTGTGCAGGGATAAGTCATGATAGTGCTGCATGAAAAAAGGTGTGCACTTTCAACATAAAATGAGTAGACCAACATGGCAACTAACGCAGCTAGATCGATAGTTCTTTTTCACCTTGAGCATCACACATGTTTATACATTATATCCACGTATTGATGTATAGACTTGGGTTTCGCATGTTCTTGCACTTCTGTGTTTCCTTTATGTTCTCTTGATTTGGCGCAATGCAAAATACAAGTTTAGAAAAATTCACCCAAGTATTTGATGCTTGTCTCTTGGAATATGTTACCGATGGTTCATTGTAGAATGTCTTAAATAAATAACAATGGCTGCATCAGAAGCGGTACACGCTGTATAGAGCCTCGAATACTTTACAATCGGTTACAGGTTCTTTTAAACTCATAGTTCTATTCTAAGATTTAAGTGGGGGAGATGATTTGACCAGAATATTTGTGGGTTCCGAAACCACAGAGCTTACAGCCTGAGAATATGCGGCGCAATGCGATAACCATGCTCACACAATTTTTTCCTCCAACTTGGGAAAAACAATTAACAACAAAGTCATGCAATCTAAGTTTCTGCATATTTCAGATTTACTGAGATCCACCAAGCACCTTAAAATTGTATCAATGCTTGCCTTTGCCAAAAGAAGCTGTCCATATTCCTATGTCACCTTTAACTTACCCTGACGCTTTGTCATACAAAAAATCGAACGGAAAAGGAGGCAAGGAAAAAGTGTTGAAGCAACGAGCCACGAAATAAGTCAAGCTTAACACAAGTCCTCATTTAGCCTTTCGTTATAGAACTGATAAAGAGACACTCCTTAGTATCTGTCATTGTTTATGCATAGAGAGTTTTCCATTCTGTAAGAGAAGGTTTTTATTGTATTTGTTACCGTTTTTGAACCTTGAAACCGTCTCCATTGAAGTTTTGTGTTTATATAAATCAATTAAGTTCAAGGAATTTCTACAACTCTCCAGCATTTAATACTATTATTATTATTCTTCTATTCCAAACACAATGAGCAAAGAGGATTGGAGCTCGCAGCTAAAAATTCCAGCCAAGGATACACGGCCTCAAACCGATGATGTATTGAACACGAAGGGAAACACGTTCGAAGATTTCTGCTTGAAAAGAGAGCTACTGATGGGCATATTTGAAGCAGGATTTGAAAAACCCTCTCCTATTCAAGAAGAGTCCATTCCTGTGGCGATCGCCGGTAGGGACATTCTAGCTAGGGCAAAAAATGGTACCGGTAAAACTGCTGCGTTTGTGATTCCAACGCTGGAAAAAGTGAAACCCAAAATTAACAAGATACAGGCATTAATCATGGTTCCTACTAGAGAACTGGCGTTGCAGACTTCCCAAGTAGTGCGCACTTTGGGTAAGCATTGTGGAATCTCATGTATGGTTACCACTGGTGGTACCAACCTTAGGGATGACATTTTGAGATTAAATGAAACTGTGCATGTGCTAGTGGGGACTCCAGGCAGAGTATTAGATCTGGCATCCAGGAAAGTGGCCGATCTAAGCGATTGCTCACTGTTTGTCATGGACGAAGCCGACAAGATGCTTTCGCGTGATTTCAAAACCATTATTGAACAGATTTTAATTTTCTTACCCCCACAACATCAATCATTACTGTTCAGTGCTACCTTTCCCATAACAGTCAAGGAATTTATGGTAAAGCATTTACACAAACCGTACGAAATCAATCTCATGGAGGAATTGACTTTGAAAGGTATTACACAATACTACGCATTCGTAGAAGAGAGGCAAAAATTACACTGCTTGAACACTCTGTTCTCCAAGTTGCAAATCAACCAGGCCATCATCTTTTGCAATTCTACTAACCGTGTGGAGTTGTTGGCTAAAAAAATTACTGATTTAGGTTACTCATGTTATTATTCGCATGCCAGAATGAGACAACAAGAAAGAAACAAGGTGTTTCACGACTTTCGCCAGGGGAAAGTGCGTACTTTGGTGTGTTCTGATCTTTTGACTCGTGGTATCGACATTCAAGCAGTCAATGTCGTGATTAATTTTGATTTCCCCAAGACTGCGGAGACCTATTTGCACCGCATCGGCAGATCCGGGAGATTTGGCCACTTAGGTCTCGCTATAAATTTGATCAACTGGAACGATCGATTCAATCTTTACAAGATTGAACAAGAGTTGGGAACTGAGATTGCCGCTATTCCGGCAACCATCGATAAATCTTTGTATGTGGCAGAGGACAATTCTAACATTCCCACGCCCTACCCTATACAACATCAGCAACCTCAATCACAACCAAAACCGCAGCCACAGTATGCATCGCCTCCCCAGGGCTTTACGGCTCAAGGGGTACCTCAACAACTTTCACCACATGTAATGGCACCGCATGGACTGGCTGCACAAAATTTATCACCTCATGGCCTGACACAACAGGGCCTCCCACCACAAGGTCCGGCACAGGGCCTTCCTCAAGGAACATCCCCACAAACTTTAGCTCAAGGGCTGCCTCAGGGGATTATGGCTCAGGGTATCCCACCTCCTTATGCGGCCCAACCTCATTTCTGAATTCTGTTATTTTTCCTCTTTGCTTTTTGCGTGAAGCTAAAATGTAACTCCACTCCTCCATCTATTAATTCCCCTTGTACTAATTGAATTGCATCAACGAAAGGAATTGATCTGACATTAGCTCGTAACAGATTTATGTGACTACGATCCTTTTTTTTTTTTTTTTTCTTTATAACTCAAAGAAAAAAATCATGAAAACAAAACAGAGGTAAAGTAACTTCAAAAAAACCAAAAAAATGAAAAAAACCAAAAAATATAAAATAAAATAAAAAATTGAAAAATCACTAGAAAAAAATAGAAAATGAAATAAAAAATACCGAAAAATAAATTTAACATAACTGAGAGATGAACTAAAAATAGCTCATGAAGAAAACGTGAATTATCATCCATCAAAGAATGGAAATCAGCAACAGATAAACTTTCCAAACTAATGAGTCTTGCTGATTGCTAAGGGAATACGTCTGTGGGTTACCCAATCCAGGGAATCCGTCGGTATACCAACATGCAATCTCACCAATGCAACTTGTGTGATCCCATGAAGCTGTTTTTTTTATTGTTATTATTCTTGATATTAACAATTTTTTTTTTTTTTTTTTTTTTTTTTTTTTTTTTCTCTTCTCTTTTATCAACTACATAATATATGGTATTCTAACACCTCTAGACGATCACATCTAAGGTTGCTAAACTAGCCTACTTAGTATTTGAATGTCTGTCTGAATTTCTAGTACCGTCTTCACCTGTGCACGCCTGACATATGCAGCGTCCAGATATGTTTGAAAATCAAATCTCAAAAAACGAGAAGACGAACAGTTTCTCAACTGCTGTGAGTAACATAAAATGTCATTGGTTGAACAACGCCAAACCATCGAGGGTGCCTCGAGCTATTTGGCCCAGAGGGTTCAATTGCATTTCCAAACGTCATTCGAGCCAAGGGTACTCATTATCTGCGGGTCTGGATTAGGTGGCATATCGAATAGGATTGCGCCAGATAATCCCCCACCGTTGAGTATCGGCTACGGGGAAATCCCTGGCTTTAAAGATAGTACTGTTCCAGGCCATCAGGGCGCTCTGATCTTTGGTTCTATGAATGGAGTCCCGGTTGTGTTGATGAACGGCCGTTTGCATAGTTACGAAGGACATAGTTTGTTCGAAGTTACTTTACCAATCAGAGTGCTTCACCATATGGGACATGTGCGTCAACTTATTGTCACGAATGCCGCTGGTGGTCTGAACCCCAATTTTAACACTTGTGATCTCATGTGCCTCTCTGATCACATTAACTTACCAGGTTTCGCAGGATTGCACCCACTCAAAGGTCCCAACATGGAAGACGTAGGACCTCGTTTCTTGCCCTTGAGTGATGCTTATGACTTGGGACTGAGGAAGTTACTGTTCAAAAAGAAGCAGGAGTTGAATATCGCTAGGCCTATACATGAAGGAACCTATATGTTCGTCTCGGGTCCGACTTTCGAGACGAGGGCTGAAAGTAGACTGATTCAGAAGCTCGGTGGTGACGCCGTAGGCATGAGTACCGTGCCTGAAATTATTGTAGCCAGGCACTGTGGTTGGAAGGTGTTGGCACTGTCTCTAATTACTAACAATTGTGTCACCGACCCTCCGCCAAGCGCCTTAGCTACAGAGGCACCTCCCATGGACAAAGGTATTGCATCACATGCAGAAGTACTTGAGAATGGTAGAAAGGCATCATTGGATGTAGAACGCCTAGTTGCTGCTGTTGTTGCAGATTTATAATATCATTCATTCCTAGAAAAATCGTTTAGACGGTTTGCTTTTATTCTACACAAAATTTATATCTTGTTCGAGTATATTTCCTCCTTCCTCTTGATTGGCATCAGTCACTGTTGTACTTCACCAGCAGGTTCCCATTTCCACTCTAGGTCTTCCTTCCAAAGCGTCACCTTATTATCGCCGCCAGAAATTGCCAAAATATTGCCTGACAATGACCAACTGGCCCTCCATAATACATCAGGAAATTTATCATTCTGCAACAGAGTTTTCTTCCATGGTCCCTGGCTGTCCTCCTGGGACCAAATGATGCAAGTGCGGTCCTGCGACACAGTTGCTATATAAGAGCGCAGCAGGATCGATGGCGACCAAGCCACGTCTCTAACCCAATCGGTGTGGCCCTCCAGAGTGTCTTCTAAAGTATAAGTCTGTGAATCGTTGTTGAACTTCCAGATCTTGACGAGATTGTCAGCACCTCCGGTGACAAAACGACGCAACTGCTGCGCATTGGCATCGCCTTGGATAGAAGCAGGTGCCCAGCTGGCTGCATTTACACCAATAGCATGGGCATCGATCACGACAGGTGACGTTGTCCCATTCTCTTTAAACTCCACCACTGAGACTTTCCCATCAGACGAGGCTGCCAAGAGGAGCGCACCATACTCATGAGGTGCCCATTGAACAGAGTTAACAGATGCAGAATGAACAGCATGCACAGCAATCTGAGCCCAGCGACCATTTTCCTCCTTCCAGATTAGAACTTTACCATCGTAGGAACACGACGCTAAAATGGCACCAAACTTTGGATGAGCCCAAGCAACACGCCAAACAGGACCATCATGTCCAGTTAATGTTTCCACCAGTTTGTGAGTCTCACCCTCAACCTCGAAGATCTTTATAGTTTTGTCAGAGGAACACGTAGCCAACCTTCTCCCGTAGTAATCCAGTACGGCATCATGAATTAAATCGTTGTGAGCGTTAGCAATAGTAGGCATTTTGTTAGTAAGTTCCAACCCTTAATTAGCCTCAATCGCCCCGCAATGGCTATATATACTTCCCAGTGTCTGGTATAAATCATTCTTATATTCGTGTACTCTCAGTTTTCTCACTTTTAAACAAAACAACGCTTTGGAAAAACTAAGAAGCTCACGTGAGGGTAACCCCAAAGCTTAAAGACCATTACACAAGTTCATCGCGACGCATTATTTCGAGAATGCCTGCAAATCACCGATGGCCTGTTCTATTTAGTAATTGCAATATTTTAATATCATATGGCAATCACCTGGAATTCGAAATTCCCACCGATTCCATTTACTTGGAAGCGCATGTCATTTAGGTTCCAGCCTCTGCGGGCTGCGATGATACGAATGGCAAGGCTGAACAAAAAGATGAGAAGAACAAATGCTATGGAAATCAGGTCCTCCATCTGGAGCCCTAGAGACTCAATACGCTCCCATATGCTCGAAAAAGCGGTCTGCTGTTGTTGTTGCTGACGTTGATGCTGCTCGCGATGCTGTGGTTGTTGATGTTGTGAGTATCGAAGATCCTCTGACACGCCTCCAGAGTTCTCTCGACCAGCCTTCTGGAAACTTTTTACGATCTGCTTGTACCATGGTTGTGCGGAATTTTTGACTGTATGTTCGTCGTCTTTGCGCCAGCCGCTAACCTTGCCAGCCGTGATCCAAGCCAGCCAGGATTTTAGCTTTAGTTTCCAAACACTCAGCTTGACTGCGAAATATAATTTAGGATTATGCTCAAGCACCTGGTCATAGTACCGCTTCGCCAAGTGGAAATCCTTGTCCACTCCTAAACCATGTTCATACATATAGCCCAGGTCCCATATAGCCTGCGGTGCAAACTTGAGCGACGCACTTTGGTACATACTCAGGGCGCTTGTATAATTGCCTGCCAGATAATAGATATCTCCAGCAACAACTCCAGCATCTAAATTATCCTGTTTGAAAGCCCTCGTGTAATATACTATTGCCATCATCATCCTCTCTGGCAGGGTCTTTTGTGGTTCTTCGAAATTGTATGGCAACTGGTATAACAAGTAAGCTGCCGATACGAGAGCTGTCTCAATGCCTTGCTCAGCAGCCTGTGCATATGCCCAAAGTGCTACTTCCGAATTCCCTTTTAACAATTCTGCGTAAGCCGTCTTCAAATGAGGGGCCACAACAACTTCGTCTTCTTCGATGAAGCTCTTGAAGAGATAAGCTGTGTCTTCACAATTGTAACGCTTGTTTATGCCCTGTTCTGTCATTCTAGCATACTCGTAAATTGCAGGGACATAACCTCTCAGATATGCTGTGTGCATGAGCGCAAATGGATCGCCTAATTTTAGATGAGGGTATTTTTTGGTCAGGTTAGCTAGCTGAAAATGGACAATTCCATTGTTGGTCTTAGAATCAACAATCCTTTTGTAATACCTAATGGCCGCTGTGTCGTTCTTATAATAAAATTGCTGGATTATGCCTAAGTCAATATTAGATCTTGACCGCGCTTGTGAACTTTCGATGACTTTATCTGACCTTTTCAAATATTTTTCCGCCAACTCGATATTTGGAGAATCAAGACCTTCTCCGGTAAAATATAAGTGGCCCAATAAGTCAAGACACTTGCCATAGAAAAATCTCTGTATGTCGTCAAGGATTGACAATTCTGAGTCATATTCCTTATAAGCGAATTCCAAAAGCCTCCTGGCTCTTTCGCAATTGCGTCCCTTAGCATACGTGCCCTTGTAATCATCCCACGCAGTGAAAAAAATATCGACAAGCCTATCATCACTATCCTCATCTGTGTTGGGAGCAAAAGCACCACCTCCGCCATTTCCCAACCCGAACTGTAATACGACGTGGCCCCCATTCATCTTGGTCAAAAACGATGAAGTTATATCTGGCCTTGCAGTGGCCATTCTTTTAGTAGATAACGCCATAGAGCTTAATGTTCTACCCAATAAACCCTCTGAAAAATCCGGTATCCTCACGCTGTAAGACTCGACATAGGGAAACATAATATTCCATTGGTCATCTGTATAAGAATTTCTCACCTCATCTGCAACTTCTCTGTAAAGCAATAATGCTCTGTTACAATCTCGTGGAACGTTAATGCCAGCGAAATATCTATACGCAAGTGCCTGCTTGGCTCTAATATCCCCCAGAGAGGCCGATTTTTGATAAAATAGAAGACCCTTTACTGGATCTACCGGTATAGTACCAAAGAACCCTGTGCAGTGCATGACGGCGAGATCAAATAAGGCACTTGCGTCAGAAAAGTTGGTCAATTCGTTATATTTGTTCAAATATTTGTATGCCAGGGATTTATTATGAGGTATACCATAGTCTGACCAAAGGTGCATTTGAGCGAGAACGTATGTAGCATTTGGATTGTTGAAATGGTCGCTGGATTCAGTAAGAAACTTATAGATAACCCTAGCCCATTCTGTAGCTTGAGAATCCCAATACTGTGCATAGTTTAACTCTTCTCGCTCCACTGAATAATCAGCTGGAATGTAAAGGTGGTTCTCTTCTATTTCATAATCAAACAGAAATGCATTCGATGAGGAGATTATTGGATCGCTTCGCTTGATTGAATTGTTGAGTAACTTCTGAGCTTCCGGCCAAGGATCTTCTGCATGGTAGCCGTGAACAGTGAATAATGTGGCTAAGAGCGACAGAACTAGAGTTCCCAATTTCATTCCTCACCCTAGGTAGTATAGGCCACAAACTTCTGCGTGTTTTATCCTCTGTTTGTTACTCACGCGGTCAAGTCAATTCTTTAAGTTACATAAATGTATAATGTTCGGGTTCAATTACTTCCAAGATAATTGAGAACAGCAGCCGCAGCCAAAGAGCAATGGCCACTGTGCCCAAGGAGACCATCGCACGCATTCTACAATTGCACTCGTTTGAGCACGTCTCTACAACCATTACGGAAGAAACATTAGCAATGTTACAGAAATATTTGGAGCTATTTATTCGTGAAGCGGTGCAAAGATCAGTGGCAAACAAGGAAGTATCAGGCGATGAGGTTCAGTTGACGCATGAAGACCTAGAAAATATCACTGGAATGTTGCTTTTGGATATGTAGAACACATGTTAAGGCGTATTGTACATAACGATAAGTCTTATAGGACGCCATAAATTAGAGAGCAACACCAGATCTATAAGCCAGTTACGTCAGATAATTCTAGAAGCGCAAAACATACTTGTGATCAGATTCAAATTTCGTGTCATGGTTCTTCGAGTAGCGTTATGTTTAGGCATGAGCAATTTTAGTGCCGCTTTCCGTACACTATAACACTTTTCCTTTCAATTTAAAATCTATTAATTTCGACTTAATTGCAATTAATGGCGGCGATAGCTCTGTTTTCCCAATTGTGGCTATTTCAAGTGCATTACAAGTTTTTACTGTAATAATCCAAAATCTATCAAGAACGTATCAAAATGCATGTTCATGATCTATTCAACTGTATTTATCGCTAGTGGCGAATAACATAAATCTGTATTGCGGTTACACGTCATGTAAAGTAAGATACAATTCTTTCATTTTTTTTACATATATAAATTACAACAAAAACGAACGTATGTCAATCACAGATCGATCAAGCTTACGCCTTGGTCTGTTGCCTGTGGCTGCTGCTTTTGATGCTGCTGGTTACCGAATCCATACCCTGTATGAGAGGGAACAACGCTTGATGCTGGTATCCCTGTAAACTGTGTAGGTAAAAATGGGTTCTTCTTTGGCTCGCTGGCGTATTGCTTGTAACCAGTACCTTGAGAATTGATAAAAGTACCAGTCTTCGTGTGTTGAGCTGGGATACGGGAATCACCAACATTACCGAACGTATCGATTCCAGTAGGCTGCGCAAGCAGTTGATTGAGATCGTTGTATTTGTCTGAAATGGACTGGTTGCCTGTTCTGACCGGTTGCATGGGCTTAGGCTCTGGCTGCTGTTGCGGATGTGGTTTTGCCTGGTACTTGGGCATCTCAACCTGCTGTGCGTTCGCACTCCAAGCACTTAGGTCGGGCAACAATTGGCCACCGTTGCTAGTGTTGTTAGTGTTGTTATTGTTGTTGCTACTACTATTGTTGTTCTGTTGAGATGGGCTCTGCAATTGCATGCTGTTAAGAGCAAATGGATTGTTGGATCCTGTAGCTACAGGTTGCTGGAAATAGGCAGCCTCCTGCTGCTGCTTTTGCAAGGAAGCTAGCTTTTGTTGTTCCTGCATTTGAGCCTGCTGTTGTGCAAGCGCCTGCTGTTGAGCCATTACCTGCTGTTGAGCCAGCGCCTGTTGCTGAGCCAATGCTTCTTGTTGCATGGCCCAATATTGTGCTTCCTGTTGTTTCTGTTGCTCCTCTGCAATCCTTCTTTGCTCTTCTGCCAGCCTCTGCTGCTCCTGCTGTTGCGCAAGAAGCTCCTGTTGCTGCTGCTGCTGTGCAAGGAGTTCCTGCTGCTGCTGCTGCGCTAGCATTTCCTGCTGCTGTTGATACTGAAGATATTCCTCAAGCGAGATTGGGTTGCCAAAAATGTCGTAATAACCCTGAGGCTGCATTTGCTGCAACCTTTCCTGGTCTTGCTGGGCCTTTTGTAACTCCTGTAGATGCTTTAGCTCCTCTTCTTCTTTGCTCAATTGCAATGCTGTCTGCAGATCGGCATCTTCATTGTTGAGCGCCTTTCTGCGTCTTTCATCCTCTTCAGCGGTAAGTCTACTCTCTTCGAGGGCCTTCTGCAGGTCTTCATCGTAAGAGTTACGTCTAGGTGGTGGAGGACTGACATCCCTCACTGGTGATGGGCTCCTACGGGACCCTCCATCTTCACCTCTTTCCATCCTCAAACGCTCCTCATCATTAAGCAAGTTGGTCAGCTCCTTCGCTTTCACTCTGATAATTTGGCCACCATCTTGCGTCCCATCATCATCATGACGAAATTCTCCAAGCGTTTTGATCACATACAGGTTTTCTTTGCACCAAAGAACACAATTCTCACTCCCGAATCTCACCAGATAGTCTAAAACGGTAAGGGATTTGGCAACATGCCGCCAGTATTTACCTTTGTCATTCAATCTCCGATCAATCATATCCATGATTTCAAAAAATTCCACACTGTCATAGGATCTGTGAGCCAACTCATCTAGAGCGTCCACACTAGGGCCTTCGCTCTCATTAGCCGTGGCATCACGAACCAGCACCTGTGCCGAAGTGTAGCCCTTCAAAGCATTTTTAGCAGAACGCACAAACTGAGTAGGCATACTCGAGGCAAATGGTAATAGCTGGGCTTAACCAAATGGTCTTCGCAAAAGGAAAAAAATGTACTTTGACTTTCGAAGTTGCTTTCTGATGTCCTTCAGTAATCCCATCTCACCTTCCATCCATCTGAGATATATTGGGCCATGGGGCCAGCCCCTTTTTGCGAAAAACTGGGTGATTTCCGACGGAAAACCGAAATCATGTGATATTCATGTGACTAGATATAATAATACTTGGGGCATTTTTTGATAGACTATAAAGTATCAAATGTCTACTTAGGTGCGATAGGAAACAGGAAGCCGTAATCGCAGCATTTCCTGTTTCTGGTGTTTGTTTTCAGAAGAAAAAACTTTTTACAATTCCACTTTGGATATTCCGCATGTATGTATAATTGAAGAATTTCGTTGTCGAATTTGGGCCAGAAATAATTCTTTGATTACTGGAAAAATTGATTTATGTAGATTCTTTTTAAAAATCAATGGAGAGCTGAAAGGGGATTTTAATAAATGCTGTCAGAAGAAACTCGAAGTCAAATCTCACATAAAAGAAAAAAAAAGCTTGTCTGCTCTGGCGCTCCATACTGAGCGCTTGAGAAAAAGTAAAGAGGTCAATTGGATGTGGAAAACTTCTGATGCTTCCGCCTTCTTTGTAAAGAGAATTGTATCTCTGATGAAGGGTACTATAACCTATGAATGGCGGTTATTGATCCTTCAGTGACGGTGCAGGATATGCGGCAGGGTGTTTTCCGTCAGAACGCTCTTGATTCAGATGAATTCTCTTGATAAGGTAAATTACTACGCTTATCTATCAAAGAGCACCTTGGATTCACGAAAAAGAAAATATATGCGCCCCATGAAGCGCTGTGCAGAATTTATAATGGATGGTCGAAGGTAAGTATAGAATAACCTTTTCTACTGTCCAACAACTGCATCAGACGAAAGTCATTTATGCATCCTAAGATGCAAAATTAACAATGTCGGGAAATAGGTATTTCTTCCATAAAATATTTGATATGTTTAACAACTACAATAAATCAATTGTATTCAGTTTATAGTCAGCTTAGATCTGGTGTCTCGTAAATTTGCAATTGCTTACGATGTTTCGCTGCATAAATATTTATGCACAGATGAGCAGGTATTCTTTCCAAATAGTTATATACAAATGTCAAAAAAAAGAAAAAATCAAAATAGCAGACGTTCATTTATCATTATACCGCGACAACTTCAACGTTTTCTTCTATGGCAATTTAGCACTTATCACATTGCTGTTCTTGTGGTGTCACCCCATCCTATTGTGCGATCACATCGCGCGCCTGAAATCTGTTCTTCAAGTTGTGGTCGTGATAATCTGTCAAACATACAGAGAACATTGTATGCTTGCAAGGCTGGTTCATTGTAACACTGCATTGGTAGGTGCAAAACAACTCCGCATGGCCTCCTCATCTCAACCAAAGAAACAGACAAAGCAAGCTACTTTGGCAAGATTTTTCTCATCAGTTAAAGAAGATAGTTCTTCAGCCAAAAAATCTCCAGAGAAATCACCAAAGAAGGATGACTCGCCTAATACTCCTATCCGAGACTTCAATCCAGGCAAAGAAGAACGCTCACCTATATTTGATGAGTCGATAGTGAAGTCCAGTGCTGGTTCAGAAATTGAAGCGCCAGCGGCCAAAAGGTTGAAGATAGAAGTGAAAGAGACGCCGAAGCTTTCAAACTACAAATATTCTCAAGTACCTTACTCGAAAGTGTGCAGCATCTTTCAAGAGATAGAGTCTACTTCCTCCCGTCTTTCTATTATTAAAATATGCTCAGATTTTTTCACAGAGATCGTGGGAGAAGATCCCCAGAACTTAATCCCTACGACTTATCTGTTTATCAACAAGTTAGGACCTGACTACGAGCCTGGCATGGAGTTAGGTCTTGGTGAAGGTTTGCTTATGAAAACCATCAGTGAATCGTGTGGTAAATCTTTGGCCCAGGTAAAGAATCGTTACAAAGAAATGGGGGATTTGGGACAAATAGCTATGGAAGCTCGCAATGTGCAGCCCACAATGTTTAAACCCAAGCCGCTGACGGTGGGGGAAGTGTTTGTCAATTTAAGGGCTATTGCAAACGCCCAGGGGAAAGATTCACAGACGAAAAAAATCAAGCTTATCAAACGCATGCTTACGGCGTGCCAGGGAGTGGAGGCAAAATTTTTGATCAGATCACTGGAATCGAAGTTGCGCATTGGTTTGGCTGAAAAGACTGTGCTAATTTCTCTTTCGAAGGCGCTGTTAAAGCACGAGCGAGGTGAGGGTGAACCGTCAGACGAGGCAGTTACCATGGCAGAGGAACGGATTAGAGACGCCTTTTGCCAAGTGCCCAATTATGAGATCGTGATCAATGTTTGCCTACAGTATGGGATATCGCAATTGCAAAATCATTGCAAGTTAAGGCCGGGCATTCCGTTAAAGCCGATGCTTGCGAAACCTACGAAGGCTATCACAGAGGTACTGGATCGGTTCCACGGCCAGGTGTTTGTGTCTGAATATAAGTACGACGGAGAAAGAGCTCAAGTACACTTGCTTCCTGATGGCACCATGCGTATATATTCTCGTAATGGTGAGAACATGACCGAGAGGTACCCTGAGATTGACATTCGAGATTTTTTGGTAGACACTTCGAGTACACATTCACTTATCATTGATTGCGAGGCTGTGGCATGGGATAAGGTGAATAACAAGATTCTGCCCTTCCAGGTTCTGAGCACCCGTAAGCGCAAGGACGTGGAAGCTAAAGATATCAAAGTTCGTGTTTGTCTCTTCGCCTTCGACCTCCTGTGCCACAATGGCGAGCCGCTTATCAACCAAACCTTGCGCGAACGGCAGGATACCCTCCAACGAGTCACCAAGCCAGTTGATGGTGAGTTCCGTTACGCCACAAGACTTATCACTTCTAATACGGAAGAGCTTCAGCACTTTTTAGACCAATCTGTCAAGGACTGTTGTGAGGGGTTGATGGTGAAAATGGTGGACGGTCAGGAGTCCCATTATGAACCGAGTAAGCGCTCTCGCAACTGGCTGAAGCTCAAGAAAGACTACTTGAATGGTGTCGGTGATTCCCTTGATCTTTGCGTTCTTGGAGCTTATTATGGCAGGGGTAAACGCACAGGTACTTATGGTGGGTTCCTCCTAGGTTGCTATAATCAAGACACAGGAGAATATGAAACCTGCTGCAAAATTGGAACTGGTTTCTCGGAAGAGCTGTTGCAGCAGCTCTACGAAAAACTGAAGCCCACAGCTACGGATGGGCCTATGGCATTCTATGTCTTCGACTCTTCCGCACAGCCAGACGTCTGGTTTGAACCTACACTGCTGTTTGAGGTCCTTGCAGCTGATCTCTCCCTGTCTCCAATTTACAAGGCCGGCTCTTCACACTATGACAAGGGCATATCCTTGAGATTTCCTCGATTTCTAAGGATAAGAGAGGACAAGCCAGTAGAAGAAGCAACTTCCTCCGAACAGGTGGTTGACCTCTATGAGGCCCAAGCACACTTGTCATAAATCTATTGATCAGCTGACCTTATCTTCCGATAATCTTTCCCGAAAACTCATGTGATCGCTTTGGACTTTTCGGGCCCAAGATTTGTGTCGCGATGACCACTGCACCCGCATAAACTGGAGGCTTAAGCCCAAGTCGTCATGGGGTGTATTAAGGAATTATAACGTATAAAAGAGACATACTTCAGTGGTTGGGAGGTTTAAATCGCTCTCTATTGGGACCAACAAGTAATCAATTGAAATAATTGAATATAATAAAGAAAAGAAGCAAGAAGTACAAAATATGGCCACTGTCCCAGCACCAACTGATGTTGGCGCCCTTGCCAACAGGATCAACTTTCACACGAGAGACGCACATAATAAAATAAATGCCTACATGAGCGTGAGGCTGGCATTCGCGCTAAAACATGGGTTTGTCTATAGACAGGGCATTCTGGCATTTTATTATATCTTCCAAGCTGTTGAACAAGAACTGGATCGTCTCATGCTACATCCACAAACAGAGAAGGAGCAGCAGATGCAAAATGTTTTGAAACAGTTTTGGATGGAGGATTTTAGACGTACGGATAAGATCTTTCAAGATCTGACGATGCTGTATGCTCCAGAGTACCCCAGCGAAGCTGGTCTTCGTCTATTTGTAGAGAACAACCAGCTTCCACCAGTACTGGGCCAGTTCGTCGATTCGATTCATCAGACGGTCAGGAACGAGCCATGTACAATTTTGGCGTACTGTCATGTGCTTTACTTGGCGCTATTTGCCGGCGGTAAGGTAATGAGGTCCAACATTTACAGACACACGGGGCTTTTCCCAAAATTCAAGCACTTAACGCCGAAGCAATTGGTGCAGCGTGGCACCAATTTCTTCACGTTTAGTGAGGAAGGTGCTGAAACGGAGACTAAACTTCGGTGGAGGTACAAGGAGGGCTATGAGTTGGCCACGAGAGAGGAGCTGACTGAAGAGCAAAAGCAGGCCATCATCAAAACTTCGAGTGAAATTTTCCAATGGAACATGGTCACCATTGCGGAAATTGGCGAACTGAACCGTAAAGAACTTATGGGCCAGTTCAGCTTCAAACTAATCACTTACCTCCACGAGGAGTGGAAATACACAGACAAGCTGTCTCGGAACCAAAAGGATCTACTGGTGGTAATCATGGTGGTCCTTCAGGCATTGGCGGTATATCTCTTATTGCGCAAGCTGTTCTGAGTGACCCCATGGCGGGATAGAAAAAGCTGTACTGTGTACATGGGCAGATCTATTGAAAATTCTAAATAAACTGAAATAAAAAATGATATATACAGGAGGAATAATGGAATCGTACTATCTACCTTGGGACAATTTTCTCTTTTCAGCCTTCTCTCTCTTTCTTCTTTTCCTTAACTTGTGTTTCTTCATCTTCTTGCGTCTTTTCCTCATCACTGAGTCCAGCTCTAGCGTTACTGGTCCCTGTGAGGGCTCCTGCAAAGGTTCAAACATGGGTTTCACGACAGGGGCCTTTTGTGGAACACGCAATGGCGCCCAGAGTGGCATGGGGCGGTTTATTGGCATGCTGCACGTTGTGAGAGTGCGCAGAGGCCGCAGCGGCAGCTGTCTAAGGCTGCGAAGGAACATATAGACGTTTGCAGGTAGTGACCTGGGATTATTAGACGGTGCTCCAACGTCTTGACTAGTTGAAAAGAGGTGTGTAAAAAAATGGCGATGTAATATGCGTACATAGTGATATACTGAAATCAATGCTGTTTGAGCTGCTCAAACTCTTCAACGCAGGGTAGAGGTCCAGCAGAGAGCCCATGATACGTTGTGAGAGAGAACATTTATTAATTTCAAGGGAATTAACTCTGCCGGGTGCTAGGCTTCACGTTTTACGGGCGAAGATACGTATGACGTGAGGATATTTCAACTTGAAGTGCCTGACGTTGTGCACTACATAGCGATACTGCATGAGTTGGAATGAACCCTGACACCATCACTAGAGTATCCTCTTATTTGGTTTACTGAAAATATGGTGGGTATTGAAAGGTTATGATAATGGAAAAAAAAAAAAATAGATAAATAGTTGTACCAGCAGTAATATAAAATACTAACAGATACAAAGGAAAAAATTGGCTTATAATGGCAAAGAATGAGGCCAATTAACAAGGTACTATCGGTACAAATATAAGAAGTCCTTTGAAAGTATCATGCGATTATAGATAACCTTTGCGCCCTGCAAAGTTACGCATTTTTATCCCGGATTTAGTTTGTTCAAACGACTTGGTTTTTAGCAAGTGAAATAAAACTGGAAATGTTTACTTATGATCTTAATTAGTACGGGAAAAGAGCCTTTTCTGCAGCTCACGCAGTTGTTGCGAACATTTACAAGACAATGCAAGACAAAGTGTCGCAATGATTTGCAGTAAACTTTTCAAGCGGTAAAGCACATGACAAAACGGACCTTGCAGTTGCAATAATCGTGAATACGAAATACATATTTCTGCTTCGCTCACCTCAACTGCTTTAAATACTTTTCCTCCGCCTTCATAAAACTCACGTGAGTATTCATGCATTGTAATAATTGCAATTACTATTGGAAAAATACACACCCTAAACAGGGTCTCTATTTCTCGCTTAATCTTTATAATAATCAAAAAGGTTTGAACTTCTATGATTTAAGCTTAGGCTTCCATTGTTGCATTTTGCATGAATATCTATGTCCAAATGCGTACCACGTGACACACTCTCCTCCTGACAATTTTTTTTTTCTTTCGAATACAGTTAGTAAAATACATCTGCAGTCTTTCATATATCACCGATTTGCAGGGCAGCAATCTTAGGTAGTTTTACAAAGCATTAAGCACTAATTGGAAGATCCTGATTTGTGGAATTAGTAAAAGTTTCAAAGAACTTTGCACCGCTTGGAGAAATAGTTGCTCTTTCCCGGAAAAAAGTGTTATTGCGATGTTACGTTGTAACAACGTTTCTCGCCTCCCCCATTTCACACCACAATTATGCCAACGTCGTAATCTTATTGGTTTTGTAAGAAATGCATTAGGTTTGGACCCACCACCCTCCCCAGATGATCCAACGCCTGAAAATAGATTCCATCCATGGGACCAATCCCCAGCAGGTGACCTAAGAGAACGTGCCGCTAGGATAAGGGCATTAGCAGTTTGTCCAGTTACCGGAAAAGAGATCAATTACACCTGTCCACTATCAGGAATTCCCACACATCATTCGAGGACGGCATGGGAGCAGGATAAGCAGTATCACGAAACGAAAAAATGGGCAATTCTAAAAAAAGTGAATATCTACGAGCATGATCTGCGTAGTGGCAGGCCTTTTCCCGAATTTGATTTTCCGCAGGAGTTGGAATTTGATAGAACAGTCAACATGACCAATTGGGATCTATTTTTTTACACTAGACAGTTTTATTCCATGGATACAGAATTTCAGCTTGCAGCTGTTACGAAGATGTTGAGTTATCCAATTACCATAGCCTCCGTTCTGCATCAGTTTTCTCCCTATTATTTGAATCCCAAGGGTCCAATTACGCTGGAAGGTTTGAAGTCCCTGGCCGCACTCCGTTATACACTTTACCCTTTTGAGAATAAGACTGCGGCCGCGACGAAGGATCGTCCAGTCAGGATTTTTATCTTGGGTGCAAGAGCTGAGGGCTTATTGCCTGGTCATGTTTGGAAACAACTTCAATTTTTGTTCCCAGAAACTGCCTTTGAGATCCATTTCATCGGCCCAGAATGTTTGGTGAACAAAGAGAAGCACCAATATGTTTCGTCGCCAACTCCCATAGTAAGACGTGTTGATGAAACGTTGGCATTCGTCTACCATACGGATTACTTCCACGTATACCACGAAGCACAGGATTTCTTCCCCTATGACCCATACTTAGACATTTTCTTCTGTTTCCATCCTGGTTTCGGCGCTCCTGAATCTACTAAGCTATGGCTAGATAAGTCGATGGCGGGTCTTTTGGAAACTAAATGTGCTATTTTTACGACTGGCTTCAACAAGTCTGACTTGCTTCGTGATGTCAATGCGGTGGTGGATAAATACGGTTCGGAACTTGACATGCTAATGGAACCAACGAAAAACGTGTATGGCTCTACTAAATGGGAACTAAATGATGCCAACCCACAGGAAGTCTATCAGTTTAACATGTACATAGCGGGATTCCGTGGTAAACGGTACCATGCAATTGAAATTTAAACGTTATTATTACTTGTACATACACTCGAAAATATCCTGCTTGTCTACATGATGGCATTGTAGAAGAGTAGGAAATCTCTCTGGCATTTCTCCCACCTTTGTGGATCGAAGAAAACGTAAGAGCCTCGTTCGCTGAGCCCATCTGACGACACTACCGGTTCCATCTTAGGATCTTTTGTCAGCCAGGCCTTCAACGTCTTATGGTAACGCCAATTACGTTTGCGCAACTCCAGATATGTTAGTTCTTGGATTACGGTTCCAGGATGCTTGTAAAATAAATAGAAAAGTGTTTCATCTTGAAAGAGTGCCACTCTTTGTTGATCCTGCTGAACGCTATTGAAACATGGCGGCGTCGTCTGCGAATGCAGGACATGTGGGATATTTAAGAAGGAGTCGGGTATAAAGAAACGGGGCTCCACTTCACTTCTTGATGTCTCTGCCCAGGGTGATTGAAAAGTATCCAGTACCTTATGTCTTTTAGAATCTCTCGGGATGCCTAGTGAATGGAGCATGGAGGACAAATCTGCACCAAGCGTCATAGAGTGATCATATTTGCTGGCCAGCTCTCTATCTTCCTGCTTCACTAAGGGTATTAGTGCTTCCAAACCAAACTTATCCATGTTTCCTGGGACTGTTTTCTGTGTTGACAATGACTTGTTGCCAGTTCGAAAACTAGAATACGATTTTAACTTCAGCATCCTTCTTCGACAAGGAACAGACAAAAAATTACGACAAATTAGAAATGGAGCCGCGCAGATACCAACCTAATGTTCTCGTAACTGGAACACCTGGTTGTGGTAAATCTACTACTTGTGAATTGCTCGAACGGAGATTACCTGACTTCCAATACTATAATATTTCGGAATTCGCCAAAGAGCATGAATGCTATGATGGTTATGATGAACATCGCAAATCGCATATCGTTGATGAAGACAAGCTGCTGGATCTTTTAGAGCCGCTGCTGCGCAAAGGTGGTGCCATTGTCGATTGGCATGTCAATGACGTATTCCCAGAAAGATTGATCGACCTTGTGGTGGTACTGAGGTGCGATAACTCTATTCTGTACAAAAGATTAAATAAAAGAGGTTACCATAAGTCTAAGATTGATGAGAATATTGATGCAGAGATCATGGGTGTCATCATGCAGGACGCGGTAGAATCCTACGAGCAAGAAATTGTGGTAGAGCTCCAGAGTGATAATACAGCACAGATGGAGAGCAATGTGGATAGGATTGTATCTTGGGTGGAGTTATGGCAAAGTCAGCATCACTCCGGGGTGACGAATGAGCTGACAGCTCAGCCTGAGAGTGGAAGTGACGGGGATGACGATTGACGCAAGCAACTCTACACGAATGGAAACTTCGAGACCGACCCGTGGACAGCTTCGTGTCAGTAATACACTGCATATATATGTGCAGGCATATATATCCCTTTTTGTAATATATTTTGATGGTTTATTCGACCTTAACTTTTTTTCTCCAATGACGCAGCAGCTCATCGCTGGAAAATTTTTCAATATTTAGCATACAAAAAAATCCACGTTGTAGATCTCGATTCGAATTATAGTTAAGGTCAATTAGGAGAACAGATTTATGCTTTAAAGAAATCTAAAATTTTTGACTGCGTTGTGTGCTATTGATAATGTACTATGTTGTCTTGGAAGTTGAAACTACACATCTAATTGAGACTCCTAAGGACCAGTGCAAAATTGCAAAAATCTCTTACCAGTTTGTAAATGCAGATACTTTGCAAACCACCTATGACGATGATCAAGTACCGATTATAACGCTTAGTGAAGCAGGGAGTCCATCTCTGCAGGAAGCTGTAACAAAATTGGACCAGGACATCGCAAAAGTAACGGGAGATGATCCGTTTGTTCTATGTTCTTTGAATTCTACCTGGCATGTCCGCGTTACGTTGCCTAGACAAGCCAGAGATCATGGGTTTGTGCTTCCACCCCATTTGCAGCATCCTAAGATCTTTGATCTCTGGAAGGAGTACGAAAGGTGGTGTGTCAACCACCCTGAGGTCATGCCTCTAAGGAAAAATGGAGGTGCTGGTGGGAAGAGGATCAAAGATCTTGCAGAACTTGCTAAAGTTTTGGATCTACCCAAACCTAATTTGGCTGATTCTTTTGATTTGCCTCGTAGCGTAGAGGTCCTGTTGCAATTGCACAAAAAATGTACCACTCAGGAAGATATGTCCATGGTCCTCACTCGACCATACGATTCCCACACTGATACTCGCGATTTCCTGCAAGAATATTCTAAGGTACTGTACCTGAACAATTTGCCGCCAGACACAACGCAGAGTGAATTGGAATCTTGGTTTACGCAATTTGGGGCTCGACCTGTAGGATTCTGGACCGTCAAAAATATCGTTGAAGAAACCTCCAACGTCAACAATAACTGGAGCATGAACAATAGTCCTTATGTCGAGGAGCAAGATAGTATCTCGGGCTTTGTTGTCTTCCAAACGCATGAAGAGGCCGCCGAAGTCCTGATATTGAATGGTAGGTCGATTCTATCCAATATGGCAAACACTAAGCAGCCCAGGGTTGTAGAACATATTGTTGAAATTCAGCCGTCATCTACTAGAGTATTGGATAGGGCGCAGGAGATATTATCTCCCTTTCCGCAAAGCAAGAACAAGCCAAGACCAGGCGATTGGAACTGTCCCTCTTGTGGGTTTTCCAACTTTCAGAGACGTACTGCGTGCTTCCGTTGCTCTTTCCCTGCTGCTACTGCTGTTCAGGTCAACACTAAACAGTACATCAACTCTACTGGCCCTAACCTGCAGGGCGGTAAGATTACACCAAGTCCTAGCCAAAGTTACTACCCATTGAATGTTTCACAGAGTCAGGGGATGTTAGCCGCGCATGGAAGAGGGATGGATCAGGGCATGGTCATGATGCGCTATCAAAATGGCGGAAATGGGCTCAATTTCTCACAAAATGGTGCTACCAATGGTGGTGGTGGTGGGGGAAATCGTTACAATGGGTCTCACGGTGGAAATATGGGCAATGGTGGTTCAAATGTTCCTTTCAGAGCAGGCGATTGGAAATGTCCTGCCTGTACTTACCACAATTTCGCGAAGAATGTCGTCTGTCTACGTTGCGGGGGCCCGAAAGTAACTGCAGTAGATCTGGAGAATGTCAGCGGTAGTAGCGCTGGCGCCCCCGTCGCCAAGAACGGTAGTGTCAGTCTTTTGGATTTGGCATCCATGGGTTCTACCCTGTCATTGGGCGATAAATTATCGAGTAATCACGCAACCGCTGCCCATGACGGGTTTGGGGTGTCATTGGATTCGAGGAGTGTTTCAGAACCCAAATGGTAAGATGTAAATGAATTTAATTGCATGCATTCAAGGGGGAGACGGGGAATTGTTATTTTAGTTCTAATTTCGGTTTTAATAGATGCATTTATCTTGTACCATACGTTGATGAGTTAAAGATTGATTGTAAAAATATCCATACTTACGTTTAAGGTATATAAGAATGTAAATATTTCATTCATTTTTTTTTTTTTCGTTTTCACTTTTCATAGGTCAAGACCGTTCTTAGGGAGTCACCGGCATGTAAATCCTCGAATGCCTCGTTTATCTCCCTAAAGGGTCTCCTGTTGGTGATAAATTCATCCACCTTTAAAGAACCATTCTGATAATCCTTGATTAAATTGCCCATTTCAGATCTACCCTTTATGCCGCCAAAGGCAGAGCCCTTCCAGACTCTACCAGTGACAAGTTGAAAGGGTCTGGTGGAGATCTCTTGTCCGGAAGCAGCGACGCCAATCACCACAGAAACACCCCAGCCCTTGTGGCATGCCTCTAGAGCGTCTCTCATGACTTTAACATTACCTGTACAATCAAATGTGAAGTCCAATCCTCCGTCAGTCATTTCAATTAACTTGCTGACGATTGTCTCACCTTTTTTCAAATCTTTGGTAGGATTGATAAATGCTGTCGCGCCAAACTCGTGCATGTACTTCTTTTTGGAGTCGTTGACATCGATCAAGATAATTTGTGACGCACCCCTTGCCTTGGCACCTTGAGCCACGGATAAACCCACAGTGCCAGCACCAAAAATCGCTACCGTGTCACCCTTCTGCACATTGGCTGTCTTTACGGCAGCACCGTAGCCAGTGGTAACACCACAGCCTAGTAAACAGACGCTTTCCAATGGTGCAGATGGGTCTACTGCAACTACTGAAACATCTGCTACCACAGTATATTCAGAGAAGGTAGAACATCCCATAAAATGGAATAACGATTCCCCCTTCTTGTTCTTGAATCTGGAAGTGCCATCGGGCATAACGCCCTTGCCCTGAGTGGCCCTTACTGCACCACAGAGGTTGGTCTTGCCCGACTTGCAGAACTTGCATTTGCCACACTCCGCAGTATAAAGAGCAACTACGTGGTCACCAGGCTTCACAGATGTTACTTCTTCACCAACCGATTCTACTATTCCAGCACCTTCATGGCCCAGTATGCAGGGAAAAGAACCTTCAGGGTCAGCACCAGACAAAGTGTACGCGTCTGTGTGACAAACAGCCGTTTTCTTGATGTGAATACGAACTTCGTGGGCCTTTGGTGGATCCACTGTGATTTCCTCTAGAGTGAGCGGTTTGCCAGCTTCGTATGCAACAGCTGCCAATGATGTAATAGGTTTCCCTTGGGTAGACATGGTCAAATAGTTACACGATTTCTCTTCTAGCTGACTCTTGAATTTTCTGTGAAATAATCCCGGTCAATGGCGATTATAAACTGCAGAGATCCCTTAAATTGTGATACTTATTCTTTAATGAGAAGGATCAACCCTATGATTTTACAGCCAGCGTTTTCATTTTCGTGGATAAAAAAATGAGAAATCTATCCATTAATAAGGTAGGAGAGGGCAAAGAGCGGTGTCTAATATTAGCATACAAGTCATCCACATCAATTGCACGCTAGCCTGCGAGCAATATTAAAACTATGCTGAAACGATTACTTCGTCTCCCAGTGCGCAGTTACCACTCTTCGAGTTCCGAACACGTCAAATCGCCAAATCTGGGTCCACTGAACTACGGGAAGGATTCGCCTCAGTATGCTGTATTATCTCATGCTATCAAGGTTTCAGTTCCTGTTGTTGGCTTCAATGAGAGAGCTCTGGTTCATTCTTTGAACCAGCTAAATTACCCTTCGACAATGCTAAGTATAATTGGGGCCTCCAATTCGCCCTCCCTATTCCATTCTTCCCCAGCGGTTATGGAACTGATAAAATTTCACTTGGTTGATAAGCGTCTGAGATTAGTAGAGGACTTGGATCAAGAGAGTCAGGAGAAACCATCCTTGGAGGACCTTCTTCTAAAGCGACTCGAGATGAACGTCCCAGTGGCTCAACACTTGAGCCAGCTGCTATCACATCTTGCAATTCCTGGACCATTTACCGTGGAAACAGCACTGCCAGAACTTCATAGGTTATCTGACGATCTTATCTACTATTCTAGCGAGAAAGACCACCCCGACTTCGCATGGTATTCGAAGCGCATCGGGCTAAGCTGTGCCTACGTGAGCAGCGAGCTGTTCATGGCGCAAGACAGTTCTGCCAACTATAAAGAAACTTTTGAATTCGCAAAGGACAAGCTGGAGCGGACGATGCAATTGGGCGAATACTATAACAATACGGAAGAATGGGCATGGTACACTTTACTGAACACGATTAACCTTGCCAAATCGCAGATGGCCAGAGGCTAATATATTATTTAGGTATTTAGACTTCTAATGTTGGCCATTGCGTAGTTTAATCAGTTCTTCCTTGACTTTTTCCTGTTCCTGCTGCTTACCTTTGATGTTACTCTCACAGCGGTCAATTTCAGACTGTATAAACTGCAGTCTCTTGCTCACATTCAATCGAGCTTCATCCTGTTCCACGGGTAGTAACACATTTCCAGTAAGCTTATAAACTTTGGAATCAGCTTTTAGGTTACTAAATTCGTCATCGACAATTTTATTCTCTTGCAACTGCGTTTCTAGCTTCTGGCGGGCGACAATGAATTCTTCCAACTCACCCTGTAATTTCTGATATTGGGAAGCGAGTTCAGACATATTTGAAATCGGACTAGCAACGTTAGCTTTGTGGTGTATTGCACAACTAGGCCTAGTTTTTCTGTTGACGAGTTTGAACTTCGCTCACAGCATTGAAAATTGATGTGGTTGATGAATACTAATCTGGTGTAAGAAGTGCAACGCAAATCAGGTAAAAGATGCTAGTATGTATCAGATGAAGTCTTATTGTACCTATTAATGTCCTCGATTTACTAACGTTAGATTCTCCAAGTTTAAACAATGGAATGAGGTCGACGAACCAAGACATCACTTGGACTCCCCCACAGCATTCGGCAATGAGGACTCCTTACAAGAAGCTAGCTTACCAGTATTAGAGTTTCCTCAGATTGATTGGTCGCATTATACCAAGGTTTTTTTCACAACCGCTATTATGGAACCTCTCTTCCCCAAAACGTTACTCAATACAAAGAAACTTGGGGATATAAAAGCAGTCTTGACACTGAATGGCAACCCACCAAAAGCCGATTCGCACTCGTGGAATTTTGAAGAGAATTTCCCGAATGAGTTAAACCCAGAGGAGCGGATAAGTAGCACATCTTTCACTTTTCTAACACCTGTAGTGGCATTCGGTGATACGCTACTCATTATGGTCAAGGAAAATTTCCTTAAAGTTTCACCCATCATTTACAATCAACTTGCCAATGAACTTGTTAGTGGCATTATATGTGGCGCGCAAGCGCAAGAACAGGAACTACGGGTCCTAGGGACCTCTGACAGAATCACGGAACTGAAATCTATATCTGACAAGCGCTCAGATTTACGACCTCCAGAATTTGTTACTGGTTTCGTGGGTAGTATACTCACACAATTAATCGTGAACAGATTGCCTTTTCAAGGGCTCATTGCGCCAAGCGAAGGTGCCACTGGTTTTGAAAAAATGTCAATGGAAACTGTTCCAGAGTTGATCGATATTTGCAACGAGTGGATTGCCCTGGACCTCGAAAACTACAAGTCTGAATGTTACCGCCAATGTAGGCGGGACGGTGCAGCTACCGGTTCCCTTTCTGGGCTGTACATTTGAAGCACATATTATTTTATACGCATATTATGTAAAAGAAACGGTTTTTGAAGGGACAACGAGGTTCAATGTCATTAGCACAAAATAAAACTCTCGCTCAATAGTCGTCTAAATATACAGTACATAGGTTGATTCCTATTCAAGGGGGATGGGTTAGTTCAATTCTTCTTTTCCTTTTTATCTTTTTTCTCCTTCTTGTCCTTTTTTTCCTTCTTGTCCTTCTTTTCTTTCTTGGTCTTCTTCTCCTTCTTCTTTTCCTCTTTCTCTTCTTTCTTCTCCTTCTTCAGCTTCTTCTTTTCTTTCTTATCCTCATCTTCTTTATCATCGTCTTCTTCTTCGTCGGAATGGTGCTTTCTCTTCTTTGGCTCTGTGACGTTTGTCTCTTCTTGGGGACTGTTTTGGTTATATAGGTCGATCGCCTCCTGAATAGCCACTTCATTCTTTAGGGTTGGATGACCTGTGGTATAAAATTCCAAACGTTGCTCCACTTGTTTCTTCAACACAATACCAAACACATTCGAAGGTTCATCGGAGTAGTTATCAATTCTTGAGGCCATCGTACATTTGTTAGCCAAGTATCTCGAGATTCTACCCTTGTTTTTGGCACCCGCCCTGGAGATAAAACCACTGTGGTAAATCAACCCGTATTTGGGTGTGTTACCCTTGGTCTTTAAAGCTCTGAACAAGGCTTTTTCTGCGCCCAGAATCTGCACAGTAGAAGCTGCTTGCTTCGACAAATTGGTCAAAGAACCAGCGTGGGAGATCAATCTAGCACCGATGACTTCGCCAATTAACTCTGATAGGTTAGGTGCCACAGTGTGCATCTTTTCAACCAAGTAGTCATACAACTGTCTCCTGTAGTCTGCCAATGACACAACTCTTTTAGCGAAGACGCAGACATTCTCCATATCAGTCTCGGACAAATCTTGACCCATGGAAATACGAGCATTATCTGTGATTCTTTCGGCAATAGCTGCATCGTCATCCAAAATAGCTGCAAGATCGTGCAAGGAATCTTCGTTCAAAGAGGCCTTGTCTTTGATGAAAAGAACCAATTGGGCAAATTTATAATTGTCAGGTACTAACTTGGCCAACTCTGGGAAATGCCAGCCATACCACTCCTTGACCCTCATGGCAAAGGTGTTGATATCCTTGTCCAACTGGTCCAACAGCGCAATTGCCTGGATGATGTGGTTGTCATTCTTTTGAACAGAAAACTTAACCTTGGCACGGGAATAAGCGTGGCCCAAACCCAATTGAGCCCTTTCTAGGTCACCAGATTGTAATCCTTTAAACAACTTTTCACCATGTAGCCTGACGCCACGAATTAGATCCTGGGCCAACTCGTTTGAAATGCAGTCCACGTAAGGAAAAATTTCTTTGATAGAAGGCCCCAAGTTCTTATCCGAAATTCCCAAAGTAACAGTCTTCTTCTTGGAACCCTTTGGTAAGTTCAAATCCAATACTGCCTTCAAGCTGTCAGAAACTAAACCTTCAGAGATGTCATTGGCATTCTCCAAAGCTTCGGCAGCACCTTTGAAAGGAGAAAAAGAGACAAGTTCTAACAACTTGGTGAAGGAACCAAAATCGTTGATCTGCTTCTGTACTTCTTCTAATCTGGATCCAATGTCATCTTGTTGCAATTTCACTTTGAAAATGGCATACCCAGTTGGCTCCTCATATAATAGATACTCGATAGGTGCCATCCTTGCGTAATAATAAGTTCTAGCACACCTTCAGTACAGCAACTGAACAGGAAATGACAAGCAACTGCTAAAAGAGAAAAACTTATGAAACACCCTTTCTATTGATGTTGGCCAACGACTACCCAAAAATACTAATGTCTTTGTCGAGCTCATCTTGAGAGCGATGAGCTTGATGAAATTTTTTTGAAAATTTTTTCTGTCACTCATGATATACGTATCACCCAAACATCCAATGAGGAATACGTTGTAGTAGAGTTCATCAGAAATATACTTTGATGAGTGATAGTTTGATGGGGGCTGTATTATTCGACCAACTATATGGAAAATTAAAATTCAAAATGTGAAGTGTTGTAGTATTTTTTTACTATGTTATTTTCCCTGAAGACAATATTTTTCATTTGAAAACACTATTTTCTATTCTTTAATATACGTAAGTGAACACATTTATTTTTTTTGAGAAGCTATCCCATTATTGACTCATGCAAGATTAACTGTAATATCGCAGCTTACAATTCATTCAATGGAAGAATATTTTGGAAACCATTTAAGTGTCGTAATATGGGTTTTTAATATACTGGACCAGTCATAGGGTAAAGATATAATATTTCGTGTTACTTACTTGAGTACATTGCACTCAATATATGAGGTTGACAGGAATTTTTTTCTTCTGATTTTTATAGAATTTTTGCCGACGTTCTTGCTATTATTCCGAAACAAATAAAGTATTCTAAAGCGGGTGACTTTGATTATTTTACAGGTTTGTCCCACAGACCGACCATGGGTAGCTTTTTGGTAGGATAGAATTATTTGCTGTAAAGCTTGAGTGAAATAGAGGTTTTCTTGCCTATTTCGAAGCGAATGATAGACGTATTCAGCCTATCTGAAAATCGATAACATATTTGGGGCCCGCGGCACTAGAGAATCGCGAGTTATTCTAATGCATGTGGTATATATTAGAAGAGTTCTGAAAGGCTTCTTCTAACTGCTTTGTTTGATCTATTCTTTTATCTTCCCTGGCAATGTTAGCGGTCTACTAGGCTAAGATATTATGGTGAATGAGAGGATCAGATAATATTGGCAATAATACACAGCAAAAGAAAAAAAACGAAAAATAGCTCCATATATGAAGAAGTATCATTTGAATTTAGGAAATATTTTCTTATTATGAGGCGCACAGGTGAAATGCATGGAAAATATGTGAAGATAGAACTTAAGTAGGCATACGACGAAGGTGATATAAGGAACAAACCTCATGGAAACTTGGAATAGCTAGCATGAAATAACAGCGTCCTTTATGAAGCAGGGATAGAATAAATCCGAATACGATTTTGCAAGCTGGCTACGTATGTGAACGGATCATAAAAAACTGTTTTACACCAAGAAATTAGGCCGTAGAAAAACAACAATACCAATATTTTATAGTCTGGTTCATCTGTATTTCAAACAAAAGGCCGCTAATACCATGTAGGCCTCTGTGTTTATTCGTACTTCCGAACCTGTATTAAAATAACTGTGATTTAAGATTGAATTTAATCCTTGGCTACATTAAGTTACGTTTGACAGGATTGCACATAAGATTTAGTCTTTTAAGCTTTCTTGCCTGAAACTCAACAAAGATATTTAGAACATCAATCAACTGGCGTGGTTGAAGGGGCAGCTGCGCCGAATATTTAATTGGTGTCATGGAAGGCCTGGCTGCTCATTCGCTCGCCTTCCTCTAAATTGAAACTCGCTCAAAGAAACATTCCTTCCAAAAATTTAATCAGTTGTCTCAAGAGGCCTCTGTCAATGTGAGATTGAATGTCGAGTCTTTCTTTCCGAACTCTTCCTTCAATGAAAATCATGTCAATCATGGTCTGTTCAAGAAACAAAATGGCAATTTCGTAATAATAATGATAAGTGGCGATTGTAATTCTAATTTTTCTTCATTCAAGATCCTCAATTCATTGAGTTTTACAAATATTATTTTAACATCAACCAAGAGCTTCCAAAGTTTTTTGACCAATTCCGTCACCCGCAAGTGAACGAAAATGAAAAAGCTTGTAGTGATCACAAAATGATAATTTGCTTAAGATTAAATCTTGTCAATGATTTCAGCATATGAGTTCGGAAGATCTATGAGAATGGGCGATAATTGGTTACAAAATACTAAAAGAAACGTCCGCTAACTCTTGAACAAATGTGATGGCAATTGCATAGTTGGATAATCTTTCGCCGACCTACAAGATTAGTTTTATCAATATAGCAGATAGCTTTCACTCTCTCGATCGAGAAACGGTAGCGAAAAGTCGATATTTACTCCTCATAGTTCAATTTTGCCCGCCATGTATATATATCTCGTACATTTCAAACCCATTCACCCCACGAGGCGAAACCCATTCAAGGGTGAATCATCTATCAGCATGTCAAAAAACCATAAGAAACTGAAAAGGTGACAACCGCACTTACGTACTTGCCTTACTTTGATACTCAGACATCGTGAGGCTAATACCCGTGCGAGTGCAACTTTTTGCCTCTTTTACGATAAATTCACTTTAGAATGAATCAATTCTTCCTATCGCATGACATGATTGATAGCGAGGCTACCATGGTTTATTCCACCGCTTACAATTCTAATCTTCAAAACACCAACTGTTTCACACTATCTTCATCGCAATCCCAAGGTTTCGCATGGAATCAGGACTTATTTGCATCTCAATACCAGCAAATGTGCAAAGTTGTCTATGATGGCCACGAAGATAGTCTGGAGGGTCTTATGGAGTATATTAGGAAAAATACTAAGAGACAGCCCCGTTGGAATCGTTTCGCGGAAGATGACGGTATGAAATATGATGATGACGATGAGGCCCTCACGGATTGTGAGGTAGAAGTAGACGAAGAAGAAATAAGCGAGCCCCGCTGCGGATCTTGGGGATTTTTCTCACGATCTCACAGCGGTCATTCTCTACATCCTAGGGTGTCAGAAGAGTTGAATAGGCCTCGTAGAATTTCTGAAAGGTCATTAAGCTTTGTGTCTGACTCTAAAAATGGGAACTACAATCGGTGTGACACAGCAATTGTGGAAGTTGAATCTGATACACCCGAAAATAATCATTTGAAATGGCTTGTTGGGATCGGTAAAAATGAGCTACAGGGAGACAGGTAATGTTGGTAATAATAGTTAGTAATTTGAAATAAAAGTAAATGGTTTAGTATACACAAATTTATCTGAATTTTTTGTTCATGCGCAACGATAATATCAGCTGTCACTATCCTCGTCCTCGTCCTCATCATCTTCTTGAGCGTCTACGGTTATTACAGTGTCAGGATTGTCGTTTCTCAAGTACTTCCTGGCAAACCTGGAACTCCTTCCCAATTGCCGAGCTTCTTGCCTTGCGGTAGCCTGTGCAGCAGCTAATTCAGGTGCAAAGCTTTTACGCACAGTTCTGTTGGTGAATACATCCCACAATTTCAGGCCTTTATTCACACCACCAATTGCCATGCTGCCTGCAACTTCAATATCGTTTGCAAAAGAGACTGACAGAACATTACCCACATCAAAATCACGGGAAAGAACCATACTAGGTCCCTTACTTTCTTGCGTCTCTTCAACAGGAAATTTCCAAAGCTTGATTATCTTCTCACCCATGGCAGCAGTACTCATCATACCAGGTACATAATTATTCACATTCAGGCAAGAAATTCCGGCGTCATGAGCATTTAGAGTCCACATAGGTTTTGAATTTTCGTTGTGTCTAATGTCAAAGGCATAAACATTACCTGAATCAGTACCGCAGAGTATTACATTGTCATCCGCAAAAGTAGCGCTTTCGACCTCCTCACCCGGCAACACAGACCAGTACTTTGACATCTCCTTCTCATTGGATATTCTCACGTCTGATAAAGCCACGCGGGAGTCGTAACCGGATGTCAACAATATTGACCCATTGGATCTGTGCCACTGTGAGGAAGAAACATTCTTTCCGCTGTGAATCGATGCCATGGAACGTGCTACTCCCCCGGTATTCAAGTCCCACAATTTAACCGTATGGTCTGCTGAGGTTGACGCCAAGACAGCCCGGAAGTACTTATTGTGTGCAAGCGACAGCACGGCATCGGTATGGTGTGTTGTGACATGTTTTGATTTCTTTTTCTTTTTCTTACTCTTCAGTGAGACAGCTGAATTCTGTTCAGGTTCGCCCAATATCATGTCAGGAAAGGCCTTCTCAACACAGTCTAAATTCCATATCTCGATCTGAGGATCAAAAGAGCCTATGGCAACAAAATTCGCTGGATCATCAGAATTAGATCCTGGTCTGTAATTCAGCCATTCTAAACATAGCGGAAAAGCCGGTAGCATCAGATCATGGTGTACATATAGTGAGCTATCTCTAACCAGACCGCGAGCAACATCAGGATCATTCTCATCCCCTTCTTCAGTAGGCACTGAGCTATCATGGAATCCAGCACCATCGTCATAGATAAAAACATCTAAGTAAGAAATGTCATCCTCAGTCCTTGTTGCCAGGACCATATTATCCGTGGGGTAAACCTGCAACTCCTGCTTTTCCTCTGCTTGATCGTCCTGCGTAGGTAAAGAAATGTAAGGATCTTCTCCATCTTCCCCTTCATGAAATTTGACATTTTCATCGGCTAATCCAGGGAACATGGTCACATCTGCACCATCTTCACCTTCGTCATCATCGTAATGCTCCATGTCGAATTCTTTCAAATCATCATCAACTTCCAACTGGTTCTGGAGTTTCAAAGTGTCCGGCTTAGACCCAGTGAGTTGTTCCTCCTTATCTTCTTTATCTTCCTCTTCAACCACTTCTCCTACTTCCTCGACTTCTTCTGGGAGTTCAGCTCTGGCATCGCCTAGGTTCAAATTGGCCATGTGGTTGATTCTCTCCATCTCCTCATCGTCCAACTCATACTTCTCGGGAAACTCTGAGGCATATCCCCTTGGAACCCAGCAAGTCGCAGAGATCATTTTACTTCACCTGTTTGAACCAATGCTTTCCCAATACACCATCTCATCTCATCTCATCTCAAGCTCATCGCTCTTTTTTCAAAATTTTTCAGTCCGTGGTAGATGAGATGACCTGACGCATCTCGAAGTGAAGAAAGAAGAAGGAAAATGTGAAAGGTCAAACACAGAGAGAACAGAACAACTCTCGCGTAATCTATACGGCCACTTGATTTTACTCCAAATGTCTGGAAATAATAGTGAAGATGCTAGTGGTGAACCCACAGGCAAGCTTGCCGAGCTTTTGAAGCTTTTGAAAATGAATGGTAACGATGTGACAAAACTCACCCAGTCACAACAGAAAGAAATGAAGGACTATAAGTTTTGGAAAACTCAGCCAGTACCTAAATTAGATGAATCTGTGTCTGAGGAGGGCCCAATTGATAGAAAGAAAACACCTGAGGAAATCCCCAATGAGCCGTTCCCTCTTTTGGCTGAGTTTGAGTGGTGCACATTGGATGTGACCGATCAACAACAACTGGAAGACATATTTGTACTTTTGAATGAAAACTATGTGGAAGACCGCGACGCTTCTTTTAGATTCAAATACACCCGCGAGTTTTTCAACTGGTCCTTGAAGCCACCAGGATGGAAGAAAGATTGGCACGTAGGTGTGCGAGTTCGTGGCACAGGTAAACTGGTCGCCTTTATATCAGCCATCCCTGTAAATTTGAACCTGAGAAACAAGCTGGTCAAAAGTGTGGAAATCAACTTTTTATGTGTTCATAAACAGTTGAGGGGCAAAAGGTTAGCACCTGTCTTGATTAAAGAGATTACTAGAAGAGTGAACAAGTATGACATTTGGTTTGCTCTCTACACATCCGGCACTATTTTGCCCTCTCCTGTGACTGTCTGTCGCTATACACACCGCCCTTTGAATTGGGACAAATTGCTTGAAGTTGGCTTCGTACACTTGCCACCTGGTGCCACTAAACCACAAATGGTAGCCAACTACGCTTTACCTAAAAAAACTACTACTCGCGGGCTGAGACCTATGGCACCCAAGGACGTAGATGAAGTGCATGCTCTTTTTGTGAAGTACCAATCGCGTTTCGACCTTGTTCAAGATTTCGATAAAGAAGAATTCCGTCACTGGTTCTTGGGCGGACCGGAGCAACTCAACGCTAGCGAGGATACCAAAGTGATTCGTTCTTACGTGGTGGAAAATGAAGACGGCAAGATCACCGACTTTTTCTCTTTCTATTCGTTACCTTTCACTATTCTAGAAAATCCTGTACACAAAGAACTGGGAATAGGGTACCTCTTCTACTACGCCTCTGATGCCGATTTTGGTTTCAACGACAGGTTCGACAAAGAAGCTACGGCAGCGTTGAAAACACGTCTATGCCAAATGGTCAACGATGCATGTATTTTGGCACACAATGCTAAAATGGATGTTTTCAACGCTCTCACGTCTCAGGATAACGCCTTATTCCTTGAGAAGCTCAAGTTTGGCCCCGGCGATGGCTTTTTGAATTTCTACTTGTTCAATTACAAATCCTTCCCTATTACTGGAGGCATCAGGGATGACAAGAGTTATGATGTTGAAAGGCGCAGTAACTTGGGTGTTGTAATGCTATGAATTCTTGTGCATGTAGTGTTTTTACAAATTTGCTAGTTGCAATTCTTGCATGCTATAATTATATTTTTGTTGTTTTCCCGTTGTAAAAATTTCAAGATGGCTGGTAGGCCAGCATTCGGTAAAATTAAAGTTACTGATCTTGATCAACCGCGTAGATCTTACTGCGAGTACAGATCTAAGCCCCTGAGTATAGTGTCAACATGTAGATCTAAGCCTTCAATCCCGCTTGGCAATGCTAGACATTTTATTAAAATATAACAAGGCTATGCCGCGGATTAGATCTTGCAAGGTCGAGCAAAATTTCGATGAAATGGCTTAAGCAATTTGCCTGATTAAACAAGGCTAAGCAATGGAACAAATTGATATATAATAGAGGCCTTTGCGTCGTTCCTTGAGGATTGTGTAAGCCACTTCTCGAACTCTTCAAGACAAACATGAACCCTATTCATCTTTTAGCCCTTTGCACTTTTGCCGCCGCCGAAATCACTTCTTCAGAATCTACAGAATCTGAAGGATCCGATGCTTCCTCGCAAGGGAGTAACAACCAAGCGCTAGCTGCTTTGGCAGGATCATCGGGTGAACAAAGTTACACAGCACAGGAAGAGCAAAGCTACACCGCCGCAACATCCTCTGGAAAACAAAGTTTTAGTTCTGCCACTGCATCTAGCAAGGGTCCGCAAAGCAGCATGATGACTACTTCCGAAGGACAAGTGCACAGCGCAACCACAGCATCTCAAAAGGGAGGTCAAAGCACAGCGATATCATCAGGGAAACAAGCTCAGAGTATAGCTGCTTCATCTGAGGAATGGGGCAGTACCACTGCTATCGCTTCTACTCAACAGCGCCCCAGTGCATCTGGTAAATCCGAAAACGTGGCACGCAGTTCTACGACTCTAAGGCAAAACTCAGATGGACCAGGATCCAGTACCTCAGCCAATCCATCTCCTGGCCCTAGCAGTAGGTACACGTCGACGATTGGAGGCTCTCGCTCGTCGTCACTATCACAATCTGTGTCCTCTTCCGATGGCCCTCTAACTACAATAACATCTTCCGCGAACGGTGTTAAATACACATCTACAATCTGGTGGCTTCCTTCCACCTCAGCGGATGCTAAATCGAATGAGACCAGCGGATCTACTACTGGTACTGCTAACGAGTCTAGTGGTTCTACAACTGGTTCTGCCATAAACTCCAGTGGCTCTTCATACGCGACGGAAATCTCCGCGAGTGGCAGCAAACAGATTAAGAATACCACCTCCACAGCATCTGTCCAGTCCAATGCCGGCGGAAAAATTGTCGACATGTCCTATGGAATGGGAGCCATTGCTCTTGCAATGCTTCTTCTCTGATAAAGTTACGAGAGTCGGATGAATACGAATAAAAGAAAAAAAAAAATAAGACAATGCTCAATAAGAGCAAGCAATGAATTCACAGGCAGATAATTTCCTTTCTGTCAACAAGCGTTCGGTTTTTTTTCAATTTCATTCTCACAGGTTATATAGTTCTAGCTTCTTCTGGTTTTACAAATTTAATAGGTTGACATCTTTTTTTTTTCTTTTCGTCGCTTCGTCTTTCTACGTCTCGTTCTCTTCGCCAAGTGCCGTAAATCCACTATAGGCAAAAAAAATGGCTCTACCAAAAGAGAGAGAGTACAGACTGCGAAAGTTTGACCCATTTTATCATTACAAGCCCGCTGAATGGGGTGTAAGTTTGAACGGTCTGAAACAGGTGGTGCTTGTCAATTCGCATATGCAAGATGGTTTTATGGCACAAGAACGCCCACGTTTTTGATGGTGACTTCAGAACAGTCACTTTGGCTTTCTTCAACAGATATCCAAACCCTTATGCATCTCATGTGCTCTCTATTGATACCTTATCGCGGGAATTAGATCATGAGGGTAAACTGCGTACTACGAGGTTAATCAAGAAAACTGGCAAGCTTCCCCGCTGGATCAGACCCTTTTTAGGTGGAATATCAGATTCATGGATTATAGAATTTTCGGTCGTGGATCCCAGGAGATTGATAATGAAGACTTTCACGAGGAACTTGGACCACACCAAAATTATCCAAGTGGAGGAGTACACTACATACCAGCAGGCTGAACAATCTCTCAAGAGGACGGCCTGTGCCAGCCAGGTCAAATTTTCAAGCGGATTTAATGTGGGAATCCGAAACAAGATTGAAAACTGGTCCAGAACAAAGTTTGACGAAAATATTAAGAAAAGTAGGTTGGGTATGGTCTTTGTGATGCAAGAGTTGGAGAAGAGCAGGGCACTACTTTGAGATGAATTATGTGTATGCGTCCACGATCTTATTTATTATACGAAAGTTCTAGATTTGAACGGATATTATCTATGCAGCTGTTATTGTTAGTATTGTTGTTGTAGTTTACTAAATGTTATTTTCATTTTATGAAACCTTGTTCTTGAATTATGCAAAACTTATATCCCATCCCATGGCATCCACAATGTCATACCAATCCATGTCACCCAGTTCGATGGATCCAACGTCACTCATGCTTCCGTTGGAGGCAATCTCGATATCGCCGTCGTCCTGTTGCCACACCTTGCGCATGATTGTCCTTGCCCGCTGGAAATTGTAGCACTTATAACGCTTAGCGATGTCACTGAACCGAACTTCGATATCACGCTTCTGCTCGCGGTCCGTGGCATTGATTCCGCAGATAAACATGGGAAAGCACAGGCATCCTTCGAGTTTAGATCCTAAGATAAGATCCAGCTTACTAAAAAGCTCGAGCCAAAGATGTTGAATTTCGATGCTATGCTTAGAATGTCCCAGACAGGTAGTCTTGAGATGCATCAGAGAGGCTAACTTCATCAGCTGGAACAGCTCAAGGCACAAAGTGTACATAACAGATGATTCCTCATAAACTTCTAGTTCCTGTCCATCAGGTACGATTTGATACAGCTGTGTCTGTAGTTCATAAGCTTTGCTCATGTACTCACGGAAACGTGGGTGGTTCTTATCGAATGGAGCTGCACTTTTCATCTTCCTGGTAAGGTTTGTAATGTCCCCCGTAATCAGAAGGATAGGTCTGTTGATACCATGCAGTGGATCGACATGCCGGTTTACACCGACTGCGGGACTGATGCTGGAGTTCGTAGGGCAGGTGCTCAAAACCTTGTTGTACTGCTCGATAGGAAAATGCGTCCCCCGGGAGCACATGACATCATGATATATGAAGTTAGCCACTAGCCAATAAGTAGCAGTAGTGTCCAAGTTCGTAGTAGTCTTGTAGGAGGTAAGCAGATGCGAGATGTCCTTCCCCACATTCTTCTCGATGAGATCTGCACCGTACTTAAGTAACACCTTCCACTTGGCTACATCGCCTTGGCAGATTTCAGCACCGCACAGAATGAGCAGCTGTGCCAGAGACCACAGGAAATTATGCTCCATCTCGGAGCGTAAGCAGCGAAGAGATTCTAGCGTATATCTGTTGGCCAGTGCATAATAGTTGCGGTCGCGGGTCTCGCTGCCTTCCTGCGAGATGGACAGATGGTGCGCTGACCACGCCATGAGCCCATAGAGTATACCTCTGTGCTTGTGAGCCATGGGCAGGAACACCTGAAGGTAGTAGTTTTGTTTCACGGGAGCAATGGAGATGATCCTAGCCAGATGGTCTCTGTAGTAATTGTACAGGTGTATACCCACTGGGTCCAACTGAAGCGTTATTGGGTCTGATAATGGTTGCGACAAGTACGGTGACTGCGACACACTAACCGATTCCTCTTCCAGCGGCATGAATGGTGCCTCCGACAGCTGTTTCAGCTGCCAGTCGAGGTCCCAGGATACGCTAGGTTCGGCCTCGAACTCATCTGAAAGTGCCTCCTCCTCGTCTTCGTCTTCCTCCTCGTCTTCCCACTCCTTGTGTACCTGCACCTCTTCGTCTTCCGCTTTATCGTCCAGGATGTGACTCCTGGCGTTCACTCCCAACTCTTCGAAGCCTGCAATGAACTTCTTTCTGTTCTTCTGCAGAAACAACTCTTTTTCAACCTGCTCCTTGCATTGTTGCAAAACATCCTTATCAGCAGATTTGCGAAGGTACACACAAGTGAATCCCAGTCTCTTGCAATCGCTGCATACCGGTTTATCTTCCGAGCACCTTTTCTTCCTCACTTTGCATGTTATGCATCCGGTCCTCGAGTGTTTTCGTACCGGAGCCTTAGAAACTTTATTTTTTAGCGAATTCATGTAGACAGATTCTCAACTTCTCGCATTCGATGAGTTGATATTTCGTTTTGTCTCTTTACTTCATGTTTCCGACCAACTCATTCATTTACTGCCACATCTGCTCATCGCCCTTCCTTTTTTTCTCTATATATTTTTTTACCCTAATATCATGATATGCACATCTTCTATTTTTCAACAACGCTGCTGGACCGGCGACTGAAATGACGACTTGTTCTTCTAGAAAGAAGATTTACGTTGTAACAAACGAAAAGGAGTCAGGTGACTTTGGAAAATCGTGTCTGGAACGACGGGTCGTTACCCGATGTTAGGTCACGCGCATAATTATGAGTCATCCACACGTGATGATACTCCGACGGAGATAAACCAAATTGACACGTCACGTTGTATGTGGTGTTGTTATAAACGTTCCTCCCCGCTTTTCGTCTTACTCTTTTCGTCTTTTTTCCCCTCTCTAGTCGCTAGTGATAAGATACTGTACGGGTTGTTCTAGGCAAACGACTTTTGATTGGTCATCTCTAGCCGCGCTTCTTCGGCAAGGAACTGTCGGGGAGATACGGAGGGCGAATGAAAAGCGGAATTTAGCCGCTACGCGGCTGATTGCGCGTGGTTACATACTTGCTCAGGTGATTCCGACGTTGCGACTCTCGGCGGCTCATGGCTCGATATATAAAGGATAGGTTTGCCACACATCATGATGTTCTGTTGGCCATCACTTCTGTTTGGAAGAAAAGGTGGTTTGGCTTATATACACCGGACAGGGTTGTGATTTCAAACTCTTTTTATTTATTTTGCTGCATTACCAAATTGTGACAATCTTTCTCGCCATCTTTTACACAGCTCCCTATCCGCAGCTCACCCTTTTGCTCATCTAATTATTTTTTATTTATTTATTATTTCTTCTCCATCCTCTGCATATTGTAACATTAGCTATGGTTTTGAAATCCGAAGTGTATGATCCGCTGCAAGAGGCTTATGAGGGCGGGTCTCCTCTAGAGTTGTCGGAAGGACATGTGAACAAGTCGTGGGCGAACGTCATTCCAGACAAATGTGGGCTTTATGACCCCGATTACGAAAAGGACGCTTGCGGTGTTGGGTTCGTGGCCAATATCAAGGGGGAGCCTTCGCATAAGATTGTCTCGGACGCAAGGTTCCTGCTGTGCAACATGGCACATCGTGGTGCAGTCTCCTCTGGGGGAAACGGTGACGGTGCCGGCATATTAGTTGGCATCCCTCACGAGTTTTTCCAGAGGGAATTCAAACTGGACCTCGGCGTCGATATACCGGCCAAGGGCCAGTACGCCGTCGGAAATGTGTTTTTCAAAAAGGACCAGGGCTCTGCTCTGCAGGCTGCCCAATCGATTTTTGAGGATTTAGCAATAGAACATGGGCTGAAAGTACTTGGCTGGAGGAGTGTGCCCCGCGACTCGTCCATTCTCGGCGAGGTTGCTCTTTCGAGAGAACCTACGATTTTGCAGCCATTGGTGGTGTTGTCCGAAAGGGACGCCGATGAGCCGTTCGATGAAAAACTGTTTCAGACAAGGCTGTACATCTTGAGGAAGTTGGCGACTAATGAAATCGGCATCGAGAACTGGTTTTATGTGTGCTCTCTGAGTAACAGAACCATCGTTTACAAGGGGCAGTTGACGCCTGCCCAGGTATACAACTACTACCACGACTTGACCAACGCCCACTTCAAGTCGCATATGGCGTTGGTCCACTCGAGGTTCTCCACAAACACGTTCCCCTCGTGGGACAGGGCGCAACCATTACGTTGGCTAGCGCACAACGGTGAGATCAATACTTTGAGGGGTAACAAGAACTGGATGCGCGCCAGAGAGGGCGTTTTGGTCTCGGAGACTTTCAAGGATCAACTGGACAAGTTGTATCCAATCATTGAGGAAGGCGGTTCTGATTCAGCCGCCCTGGACAATGTATTGGAACTGTTGACCATTAACGGGACTCTGTCATTGCCAGAGGCCGTCATGATGTTGGTTCCTGAAGCATACCATAAGGACATGGATTCTAATCTTAAAGCGTGGTTCGACTGGGCTGCGTGTCTCATGGAGCCCTGGGATGGTCCTGCATTATTGAGTTTCACAGATGGACGTTACTGCGGTGCAATGCTTGACAGGAACGGCTTGAGACCCTGTAGGTACTATGTCACAAAGGATGATAGAGTCATCTGTGCATCAGAGGTCGGTGTCATACACGTAGACAATTCACTGGTGGTACAGAAGGGCAAATTGAAGCCCGGCGACCTGTTTTTGATGGACACAGAGAAGGGAGAAATTGTCGATACCAAGAAATTGAAAATGGAGTTCGCCAAGAAGCAAGATTTCAAGTCTTGGTTATCCAAAGTTATTCAGTTGGAAGATTTGGTGACGAAGAACGAGAAATATCTCCCCGACGAATACGTCCCGGAATGTTCAGATCTGAAAGTACAAAACGATCCTCGTCTTCTGGCCAACGGCTACACTTTCGAACAAGTGTCGTTGGTATTGACACCGATGGCTCTTGGTGGCAAGGAAGCACTGGGGTCTATGGGTAATGATGCACCTTTAGCGTGCTTGAATGAGGACCCCGTCTTGGTTTATGACTATTTTAAACAGCTATTTGCCCAAGTGACTAATCCTCCCATCGACCCCATCCGTGAGGCAAATGTCATGTCATTGGAGTGCTACGTTGGACCACAAGGCAACCTGCTTGAAATGCATCCAAGTCAATGCGAAAGACTGCTATTAAAGTCGCCCATCTTGCATTGGAGGGAATTCTTGGCGATACAAAACATTGAGAAAGCCCATCCTACGTGGTCCGTTGCCAACATTGATATCACTTTTGATAAATCGGAAGGGTTGTTGGGTTATACGGCCACTATCGAACGCATCACAGCTAGTGCTAGTGATTCCATCGACCAAGGTAAAAAAATCTTGATTCTCTCAGACAGAAAGTTAGGACCATCTCGCGTAGCCATCTCCTCTTTGATTGCTGTTGGAGCCATTCACCATCATCTGGTCAGAAATAAACAACGTTCCCATGTGGCCATCATCTTAGAGACTGGTGAGGCCAAGGAAGTTCACCATTTTTGCGTACTTTTAGGTTATGGATGTGATGGTATTTTCCCTTACTTGGCTATGGAGACTTTGATTAGGATGAATCATGAAGGGCTGGTTCGTAGTGTTGATGATGACGATTTGCAAGTCGATGACCACGTTCTTTTTGAGAACTACAAGCACGCGATCGACGGAGGTATACGGAAAGTTATGTCCAAGATGGGTATTTCTACTTTGGCTTCGTACAAGGGTGCGCAAATCTTCGAAGCTCTAGGTGTCGATAACTCTGTTATCGATTTATGCTTTGCTGGTACTGCCTCTCGTATTAAAGGCGTCACTTTTGAGTATTTAGCCCAGGATGCTTTCTCGATGCATGAAATGGCTTATCCATCGCGGCCTGTCGTCTCCAACTCGGTCGCTCTACCGGAGGACGGCGAGTACCATTGGAGAGATGGCGGATACAAGCATGTCAACGATCCCCAGGCCATTGCGTCTTTGCAAGATACTGTGAGAACCAAAAACGAAACTTCTTGGGACATGTACGTCAAAAGAGAGTCGGAAGCTATAAGGGATTGTACTCTCAGAGGGTTATTGGAATTGGATTTTGAAGGTTCAACTGCCATTCCCTTGGAACAGGTGGAGCCATGGACCGAAATCGCTAGGCGTTTTGCCACAGGTGCTATGTCGTACGGATCGATATCTATGGAAGCACATTCTACTTTGGCCATTGCCATGAATCGTCTAGGTGGTAAATCTAATTGTGGCGAAGGTGGTGAAGATGCGGAGCGTTCGATTGTCCATGAAAACGGTGACACTATGAGATCTGCTATTAAGCAAGTGGCCTCGGCGAGATTCGGCGTTACTTCTTATTACTTATCTGATGCTGATGAGTTGCAAATTAAAATTGCGCAAGGTGCTAAGCCTGGAGAAGGCGGTGAGTTGCCAGCCCATAAAGTGTCTAAGGAGATTGCCAAAACGAGACACTCCACTCCTTACGTCGGGCTGATTTCTCCTCCACCTCATCATGACATTTATTCCATTGAGGATTTGAAGCAACTCATTTATGATCTCAAGTGTTCTAACCCAAGAGCCAATGTCTCTGTGAAGTTGGTGTCAGAAGTTGGTGTTGGTATCGTTGCCTCTGGTGTAGCAAAAGCAAAGGCAGACCATATCCTAGTTTCTGGTCACGATGGTGGTACAGGTGCCGCAAGATGGACTAGTATTAAGAATGCTGGTCTTCCTTGGGAGTTGGGCTTAGCAGAAACTCATCAAACATTAGTTTTGAATGACTTGAGACGCAATGTTGTTGTGCAAACTGATGGTCAATTAAGAACAGGCTTTGATATAGCTGTTGCTGTTCTGTTAGGTGCTGAGCAGTTCACTTTGGCCACAGTGCCACTAATTGCCATGGGCTGTGTCATGTTGAGAAAATGTCACCTGAACGCCTGTGCTGTTGGAATTGCTACTCAGGATCCTTATCTGAGAAGCAAGTTTGAAGGGCAGCCGGAACATGTTATTAACTTCTTCTATTATTTAATCCAGGATTTACGGAAGATCATGGCGAAGCTCGGGTTCCGCAGTATTGACGAAATGGTAGGCCATTCAGAGAAGTTGAGAAAGAGAGAAAATGTCAGTACCAAGGCAATTAACATTGATTTGTCCCCGATTTTGACCCCAGCACATGTCATTCGTCCTGGTGTCGCAACAAAATTCACCAAGAAGCAGGATCACAGGTTGCATACTCGTCTAGATAACAAATTAATCGACGAAGCCGAAGTTACGTTGGATCGTGGATTACCAGTCACTATTACCGCGGAGATCATTAACACTGACCGTGCTCTGGGAAGCACCTTGTCGTACCGAATTTCTAAAAGATTTGGGGAGGAAGGATTGCCCCAAGACACTGTTGTAGTTAACATAGAAGGTTCTGCTGGTCAGTCCTTTGGTGCCTTCCTTGCCCCAGGTGTAACTTTCATATTAGAAGGTGATGCCAATGATTACGTAGGTAAGGGGCTCTCTGGTGGCATTATGGTTATCAAGCCTCCTCGGGGATCCACGTTCAAAAGCGACGAGAACGTCATCATAGGTAACACCTGTTTCTATGGTGCCACTTCTGGTACTGCATTCATTTCCGGCTGTGTCGGAGAAAGGTTCGCTGTTCGTAACTCTGGTGCAACTATGGTGGTGGAAAAGATCAAAGGTAATAATGCCTTTGAGTACATGACAGGTGGGAGAGCCGTGGTCCTATCGCAAATGGAATCATTGAATGCATTTTCTGGTGCTACAGGTGGTATATGCTACTGTCTTACTTCCGATTATGATGATTTTGTGGGCAAGATTAACACCGGAACCGTAGAATTAGAATCCTTATCTGACCCAGTGGAGATTGCGTTCGTGAAGAATTTGATTCAAGAACATTACAATCACACGAAATCTGAATTAACAGCAAAGATTTTGAGTAAATTCAATTACTATTTGAAAAATTTCGTTAAAGTTATTCCGACAGATTACAAGAAGGTTCTCTTGAAGCAGAAGGAAGAAAAATTAAAGCAAAAACGATTGGCCGATTTGGCATATCTGCAAAAATTTCAAAGGTCTTCCAATTCTAATTTGGATGCCACTAACGGTGATGTTGATGCCCTGATGTCCACTAAGAGGGAGCAAAACAATGCAGCCATTTCGTTCAAATCTACAAGAAAGGAACCGGGTGTCGCAGACCTTGAGGATGCTGTTCCCAATCACAAGCAATTAGCGAAAAATATGGAGAAATTGGAGAAGGTTCGTGGGTTCATGAAGTACAAAGTTCGCCATCAATCGAAAAGACCTCCTGCGGTAAGGTCTCAGGATTGGAAAGAATTCACCAACAATTTGAACAAGAAAGATGCCAAATATCAAACTGCCAGATGTATGGACTGTGGTACACCCTTCTGTCAATCTGACACCGGTTGTCCTGTCTCGAACATTATCCCAAAATTCAATGATTTGGTGTTCAAAAACCAATGGAAATTGGCCTGGGAAAAATTATCTGAGACAAATAACTTCCCAGAGTTCACTGGTAGAGTATGTCCTGCACCTTGCGAAGGTGCTTGCACACTTGGTATTATTGAGGATCCAGTGGGTATTAAATCCATTGAGAGGCTGATCATCGACAACGCCTTCAAAGAAGGATGGGTGCAACCCAGTCCTCCAAAGCACCGTACTGGCCATAGGATCGCCGTCATTGGTTCTGGCCCTGCCGGGTTAGCGTGCTCTGATCAGCTGAATAGGGCCGGACATTCTGTTACGGTATACGAGAGAGCCGATCGCTGTGGTGGGTTGCTGATGTATGGTATTCCCAACATGAAACTAGAGAAAAGCATCGTGCAGCGTCGTGTTGACTTATTGGCGGATGAGGGTGTCGAATTTGTGGTAAACACTGAAATTGGGAAAGATATTTCCGTTACCGAACTAAGAGAACGGTTCGATGCAGTGGTTTATGCCATCGGATCAACTATACCAAGGGATCTGCCCATTAAAGGCCGTGAATTGAAGAACATCGACTTCGCTATGACTTTGCTGACGAATAACACTGCTGCCCTCTTGAATAAGGATTTGGAAGCCGTTCGTCAAGCAATCGCGGGCAAAAAAGTCATCGTCATTGGTGGTGGTGACACTGGTAATGACTGTCTGGGAACATCTGTGAGACACCACGCGTCGTCTGTGCTGAATTTCGAACTCTTGCCCCAGCCACCCAAGCAGCGTTCTAGAGACAATCCATGGCCACAGTGGCCACGTGTCATGAGAGTGGATTACGGCCATTCAGAAGTCAAGGAGCATTATGGCAGGGATCCTCGCGAGTACTGTATTCTATCGAAGGAGTTTATCGGCAACGAAGAAGGCGAAGTAAAGGCTATCAAGACTGTTCGGGTGGAATGGAAGAAATCTGAGTCTGGTGTCTGGCAAATGGTGGAGATTCCTGGCAGCGAGGAGATCTTTGAAGCTGACATTGTTCTGTTGTCGATGGGGTTCGTTGGTCCTGAGTTAGTCGAGGATCCTACTGTCAGGAAGAGTCGCCGTGGTACTATATGCACTGTGAATGATGCCTCATACAATGTGGACGATGGCAAGACGTTTGCTGCTGGTGACTGTCGCCGTGGCCAGTCGCTGATTGTCTGGGCCATCCAAGAGGGACGCAAGTGCGCCGCCGCTGTGGACCAGATGTTGATGGGTGTAACCGGATTGCCAGGCAATGGCGGAATCGTGAAGCGTAATTTTGCCATGTTAGAAGAGTTGGCTGCGACAGTTTAGTCCAGGTAGTTGCAAAGCATCGCTACTTTATTTATTAGTATTATTATTTATTTATTTTTGTGCAAAATTAAGGACATTAATTAGATGGTCATTATATCATATGTACGTGCATGTAGGGCAATCAGGAGAAGAAGTGCTTGACAGAAGACCAAACACCGCTGTTCTTGTGGCCATCCTTCTTCGAGTTCTTCTTCTTCTTGCGCTCCTTACTACTCGACGTGGGCGATATGATGTTCCCAGCGCCTCCTCTGCCTAATACGATCGCCTTGGGTCTCTCGCGACCGCTGGGACTTACGTTACTACCGCGCCTTGTACCAGATGCTGCCAAACGCCCTCTTGAACCACCGCTACTAGCGCTTCTGGAATTGGCACCCGAAAGCGTATTACTAATATTCTCTTCTGGCAACGGCCCTATGTAGTCCTCGTCACCGACTAGTATGGCATCCTCGTCATCCGCAAATTGCTCAACGTCCTGGGCCTTACGCGTCATTCGAGGGTCTACATTGCGTCTCATATTGCCTGCACCGCCCCTGCCCGTGCTGTATACTGGCTGCAGTATGCTGGGGGTCTGTGAACCCTGTGGAATAAGTTTCGGGGAAGGATTCGACTTGCAAGGGTGCATATTTCCAGATCCGCCACGTCCTGTGGAAACCATACGTGTGCTCATTTTTTTGTAGTCCCGTGTGATAATGTGTCAATGCCACGCCTGAGTGGCACTTACCTGTGTAGTATTTTCAGCTTGTCTTGACGTTATTATATCTTGTTTCGTTGCGATGAGCCATCTATCCATGTAGTCACGACGAGTGACCAAAAAATGTGACCGTGTTGGAAGAGCGGGAGAGCGAACCGACAAAATACACACTTTTAAGGGCTTACATATGCAATTAATATGCAATTAAATGTATGAATCTGTAATTCACAAACTGCTATGTTGAGTGTGAGCTTGCGATACTGCTCTAGGAGGGATGCACCTTGGTACGGAAGAGCTCGGTTGAAATGGCATGAGCAGGCAAGAAGTGCCATCTAGGGCGTAGATTAGTGTAGATAAGTAAATAACTGCGGAAGTACGAAAGAGTGCCATAGCTCTCGAGCTGCACGCATTTCAGGTGGATAACGGGGATCTTTATGGGTGCTTTTATGGTGAAGTACTACGTGGTCAGATAGAATCACTGACGACGACACTAGTTGGAAGCCTTTTTTTTTCAGTCCACAAAGTATAGAAGACTCGATGAGCTCTTGAAAGATTGAAATTCAATCGCACTAATCGAGGGCTACAAAGACTATTTGGCCATGTCTTGGGATGACGACGTTATAGGAGGGTCTGCTGCCCACAACGATGATGCTGTTTTAATGGAATCCTGGGAGGACGGCCTTGACGAGCCGGTATTAGACTCCTGGGACGCCGAAGAGACTCAAGAGAAGCCAGCTGCACCAGCTAAGAAGCCTTCGACGGCAGCTGCATCCAAGAAGAAAAACGGAAACGGCAAGAAGAAGGAAAAGGAAGCTGGGGAAGCGCCGAAACTTGCAATTGACGAGCTGGACCCGAAGACCCGTCAGGAACTGATGAAGAAAGCCGAGATGGAATCAGATCTCAACAACGCCAGCGACCTCTTTGCTGGGCTGGAGATGGTGGGTGAACACCCAAGAGCAAACGCTGTCAAGAAGGAACAGGAGGATTTGCTGGCCAAGCTCGGCACGCCAATGACAAAAGACACGCCGATCTCGGATCATCCATTATTCCAGAATGCAGAGACCAAGAAGGACTACCAGGAGCTAAGAAAAGCTTTGGCCGCTTCCATCACTTCTATGAACGAGAAATCCTCGCTCAACTACTCTTCTTCGTTGGTGATCGACCTCGTTAGAGACATTTGCAAGCCCATGGCCATTGAGTCCATTAGACAGACCGTGGCTACCTTGAATATCCTCATCAAAGACAAAGAAAAGCAGGAAAGACAGGCAAGGCTAGCTCGCGTCAAGGGTGGAACTGCCACTGGCGGTGCGGGCAAGAAAAAGGCGAAAGCAAAGACCAATCTCGGAGGCTCTTTTAAGAAGGATCAAGAGTTCGACATTGGTGGTGACATGGACCTAGGAGACATGGGAGATTTCCGCGACGACGACTTTATGTAAGCTGTATACACCCACCAGACACCCTCGATTCCTCCTTATACTATTATAGTATATATATATACATATAAAGAGCGAAAAAAAATTATACAGATCATTCTCTTGGCATCTTCCGCTATTGTTCTATACGTCTGCTCTATATTGATCGATTGGCTGAGACAAACGATTACTCACCATGTTCAAGAGTTCGTTTGCAAGATGCATGCGTCGTTTGGCATCGCGCAGAAGCTACTCCAATGGTTACGATAGCTCGCGATTCCAGATGTCCCACGGCGTTAAGGGAAAAATCGAGTCCAGCATCAAGTATGGATTAGCAGGAGGTATCGGCTACGCAATTGCTGAGACTATAAACGAGGAGTATGCAAAGTCTGCCAAGACTGCCAAATCTGCGACTCAGGGCGGTGAAGGTAAATCCACTTTGAAATTAGAAGAATGTACCTCGCCGACCTACTGCAGCAAACAAAAACTCCCCCAAGTCATTGAACAGCTGAAAAAAGTGGTTGGTAATAACCCAGACAATTTCAGCGACGGAAAGGCCGATCTCGACTCCCATTCAGATACTTATTTCAACACTCACCATGCTAAACCCGATGAAAGACCTCGCATCATCTTTTTCCCCAGGAGCACTGAAGAAGTTTCCAAGCTTGTCAAAATTTGTCACGACAATGATGTGCCAGTGGTGCCCTTTTCTGGAGGTACGTCGCTTGAAGGTCATTTCTTGCCCACCAGGAAGAGCGCTACCGTTATGATAGACTTTTCCAAGTACATGAACAAAATCCTTAGGTTGGACAAGACCGATCTGGACGTGCAGGTCCAAGCCGGTGTACCTTGGGAAGACCTCAATGACATGCTGAACGAACAAAACTTGCTCTTCGGGTGTGATCCAGGGCCGGGTGCTGAACTAGGCGGTTGTATCGCTAACTCGTGCTCCGGCACCAAGGCTTACCGTTACGGTACAATGAAAGAGAATGTAGTGAATTTGACTGTCGTGCTGGCAGACGGGACGATCATCAAGACCAGACGCAGACCTAGAAAATCATCCGCCGGCTACAATTTGAATGGTTTGTTCACAGGGAATGAAGGCACTCTGGGCATCGTCACAGAGGCTACCGTCAAGTGCCATGTTAAACCCAAATTCGAAACGGTTGCAGTGATGTCTTTCCCTAGCGTGGGCGACGCTGCAGCCTGCTCTTCTACGATCACTCAGCAGGGTATTCAACTGAACGCCATGGAACTTCTGGATGACAAGATGATGCACTTAGTCAACAGCCAAGGTGCCACCACGAGGACCGATTGGAAGGAGCAACCCACTCTGTTTCTGAAGATTGGTGGTAGAAACGAGAATATCATCAAGGAACTGGTCCAAGAGGTCGAAGGAATCGCTCGTCAGCACGGCTCATCCAATTTTGAGTTTGCCAAGGACGATGATGAGAAGCTAATGTTATGGGAGGCAAGAAAATACGCTCTGTGGTCTGTCATAGACGCCGGCAAGGCCCGTAACAAGAATGCCAATGTCTGGACGACAGACGTTGCTCTGCCACTATCTAATTTCGCGAAGGTGATCGAAGAGACAAAGGAGGAGATGGACAAAACTCCATTACTGTACGCTACGGTTGGTCATGCAGGCGACGGCAACTTCCATTCCTTTATCGTTTACAATGACGATAAAGAACTCAAAATATGTGAAAGACTCGTGGAAAACATGGTTAGAAGAGCGATAGAGGCGGAGGGTACCTGTACGGGTGAACATGGCGTAGGTATTGGTAAGAGAAAATATGTTCTTGAAGAGTTGGGACCTGCACCTATCGATTTAATGAGGCGTATCAAGTTCGCAATGGACCCACATCGAATCCTCAATCCAGATAAAATCTTCCAGATTGACCCACTACATGACCCAGAATGTGAAGTAGACGACCATTCTGATCGTCACCCAGAAACGTGAGCTTGATGTCCATTCTGAGCGTTGCTAAACTGGATCGAAACTCACACCACGCCCAATTCGGCGTACATTAGTCTTAATCAGCCCCCGTGCCATTGTGGTAGAGAGCTTGTTGTGTACGTATGTAAAGTTTTGCGATAAAGGTGCATAGCAAAAGTTAATTGATGAGATGAAAAAGAGAAAAGAACGCCTAAAAGACTCACAATCAGCAGCCTACCCTTAATAGGACCGTAAACAGCATGAAAGTCAAAAAGAGAGTTTTTGCGGAATTGCTGCGATAGTGAATTCCCTGCATATTGAAGGCTTATGCACATGCTGCTCCCCCTATCTCTCGCCCCACAGTGTCTTTATCTAATCGAAATTAATATATAAGATTAACAATGTTGACGCACGAATAAAGTCTTGAGATATATAGGTTCAAGTCGTACCCACTCCGTACCATTTTAATGCTCAGCAGGCCTGCTGTCATGATGTCAGTCCCTTCTGTGCGGTGCAGGCCCTCTAAAACATTCGCTCCCCAAATCACTTACACTTCCGCTTCGACTGACAGCTCTGAAGTGACTGAAGATACGGCGACGTCGCAGATTGCCAAAGATGATACCACCGTGGAGCAAACTTGGGTAGGTTATTCTAAAGATTTCACATTAGACTGGTAAGGGTGAAACAGAACATGAGTTCACTTTTGTTGTATGCTTAGACGGAGATTGTACGATTATACCCCGACGCTCATTGTAACTTTTTTTCTCGTCTTAGCCATTTTATTGGCGTTTGTGCTGTAACGTTACTACTATTATTGATTTGTGTAATTTTTTTTTCGTTCGTATTTGGAATTGGAGTTGTTTTAACTGAAATCGTTTCTTTATTGGTTAAGTCGTCATATCTGCTTTTGGCGGGGGCTGGAGTTGTCGTCAGGCAGATCTTGTATTTTTTTCTGCCTCGTTATTATCTCGATGTAGTTATAAGGCACGTAACCCATGTTGCCCGCTTTAGTCCTTACCTTCCACCACTCAGATTCCCTCCCCGCGGGATCCTGTTTCGTGATGATCGCCATGAGCTCACCTTTTTTCAGAGGTGTCTCTATTTGAGGGTTCTCGGGAGTGAAATCGTAGAGTGCTCTCGCGAATTCTAGTTTTGATGGATCGACATCCCCTGCCATTTGACGGGTGCCTATCTTTCCTCTTTGCATAGCCTGGACACGAGTAATGAACTTATTTAAGGCATATGGGAAACCGAATACGGCAATCAGAAAGAACAGTAGTGGTTTCCAAGAGATCTTCCTCCTTTTCCTGGCGTGAGGGTCATCATCCTTCTTGAATTTTTGAAATTCAGAGACCATCTCGGAACTTGCACTATTCTTGATAGACCTCGGTGGTGGGGTGCCAATCCTGCCCTTGGTCACATAATAAAGTACCCGCCTTACAAATTTCATGAGGGCAAATATGCCAAAGAAGGACCCCAGTATTTCTTTCAAATAGGAAAATTGCTCCGCTACAGAGATCATGCTGAAGAAGGAATTATGAGTCGCCATATAGGTCGACTCCAGCATTTGTGCAAACCCGGCTACAGTGCCGATCAAACTTTCAATGAGTTGGAAAGTAGCTTGAGTCGATTCACCCAGCCCTCCAGGGCCTCCGGGGCCAGCATTCATATACCCACCATAACCATTGCCATACATGGAGCCAAATCCACCATATCCACTTCCGTACATAGATCCTATCCCCCCTCCGTACATAGATCCCATGCCTCCTCCATACATGGATCCCATGCCACCGCCATACATAGAGTTGCCATACATGCCGCCACCAAAGCCACCGCCTCCATAAGGTGAGTTATTGTACATGGAGCTAGAACCAGCTTGAGGATCAGATGCCAGCTCTGCTGGTCTTGGAGGTGGTTCCTCTGAATGCTTCTCGTTATGTGTTTCATGACTGTGTGAGGTCATCCTCGCAAGCGAATTATTATCGATGCTGGATACCTGGCTATCTAGTGGCGGGTTATTTTCCCACGGCTTAGGCCGTGGTTTAGAATTAGTGAACATGGCTTAATGTTGATGATATAGAAACGACCGTCCCTCCAGAGCTTGGTTGTTTGAATTTTTGATCGCGCGTAGTGTCAGACCAGGAAGAGCGAACGGGCAAAGCCAAAGAATACAAAAAAAAAAAAAATAAAATATATATATCTATATATGCATATAAATAAAAAGAGAAGTAGCCGGATCCAAACTTACTCTAAAATCTGGATCCACCTGTATCTGAGAAACTTATTAGTTTGACGATGAATTTGTCTGCGTGTATACAGAAGCGCATAATATATCCATTTATGGAGTATTCGTATTTCTATTTAAAAAAATTTGGAGAAAAGGAATATATTTGATAAAAGCCTGACTCTGTCCTCTACATTTTATCGAACACTAACTATGTATCGGTCTATAATTCTTAGGCAGTTAGGCTTCAAGATCATATGCTCCTTCTGCGCTCATAACATGGCAGTCTTATTATATAACTGAGTCCTATCATAAATGAATGTATTTATTATTGTTTGCAAAGGGATATTGAACACTTTGATATACCAAAGAAACCTCATCAAAGATATGCTTTCAGAAGAAATAAAATGAAAAATAATTTCATGAAGAATAATGAATAATAATCGTATCGAAAAGAATAAAAAAAAAAAAAAAAGCACATTGTGCTGAACTGAAAGCGGTCATTAAGTAATGGTTTGAGTTGGTTCTGTAGTATTCTGTTGATATTATTTTATTTTTTATTAGCCATTTTTACTCGTCCTTGTTGTAATTCGTTTGTGTTTTATCTTTCCCATCTTTTTTCCCCTCTCTTTCGTAATGTTATTATTATTTTTACAACTCTTTTTAGATGTCATTATCTTTTTGCTCTGTCTCCAGCTTAATATTTAGTTGAAGCCCACCTATCCTCCTTATGCCCAAGTTTTCGCTCTCTTGAACTCCATCAAATTGTTGCTCTGCGCTTTCATCCCCAAGCATCGTCTCGGGCTCACCATCTGAAGAAGAAGAAGAAGAAGAAGAAGAATCATTTTGCTCCTCTATCTTCCTCAGTTCTACGCTAGAAATACGCTCTATTCTTTTTCTGCAATTGTGTCTTCTTGGTGATTCTAGCACCGCTTGTGTATGGTTGTTAGCAACGAATGTTGGCATATGAGCTGGCGTTATGGGGCTGTTGCCAATCGTTCTTAGTACTTTCCGATAGTTTTCGATCTTTCTCTCCAGCTGCTTAACTTTCCTTTCCATACCTCTCTGTGCTCTTTGTTTTGAGAATCTGATTTCTTTAAGCGCGTCCAACATGAATTTATCCTCTACAGTACGACTGGTCGTTATAGATCGAATCAATTTTTCGTTCTGGAGTTTCAGTTCATCAATTTCTAATTCTAGCTGCTTGATCCTATAGTCTAATTTGGCAGTCTCTTCGCTGATATGGGACTGTTGGTGATTGTACCAATCGGCATCGAAATCTGTAGAACTAGAAGATATGAAACTGCACCTGTTGCTCTTGCCATCCACTAACTCAACAAAGCCATTCTTGTCTGTCTCCAACAGCTCGAGTTCCATCTCTTTGGACATATCGTTGAAATTGACCGTCATCGTGGAGGAATCAACGGAACTATTAGAAGCCATACGCGAACCCTGAGTATCTCGAGGACTATTAATCTGTTTCCCTTTCAGGGTGGCATCCACATCTATCATTATGCCAGCACCTCCATGAGTGTGATAAATGTGGTGATTGCGATTGTAACTGTGATTGCTGAAGTTACGATTTTGATTATGGCTGTGATTCAGAACATGGCTATGATCATGAGTATGCTTGTCAATATGGTTATTCTTAGTATCATTGTCGTTCTTTTTATCTCCGTTAAAGATATCCTCACTCGCAATTCGTTCATTTTGTGACTTTTGTCCTTGTGTATGAGCTTCTCGCTGCTGTGATCGTTGTGCTAGTGAGTGTGATTGTGATTGTGCTTGTGAATGTGAATGTGATTGTAATTGTGATTGTGATGGTGATTTTATCTGTGCTTGCGCTTGTGATTGTGTCTGTGTTTGTAATTGTGTCTGTGATTTTATCTGTGCTTGTACTTGAGATTGCGCTTGTGGTTGTGATTGTGATTGTGAACGTGATTGTGATTGTACCTGTGCTTGTGCTTGAGATTGCGCTTGTGGTTGTGATCGTGGTTGTGAATGTGAATGTGGTTGTGATTGTGATTGTGATTGTGATTGTGATTGTGATTGTGATTGTGCTTGCGGCTTCGCCTGTGCAGGTTCTTGAGACGCATAGTTTTCCCTCGACAAACCCCTGTGGAACATTTCTAAGGTCTCTCTGATGCCCAGTCGACTGGTAGAAGCACCCGGACCTATTAAAGCTGACAGTAAAGGCATCCCAGCTGGCTGTTGTGGAGCCACGTATTCCGGCTTCAACATCTTGGGCGCATTATTGAAGAACTGTAGCCTTATCGGAGAGGCCGACCGTAATGTATCCGAGTTCGATCTCTGCCGTGATCTGCCAGTTCTAGAGAGTTCACTTAGCTTCGACAACGACGTTCGGTATATCAGCGAGTTTCCATTGCCGCCATTTCCAGTTCCATCGAGGTTCATTTTTGTCGGTGAAGCCAAAAAGTGCTGTAGATTGTTCCCATTATTGCCATGGCCACCATTGCGTGGGTCGTCAAGACCGAAGGCAACTGGCGAAAGTTTAGGTGACAATTGCTCAGGTCTTAACGGTGGTGAATTCATCTAACGATTGTAGCTCTTGAAAACGGGGTGCCTTTAGCGGGGAAGCGGCACAGGGATTGTTCCTTGATTCGATGTGTCTTTCAGCAGTATAAGCAGTGTATTTCTAGCGAAAAAATGATTGCAATGGCAGAGTGTGAATTTACCAACTTTGATATTGTTATGGAACCAACGGGAACGAGAGTACAGCGAGTTGCAACAGGAAACACTACGAGGTGATCCAAAGTAGAGATTTTGTCAAAAAAAAAAAAAAAAATGGACTATTATCTTCTCCACTCTAGCGGTACGAAAGAGAAAAAAGTCTCCTGCCTTTTTTTTCCTGGCTTGAATTTCGTGGAATCTCTCTGTAAGCTAGTTGGTTAGTTGGTTTTTGATGTCCCTGGCTCTTTGTTCGACCTTTGCATATTTTTCTTTTCCTTGTCGGTCCGATACTGTCAACTTTTGTGGAAATTTCCTGATATGGATGTTTACTCCTTACTGCATTGAAAAGTTCTGAAGCCCTGAATTATCGCATCTACGCCCTGAAGAAGACCTAGGGCATCATGTTAGGGCAACTCTAAAATGTTAGGGTGATACTATTTTTTCGATACTATCAGATGAAATCAGCGACGTCACATACACTAATATTAATTCAATTCCAAATACAATTGAGCTGAACAATTAAGTTATTTTTCGCTTGCAATGTGCTCTATTTTCTTTTTGTGACTGACATCAACAGTCTCGAGTTGGGTGCCATAATGCTTTTGTCCACGACGTCTTGGAGTTTGCAATGATAAGTCATAGAAGTTGAGAAGTTGCGTACTGTGTCTAATGGTTTTACTTCATAGAATATTTGCTTGAATTCTATTTTGGTTTCAAGAGTAAAATTCACACTTCCACGTTTTCCAGTAGATCGACTCACCAATGAAGGAGATTGAAGAGCTCAAAAAAATGGTGCCAAACGCGCTTTTCGAAAAGCTATAAAATTACACTACTTGGTACAGGTCACATTTTTGCTTGGTATATAGTCGTCTACGCATTCCAGGATCAGACTCACTGTAAGCGCAATGTGTAGGTTTCAACTTCTAAGTCGTTCAGTATTTTTTCTGGGGGGGTCTCCTGGTCAGAATATGCAAGACATATCATTATAACATTTATGTTGAAGTGAAAGCGTAATTACATAGAAAATTAATTGATTTTTTTATGGAATTTGCTTCATCTCATTTCCATCATGAGATGTGGATGATTCACTGAGTGAAAAAATGTAACTCTGCCCGAGAGGCGGAATTTGAACAAAACCCATGCTCAATTTCAAATCGCCTTCATGCAAAAGACACAGGCCAAGACATCGAGACACAAGACGACCGTTTAATGTTTGCCAGGTCAACAAGGTTGGTCTCCTGCAATGGGGCGCTATTACGTTGTGGATCCCTGCAACTGCAGCTTCGTGCGCAGTTGCATAAACAACATTTGTCCCCAGCCCTTCAAAAGATGCATTCTGATTTGAAGCTGGATGAACTTTTGGTGGACAATACTCCTGATTATGTGCGTCTAATTCTACGTTCGACGGTGTACGATGTAATACATGAGACTCCTGTGAACCATGCCGTAGGGCTTTCTTCTCGGTTGAACACCAGGGTCGAGATGAAAAGAGAAGACTTGCTGCCAGTGTTTTCTTTCAAACTACGTGGTGCCTATAATATGATAGCCAAGCTAGATGAGGCCCAGAAACACCAAGGTGTCATTGCTTGTTCGGCCGGTAATCATGCTCAGGGTGTGGCTTTCGCAGCTAGACACATGCACATTCCCGCGACCATTGTGATGCCCGTTTGTACTCCTTCCATCAAATACCAAAACGTCTCTAGACTGGGTTCACAAGTGGTTCTATATGGTAACGATTTCGATGAGGCTAAGGCAGAATGTGCCAGGCTTTCTGAGGAGCGTGGTTTGACGAACATTCCACCGTTTGATCATCCTTATGTCATTGCAGGTCAGGGTACCGTAGCCATGGAGATATTGAGGCAGGTGCATAACTTCAATAGAATTGGCGCCGTTTTTGTTCCTGTTGGCGGTGGTGGACTGATCGCCGGTGTGGGAGCTTATTTGAAGAGAATTGCCCCACACATCAAGGTGATTGGTGTAGAAACTTTTGATGCTCCTACTTTGAGTACTTCATTGAATGCAGGCAAGCGCGTTAATTTGGAATCTGTTGGCTCGTTTGCGGACGGTACTTCTGTGCGCTTAATTGGTGAAGAGACATTCAGGGTTTGTCAAGATGTGGTGGATGAAGTCGTTTTGGTAAACACTGACGAGATTTGTGCTGCCATTAAGGATATCTTTGAGGATACTAGAAGCATTTTAGAGCCTTCTGGTGCTCTATCTGTCGCTGGTATGAAGAAATACGTCCTACAGGCACACCCAGAAATTGATCACTCTAAGCATACGTATGTCCCCATCCTTTCCGGTGCGAACATGAATTTTGACAGATTGAGATTTGTATCAGAGCGCGCTGTACTTGGTGAAGGAAAGGAAGTATTTTTGCTAGTGACCATTCCTGACGTCCCAGGTTCGTTCAAGAAATTGCAAAAAGTTATCCATCCAAGATCAGTAACAGAATTCTCTTACCGCTACAACGAACATCGTCATGAGTCTAGTAGTGAGGTTCCTAAGGCGTACATCTATACTTCGTTCAGCGTGGTTGACCGTGAGAAAGAAATTAAGCAAGTGATGCAGCAAATCCACAACTTAGGCTTCGAAGCTGTTGACATTTCAGATAATGAAATGGCCAAATCTCACGGTAGATATTTGGTGGGCGGTGCATCCAAAGTACCCAATGAGAGAATCATTTCCTTTGAATTCCCTGAAAGACCTGGTGCATTGACGAAATTCTTAGCAGGTCTGAGCGATTCCTGGAATTTGACGTTGTTCCACTACAGGAACCACGGTGCTGACATTGGTAAGGTGCTGGTGGGAATCTCTGTGCCACCAAGAGAAAACTTAACGTTCCAAAAGTTCTTAGATGACTTGGGATACAAGTATACCGATGAAGCTGACAATGCTGTGTACCAGAAGCTATTGAAATATTAGACATTTGTATAAATTAAGGTTTTTACTCACGTGTGAGTGTCTTCAACGTATGTTTAGGTTCGAAAACTCTATGGGGCGGCGTCTGCACACAGTTAGAACTGTAGGACTACGTTAGGAACCAATGATGCTTAGACAGCGCGTAACTCTGCGCTTCTACCATTCTGTGTTCCAGCCTAAAGCTCTTCTAGATGATATCATCAAGGGTACTGCTACACATGAACTTTTCCAAGAACTGGGGTTCCTTAAGCAATCCCAAAGTGGATTGGTTCATTGGTTACCTGCGGGACTCCGTTCGTTGAATAAAGTGAAGGGTATTGTACGCCGCCGAATGAATCAAGATGGCGATGCAATGGAAGTATCCTTGAGTACTCTTTCCCCAAGATTCCTCTGGGAGAAAACTAATCGCTGGGCAGGGAAAGAGCTCTTCAAACTGAAGGACGCCAAAAAGTCGGAATACTGCTTGACGCCAACATGCGAGGAGGATATTACGACTTTGATGAACACCTACATCAATAGTTATAAAGATATGCCACTAACAGTTTATCAAATCACGAGAAAGTACAGAGACGAATTGCGACCTAGAGGTGGCCTTCTACGTGGCCGAGAATTTCTAATGAAAGATGCCTATTCCTTTGCATCTACTGAACAAGAAGCTATGCAGATTTTCCAAAAGATGAATACAGTTTACGATAAGATCTTTCAGGATTTGAAAGTACCTTTTGTCAGTGCATGGGCCGACACTGGTGATATTGGCGGTGATTTAAGCAAAGAGTACCATTACCTGCATGAAGGTGGAGAGGATACGTTAATGATATGTGACCATTGCAATGAAACGAGCAATGTTGAGAAATGCGAGTCTTTTCCGGAGGAAGTTGGACTTCACAATGGTGACGTTAGTGTGCAATACGCGTTATCGAAGGATCACAACACGTTAATATGTTTCTATTATCCAAAAGACAGGCAGTTTAACTGGAACATGGCTGTTTCCACAGTGGATGGTGATGTCGATGTTGAATTAAAATATGCAGGGAACGACAGTGTTCTTCAGGCTTTTCAAAGGCCAGATGACGAGATTATGTTTTCTCGTATCTTGAGAGTCATGGATTGTAGATTGAACTCTCGATCCAACTTTCCTGATTTTCCGCTAACGAAGTTTTTGAAGAACAATTTTGGGCAATTGGACGAGGTTTCTATAGTAGCCGCCGAGCAAGGTGAGATATGTGGATCTTGTGAGGAAGGCCATCTACAGGCACATAGAAGCATTGAAGTTGGGCATACCTTCCATTTGGGTACTAGGTATAGTGAATCATTGGGGGCAAAGTTTACTGATCGTGACAACAACAGTAATGCGATAATGCAGATGGGATGTTATGGCGTTGGAATAAGCAGGCTTGTCGGGGCGATTGCTGAAATAACCAGAGATGAACAAGGTTTTAGATGGCCATCATCAGTAGCTCCCTATTTAGTGAGCATATGCGGCAAAGATGAAAAGCTCATCGACGAAGTTGCGCAATGCATTGGTTCGGAGGAAGTTTTGACGAGCTTTAATCCAAAATTGGGGCTAGGCGCAAGGATCAAGCTATCTCATGCCATGGGAGTGCCACTGGCAGTCATAGTGGGGCCCAAAAACTGGCCCAAAGTTGAGATCGAGATCAGGGGTAAGAGGTGGGCTTCCAACAGCTGGCGAGAGCAGTTTGGGAGCTTGCAAGAGGCCTATGACTGGCAAATCGTCAGTTATGCTCCTGAGAAGCATCTAGTCCCCGTTAAAAATCTGGCCCGCGTGATCGAGATCCTCCTAGCAGATCTCTGAAGAGCTATTCGTTAGATTGTCTGTACATACATATTACACAAAAGATACCAGATAGAAACACTTAAAAGATTTTACCCGTAACTTTAGCAACTACATGCAATGCCACCACGGAGAAAATGAAACCTACCGCCAAGAATAGAACCACTAGTGGGTCCACTCTTAATCCATTAGCCTCGTCTGTGTAAACTTTGAGGATGGAGTTTGAAGAACCACCGTGTCCGGCCTGTCTCGTCGAAGCAGGAGTCTGTTTCAATTGCTTCTCTTTGGCATTCTGAGCTTGTCTTCTCTTTTGCAGCATGCGCTGACCACCTGGAGGAGTAGCTGTGGACATGGTAGGATCTCAATTGGTATTGGACGTTGTGACCTAGCTGACTGTGACCAGATTCTGATTAACTATAACGTGTAATTCACGTAAATTTTCAAAATATCAAATCGAAAATTGTAAACTAAGTTACCTGATATTAGGAAAACCAGGGTAACTGCGTGAAGTTTCATGTTTTGGATTTCGTTGCATATGATATTTTCTGAATCCGCTGCCGGCGGTTACTTCATAAAACCTGCTCATTCGATATTGTGGTGCAGAAATGGCTTAAGGAAGGTAGAAAAAATAAGTGGATGGTAAATTTCCTATTGATATTAGATTTAATGCAGTTTGATAACTGACGCCCTTCCTTGTGTATCTATTTATATGTTTAACTGTATTTTTTATCAAATTGACCAAATAAAACAAAAAATACATTGACACGTTCCACTATTGAGACCTCAAATATAAGAAAGTACTCAATTTGTTCTTCCTGTTTTACATACATTTCTTTCATATAAAATGAAGAATTTTATACTTTCCAAACGTCGCATTGTATATCAAGGGTGTGCGACCAAATATAGAGAGGATGAGAAGTGCTTGATCACAAGATGTTTGTTAATAAATGTTCGTAAAAAAAGTAATGACCGCTTAAAATGCGGAGTATAGTTTGGAATACAGAAACCATGATGCATATGTAGGGGACCCTACACATCCTTCAAAGATCTTGGTTGTTTAAAGCCATTATCATCGTGAGATTGTTCGGTGTCGGGTCTTCATAAATACTTTGTAGGACAGTAAAAATTAGGTCCTACCCGGATTCGAACCGGGGTTGTTCGGATCAGAACCGAAAGTGATAACCACTACACTATAGAACCAATAGTTGTTGGGAATTGAATACTGCCTGGGTTATAAATGCGAATCTCAAGGAAAGGGTGTTGTTGTCGTAAACCATGATATCCAATTGAATGTAATTTTGCAGTTTGCCGCCGAAATGCCAATAGGACTACTCTATAAAGGAACCGTAGAGCCAAGCGAGCAGAGGACTTGAATTAATAAAGGTGTGGAAATATGAGATAATAGATATTATATCGACCCAAGGATATTAACTATTTTCGGAAGTGGACCGTGGTTCATTACTGTAATCGATTACGCTTGGATATTGTTCACTGAGTGTTTTCTTTTTCTAGGATTTGACTAGTAATGGTAAACCAAAGGATTCTTTTGCTTCCAGCTAGAGGACATATATTATATGTGAGCGAAGATCACCTGTAATATTAATAGTTTTTGGGCCGGGCTGATCGTATAACAAAACATTAAATTCTTACCATCTCATGGTGTGCTGGCTGTCCTTTCCTTAAATAACCTGCAGGGCTGTATATATCATATCCTGTCTTCGAACTTGGTCGAGGTTTGAGTCGAGAATATTGTAAACTACGAAATGACTGCTGCGCAATTAGTAGAATTTTTTTTATTAATTATCGTCCCATATAATGCTATTATCTTGAAGTCGGGTATCACAAAACGCTGTTTGATATCTCCGCTTTAAAAGTTTTGGCCAAAAAGTTAGCCAATCAACTATTAAAAAGCCATTGTAGTGCCAGGATTGCGTCTCTCGAGAGCCCTGAGATTAAACATTTTCTGAATTATATTATTTTTTTATTCAATTTAGCTCATGTCTTGACTGATAATCGACGAAACAGAAAACGATTACGACTATATTTCTTGGAAGATACAATCTATTATAAGTACCTTATTTGGTAATAGACCTTGCATGCTCCGAAAAGCTAGATGGTATCGAAAAAGTTTATTTGGCATTGATGTTTGTTTAAGTTCGATGGTGTGACAGTTTAGATTAAAGATGTAGGCGCGTAAAGAACTAATGTGCCCTTAGCTATTAATCATTGGTGTTCGTAACTATTAATTGACGTAGATAAGAATTTATGCAACTTTTGTTCCGTTGGTTTAAACAGTTCAATTTACCTTTGATATGAAAACATAGATTTTAATGCAATCAACTCTAGGATTATAAGCATTCAAGGGATCAACGTTCAAACCAAACGAAGAAAAAAGAATAAAACTATCAGATATTAATCTCTTTTATCACCTTTAACCAAATCTACCCTTTACCACTTTGCTTTGCATTTTCCTGTTCAAGTTGAAAACTAGAACTAGAATGATCAAAATAAGTTCAAGATGAAGTTCTCAACTTTTATTATTATTCTTCGCATATTCTATAGCCCATTGGTTTGGAAATCTACATCTTTACGCTCAATAAATATAATACTCTAGAGTTTCAATTAAACAAACTAATATGCTAGTGAGCCCGGAGAAACCGAGCAGTTCCTCTTTAGAATGATTAAAAATCAGAAGATACTGGAGCCAAACACAAACTATATTCTTTTATTGATAACACCTTTTGCTCTTAGAAAATATGCTTACAAGTAGATTCTTAACCGTTATTAAGAGGGGCTTATTTTTTTATAATAACAATTGTAGCAAACTTTTAGACTTCAATTGACTTTCTGCATCAATCACGCTTTTCAGCTCATCTAGTCAATATTCTGTGTTATTATATCACTTTTGCCTTCATCTACATGTACTTGAAATTTAGCGTAATACCTTGACACTAGAGCTCAGCGGTTATTGAAATGACTAATGGATCGCAGTAGAAGTGCTATTGATGAAAATCACAGAATTTCAGTAGTCGAAAACAATAGAAAATGCCAACTGAACCAGATGTCCTTAGTATAAGCCAGTTTGATAGGGATTCCTCCGACTGTAGAGTCAGTATAGGACAAGGAATAAGTAAAGATGTATATCAGCAGACATGCACGTACTAGCTTATATTAACTGTAAGCGAGAACTCGCAAATCCTTTAATCTGTACACTTATGACAAGCCAACTTTCTCAGGAATGCAGAACAATCTCATGGTACATGAGTAGTCCAAAGTCTCCTCAAAAAAGTATAAATTACCAACTGTAGTTGGACGTGTGCGACAATATTTCATATAGAGATTTTGCAGCTTATGTAGCTAAAGGGAATTTTAGTTCAAACAAATAGCTCATAATGAGTTCATGAAGGAAGTGAAAAGAGTTCTGCTAACGAAGTTTAAGAAGTATTCTCTTGCCATGCTTACACGCTTAACAGAGTTTTAATACAAAGTATGAACTTCTAGAGCTTCACTCCTAACGAGTTCCTTTGAATTAGCAACACTACAGACACCAATTTATTACCGTTTTAGTAATACTCTGGTAACTATCATCGCACATGCTCTATTAATCGTACTCTATGACAAGAAACATATTACCCGCACCTATGTTAACCCACTTTTTCCTTCAAAATTCTTTTCAAAATGCCCTGGAAACTTTTTCCGGTGGCGGTCGTGCCGCCCCTTTCAAAGGAAAAAAAAAAAAAATACGAAAACATATAAGCACATGAACTCTGCATTGCATTGTAGATATTTACAAATCCTTTTCATAAGTAAACAAAAGCCAAGACTTTAGGTAATTTGAAGATTAAAGAGTGGGAGTCTTCGAGGGAAAGACATTTTTTTTGGTTTAGTTGTCGTTCACGTTTTAAGTTTCGAAGCCACTTTCTTCTCCCATTCGGTGTGGTTTAGCTAGAAACCGAAATATTCGAGCTCGAAGGATAGTTTAATAGTAATAGAGAGTCAGAAAAAGGATTAGAAATAGTGAAACAGGCTGCAAGATAAGTGCAGTAATGAGTGAGATGGAAAACACAGGAATAAGCCACGCCGAGCGTCTTGGCGAAAATAACAATGAAAGTAGGTCGTTAGAGAACCTAACTCCTCAGGAAGATGATGTGATTCCGACTGCTATAGTGATTAAGAATATCCCATTTGCCATCAAAAAGGAGCAACTGTTAGATGTCGTGGCGAAGATGGACCTGCCCCTGCCCTACGCTTTTAACTACCATTTTGATAATGGCGTCTTCAGAGGACTGGCTTTTGCCAATTTCACTAATACGGAAGAAACTACTCAAGTTCTCACTTCTTTGAATGGCAAAGAGATCGGCGGTCGTAAGTTAAGAGTAGAGTACAAGAAAATGTTGCCCCAAGCGGAAAGAGAGAGGATTGAGCGTGAAAAGCGGGAGAAAAGAGGCCAATTGGAGGAACAGCATAAATCTTTGTCGAATTTGTCTTTGCACTCTTTATCCAAAACGCCCTTGATGGGTGGAGCTGGTGGTGGGACCGCCGCCAATAATCATATTTTTCCTGGCTTTATTAATGAGAATGGCACTGGAGGAGCCACACCATTGTCCAACAACCAAGTTCTGCTTTCAGCGCAAAGTACTGCTACTTCATTTTATCAACAGTCCAATCCACTAGTGGCGCACCCTCAAGATGGTAGGCAAAGGCAAGGTCAGCCAGTGGCGCAGCAGCAGCAGACACAGCAGCAGCAGCAAAGACATCCTTTCCTACAGCAACAGACCAACGGTGGTCCAGTCACTGGAGGTGTTAATAGTAATATTGGCACTAATATGAGCGGTCCAATTGGTGCAGGCATTGGTGTTCCTGGGAGTGTCGGCGGTAATCAACTCACAGGCGGATTAGAGAGGTATTACGCTCCGTTACCTTCCTCGAGCACTTTGCCGCTTCCTCCACAACAGCTTGATTTTAATGACCCTGACACTTTGGAGATCTACTCTCAATTATTGTTGTTCAAGGACAGAGAACGCTTCTACTACGAGCTGGCTTATCCAGTGGGTTTATCTGCTAGTCACAAGCGCATCATCAACGTTTTGTGCTCCTTTCTAGGACTTGTAGAGATCTACGATCCCACATTTATCATTATCAGGAAGAAAGTGTTGGATAAGGCAACTTTACAATCGCACCTACAGCAACAGGGCCAAGTCACCATGTCGCACCCATTGCAGCCTAGTTCCACGGGTGGCTCTATGAATAGATCTCAGTCTTACACTAGCTTACTTCAGGCGCACGCCGCGGCCTCAGTGGCTGCGGCTGCCAACGGTGCTCCTCAGCCTCCATCTGGCGGGAGTGCAACTACAACACCAAAGATGCAAACCCATGCCCAGATGTCTTCCCAACAACAACAGCAACAGCAACAACAGCAGGTGCTACCCACGCAGGCGTCCGCGGCCTCTACTCAAGGTGGGATCCCGTCGTCGCCCTCACAACTATTGCAGCCAATTGCGCTACACCATTCAGAACCGCAGCAGCAAACCCCGCAACAACAACAGCAATCGTTTTTGAGACAGCAGGCTGCTCTAACTCCTTCGTCTAGGATCCCTTCAGGTTATTCGTCAATTCACGCTCAAGTTAACAATGTCAATCCACTGCTGAGAAACGTAAACGGCATTTCTCCGCCTTCAGCAACAGTGCCGCCAAATACCGCGCAACACCGCGTACCTCAACCTTTTTATGGCAATCCAGCCGCGTCAAATGCGCCTACTGCCGAAGCCAGTCAGCCCATGGTTGCGCAACACACAAATGGATCGTTGCACTCTAATTTTTCATCACAATCCTTTTGCGAGAACCCTGCAGCAGCAGCTGACATGAATGGTGCACTGGGCGCAGAGATGGTTTATACGTCTTTGGGGACTAGCGGTCTCGGTAATGGTTTGGAGGAAGGTCTTAGCCGCTCTCTCAGTGGTTTAGATTTACAGGCGAATACTCCGAATTTGGGGAACTATGGCACCAATACTGCCAGAAAACCTATATGGTGAGACATATCAGAAAGGCTCGCGGCGATGGGCTCCCGTACTCCCGACTGTTTCTCACCTTCCCGGACTCAATATTCTGATAGATTTATGATTGAAGTGCATTTTGATGATAACTAACGCACGCATGACAACGAATCCCATTACCGCCAGTACGAAATTATGTTCAAGACCGTAGATCACGAATTAACGCCATGATTAATTATTATACGACACGAGGGAAGAAGGGAAAAGAGGCCTTTGGATCCTTTTTTTTTTTTCTTAACTTTTACTCACTTCCTTCAGCATACGTTTTATGTGCCACATTTGACATCTACATAATAGATTCAATATCTTTGTTTTTGTGTTTATGTATAATCCTGTTTAATTATTCAAACCGACCTACTAGCAGGCCAGTGGAAGACATACTTCGAGTTGAACTCCTAACTGAATGAGCACTGATAGATTTGCTTATTTGTCTTTCGTTTTTCCGGTTTTCGTTTTTTTGTTTTATTGGAGCTCTTTTAGTAGTAAATGCTAAACGCTTTGTTTTTCTCTTCGGAGAAGAATGGCTCGGGCTAAGTCCCGTTGGGTTGAAAGCATTAAGATCAAAACAGCTTACCATTCAGCTCGAAGTACGAGGTTTCACAGAATTGAATCCATTTACACTGGATATTCTCCAAATTTTCTACCGTTATCTGCCACTTGCCCTTGGAAGGTTTTCTTGTCTTTCCCAGTGGATGCAGATCCGAAGGGCACCCTACCGCTGCGACCAATATGAAAAAAGACAAGACCGATCCAAAAGAGGCCAATGACAAGAGCTTGGCCATTAAAGGATCTGGTCGACCTCCGGACCAGGAGGCACACCGAAAAAGACGGGTCAACAGCTTGCTTAAAGAGTTGGAGTTAACGGACAACATTTATTCCAAATGTGCTAAGGAAGCGCGAGACCATCCCGATGAGATTAGAGGCAAGAGGCGATCTAGAAGTCTAGAGAATGAGAATGACAATCGAAAGAACTGGAAGATGCCAGAAGATTTGGCGGTTGCTAATTCTTTGAATTCTTATGTGCAATTTCTGCCAAATGAGAAGCCAACTCGAGAAGGAAGTTACGATTATAGTTGCAATAGAATACTAATTCGGTATCAGCCTGCAAAACTTCTGGGTTTCCAACGACTTTTATCTGATCCTGGAGGTACATTGGGGGCCGCGAATAGACATACAGACTGTTACCGTCATGACTTCGATATATACGAATCCGAGGACTTGATTAACATGTTAGATAACGATAGCACTGTACCATATCGATCTGCAATTTCTCAAAAAAAGGACTATTCAACTGCCAAGACAATTCCTACTATTAAAGATCGCGAATTCTTTCAGCAATTGCTAGACCAGTCTTCCACAGCCAGGTATTTCAATGCGAATATTTTCTTGGCCGATCACGATGAGGAGGAATCGTCTTCTAATACAAAATCACCCAAAAAAAGGGCACAGCTGAAGAAAACGATCCCGAATCAGGATTCCCGAACAAGTTCTATTGAATACATTTACCTCAGAGATTATGAAATAAAAACTTGGTACACTACGCCTTATCCAGAGGAATATAACAGAAATAAAATCCTTTACATCTGTGAGTATTGTTTGAAGTACATGAATTCTAGGTACATTTATTATAGACACCAACTCAAGTGTTCGTACTTTCGGCCCCCCGGGAATGAGATTTACCGAGACGGTAAGATATCAGTCTGGGAGATAGACGGGCGCGAGAATGTCATCTACTGTCAAAATTTGTGTCTACTGGCTAAGCTGTTCTTAAACTCTAAAACACTATACTACGATGTGGAACCCTTTATATTTTACGTGCTAACAGAACGGGAAGATGAACAGGGAGAACCACGGAAATTTCATTCGGTAGGGTATTTTTCAAAGGAATAATTGAACTCCACGGACTACAACTTGAGCTGCATTCTTACATTACCCATTTATCAGCGTCGAGGTTATGGCCACTTTCTTATGGAATTTTCTTATTTGTTATCCAGAAGAGAGTTTAAGTGGGGAACGCCAGAGAAGCCTCTATCAGATTTGGGCTTACTATCCTACAGAAACTTTTGGAAGGTTAAATGCGCTCAAGTATTGATGAAGTTGAAAATTTTTTTGGATCAAGGCTTACCTAGTCTGCAAGTGAGTTTAGAAGACATATCAAACTTGACGGGCATGATTCCCACAGACGTTGTGTTCGGGTTAGAACAGTTACATGTCCTGGTGCGGCGGAGAACGAAAGAAGGAAATATTCAATACGCAATCAAGATTGACTCTTGGGAACGAATAGAATGGATTTTTCACAATTGGAACAAAAAAGGTTACTGCAAATTAGATGCTTCCAAATTAGTTTGGAAACCAATGATCTTTGGGCCTTCATGTGGAGTAAATGCCGTTGGTACCATGATCGAAACTACTACAGGAGCCACACGCAATACCAGTGGTATTAATGATCTACAAGAGGATTTTTTCAAAAAGAGCATGTCGATGTTGGTGAATTTTCTGAAAGATGACATTGCGGACCCTCGGTCCATGGAAGATGCCGCTTTTGAACAAATTAAACAGAGGAAGCACAATATAACTGAAGAGGTAGCATCTTCAAGTGACTGGGAAGTGTGTTCTCAAGAAACTCAGTTACAGGAAAATGGCAAAACGGGCAAGAAAATTAAATCTAACGGCGGATCGTACACTAATGTTGAAACTTCCGAGCTAAACACCGAGAATGCTCGTGGAAAGGAGAATCATAGTCATGGTAAGGTGAACTACTCTTGCGGAGTGCCATCTGAGGAACAGAATGGACGAGGGGGTGTTTTGCATCCTGCTCGTGAAACAGATGATGAACAACAAGAAGAAATAGAAGACGAAGAAGAAGAGCAGGAGGAAGATGAAGATGAAGAAGAGGCAGAAGAAGAGGAAGAAGAGGAAGAAGAGGAAGAAGGTGATGCCATAAGCACAAGAAGAAGCAAGAGGCTGCGACAGCTGCGTGAACCACAGCCCTTCCGGCATCATTTACGAGGACGGGGGACAAAATATAATGATAACATGTAATTTGACATATGAAACAGTACTTATTTATACTTCGAAAGCTTTGTGTTTTTTAATTTTTGTTTTATATCTTTTATTTTATATCTTTTATTTTATATCTTTTATCTTATTATTTTCATTTTTTAATTTTTATTTTTATTTTTCATTTTTTTTTTTCATTTTTTTTTTAATTTTTTTTTTTTTGGTTTGGTTTGGTTTGGTTTGGTTTGGTTTGGTTTGGTTTGGTTTGGTTTGTTTTATGATTACTATTATTGAGAAAACAACATAACGGAGCTAACTTTTCGAAATTCTTGCCAAGCAAATTGCCATTCAAAAGCCTCAGGATTTGAAAAAAAAAAGATCACAGAGTGCCTTTTAAAATTGCTGTAATGCTAGGCAAAGTGGTTGCTGCAGATGGCGGACTGAACTTTGATGACGCATTCTGAGCGTGACAATCAAATGGCGCACTATTCTCAGCACGATCAGTGCTTCGGTGACTTCTTGTTGATGGTACTTGTGAATCCGAAAGATTGTCATCCTTTGTAGTCGTGGAGGATATTATGGATGCTGGTGTACCCTCCTTGGAGTTAAAAGATGGGGAATCATTGGAATCATTATTAGCTCTTTCAATACTCATGTTATCCATCTCATCATCATCTCCTTCGTCAGCTTGATCCCTCTCGTCGCAAGTATCTTCATCGATAGCTGTGTCCTCTGGTGTGATGGACTTGCGAGGCGAATTTAGTGGAGAGTGTGAAGCTTCATTCGATGTTATGGGCGATTTCTCGCTGAACATGGTATCCAGCCTCCATTGGATTTCCTGTTCTGACCTGTTGGGTAGGAGAATGGACAATTCCATTAAAGACAAGTTTCTGGAACTATTTTCACTGAGTAGTTGATCCTCATCTGAAGACCAACGTGCGCATTCACCGTGCGCCACGGAAGTATTATTACGTGACACTGACTCGACGGGAGGTGATCCCAGCGAATGCTGATGATGAGATAGCTGTTGCTTTGGGTGTGTTCTTGACAAGCGGCGATTAGCTGGCGGAGGAATGGCCGCTGGCGGCAAGTCCATAAAACTGGGAGATGCTGATGCTGAACGGTGTGTATAAAATTCCTTCTTGACGATGGAATCCCTTCTGACTAATTTCGGTGTAGAAGAACTAGTATTGTTGCCAAACATGCCCGATAATGAATTTGGCGCCATGATCAGAGACGATCTTCTAGAAGGAGTTGCACTGCCCGACAGACTGAACGATGATCTTCTCGAACGACTAGTGAACGAGTTCTTCCTTGACTTTGTGGTGTTTAAGGTGGTGTTGAAAGCAGAAGGCAAGTGCGAAGGAGCCTGCTGCGCAGCTGATGGCACACTCGATGGGTGAATGAAAGAGCTTCTTCTTGATCTGACAATGATTTTGGGGATAAATCCTACGTTTTCCTCTTCTGGGAGGAAGCCTGGGGCACCAACGCTACCGTTACGGTTTCCAGTACCGTTATTGCTGCTGCCATTAGTGGTATTGAGGGGTTTTGAAAAAGAGTGAGAGTGCGACCTCACCTTGGAATGCTTGGAGCCTGCTCCATTATCGGTGTAGTTGCTGGTGATGTTGTTGACAGGCGTAGAGTTCGCCGTATTTGCCATAGAGAAAGGCGAATGAGAATAGGGTGAGTTACTGTACGAAAAAAGCCCATGCCCTCTTGGGGTGGAGGCAGCCCCTGTGGGAATTGGAATCGCAGATGGGACGCCTCCATCCTCCTGCTTCGCCAGGTGTTGAGCATGAGCATGAGGAGGTGGAGAGGTAACCGATGAATTGGCAGCAGCAGCGGCGGCGGCGGCGGCAGCAGCAGCAGCCACTGCCGCCGCTGAAGAAGACTCGTCTATGTCTGCGGCCGCATCCATGCTCGCGGACTTGTTGGTCTTCAAATTCCCAGATTTAAGCCGTCTCCAACGAAACTGGCACGCGTTCGGAGTCCTGTTACTGAAGTACTGAGAAATGTCCTTCCAACCCAACTTTTTTACCTCTTTCAGGTGCCTTAGCAAAATGTCGTCTTGTGGGTCCCACGACGATGGGTTCTTTGAAGATTTGGGGTCCGGCCCTGGGGAACCTGAACTAGAAGCAGGGTCAGAACCAACACTGCTCTGTGATGCAGCTGCCACTAACTCTTTCATAGCCGCCGCATCGGCATCACCCGCCAGAGGGCTATTGGTTGCCGTCGTGTCCACCGTCGCCTTGGTTACAGAGGTCGACACTGTAGAAGCGTTCCTCAAATGGTGCGAATGCAGGGGCGGGTGTGGATGTGAGCTCAGTAACGACAATTTAGCTGACGCACTGGCGGGGAGGTTCGACTTGGAAACGGTCATTGGTTTCTTGTGGAAGTGAACAGGTGGAGGTGCACAAAGTCTTCAAGCTGGGGCAAAAACAAAACCTGAATTTGTAGATGGTACCCAGCGATAATCAAGTAGTCTAACAATCCTCTTGGAAGCTGTCAAAACGCTCTTTACAGTTGACGTGTTTTGCTTGTTCGTGTCTTGCGTGGTCGTCGCCGTCGTCTTCGTTTTTTTTTTTTTCAGATGAGATGAGATGAGATGAGATGAGATGAGATGAGTCTGAAAAAATGAGTCCGGACGCAAAACTGAAAAATAGCGGATGATCAAGACGCAGGTTCATTCGCAGCTGCTTCCCCAATTTAGTACACTTGTACCGCTTGTCTTATTTTTGGCAAACGGGACATCTTGCACCATCAACGCACTACTTCCGGCCCTTCTTGCCTAACTCCCTCTCTCCCCCCAGCCACACTACGATTTGCAAGAGCTAACACACCTGCGGCAACACAAGTGATGGATTAGTCCGCCAGCGGCCACCGGCGACCGCCAGCGGCCTCCAGGGTGAGGCACACACGACTTTTCGGATCGATCGATCGATCGGGTCCAGAGTCAGGACGCGCCGGGGATTTGCTGCTACCGCGTGTGGAACAAACACCATCATTCGCTGCGTCGTACCCGTGTCATCATCAGTTGGATGCAACCCCGTTATGGGAACCGTAATTGCAATGGAAAATACTTGCTATTGGGCGACGGTACGCATATCGTGAGTCGCACACTCGAAGGAGTCCCCACTTCCCCTTGGCATACCGTTGCTACGGCAAGGTTACTACTTGTCAAGAGCAGGACCGGTTTCGGCCTGTGCCGTCGTATCGGAATGCAGCACGCCGTAGAGGCTTGAGAGAGGCTGACCGGAAAACTCGTGGAGTAGCTTGTAGGCTTGCAAGAAGCTTGGCCAACCTGCTGCTCTTTGGCAGGTCAGCTATTGGTGTCAATCAACTCCGGACTGAAAAATTTCGGTTCAGCTCATCGAGTTTTTTTTGTCAGTTGTGCCTAACAAAAGAATTGTCTCGATTTATGACATGGAGAATGTGTAGAAAGTACTATGACATTGGGCTGAATCTCACGGACCCTATGTTCCAGGGTATCTACAATGGCAAACAGTACCATGCTTCCGACTTGGTGCATGTGCTATCGAGGGCAGCCAAAGTTGGCGTGCACCAAGCGCTACTCACAGGATCTTCGATCACAGAATCAAGACAGGCTGCGCAGATAGCCCAGTCATATGGGAGTTCTGATGTCAAACTATTTTACACGATTGGTGTACACCCGTGTTGTGTGAACGAATTTGCAAATCACGAAACCACGATTGACAATCCATCCAATGACGAAGAGTTGAACCAAAAAATACCCCTGGAGGTGCTGAAAGACACTCGTGGGGCCCAAGCGAAGTTACAGGAGCTGTACCATCTCGTTAATGGATCGTTGCATAACGACCCTCTTTTCCGCGCAATTGGAGAGATCGGTCTCGACTACGACAGACTCTATTATGCGTCTAAGGAAATGCAGCTGATGTTTTTTGAGGAGCAGTTGAAGCTGAGTTGTCTGGTGGATAATCCTCGGGTGCCACTTTTCCTTCATATGCGCACAAGTTGCAACGATTTCGTGCGCATTATGCAAAAGTTCATTGAGGGCTTTCAGGATCATGAGGACAGGTTCCAATGGGGAGATAGATGCAGTATGCTGACACCGATAACGTACAAATTCCATCCCGATCGAAAATTTGTGACACATTCATTCACGGGTACATCGCTGGAGTTAAAACGTGTCTTGGAGTTATCGCCACAGAGTTACATCGGGATCAATGGATGCTCTCTTAAAAGCGAAGAAAATATTCAGTGTGCCAGGGAGGTACCCCTGGATAGACTGCTTCTAGAGACCGATGCGCCTTGGTGCGACGTTAGGCGTACCCATTTGTCTTTTCAGTATTTGGGCGACTACAAATCGCCGTACTCATCAGTGAAGAAAGACAAACTGGCCAAGGTGTCGGACTGTTCTGGAACCACGGTAAAGGGTCGCAACGAGCCGTGCAACATAGAGCAAATAGCGCGCATTGTAGCCAACTTGCGAGGCATTGACCTGGCACATGTTGTAGATCAAGTTTGGCAGACCAGCTGTGAAGTATATGGTTCGTAATTCATGTAAATTCCATTACCGGGCGGTTGCTTTAGACAACTTAGAAAATATTATGTATTATAAATGCTCTCTCGTTTTATCCTGCTCATAGTAAAGATTATTACATTACAATATACTGGAATAATAATAGGAAGAAAAAGAAAAAACACAAACAAATAAACAGACAAATTAGCAACTGGCCTATTCCTTGACCTCTTCGATTTTTTTGTCATCGTTCTCATTTTCGTCACCCTCTTTTTTCCCATTTTCCTTTCCTTCATCCTCATCCTCTGGTACCATCTCTCCAGCGGCGGCGTTACTCAGCGACGCCAACATATCAGATAGAGCTGAACCATGAATATAAGACACGTTGTTTGGACCCTGTGAAATTTGAATTCCGCCTGCTCCTAAAAGAGCCTCAAGCGAGAAAAGATCCACCGGCCCGTTACCAGGCTGCCTCTTGGGCTCGTGGGACTCCTCGTCTACCTCCATGTTATCTTCACCCTGTTCTTGTTGTGCGCTTTCGTGTGAGAAGCGGTCTTGCGGTTGCTTCGTGGTTACCTCGAATACATTACTGTCATCTTTGGGAAATTGGTAGTACGTGAAGATCGACCTCCTCCGACTTTCGAAGGAAATAGGTGTAGGATGATGCTTAGACCTTATGCGTTCAAACCACTGTTGCAAATTCTCGTTCTCTTTCAAAAGCGCGACGATCGTGATACTCATATTATCACACCCAATGCCAGTACCCTCCGTCGTTGGCGAACAACACACATCGATGATACGAGACGAGATGTCCCCAAGCGAATAGTTCTTTTGGTTGATGCCGTAGTGCACGAGGTCCACACACTCCTGCGAAGATAAACAGTCCCAAATACCATCACATGCCAAAATAACGAATTCGTCTGTTTCGTAGTCCAATTTGTGTTCTATGACATCGGGGTAAGCTGTCACAATCTGTTCTTGCGGTGGCAGCTCTTGGTTGGATTTGAACTCGAAGTCTCCGATGGCACGCGAAAGCGCCAGGTTACCGTTAACTCTGTCCATTTCGACAAATCCTTTTGCTGCTACAATTCGAGACCTTTCGGTAGCCAAGGTGGGTTTGTGGTCATACGACAACGCCTTAGCCCTCCCATCAGTGGACAACACTGTCCTAGAATCGCCTGCATTGCCACATACCAACGACTGTTGTTCTTTAGATATCAAGATTGAGGTGGCAGTACAACCACTGTAATCGTTCCTCAAAACCGGATCTTTCAGCAAATCTTCATCGGCAGCCAAATACGTGTCGATAAGAGCTTGCCCCAACTGGCCTTTCAGAAATGACGGTTGTCTCTGGAGGATACTCATAATCTTTTCACCACAAAAGTGGGCAACACTGGCTCCCCCATGACCATCAAAAATGCTGTATAACGCGATGTGGTCTTTGGCGCCCTTAGTTAAAACATCTAACTCTACCACATGTGCATCTTCCATCGACATACGCCATCCCTGCATGGCACAGAGACCAAACCCAGTTAATTGGTCCTCTCCCGAATGGTGTTCCTTATCGATTACCGGATTAGAAAGTATTTGACCCATGTGTAAATATTACTTTGGACAATTTCAAAACTTCAACTCAAAAGGCTCCTCACTAAACAACTCTTAAAAGTCTCGAAATCTGTTTGAATATCTTTTTCTCTTGGTGTGTTTATTGCATTTTATTCAACTAGTTCGCCACTCTTAATCCTACTTTTTATTTTTTTTTATTTTTTTTTTTTTTTTTTTTTTTTTTTTTTTTTTTTTTTTTTCTCGCCTGAATTTTTTGGTGTTCAAACCTTTAAGCCCATGCCCCCTAAGAGCATGTGAGCAAAAATAATCTCACGAAAGAAAGAACAATTCTACATGTTGCTGTGCCATTCCTTCAAGCTACATGAATGAATGCAACATACTCAGCGTTGAAAATTTCGGTGTTGATTTTTTTTTTCTTTCTGTTTTAAAATTGTGAAATCTGCAAACGAAAATAATATGTATGTGCGACCAACCATGTCTCCTAAAATTGAAAACGATTTTAAAGATTAAATAAAATCTCCCTGAAATAAGTCATTGATCTGGAAATCAACATGAGAGCAATGAAAATAACGACAATAATGAAAGAAAGGGAGGGAGGGGGGAGGATTTTAGTGTATTTGAGAGTTGATTGTATTTATTTTCACGGGTATGCAAAAAACTAGTACTTTTAATAATAATATGTAACAATAACAAAGAAAAAAAGAAGAGATGAGGATAATATGATCACGGGGCGCCAATCAAAAGTTAAAGAGTAGTTGGACTAAATCCGTGTTCAGGACTTCGATAAGGCATTCTTCCGATATTTATTACTTTTGCAAACGATTGGCGAGGCACCCTTTACGCTAGTTCAAACAGATACCAGAGAAATCTATGCAAGGAATAGCGCAAACGAAGGTCATACTGATTATGCATTAAATTTCATGCCAAGGTTTGATTTTTGACTAATACTTACGAATTTCAAAAAAAAAAAGGAAGAAGGTTCTGTATGAAGGACTAAGAATAAATAATATATTTCCAAAGCACGAGATTAAGTGACAGGATAATTGAAAGAAAAATTCAGTTTAATTACAGATATATTCCTGTGATATACTCTGACAAAAGGTGATGGATAAAATACCTGATATGAAGTGTCTATGTTGAATAGAAGGCCTGTCACATTCTTGAGATACATGAAAAAATGACAACATGAGTATAATAAAACTCGAGAGAAAAAAATAAAAAACGAATAAATTAAAGTCGTTCGAAGAAATCCTGCTGCTGTACAAGCCCTTGAAAAGAAGACTATTCATTTTTGGAAGAGCAAATGGCTCACAATAGGTGTTTCTCATTACAATTATTCACGAAGATGTAACATAACCTGTATTCTTGGAAAGAATTTCTTGTGAGAAGAAAAACTCTCAACCAGGCTCGAAGAATTTGTTATGTAAAATACTTAGAAGTTTTCCTAGACTGATACGACTGACAATTCAGTAAACGGAGTTTCTCGAGCACAAAAGAATTTAAAATCAATCCCAGCGTTATATTCTCATGAACGAGATAGTTGACCCAAATGAAGCAGAAAACGTAAAAGAAAAAGAATTGACAGAGCAATCTAGGATAAAGGTCAAAAGAGTAAGGGGTCCGAAAACCTCTTTTATCAGTCTGGGTCGATTCAATAACTAATTTTGATGAGTCTTCATTGTGATCACACAAAACGACGCGCTGAAAAAAACGGTCATTTGCAAGCTCATCACGATGAGTAACACATACTTTAGTGCACCTTTTGAACGCTTAGTCTTCGCAAGACCATTGCGAGCCAACTCCTGCCCAGAATTTGAGCGTCACTATGCCGGAAATCAGAATTCAGCCAGATTTGCCTGCCTTAAAGGAACTCCAGTCCCAAAATGACGCCTCCATCAACATGTACCCAGTGTACACTTTTCTATCTTCACTAGATTTGACCCCTCAACTAGCTTATTTGAAGCTTGCTAATTTGAATAACCCCGAGAGAAATGAATCATTTCTACTAGAAGCTGCCACCGCTGATGAGCTGGGTCGTTATTCCTTCATTGGTATATCTCCGCGCAAGATAATCAAGACAGGTCCCACGGAGGGCATCGAAACGGATCCTTTGAAACTATTGGAAGAAGAGATGTCTCACCATAAGCTTGCAGAAAATGTGCCCGGTTTGCCCAAATTGAGCGGCGGTGCCGTGGGTTACGTTTCTTACGACTGTGTTCGTTATTTCGAGCCCAAGACTAATAGACCCTTGAAAGACGTGCTTCAACTTCCTGAGGCCTATTTGATGCTCTGCAACACTATTGTGGCATTTGATCACGTCTTTCAAAGATTCCAGGTTATGCATAACATCGACACTAAGGAAACTTCGTTGGAAGAAGGTTACCAGATTGCGCTCGGGGTAATATCCGACATTGCGCAGATTTTAGCAGACCCCCAGGCTCCTATCCCATATCCCGAGCAGCAGCCAATAAAGCTTAATCAAAATTTCACATCCAACGTGGGCAAAGAAGGGTACGAGTCCTATGTGGCGACATTGAAGAAACACATCAAATGCGGTGACATTATTCAGGCAGTACCATCACAGCGTGTTGCCAGACCCACATCTTTGCATCCTTTTAATATTTACAAGCAGCTGAGATGTGTAAATCCTTCGCCTTATCTGTTTTACATCGACTGCCTAGAGTTCCAAATAATTGGTGCATCTCCTGAATTGCTGTGTCAGTCAGACAGCAAGAATAAAGTAATTACCCATCCTATTGCTGGTACGGTCAAAAGAGGTTCCACCATTCAGGAAGACGATCTCTTGGCAGAACAATTGAATGCTTCTCTCAAGGACCGTGCGGAGCATATCATGTTGGTTGATTTAGCACGTAACGACATTAACCGTATCTGCCAACCAAAGACCACCAATGTGGATAAGTTACTTACGGTGCAAAGATTTTCTCATGTTCAACACTTAGTTTCGCAAGTCAGCGGTACGTTAAGACCCGATAAGACTAGATTTGACGCGTTTAGATCAGTGTTCCCAGCAGGCACTGTCAGCGGAGCTCCCAAAGTGAGAGCAATGGAACTTATTGCCGATCTGGAGGGGGAGAGGCGCGGTGTCTACGCTGGTGCCGTTGGAAACTGGTCCTACGATGGCAAAACGATGGATACTTGCATAGCACTCAGGACTATGGTTTACAAGGACGGCACAGCTTATTTACAAGCCGGTGGTGGTATCGTCTTTGATTCTGACGAATATGACGAATACATCGAGACAATGAACAAAATGATGGCGAACAATGCTACTATCGTTAAAGCTGAAGATTTTTGGGCAGCCAGAGTTGGGACAGCCTAAAGGAAAATAGAACAAGTTGGTAGATAAAAAAAAGAAAATCAAATAATATGCAGTTGTACATAGATTTATACTTTTTATACAGGATACTTTTTCTCTTTTCGTACTTGGTTGGTCTAGTTTAGTTCTTTTTGTCAACTGTTAGGAAGAGCCGAGCTATTGGTTAACAAAAAGACATGTCAATGTCCATCTTTAAAAAAGCCATGAACCATTTTTCTTCTCATTTTTCTGCTTACTTTGCAGTGGCAGCAGCTTCTTTAGCTACAGGGTACTACCTGGGCCAGATATTGCCCTCTGCATCTAAGAAGGAACAGGTACAGAACATTTTGAAACAATGCAAGCAGAAAGTAGAATCGGAAATAGGAACCGACTTTAAAGACGATGATGAAGAAGAACTAGATTCAGATGATGAAAGTTATGAGATTGAATCTTTGACACTTAATGATGTCCCAGGAGAAGTAAGAATGGCTTTAGTAATTAGACAAGATTTGGGAATGCAAAAGGGTAAGACTGCTGCGCAATGCGCTCATGCTGCATTGGCCTGTTTTCGTATGATCGCTTGTGACCCTAACCGTAAGTCTTTTAATCCTACTATGGTTCAGAGGTGGTTAAGGTGTGGTCAGGCGAAAATTACTCTCAAGTGTCGCGATGAAAGAGCAATGGACGAACTGTATGCGATGGCAATCGCTCTTGGTGTCAATGCTTGTGTCATACACGATGCCGGTAGAACACAAATTGCTGCAGGTAGTGCTACTGTCTTGGGTTTAGGACCCGCACCTAAAGCTGTGTTAGATCAAATAACTGGTGAATTAAAATTATACTAATGTAACGCCGCAGCATCCGCATCGCATATAAATAGTAACTAATAATCAAATGATCTAGAAGTTAACTATTGCCTTGATTATTAAACATATTTTTGGATTTACACATTGATGCGTTTATTTTATTCTATAAGATCTACACCCATCTCTGAACGACTACAGCGTTAACTAAGCCCGCATCTTTCAAAGTGGAGTCGTAATCTTCGAGTGGCTTTACAGGAAAAGCGTGATTCAGAGTGAACGCTCTAGAATCAGTTGTATTACTCTTAACGTGATCATACAGCGATTGAACGGTGTCCGTGGAGTTACAGCGCAGCACCTCTCTTTTACCGTTCGCGTATCTGATCTGTACGGAAGAATCACCCTTTGATGGCATCTGGTCTTCGTCCTCTTCTTTCTTTGCAGGCTCATCTTCTGCGGGTTCAGTTGACGGTTCCAAGCTAGCGCCTCTAGATTCGCCAGGCACAGGCGAGCCCAATCTTTGCCCTTGGCCTTGAAAACCACCGAGCTTTCTCTTGGGTGGTTGGTAAGATTCATCCAATTTTTTGTAAACATTAACATCTACCTCTTGTCCAAACTCAACATCCAATAATTTTAATGGTGCTCTACCTTGGTTCAACTCGTTTAAATAAAAACTGTTGGCCGGATCATCATAACGATACAATGGACCATCGCCAACTTGAAAACCTTCTTTCCAGAAGGTAATCTCACGGGTTACCTTCTTAGGCTTTTCTGGCAAAGGTTCTTGTGGAATATCTTCCACCACTTGATTTGGCGTATCCACCATAGAACCCAAACGATAGCCCTTACCAGAGAATTGTTTAGAATGTAATTTGGGTTGTTCAACATCTGAATCCTGCTCAACTTGCTGTCCACCCCTTTTAGCTTTCTCCAGAAGGTCTCTTATTAAAGAATTGGAATCGTTTGGGTTCGCGACTTCCAGCCCTGAAGTTTCGCCACCTGCAAATGTATTTCTATTAGGATCATCTTCATCCTCATCATCTGCTCGATCTTTCACCATATCTGAGAAGGTCATAAACTTAGGTTTGCTTCCCTTACTGCTGCCACCTCTTGCCGTATTCGCAGAAGTGGGTCTTGAGGATCCGATTGACTGTTTCTCTGAGTTAGGTGCAATACTGGAAGAGTCATAATTGGGAGGATGACCGCTCATTCCACTAGCTTCCGCTTTTTTGCCACCCTTAGTCTCAGTTCCTGCTGCATAATAGGCGTTTAGTGCTTCACCAATATCGCCAAATTCCTGCAAATATTGCTGCGCTGTATTGAAGGAGCAGTTGGCAAGTGCCATGAATTGCTGGATATTCTCGTCAGGAACACCGGACATGCTTAATTGAGGCTTTGCCAATCTTATTGGTACTACAATGACAAAAGTTAAAAAGATCCCTTTAAAGGTTCGTCAACATTTCGATGCGAAGTGATGTACATTTGCCACCAAATTTTGTCACGTGATTATTATTTTTTTCACATTAGGGAGAATAATTGTTAGCGCTCTGGCCTTCGTTATTATTGTAATTGTGTTAAACTAGACCAGGTAATGGGCTCTCAGCACTAACCTTTACAATTCTTACTTCTTTCCCCAGCATTGGCACAATACCAATTTTGAAAAAACTAAGACAATTAAGCAGCAGTAAACTAATTAATACTAAGAGATTATTCAAATATTACTGGCGACGTCAAATAAACGAATGTTGAATGCGTTATATTATACAGGTTGTTAAAAAATTATGCGAGTTGTCAAGTACCGATGTTGAATCCCAGTCCAAATTACCAAAGCCATGCTTATTTCTTGTACTGCTCACGGAAGTACTTAGCAGCAGCCACCATGTTAGTCAAAGAGGCCTTGGTCTCTTCCCAGTCCCTGGTCTTCAAACCACAGTCTGGGTTAACCCAGAATTTGTCAGCTGGGTAAGTTTTCAAGATATTCCTGATCTTGGAAATGAATTCCTCCTTGGAGGGCACTCTTGGAGAGTGGATGTCGAACAATCCCAAACCAATGTGGTTTGGATAGTCCTTGAACTCTGCAATGTAGTTAGGATCATCCTTCTTGGAGAATTCGATCGACACGACATCGGCATCTAGAGCCTTGATGTGGCTTGGGTCCAAATCGGAGTAACAGAAGTGAGAGTGAATTTGGGTCTTGTTTTGAACACCAGAAGTAGCCACTCTGAAGGCTTCGGCAGCCCACTTCAAGTAAGCGCTTCTCTCTTCACCGGCTCTCAATGGCAAACCTTCTCTGATGGCAGGCTCATCGACTTGGATGACCTTAATACCGGCAGCTTCCAAATCGTCAACCTCATCTCTCAAAGCTAGGGCCAATTGCAAAGCCTGAGTCTTCTGGTCAACGTCATCTCTTGGGAAAGACCATCTTAGACAAGTGACTGGGCCAGTCAACATACCCTTGACAGGCTTGGTGGTGATGGACTGGGCGTACACAGATTCCTTGACAGACATAGCCTCTGGCCTGGACAAGTCACCAACGATGATAGGTGGTCTGACATATCTGGAACCGTAAGACTGGACCCAGCCGTTGACAGTGAAAGTATAACCCTGGATCTTCTCACCGAAGTATTGAACCATATCGTTTCTCTCAGGCTCACCGTGAACCAAGACGTCTAGGCCAACTTCCTCCTGGAATCTGATGACGGCCTCAATCTCAGAGTTAATGAATTTCTCATACTCTTCAGCAGAAATGGTACCCTTGACAAACTTGTTTCTGTTGATTCTGATGTCTTTGGTTTGGGGGAAAGAACCAATGGTAGTGGTTGGGAACAAAGGCAGGTTAAACACCTTCTTCTGCTCGGCTAGTCTCTGAGGGAATGGAGCAGCACGAGTTGCCATCTTCTCGTTGATGGAAGAGACTCTCTTTTGCACGGCTTCGTCATTTGTTCTCTTGGAAGCAGCTCTAGCTGCCACAGACTTGGCATTGGCTTCTAGCTCAGCCTTGACGTCAGCGCCAGAAACGTTCTTGGCAATGACAACAACCTCCTTAACCTTCTGAGTGGCGAAAGAGAACCAGTCCTTGATCTCTGGGTCCAATTTAGTCTCATTTTCCAAGTCCACTGGAGTATGTAACAAAGAAGAAGAGGTAGCCACAATGACTCTGTCGGCACCCAACTTCTCAATGGCCTTGTTGACCAACTCTGAGGACTTGGCGTAATTGTTCTTCCAGATGTTTCTACCATCGACAATACCGACAGACAGAGTCTGGTTCTTGTCGACAACGCTCAAAACCTTCTCGAATTGACAAGGAGCTCTGACAAAGTCAAAGTGCAAACCTGCAACTGGCAGACCCTTCAAAGCGTCCAAGTTTGGAACGACTGTGCCGAAGTAAGTGGCCAAAGTGATCTTTGGCACGTTGGATTGCTTGCCCAAGTATTCGTAGGCCTTTCTGATAGCATCCTGAGCTGACTTCTCCAAGTCTAGAACTAGCACAGGCTCGTCCAATTGCACTTCAGTGGCACCGGCGGCATGCAACTTGTTCAAGATCTCCTTGTACAGAGGCAACAACTTGTCCAAAAGGGACAATGGCTCTAGATCCAAGGAGTCCTTGTCTGCCTTACCCAAATACAAGAAGGAAACAGGACCCAACAACACAGGTCTGGTCTGGACGCCCAATTCCTTAGCCTCCAAGAACTCATCCACTGGCTTCTGACCATTTAGCTTAAATTGAGTGGAGTGGGAGAAAGTAGGTCTCACGTAGTGGTAGTTGGAGTCGAACCACTTGACCATCTCCAAAGCGGTGACATCCACAGCCTTCTCAGTCTCGGTGGCCTTTCTCTGAAGACCTCTACCCATGGCAAACAAGGTGTCCAATTGAGACAGGTCGTACTTGGTGTAGCGCTCTGGCACGACATTGAACAGTAGCGATAAGTCTAGCACCTGGTCATAGTACGAGAAATCGTTGGATGGGATGATGTCCACACCAGCCTCTTTCTGCAATTTCCAGTTAGCGGCCCTGATGTCCTTACCAACCTTCAACAACTCATCGACAGAGGCCTTGCCCTTCCAGTAGGACTCTGTGATCTTCTTCAACTCCCTGTTGGGACCGATTCTGGGGAAACCAAGGATAGCAGATTGAACCATTGTTCTTTTAATGTCTTGATTATTATGGTGTGAAATAAAAGAAACAGAGGAAGTACCTAAAAATGCGCCCTAAATGTACTTTGTGAAGAACAGCGCCCACTTATATACATTTTGCAATTTTTTTTTCCATTGGAGATTGAAAAATTAGGTTGATTTCAAGAACGGCTTGATAAAACAATCACATGCTATGAGCTCTTCATTTTGAATCGTGCCAAATGTTGAATCGTGTTAAGTGTTGAATCAGGCGGTGCTATATAGCCATAGGTATGTAGTGAACAGCAAGACGTTTAGTGGTTTACGATTAGGTACCGCGAGTACCGCTGGAAATTGGCGAGCGACATCACGTATTGTCAAGATGCAATTGATTATTTAGGGCTAGTTGAGAGCCAACTGAAATTGCTAGTGGTAGGTAGTTCCCTGCGTTAAAACACTTGAGAGAAGTCATCTTACTATCATTCTTGAAAAAAAAAGATGAAAAATTTTGAAAAAAAAAAAAAAAAAAAAAAAGGATATAACACCGACGCTCGTTTGAGTCATGTGAGTTCAACTGATGTCGGTGCCACCACAGCATGTCACGTGTGTTTATAGGGTCCACATTTGTGGGACGCCACTTGCGGTATTCACATGAGATTTTTTTGTCTCTTTGGCTTGTTTTGAATCACTAGTATCCTTGCGCAAACTGGAAGAAAAACAATGATAATAAAAATAATAATAATAATAATACTCATAATGACGGTAATATGGCAGAACTCGTATAGTGCACTATCGTATTCGGGTTTTCTTGAAGTAGTAGTTTTGCCTAGGAAAGGTAAATGAATTAGTAGTAAAAATTTTCAAATGAAAAAAAAAAAATCGTGAAGCGTTGCAGGCGGAGAAAATGCGCTAAACGCTGTCCACTATAGACAGCGTTGCATGGTGCTTGTAGTGCGCAACCAAGTCAAAAACTAATACGTTTTTAGTCTACGCAATTTACATCTGCAATTCAACTATACGGATAGTAAAATATTCAGTGGACAGTAAGCGAATGTTGCAACACTTTGTTGGGTTTGGAACTCGCATAATTTTTCAAGATAGTGCCTAAACAGACTATCTCCGTAGTGTCTGGATTGTGGAAAAAGGGCTAGTCCAGAGAAGAATCATTTATGCTACGCAGCAATTTCACCCCGTGGCTTGGATATGGGGTTGATCTTGCAGAATTTGGGGAATAGTAACTGTGTAGATACTGGAACGTAGCAGCAGCTCCCACAGGTGATTTTTAGCCAATTCTAGTGGAGAAGCGACAGTGTCGCACTTTCCCTTTGTCTTGCCGCAGGCAAAACGTAGGGGTGTTTTCCTCGAGCCTTCAACCAAGAACACCAACGAAGGCGTTACCAAGAGCGCAGCGCATAAAGCAAAATTTAAGGCAGCAATTACCGCGTTGCTTTGTCGTAGTTTTGCTCCAATTGCGAAATGTTACATAGAAGGCCCCACTTCATCTGGCGTGGGTCGAGGGATGGGCCATTCTTGCCACATGAGGACCAGGCAGCATATGGAAACATGCATTATATATGCCCATCAGAAACATCAAATTATGCGGCGCACCTGAGTCTTGTGGGGTGCATTGCTTTCCCTTGAAAGATGCATGCGACCGGAAGAACGTTGCACCGGCATACTTGTAGAACCCAAAATGCAGCCTGCATACCTTCTAGAATGCGCATCCCGGAACAACTTTCAATATGTATCAAGGCCGGGTAAGCCATACAATTTTCTCGTCTATCTGTCCAACGTCTATGGGTGTTTATGGCTGATTGAATAACAGAATTAAGGAGCAGTTGCCGTTAGGCCGTACTCTTCCCTGTGATGCTCACGACAAGATGGGCAAGGCTTCAGGTTCCGCAGAGGCAGATTATCGAAAGCTCTTGTCGAGAAATGACGAGTTGACCAAGCAGGAAGCCACCCTTAAGAAGGAATACACTACGCTCTTGAGAAAGATATCCAGTTTATGCTCGGTGCTTGATCATCTGGAAAGCGATATTCCTGACGAACCAGGTACTTTATCTGAAAAGGCACTCAAAAGGGTGCCGGGTCTGCAGTGGCACAATGACCAGGTTAACCTTTTACAGGCCATAGCACAGCAAAAGGCTGAAATAACCATACCAGTGGAATTGATAGATTCTTACAAACTGTATAAGGGCACACCTTTATTACATAGAGATATTCAGTAAATGGCCATCCAGTTCGAAAAAAAAAAAAAAATAAAAAAAAAAAAGATAAAAAAAAAATGCACATTCATTACTTGGCGTTCGTACGCCGCCTCTCGTTCCTAATAACGTTTTCTAACACTTTTTTGTTAATAAAAAGTCCACATAGAAATTTACGGACGTGAGGCTTAAATCTGTATTTGGACATCATGTCAAGTATCCTGTAAAACATAGTCTCGCTCTCAAATAGGCTTGGTCCGTATCTTTTATTCATCTCTGTGATGCCTTTAATGGCGTTTCCCGAGAGAATATGATTACCCAGCTGTGATACAATGGTTAAAACTTCGTCAATCGTTTTTTCCTCCTCGTTAGTGTATTGGCGCTTTTCGCTCATTGCACTTTTTATGTAATACCTCTCCTCTGTCTTTATGAGGTCCTGCAATGAACCATCGTAAAGAGGGTTTTCTATCATATTTTTTTCGTTCAGCAGAACACTCAAATTTAGGCTAACGGGTTGTACTTCACCAATGATTCCACCAACTTGTGTATTGAATTCAATAACAGGCTCTTTGTAATCACCTTGCGACGACCAGCGTTTTTCGTTGTAAGACAGAAATCTGTCAAGGCGACTAGGAAAAGTTATACCCATTGGCGAACCTTGAACATTCAAGCAACAACTCCACCCCATCTCATCCAGTATTTCGCACCCTTCAGCGGTTTTGCTGATAAGACCTAACGTCAATAAAGCTGTAAACCTTACAGAAGTGACGCTTGCATAGTACGCAATTTGAATAATATCCTCAACAACAGCATATTCGTCCAGAAGACTCACGCCTAGCTCTGTCGAGCCAATGTAACCTACGCACCATAAAGCTGACTTTAATTGGATCATATCCTTTATTGGGGAATCTTCCGCTGAGTCCAGGGTCTGGCTGAACGCTTTCAGGACGCTAATGAAAGTCGTCAGATCACGACTTTGTCCAATTAATGCTATCCCATCCTCCGTTTTAGCCAGACTTTCGTAAAAATGCTGAGGAAGATGGTCCATTCCTGCCATTTTTCTTGAAGAGGTAATGAACGTACCATGCTGATTATAGTTCAGAAAATTTTCCACAAGAAACACGTATTCTTTATTTTTACTGGCCAACCACGATTTTCTCTCTTCCTGCACAAAATTTATTTCATTCAACAACTGAAAACCGTAAGTCGTACCCAGCAGTTCAAAAATGATCGGAGATCTGATGAAAACTAGTTGGTTGAGAGAAGTTTGCAAAGAGGACCCTAAACCTTGTGAGCTTTCATTTTTGACCACATACTCGTAAAGTGCTTGGTCAGCAATGGCTACAACCCGAGGACTTAAATCATACAATTGTCTCGTCAGCATTTCCATAATATACCTTCTCAATATTGTGCCTTTCTCTAAATTGCTCGAATTCTGACTATCATCAAAATCAAACAAGTCCTTCAACTTCTCACCCAGATATTCGGTAGCTTTGACTCTAATGTGAGTATCAGGGTTGACCAGTGCTTTCCCCATGATTGTTCTACAAAGAGGAGAATATCTCAAATCCAATTCAGGGAGCGTAGAAAGTAGAAATTTAGACGAAAGCTTCGAATGGGGCTGGAACATTTTGTATATTACAGTGAAAAAATTCCATCTTGTCAACACTGAAATACCATTGGCAGATTGAGTGAGCACCCCGATAAACTTGAAATATCCGATAACCATTTTTGTGGATAATGATCTTGCATTAAAGATATTTCCCGCGGTATGTCCTTCCATTGCTCTGACTAGCAGTGACGCCAATTGAGGGATGATTTTTGTATCGTCCATTAATATTCTCATCCCTACTGAAGATGCAGTGAGCATATGGAAAAATTGGCAGCCAGCTTGCACGTACCGGTGGGAGAGTCTAGTTCCATGATTTACGTTGGCAAATCTCATCCTTAATGGCCTATAGAAAATTAGCAGTCGTCTGATGAATTTAGTCGACTTTACAAGCTCGTCCAAAAGCTTGGCATTGAGCAGCGGACCCTCCAACAACTCTTGTATAACGTTCCAATTCCAAACGGTGAAATCTTTGGTTTGCAACACTTTGGAATCAAATACCATCTTTCTAAACTTGATATCATCAACTTCACGCCCCAACGTGCCCACAGACATATTTTGCGAGAAGCTTTTTACTGGCTTGCCGTAATCGATACCAGCTATACCCAATTTATTTCTACTTCGATTCATAGAATAGGTAATTTTGCCTAACTGGAAGGTCTCATCGTAAATTAATGGATCAAAAGAATCTGGCAATCCTGTACCATCAAAAACATTTAAATCCAGTAAATTGCTTGCTAAATTCATAAATTCGGTCAAAAGAAGTCTACTTTTTGATATCAACGAAGTGCCGACTTTGTGATCTTTTGTTTGGTCTATTAGGTCCCAGATGTGCTTGACAAAATCGCTCCGATACATCATCAAAACCAATAGCGCGAGGTGCTGATTGATTAGCATTGATTCACGGGAAAAGTGCATAGAAATTTGCTTAAAATGTGATTTATTCTTGTCGTAGGAGAGTTGTTTTATCCTCAATACGTCAAAAAAAATGTCCACAAGATATTGTGCGCACATAGGAACTTGAAAGAAAGAAAGTAATTCTTTCAAAGGTTTGAAATTGTCCATGGAAAACAGCATGAACCCATTATAGTCTTTCAGTGTTTTTGTAATCAAAAGACAAGCATTTTGCATTTTTTCTACGTTCAAAGCAGATCTGCTGTTGGAATCGGAGAAGCAAGTCAGTAAAATCGAAATATCAAAGTCATCCAAAAAATGGACTCTTGTAGCATGCATTGACATCAGTTGTAAAATTGTGTCAAGAATGACGGATGCTAAAGGGAAAAAAGAACATTCCTGTAGGATACCTTCTAGGACCCGCATGCCATGACACTCACTGACTACATCCGGGCTTACGAAACAAAGTTCCAGCAATGTTTCCAATGCCATATTTCTTAAGGGGTCGTCCTGTTTCTCTACACAACTGATGACAGCCTGCACTATTCCCTTGGTAATCCCCGCACGGTGTTCCAAAAATGTTCTTACTAATCTCAAAGCTTGCTCTCTTTCCATTTGAAAAGAAAAATCCTTCGCAAATGATATTATTATACAGACATCCACATGCAACCGCAAGAGTTCCTGCACAAAGGCTTCACCGTCAATCAAGTAACGACAAATGCGGTAACCGCAGGATACAATAATTCTATCCTCATGTAGAAGCATCGATTGTACTGTGTACATAAACGAATCCAACAAAAGGTTGCTTCGAATTTCTGGGTGCTGCTTCAATAGAGCAACGAGACCATTAGATCTCTTAAGAACCAGATCGGCTGAAGAAGAGGCATCTTGTAGACTCTGCATATATCCACTCACAAGCCAGGTAGCCGTCTCGATGTTTTTGGCATTTGGTTCTATCTCATCACTCTGGGATAGAATATCCGAGGCATGCTCGTCTGATTCCAATTCTTTGTCCGGCGAACTCCTGAGAGTATGGGCGTCTTCGAGCGGTAAAGGACTATCGTGTGCCATTAGCGTCTGCTCCAATGATAACTCTTTTGAGCTATCTTGTGAAGTCCCCCCATCCGGTGACAAGTCTTCCCTAGGCAGCCATTTCGGATGATCTCGAGCTGCATACAGCTCCTTAGATTTCTTCGTATGTTCAAATTGATTCTTCAGGTCGGTGAGTTGCTTTTCAATTCTTTTTATAGCCTTATCTAACTCACGGATTTGAGTATTAGCTCTAATCCGCATGGAATGTTTTTGCAGGTGATCCGTAGAATATGTGCCAGAATAAATCTCCGATCCGGTAGAGTCTCGTATGTGTTCTACTTCCTCCTTATTTCTGCGGGTCTCATTTAGCTGCTGCTGTAACTGATTAATCTCTGCTTTGAGCCCCTGCAGAGCCTTATTTAAGCTTGTTGTGGGTCGCTTGCCTTGCAACGGGCTTGCTGGCGACGGTGGTACACTATCCAGTCTCTTTGTAGATAAAAATGAAGTTGATAAAACTAGTTTTTGACGTTGCTTCTTGTTATTATGGATACTTGAATTGCTGTCACCATTAAGAAAGCCAGATCCGTCCGTGTTAGAAGTATTCGTGGTACTAGAATGAGAGCGAGCCCTCTCATCTTTCGGGCTCCCATGTGGATTACTATGTACAACGCTCATCCCCTTTTGGCCAAAGTGGGCTCTGAAAACACGTTTGTCACCCCTTCTAACCTTGATCTGTAAACCTCTTCTATTGTTCCAACATCTTGATTTCGATCCGTCCCATCTTTTTGATATAACGCTATTTACAGTCACGTGTTTTAGTTACTATAGAACATACCCCTATAGCACGAGTGAGGTCTCATTATGCTTCTGCACTACCTTATTTCTTATTGTTATCCAGTAACTCTTCCAACTGATCAATTACATGTGCGGTTTCTTGGTCCATGGGTAGATCCGCGGGTGACATCTCCTGACCCATTAATCGCTTGAGCTTGAAGCTGAATTCAGGAAAACTGGAGATGTCAGCAAGCCAGCAACCACCGAAGATCATCATAGCAAGTCCACCCGTGGCAAGACCTGTGCCGAGAACGAGAGCGGTGGCCGCCTCGCCTTTGTAGGAGAATGGCGGCGCCTTGTAGTTCAATTGAAACATATTCGGAACGTCTGCATGGGTTAGTAATATGGTTAATAATGGATTGATACTGTGCAGCAAGGAAACTTACATTTCCGCCCTAGCATGCCCCGGTAGGCTAACCGACAAGAGGCGAGAGTCAGGACTGTTGCGCCAAAGAATCGAAGCATTTGTTGTCTGCGTCTTGTTCTGTAGTCTTCCGAAAAAACGGATATCTGCCTCTGGGTTAGCTGACGGCCCTCCATTGCCTTCGAGTTTGTCTTCGTCGTATTTGTGTAGTGAATTGATCCTGAATAAAAACGAGTTTAAAGTTAAAAATTACGGAAAGCTATCTTAATTTACCCAAGTTGAGAGAACAAAAAAGACATCATAATGCACCCCCAATTAGAGGCTAAGAGGTTCAACAGTATGTGGTTATGTCTCTCGATTGAACTATCTTCGTACTAACTCATTTAGGCTGTATCGATTTTATCCAAGCCTTGGACCAATGTCACCAGAGAGAATATTACAAAAGAATGTTCGGCTTGTGTGATATGGAGAAAGAAGCTCTTTCTAAATGTCTACATGAAGCTAGAAAGAATGGGGAAAAGGAGCAGATTGCCATCATGCGGGAGAAACGCAAGGCAGTCGAGGACAAGTGGAAAAAGATGGACGAGGAAGAGTACGGTGAAGCCCTCGTTCTCAAGAAGTTACTAGAGAAGCATAGGGACAAGTTGATTGACCCCAAAGAGTAATTTCCAATGAATAGACCCCAATAAGCATCCAGTGGGCTCCCATTTCTGTGGTTGTGTTTTGTATTTTAAAGATTATCGTGTAAATATGCTGTGTAGATATGAAATGCGCACGCCATTAATCTTGTCTAGTTCTCAAATATTTCTTTACCACTTTATCCTTCTGAATAATGTATACGACAGCACCCCAGCCTGATAGGGCGTCACGATCCACTGCGTTCAGCAGCGACTGACTGATGGTCTCGAATAAATCTTCTGGCTCCAAATTGGGCTCATATAGCGACTCACACATTCCAAATAACTGATCAGAAGCTGTACCACTTACGATAAAGTCCTTGGCTTCATCAATGCATCCAATCATATCGAAGCCTGCGACGAATGGCTTGCCTGTTTTCGAATTCAGCCCTGCTACGACAGGCCCTACAAAGTAAGGGCCGAATCTCCTCTCATAAAGAGAGGAAGATACTAGCTGTGCGAGCGTTTCTGGCTCAATGGGTCTATCTTCTCTTAATTTGTAGAGATTCGTCTTGTAACGGAAGGTCTCACTAAGTGTAATAACATCAGTGGCCAACCCTGTAAGTCCTAGAAAAACATGGCCATATCTAAAAATCTTTTCAAAATTGTTAGAAACACCTAGAGATTGCATACCAAGACGCAAATCACAGGCGATGGCGACACAGTCTTTTCCCGTCATAGCAACACACACTCCACCGTTAATTGTACTAGGATCAGACATTGTACGGTATAATAATACTTCAAATTCACACCACTAATTAAGAAGTCTAACCTCAATCTAGCCGAGTTGCCTTCTTACGTAGACTTGAGTTTCATTGATTTAAACAAAGCTCAAAGTTTGCCACCTTTCGACCCTTCGAAATAGTGAATAAAAGTCATTCGTCAAATATGATATCCATTACAGCGCATCTAAAAATTAGTTACATAGAGCTCGATATGTCTAACTTGGGGCGACGATTGCATCGCTCCTTTTTTATTGCTCGAGACGCTCCAAGCTCATGTTGAGAACATATAAATACACCGAGCTCTTTTCATTCAACTCGTTGAGATACAAGTATTTTTTGTTCCAGTTATCCATAGCCTTGTCGAAGTTCCGTGTACGCCGCCATACTGATATCATGTGCGGTTTCACTTTATTATGAGAATCTATCGTCTGCTGCAGGTATTCCGAGAACTTCTGGAGGGCTGCGATTTTATTTGCCATGCCTATTTCCTCCGTGTCGTTTTCCTGCTCACTGTACAGATGACCTATGGAAAGTAAAGGTTTCCAGCTGCTGAGGCAGATTCTATCGAGTGATGTAAAAGATGGTTTCTCTGACAGTAGTCGCGGACTCCAGCCATTCTCTTCATTGGAAACTATCTCGAATTGAGCGGTGGGCACCGGTGTTAGGCGAGCCGCCCAGAAATTTACACAATTAACAAATTTTTGGGCCTCTTCAACATTACTTGTTTGGAACTCTAAAACTGTTTTTTTCCTGTGGAGCGCAGCTGGAATAGTCACTGTGAAATTCCCACGATGAACCGCATCATTGTCAGCGCTTTTACGGTTATGATTAGCTGGTCGGTGTGAGTTATGAACGACGACATTCTCCTGTACTACTTCTGCCATTGCCTCGTAAAGTGAACACACAAAATAGACATCGCTAGTTCTTTTGATATCCTCAGCGTCATCTGTCGAATTCTGCATACCCGAACACTGTGATCGCGTGCGAAAAACGTAAATTCTACCCTCACATATTCTACACCTGACTTTGACCCAGCGTGTATTGCCGTCAAAAAATGCAACTGGAGACCTGTTTTCATGTAGCAAAGATTTAGTCTTCGATCTTGTAATCCAACGAAAGATTCCGCTAGAAGAAGGCATGAAGCGATTCGACCTTTGAGTGGTAGATCTATCACTCGTTGGAGAGGATAAATTGCGCTCATTGATTTCAATACCTGAATCCATGCACCATAATGTGTTATTGCTAAATCTGAACGCTTCATCAAAAGACTCCTTGTGGTATAATGCAGGCAGGGGCTTGTTGTTGTGAAATCTCCAATTTGAGGTATAGTGCGATTCTCTCTTAACGGATGTGGAAGATCCTGAGAAAACTGAAGAGGCATCATCCTCAGATGAGCTATTCTCAATGTTTGGCCCCAACTGGCTTCTGGATGATACTTTTGAGTTTTTTCTCCTCAGCAGTATCTTTGAGTCCCGGTAATCTCTTGACTCTCTACGTCTGCTGTCTCTTTTACCTTCATCTCTGCTCAAAAGCGGTAGCGACATGTACTTGAGAGCATCATAGTAAATACCTAGTTCATCCCGTATCTCCATTTCATATTTCGATAAATTAAAATTGGACTTGGAGCCTTCTTTCGAGACAGCATAGAGCGTATTGTCTATGAACTCCTCCTTGGAAAATTTGGTCTGGTTGTTTGCATTTTCTGTATTGTGCAAGTCAGAGTTGAGAATCAAGAGAGAAAACAAAACAATGTGACACAGCTTGTAATGATTTCCCCAATGTGTTTCTGGATTAGCGGTCACCCATCCCTTGCTCAGTTCTTCCAAGATTCGATCAATGGCCTGAGCCTCAGCTATGAAGTATATTCGAGTGACCAACTTGTAAAGAGAAAGTACAAGAGAATTCGGCAGTGGTTCCAATAGGACAATAAATTTTCGTAGAACTTCGTAATTTTCCTTGGCACCCAAGAAATTGGCGTATTCTCGATAGTTAATTTTGTCGTAGATTCCCTGAACAATTTTCACAGCAGCCTCCTGGGCCTCGAGTCTCTGCTCGTTCGAGTGTGACTCCATTTTTTGCTCTTCCTTCTCTGTCTCTGGTTTTTCACTGTTCTCTTGTATTTCCTGCCTCGATTCATCTGTCTGGGGTTCCAATCTTTGAATGGTGGCTGGAGATGCTGCATCTCCTTTTTCTATTAGTGACGCTGCAATGTTGTCCTTCTCCTCTTCTTGCTCTGCCGCAGGGAATCCCTCCTGCTTCATTTCTTGTTCTATCTCTAACTCATTCCTTGGTTGCATTCCAATCTGATATTGTACTTGTGCTCTAGCTTCCGCTATGCCCTGAGCCTCTTGACACCTAACAAGTTCTTCTGCTTCAGCTCTTACTTTGGGCTGGTTATGGACATCCACTTCAGCCTGAGCTTGAGCCCAAAGTACGGTGTCCCTTTTAGCCCTGGCGTCGTGCTGCTCCCCCTTAGATGGTTCCCGGCTTGGAGATTCCTCTTGCTCATCCATTACCGAGCTTGTCGTAGATTTCGATTCTTCCTCGTTTTCAACAAGCATGTGTATGTTTTGCATTTTGGGAGAGACTATCAGACGGGGACTGGCTGTTACCACTGACGAAATAGATGTAATTGACAATCTACTCGGCGTGCCATCCCGAACCTTGGGAGATGTACTTCCAGGATCATTGCTAGCGCGGCAGCTTGCGTCGTAACTCGTGTTGTAGCGAACAGGAGTCTTGCACATCCTGTTCAACCTAGCCTTGTTTGTCTGTCGGTGCACTGAATGTTATGACGAATGGAAATGTTAAACAGCGCCAAGACTTGCAAGTATGAAGAAACGGACATGTGGCCGCGATGAGAAGGCATCTGTCTTGCCTTGATGTGAAAATTTTGATACAGGGCAGGCGGGCTTGTTATTAGCCTATGCTCAGCGTGGTAGACTTTTCCTACTGAACTTCTGGCTAAATCCGTAACACTAAGTTAAACTATTCTTGTGATCGCTGTTTTGGAAGCTTCTTCGTGACTTGTGTGTTTTTGGGTATACAAGAGAAGAGAGCCTCAGCGAGCACAAAGTACACCATGCGACTTTGTGGATGGTTTACATTCAACGGTCATAACCCTTTCAGAATCTGAATCTATTGTCACAGTTGCTTCATGGAGCATGCAATGATATACGGTGATTTACGAGGAAAAGTACAAGCCGAAGACATCATAATTGGGCGAGTTTGCGCAATTTTGGAACAATAAGTAATGCTTGTAGTCTTACGCTTACCTCGGCAGCGAGCAGTTCTTGCGACAGTTAGAGCATCCACAGCGCCATTAAATATAACAATTTTCTACCGCTGCAATAAATTACTAGTGTTATAAGACCATTAGACTCGAGACAAGAAGCAATGATCCATGAATAATACTACCGAAAGGCGCACAAATCCATCTAGCTATGGCTGGGATTGAAAGCTGGTTCCACTCGGAGTATGAGGTGACTCAGTCAGCCGATTTTTACAGATTGAAATGATGAAATTCAGACTTACACACAAAAAAATCAGAAAATTTTGAAGATTTGCAATTTGTTCTGATATCTTTTTAGTGCTGAATGGTTTTCCAAAGTTAAGATTGTTAGAGGCAAATTACAGGCATGTAAAATGCTAAGATCTACATCCAAGCATACATCCAAGCATATGAATATAAAGTACTGCGATCAATATTCGTGAACGGTGATAATGGCTCTATACGGACTAGCTCGCTGAAGCACAAATTGTGATAAAAAGCTGCAAGAGTTCAATAAGTAGCTGTTTGTCTATATCGTCTCACTGTTCGTGCATCTTGTACAATTCTCCGTGTTTTCACACTTTATGCATTAACTATGGTTCTTGAGAGTTCACGGCTTTTCATAGCCTTTTGCCATCGCCTTACTCATCACCTTTTACTCATCGGTTTTTTAAACGCGTCGCGTCATTGCCCAAATTAGACGAAGCAATGGTTGACAAAAAATCGCAACCTTGAACCCAGCGCATCAAGAATCGTTTACACTAGGGTTCAAATCAAAAGCCATGTCGCAAGTCCATCCGCTTCAGTTACAACACGAACAACTCCACGAACAGGCGTTGCAAGAGACTCAAAACGCTGCCTCATTGATGTCTACAGCACCTGCAGATCCATCTTCACTTCCTCAATCTCAAATCGACAGTTTAAAGAACCATAATGGCATTCAAGAGGCGGCTGCGGTCCCCGCGGCCTACTCAGAAGCAGCTCCTGTGAATGAAGAAATCACTGGCATAGAGCCAGATTCCGTGCCAGAGGAAGATGAAATGGCTCTAGCATCCTTCGTACCGCTTGAAAAACTGCAAATTAATGGCATCACGTCAGCAGATCTGAAGAAATTACGTGAAGCAGGTTTGCACACAGTGGAAGCTGTGGCATATGCTCCAAGGAAGCAGCTCATGGAGATAAAAGGTATCTCTGAGGCCAAGGCAGACCGTTTGCTTAACGAGGCTGCCAGACTAGTACCCATGGGGTTCGTCACGGCGGCTGATTTCCACATGCGCCGTTCTGAGATGATATGTCTCACAACAGGTTCCAAAAATTTGGATACTTTGTTAGGTGGTGGTATGGAGACAGGTTCTATCACTGAACTGTTTGGTGAGTTTCGCACAGGAAAGTCGCAATTATGCCACACGTTGGCTGTCACTTGTCAGATACCGTTGGATATCGGTGGTGGAGAGGGTAAATGCCTTTACATCGACACAGAGGGTACATTCAGGCCTGTGCGATTGGTTTCAATTGCTCAAAGGTTTGGTCTAGACCCTGATGATGCATTAAACAATGTGGCTTATGCTAGAGCTTACAATGCAGACCATCAGATACGGCTCTTGGATGCCGCTGCCCAGATGATGAGCGAATCGAGGTTCTCCTTGGTTGTCGTGGATTCTGTCATGGCGTTGTACAGAACCGACTTCTCAGGAAGAGGTGAATTGAGTGCACGTCAGATGCATCTGGCAAAATTCATGAGAGCCTTGCAGCGCTTAGCTGATCAATTTGGTGTGGCGGTCGTTGTTACAAACCAGGTGGTGGCACAAGTGGACGGCGGTATGTCATTCAATCCGGACCCAAAGAAGCCCATTGGTGGAAATATTATGGCGCACTCTTCCACTACGAGGCTTGGATTCAAGAAAGGCAAAGGTTGCCAGCGTCTTTGCAAGGTGGTAGATTCACCATGCTTGCCTGAGGCTGATTGTGTGTTCGCCATTTACGAGGATGGCGTCGGAGACCCAAGAGAGGAGGATGAGTAGCACCCTCTATGGGCAAATGGTTTTTATGTATTAAATAGCAAGGTAAGTTCTGGTGATAATCATGAAGCAAGCGTTTTGGGAAGAAAACCGCAGGAATTTTCGATACAATGCATAGGTGGAGGGAAAAAGCAACGTTGTTGGGCTAAGTGTTGGTTTGGACATGCTACCTTCATATTAGTGGACATTACCATCAACTGTAGTTCACTGTGGTGCGATTTAATGAGACGAGTCGAGATTCTATCATCAAAAAGATGGGGACAACCCTTCTTGTTGTAGAAAAAATATTGCTACTTTATTTTGGAACTAGCTGGTTTAACTCAAAAATATATGGGTGGATGCAATTAAGAATACATAAAAATGGATGAAACGAGATTTTTCTATTATTTTCTTGGAATTAAAAGTTAACGTAACATTCTTAGATAAAAGTGTCTCTACCTTACAACGTGAAGTAGTTATATTATATTAGTATTGTGGCATTTTGATCGAATGAAAAAAGGATTGATATCGAGTTAAGATGTGTGTTCTCATTGCACGCCCGATATACTACCCATGATCGAAACTCTGGAGAACATATAGTAGGTTAGATTGAGAAAAAAGATTGCTTCCAACCAGATTCGAACTGATGATCTCCACATTACTAGTGTGGCGCCTTACCAACTTGGCCATAGAAGCTACTTTATATTGTCCACGAGAAGATACTTTCTCTTACTACCTTCATGGTATGTTGCTCCTACCGTTTGTCTGGATCCTCTAAAATAATAATACTTTCTCGATCCGAGCAATATGTAATGGCGTTTCGAGACTGCCAGATTACATGCATCAGCCAAGCAAATGGACTTTTTGGAGTATCACGCCCTTGCAACACTAGATGCTCCCACTGAAACTCGTGAGGAGCTACCAGAGCCGTCTTCGACGCTCAATCTGTCTTCATTCTCGACTGGTAATGGAGAAGAAAATGAATTCAAACTTCCTGACCTAATCCGCCTTGGTACTAAGGGAAAAGATAATGAGAAACGTAATCTGTATGATAGGATGGCGCAATATGCTGCAATTTCTATGAAGAAACTTAATATTGATGATTCCAAAGTTCCCGCCGTTCCTATTCGCGAGCAACTAGTACCCCAGTTCACGGAACCCACTAGGGCTACTTTGGCCAACTCTGAGAATTTCCTCTCTAAGAGAAAGCAGACAGATGCTACTGATGCTATATTGTCAAAGAAACTATCTAAAGTCTTTAATGACTATTCCTTAAGCAACTACCAATCGAGATCACAACTGCGGAAGTCATTGCTGTCACTAGAAAGAAATAGAGACAAGCTTGGAATAGACGAGGAAAGATTAATCAATCCAGGATATCTGGGAACATTAGAAAGAAAGTCATTGAGAAGTGACCTAGAAAATGCATTGTTGAAGGATCATTTGACTGTACTGGAAGAGTTTAGGCCAATTGTTCGAAGAATTCACCGATGGTCCAACTCTGTTGATAACATCAAACACACGGGACAGCAATTACTTGAGGAAGCAACTGACGAGTCATCTAAAGAGGATAACTCTGTCACTGATCAAGTGAGTCAACTGCGCCGCGACGTTAGATCGTTAGAATTGAAAAGAAAGCTTCTTGTCGCATTAAAAGATCAGTTCACATTGAGTCAGTTAGAAGAAGATACTCTAATCAATGGAAATGTGGATCTGCAGTTTTTCCTCATTGTTGAAAAGGCTTTGCAAGTTAAGGAGCGTGCAACCTATCTACTAGCATTGCCTTCATCAAGGGCTGGTGACTCTCTCATCGCACAGATCAATCAAACATTGCAATTTGTTAATAAAAAAGTGTTCAACTATTTGGTTGGATTCTTGCATAACTATGAATCTAATTCTCAGCTTCTAGGCGAAAGATCTTTTGATTCCGATGACAAGAACCTTTTGCTATTCCAGAAAAGCTTGATATATCTCTCGAATGATTTAGAGTATTTCAACGAGTTCTTGAAAAGAGTTACGTCTGTTAGATCCAAAAGTGTTTTAGAAGACTTCTTGTCTCCATTCGATTACAACCCAAAAGATTCGAAGCCTATTATGCTGTCTGCTCAAGATCCTCTCCGCTATATTGGGGATGTTCTGGCAACAATACATGCTTCAATCGCTAATGAAGCTGATTTTATCAAGTCTTTATTCAGGTTTCAGTTGGATGGCACCATCACTTTACCTGTTTATAATAGAGAATATCTGCAAGGATTGGACGAAAAACTTTTGAACGAAACTGTTCAATCTTTAGCTAACTCATGCCGCATCAGAATTGAACAAATTGCTAATTTTGAGGAAGACCCAGTGACCAACCTAGAGATAGCAAGATTGCTAAACCTATACCAATTGATGTTTGAAAGAAAAGGCATTAAAAAGAACTGTACCCTTATGACGAATTTGCGCAGTTTGGAGTTTTCTGCAAACGATAAAATTCCTGAATTTTATGTTAATATGATCAAGGAGATATCTTCTTCGCCTTTGGAAGTCAGCAACGATCTTTTACCACCAGATTGGCTTTCTGAATATATAGGTAAGATTGTGGATCTTTTTGAAGTTTACCAACAGGGAACGCCGGATGAGTCTGACAGGCTGATAAATTTGGCCTTTCTCCAAAAGGTGGTAGAAGATCCCATAGAAAATGTATTGTTGAAAAGAATACAAAAAGCTTTTCCACTTGCCAAAAAGAATGAAGAAAGTAAAGTTTCCTCACTTACTATGCAAATTAACTGTTTCGACCTCATCAAAACAAGATTTCAACCTTTCGCTACCACCATTTTTGCGCAAGACGATCAAGTGGGTATAATATTCGAAAAAATTACCAACAAGCTAAGCTCCTTAGTTAAGCAAATGTTAGAATTTCAACAGAAAGTACTATTCGAGAATACAGGATTGAACTTGTATTACAATCTCTTTAATATGATATTTCCGGTTAGTTCTGTGCAAGACGAGCTCGATTACGACATGTACTTGTCGCTATGTGAGAACCCACTTATGAATCTTTCCAACATTAAAATTAATGTCCATGAGAAACTTAATGCATATATCCCCCAGGCGTTGACTGACGTTCAAGAGAATATGCTTTTTAAGCTTGCGTCTCCAACCATAGCAGGCAGCATTTGCGACACTTGCTTCGCAACACTATCCCTCTTCTACATGACATTTCGAAAAGTACTAATGCACCTATATCCAGACCAAAGCGATAAGATTGCTTCTATATTAAACTTTTCGGAGCAAGAATTTAACACTTTGATCGGTGTAGACCAACATGAATTGAAATAAATAACACCTGTAATATTGTCGATAATCTATCGATTACTTAACTTTCTTCTTTACGATTGGCATGGGCAGGGATTTTCCCACGGCCATAACCATTGATTTCATAGTAATCCATGGGGTAGTATTCTGAGTTAAATGCTACGTCTTTTTGAAGCATTACGTTGGCTTCATATGGTGTCAAAAGGGGCTTATTAAATGCATATCCCCAGTCAATGGATAGTCTAGGACATGCAACCTGGACAAACACATCCACACTATCAAACATGGAAAGCTTTTGAGGGAATATTTCACTCAGGATAATTTTCACGACTACTTTCCCGGCAGCTATAAGGTTCTTCTCCAAATTTTGTACAGTGGCCAAATTACCTTGCCTTCCTAGTGCACCCAATATTAACCCAAAAACTTTCCCATTGCGAGCGGTCTCAACTGCATCAGCCCTTAATTTGACCAACTCTTCCTGCTCATAGTACTCACGTGTAAACTTTCGGCTATAAGGATCGTATCTGTACGCTGGTACATCAGGATTATGAATCATGGCTGATTCTAGATGGAATCTACCGTCTCCGATGTAAACCATGGCGTCAATTTGTTCCTTATCTAGTCTCTCAGAGGTACATCCCAGAACTTCACCTTTGGAAAGGGGCTTTATCTGAGGCGGAATGATATAAATCATATGATGGTCATCATTCAAAAGCTTATCTTTAATGCTATGGATTGTAGGATTGAACTGGATGGTACCAAAAGCCGCGAGGCGAGAACCCTTTGAAAAATTCTTCTGTAAAGTTTTGATGATGTGTTGCTCTTCGATATTGATGGTGACAAAGATGTATAGGACTTTGATTTTGGTCACATCGATTGGTACAAGGCAAGAGTGGGCGTAATGTACTATAAAATCACATTCCAAAGCTCTGGCGGTGTAATCATCGATACAGCACGCTCCGTATGATACATCGCCCATAACCACTGTTTGAACATTGCAGAACTGCTCTAAAATATCGCTGATTAATAAAGAGTAGATGAGAAGGCCCTCAGGCATTTGCAAAGCAACACGCTTTGCATTGTGCTTTCTAATATTCCAGACAGTTTTTCGAATTTCAAAGTTGTAATTAGAAGGCAATAATTTTATTGCGTCGTTCAGTTCCTCATCATTCATAATTTCGTCTGGGATATGATTGATGGCACGCCCGACAGTAGTTCTTGATCTAGGTTTATGGGTAACAGTAGATACATCTTTAGTAACCACGGCCTCTTTGTCACCAACCACTTTTTTGGCACCTACAAATCTTCTTTTGGGCACCGTGGGTTTTTCGCTCATTATTAGAACGATGCGTTGATTCTTGGTGCTCACGACCTAGCGGTTTCATTTTTATTTTCAATACATTTAATACTTGATGAAATTTTTTTGGATGAGCTCATCGCTCGAATCTTACAAAAAATTGAAGTGCGATAGAAATGAATAACCAGTCAAATTGTTGGCGGGTTAAGAATGATAACGCCCAGATTTAGCATCAGTCAAGATGATGAATATATTCACATAATAGTTAATGTATCGAGTTTGCGGTTCAATGCGGCTGGCTTAGAAATGGTAGTTGATGAAAATGTCTTTGTATTCCATTTATCGCCGTATTATTTGAGACTAAGATTCCCGCACAATGTAGTTGACGATGAAAGGGCCACTGCTAGATACCAATCTCAGGATGAATCGATTGATATCAAGCTACCTAAGGAGCAAAAGGGGTTGTTCTTTGCAGATCTGGACGTTCCAACAAAGTTACTGGCAAGACAAGGCGATTTACTAGGAGCAGCGGCTTTGGAAACTCATAACAAAGAAACTGCAAAGCGGCCACTGATTCAGGAAGTAGGCGGTGGATCAAACGATGTATCAGAGTTAAAAACAATAGAAGAGCAAGGCGAGGCTTTTAACTGGGAGATTGAACAAAAACCTTACGAGTCCAGGGATGGGTTATTGAAAACGAAATACGGTTTTGACAACTTGTACGACAATGTAATATCTGTTTCCGTTTCAAACGGTAACGACATCAATGAGTTGGACAATCCAGAACAGACGAGCGCTAACGATCGTGTTAAAGAAAGGCTGCTTAAGGAGAAATTGAAATTTGATGCAGAATATTATGTTTCAGAATACATGGTACATAAGCATGGATCTCCTGAAGAACTGGAAATTAACGGAATAAACGAGGTGCTTAAATGCACGCCTCCCATAGTAAAACAGTACTTGAAATGGTATAAATTCACCGAGGACAAGGATGCCACCATGTCCTTCGAATTTTCAAAGCAAGAACAAACACAAATGCAAGAGAACATTCCTCACAAGGAATACTTAGTGCAGGATGTGAAGAGGCTATATGTAACCGTGCTGAGCCTATTGTTCGGATACATGTTTGAGCAACTAGAGTGTGCCGGAACACATAACACAGAAAGTGCGTGGACCATTGGTCGCCTCACCCCTCAGATAGCATTCCTGGATCAGCAGTTGTTACTGGATGAGGACATTGGCACTGTATCCATCGTCAAAGCTGCTGTTGTTACTGGCACGAGACGCTCGCTCAGTTACCTACTCCACAGAAATTTCGAGCTCTCTCAAAGGGCTTGGAACTTCGTGTATTACATGCTCCGTGCTGGTAAACGAATGATTTGTAGATGTCTCCTGGACATTCACGAAGTCTACAGGTTCCACGACGTTTACTACGTCTACAACAAAGTTTTGTTGGACGATTTGTGCTCATGGTTTCTCTCCCAGGGTAGCGAAAATGTGATAAGGAGCTTGGCCGTGGAGTTGAAAAAAGAGATAGATGCGATGGACAAAGATGAGATAGAATTTGATTGCGTATCGGGTTTCGATACGGAGACCGGCGAGCCCTCTTGGGAAAACATGACTTTGAGAGAGATGGAAATAATAGCAGAGAATCAGTACAGGGAGTCAGATTCTAGGGAATGAATCGAAGAGTGTGTAGAGTTCTTAGCTACTGTTCAATAATTTGGCCACAGAGTTGGTGCGCACAGGACTTGCATTTCTACTGCTGCTTTCGCTGCAGGTCTTCTCGTCATAATCGTGATGATGCTGACTCGTGGTTGAGGTGGGTGATCTCGCTGGTGGTGAGTGCTGCTGGCGTGGTAGTTGTTGCTGTTGCTGTTGCGTTTGCTGTTGCTGTGAGTGCGGCTGTGACGGCTTGGTTGCCTCTAAAATGTTCAGATCAATGACACCAAATGAAGATGCTGACTTAGTGCGTCTATGCCTCTTGGTGACTAACCCCAGCTTTTTCCAAGATCCACCACCATGACCTCCGTTAAGTCCCTGGGCCGACTTTTGTGACGAGCGATCACTTTTGGTAATGCTTAGTATTGGGGTCCCACCGATATTACCTGCTGGCGAAGAGTACTTGCTGCCAGGCAAGGAGCAATTGCGATGTTGGATACCAGCCTTATTCACGTTACCGTCCGCAACCTCATTGTTGCTGCTATGACTGCTATGGCTGTGGTGACTGTGGTGACTATTATCATTGCTGCTATCGTACTCATTGTCGAACTCGTCGCTCCGCCTGTGTGGTGTCGCCTGAGCGACCGCTGGAATTCCAGGCCCGTCGCCTTCTTCCTTCAATGCTACCGAGTCGTTGAGGGCTGCCACTGCGTTAGCACCGATTCTGGCAGGTGAGTGCGTTCTGTTTATGGGGAAGCTCATCGGCTTCGGTGGCAGCGTACTCCCTGCAGGTGGGAACTTATAGCTTTGCGGGGGCCGATTTATCGCTGTGGTGACTGCTTGCGCCAGCTGCGGCTGTTGGGGCTGCACCTGCTCCTGCTGCTGCTGCGATTGCTGTGATTGTTGTTGCAGGAGTTGCTGCTGTTGCTGCGGTAATGGCGACGAAGGGCCCTCATTGGCGAATAGTGCAGCAATGTGCTCTGGAGGCACCCCCAACTCCCGCGCCAGCTTGAACAACTCTATGGACCTCGTAACACTTTCCAATCGGTAAAACTGCTGCTTGGTTCTTTCTTGCTCCACTTTGAAGTCTAGCGCCTTGACCACGGCGTCATGGCTCAACATCTGCGCGTTCACTTTGGTCCCAAAAACGAGCTCCAAGAGTGAACTGCCGTTGCAATCTTCAAAGTTCTCATTCTCCGACATCCCCAGGGTCTTCATCGAGCAAAACACCAGCCCAATGTTGTTTGTTTTTATTTCAGTCAAAGAAAGAAGAATGGAAATAAAGGCAGATCGAATCTAAAGAGCGGCGAAGAGGAGTGACTACTTGTCAAGAAGAATTCGTTTTTATTTACAAAAATATTACTTCAAAAGGGGAGGAAAGGAGAGACAGAGGGAGACAACTAAAGAGAAGATTAAAAAACAACAACAACACAAGATGCGTACGTTTATACAAGCCTTTTTTTTCCCCTTCCTAACCTACCTCGTTTCTTGGACGATCCGGTGGTGGGCCCGGCAGCGTGCCTAATGTAGTTTCCCTCTAGAATAAAAGTGTAATGTATTATATGTACCGGAGATCACCAAAAACCGGCACTACCGCTTTCGGAAGAATTATTACCGCTTGGCAGAAGGGCTCGAGCAGTTACCCGATTCGGCAAAAAAGAAGGGCGTACTCCGGGCGCAAGGGGCACAGAATTGCCCGCAGCCTCCCGGTGGGGGCGCTGTGTCGAATGTTTGCTATTTAACCAAATAGGAATGGTTGCCCGATATGGAACGACCGTATGGGGAAAGCAGAGGGAAAAACTCGCGGAACTGCTCAATACTATAAACGGTAAATTAAGGGGATTGTGTGGTGTCTGGGTTCAGCTCGAAGCGGCTCTTCTTGATTGTAGATGGATATCTTTTTAGCAGTTAGCCCTTTTGAGACTACACATCTCCACACGAAGCAAAAATTGAGTTGCTGCAGATTAAGGATACGTACATATGCTACCACCAGGTAGATCAAGAAATTACGCTTGGGACAGATGGATTGGCTGCTTTTTTTTTAATTAAACTGTTCTTTTCGTTGGCTAGATTGTTTGTTTGTTTTTCTAGCTTTCTTTTTCTTGTGTTTACTGCATCGTTCCACCTGGTTGAATTGCCTTTTCTTCTGTTTCTTTATCTCATAACACTATTTCACGATAAATCGGGACTGGTTCTCCTGCCCCCACTGTCTGAGGGTTTATTAGACTTTTTTTTTCTTGAGAATGAAATGCCCCCTTAGCTATTTGCACTTTACGCGGCGCTATCGGAGCAACATCATTAGCTTGATGCATGATTGGGGGAGCAAGATGATCAATCCCGAAAGAGGTAGTACAGTAGGCTGTGATGAGGGTGTTACGCCTTCTTGCTTAAATTAAGTATTGTATCTATTTCGTGTTGATACAAAGCGCGCATGCGCAAGTACGCACACAGAGTATTAAACAGTTTCCTCTTCAAAAACGACCTGGATCGGTTTTTCCATGAAAGCAGCGTGGCCGATGACGGTGACAGAGGAAGCTCCCACAAGCCACAAAATGGTTGTGAAGGGAGATGCCATGAAGCCCAAGGGGATGGTAACGCAGAGCAGTGCTGTGTAAAGCTGTGTGACTTTGAGCGTTCCAAGTGGAGTGACCCAGTCTTCGCCTCTTAGCCTGCTGATGCCGGCCACGCCGGCCACGACAAGCACCAGCACGAAAAGGAGTAGTAGGTTGGTCAGCAGACTGTACACGCTGAGAGCCCCGACGATGAGGGCATAATTGGACTGGTAGTACTTGACGTTGTAGGATACTCTGGATTGCAATTCAGCAAAGTTTTGTGGTTTGGAAAAGTTCTTGAAGTTGAAGAACTCCTGTGGGGGGCGCACAGAGGACAGCTTGCTCTGCAAACCCTGAAGCTCGCCTTTGATGCGCTCCACGGAGAGGTTCTCGGTAAGCTGGGAGAATTGCTGCGGGAAGAGAGGACGAGGGTTAGTAATCACTGGGATTTGTATGGGCTGAGGAGGCTGTATAACATACGCTTATGGCACCGACGTGGTTCATTTTGTCACTGTGTTCACTTGGCGTGCTTTGTATGTATCGGGTTTGATGAAGGTGAAAACTGCTTGTTTGTTTTGTGTGCTTTGATCGAAGGCGCGCAAAAAGGCTGACGCGAAATGGGCGAAGTAGGCTTTCAACGTCGCTTCGAACGTATGGGTCACGTGCTGGGATCTTTGAGGTCCTGCTTCACGAGCGCCTTGCAGATCGGGTGATACGTATCTTTGAACTTCTCAAACGTCCGCAGCGCCAGTGGCCTATCCACCTTGTTCAGCAGGCGGTACCCGGGCCTCACGAACTTCATTCTGCCCACGGTGCCCAACCATTGCGCGAGCTGCTCGTAGGACTGCTCAATTCTTGCCTCCACCTGTAAGCGGAACTTCCTAAACACGATCTCTGCATTCTGCGATGCGCCCACGCGCTCGCGGTACACGTCGAGCAGTTTCACAGCGGCATCCGTGTGCTTGGACCAGTCTACCCGCTGCGCCTGCACGAGCGTGTCCAGGAACAGCACTAGCTGCGTTGTGCTCACGTGCGCGAGGTCGTTCGGAGAGAACTCGTCAAAACCGCTGTCACGTGATGTGGCCACGAACCACCGTTCTGCCACGGCATACACGTCGTCAGCGAGCGACGTGTCGAACTGGGGCTTTGGGGGCAGCCCAGGCTTGTAGAGCCACGTCTCCCAGTCCACGCCATCTAGCACATCCCTGCGGTCTTCGAAGAACTCGTACAAAGTGTCTAAGAACTGGAACGTGTCTAGTGACTGCCGCGCGAATTTCTTGAAGTAATGCTTCACGAAGGGATCGAACTGGTCTTTGCCGCCCACCGCCTGCTCTAGGTGGAACAGCAGGTTGAAGCCCTTCTCGTAAGGCACGGAAGAAAACGCCTCGTCTGGATCGCCGTGTGAACCGAGATCCTGCAGCAGCTTTGAGAACCGGCCTGGATCAGACATCGCAGCGATTGATTCTGTGAGGTCGTTCCATCCGATCAGCGCGCTCAGGTGCCGCGTCGGCTCTCCATGGATTGCGCCTGTGATGCGGCGCTCTAGGTACACAGTCCAGCCTTCGTTGAGCCAGAAGTGATTCCACGAGCAATTGGTCACGAGATTCCCTGACCACGAATGCGCCAGCTCGTGCGCGATGACATCGATGTTGGACTTGTCGTGCGCGATGAGCGTTGGTGTCGCAAACGTCATATTGGGCGACTCCATGCCGCCATAAGGGTAAGAATCCACATTGATGAGGATATCGTACGTACCCCACTCATACGGAAACACAATATGCTCTGCTGCCTGCATGAACTTCTCCACGTCACCCTGGAATTCCCACTGCGCTGCTGCCAGGCGGAAAGGTTCCGTGTATACAGAGGACCGTGGCCCGATTGCGGCGCTTACTAGGTCACCAGAAGCCAGTCCCACCAAATATGATGGAATGGGCACCGGCTGCTCGAAGCGGTACCGGCGCTGTTTGCCTTCAACGGCCTTCTCGTCCGGATCAGCGGCAGCTGCTGCCTTTCGTCCAGAGAACACCACAGGCAACGGCGACGTAATCTGTGCGGAGAACGCCGACTTGATCGAGGGAGTGTCGAAGCAGGGAAAGAGCGACCGCGCGTGTATAGCTTCAAGCTGCGAGAACACGTACGGCTGACCGGAAGTCTGCTTGCCGCTGAGCCATTGCAGCGCCGTGCACTGCTCCGTAATAGAGAAGTCAATTTTGACGGAGTCAGCTCCAGCACTGTCTTGTGGGGAGTTGGTTGCGGAATATTCCAGAACCAATTGAGAGCCCAGCGGCTCTTGGCGCGGTTTCAGTTCAAACGAGCAGGACTGCCCATTGAGTTGCACCGCATGGATATCCAGGTGGGAGGTATCCAGGTGGATCTGCTGCGGGCGCTGCTTCTGCTGCTGCTCTTTTGCGCGCAGCTTGAAAAGAACGCTGCCTTTTATCTTTCTCTGGTCAAACAGCACGTGGAGGTCCAGGGCGGTGTGGTCCACATGGAAAGCGTCATAGTTCGAAAGCGTAGAAGGGTCTTTCTCTGGGCTATGGGCGGGTCTGCGGGCCTCTAGGAGTGGTGGCAAGGTCATTGCGTAGCGGCGGTTTTCTTTCCTGGTCACAAGCCTCTGCAGTCTCTTGAGCATGCACGCACGCTTTTGTGTTGTCCGTTTGTATAGGTATAGAAGTGTAAACGTGTGCGTCTACAAATGTGAGCACTTACATATAGTGCTGCATCATGAAGCCGGCAATTACGTTGGGGAAAGAAGGGGCCGTCACCACCCAACAGCACGTGACGCTGCTGCGAAAAGGACATTCCCCATTAGGGCCGGGTAACGACCAGACACCGTGGCGGCTAACTGCGCTTTGAACAAGACACTGCACACCTGCTCGATGGTACGGCAGACACGCAGCACCATAGCTAGCAACACGCAGCTAGCCACACATCCGACCACGCACAGTGGCCAGGCCACGTGTGGCGGCAGAGAGCACAGTGTTTTGGCCCATTTCTCGTTTCGGCGGCTATTTTTTCGGCGTATACGCCACTGGATTCGCCGCATGTGGGGTTCCAAACACCGGTACAGCTTCAGGTATCTGTACCGACATACCAAAAGAGTATAGAGGCATATATGCAAGTGTCCTATGTATATATATATATATTACCATATATATGGTGACGAGGGCTGGGCGGCAATATCGATGGGACCAGCCATGCCCTCGTCGCCCCTAAAAAATAATAAAATTATAAATAGGGAATGGTTTTCTGCCGTTTTTCCCTCTTGCGTTTCATGTCCTTTTCTTTTTGCATCAGCTTTAACTCGTTTGCGTCCGGCTTGGCTTCCCTTTACGGTAACTAAACTGTGAGGCAGGACTGTTTCTGGAATCAGATTATTTAAACTTCCGATTAGGGAAGTTCGGTGGCAAATCGGGGAGGGTAATGTTCTGACAGTCGTCGAGAGGAGTAACCTCAGCTGGATTTGGACGCATATAATAGAAATATAGCTGTGACATTGGCATAGCTACACCTTGGCAGCGGCGACTAGGGGAAATTTAGATACGGCAAGAGGTCCCTTGCTACGAAATAGAACGAAGCGAGACCAAACGGCACAACACGACACGGCGCCGGGAAGGAAGGAAGGAAGTGGAGTATCAACGAGAGTCACTAATCTACTCTCTCACCACTCCGCAACATACACGGAAGCTTGAGAAGGCTCACCAGATATCCAAGCGGCGAGCTTTTTTCTTTCTTGCATGGAGCCAGCTAGTGGGCATCCTCTCCCACACTATACGTCAAGATGTCCAAGCACAACAGTATGACGTCGAGCATCACGGACGTGCTGTCACAGCAGCAGTCCAATCTACAACAACTGAATAATTTGCATATCCGGAGTAATTCTGCGGAACAAGCCATTTCGGATCTGCCGCCTGGTGGTCTAGGAGCTCCCTACGGCGCAGAAAGCGCAGCGGCAGCCGGTGATCCTCAGCTTCGAAAAGTGCACACCAGTTACAGTACCGCCAGCGCCAACGTGAGTGGCAGTACAAGTGCCAACGTTAGCGCGAGTTGCAATGGGAACAGCAACGGAAACGTCAACGGCAACGGCAACGGCACCGGCAATGGGAATGGATACGGGATCACCGCAACGCCGCGTCGCATAGGTCTTGTAGCACCTGCAACCCCTGCAACCCCTGCAACCCCTGCAACCCCTGCAGCTTCTGCAGCTTCTGCAGCTCCTGTGCATCCGAAGGCGGATCCTAGTAATCCACTTGTGGTCCTCATGCCTGCGTCCGCGCAGCCCACTGAAGTGCTGGCCAACAGGTTTTCCGCCTGGCGCAACGTCATCAAATCCATCATTGCGTACCTTACCGAGACGGCGTCCATCCAGGATGAAATTGTCAGACAGCAGTTGAGGTTAACCCATGCGGTGCAGTTTCCTTTCTTTGCCGTGGACAGCCAGCAGCCGACCTCGCTGGAGGAGAAAGCTGTACAGAGCTTTTTCCTACCCGCCAATGCAGGATCCATTCAGGAACTTCCTACGATTTTGAGCAACTACCACGGCACATTAGCATCACACGCTTCGCGTGTCTCCAAAGAACTGACCCACGATGTGATCCCGCGCCTTGAAGACTTGAGAAGGGACTTGCTGGTCAAGATCAAAGAGATCAAGTCTTTACAGTCGGATTTCAAAAACTCGTGTTTCAAAGAGTTGCAGCAAACAAAAATCGACATGAAGCATTACGTGGAGGCTATCGAGGAGGCCCACCATGGCTGTCCGAAGCAGGACCCTTATCTCGCAAAGATAGCCTTAGACAGGCAGATTAGAAAGCAGCTTGCGGAAGAAAATTTTGTACACGAGGCCTTTGACAATTTGGAATCGTCAGGCGCCGAACTAGAAAATGTAGTAGTTATGGAGATTCAAAATTCGTTGACGATTTATGCTCGCTTACTCGGTGAAGAATCTCAGCTGGTATTTGACGTATTGCTATCCAAGTTGGATATAGGATTCTTTAGTAAAGATCCCCAATTCGAATGGACTAATTTTATTACAAACGACCCCAACTTCATTGCTCCCAATCTACCCATGAGGAGGTTGAAGGAAATTTCATACAAGTACCAATACGATGCATTATCCTACGAGATCAGATCAGGTGTACTGGAGAGGAGATCGAAATTTCTAAAATCGTACTCAAAGGGATACTATGTGTTAACCCCGTCATACCTGCACGAGTTTAAGACTGCTGACAGAAAGAAAGATCAAATTCCGATGATGTCGCTCTCTCTTAGCGAGTGTTCGGTGACCGAGCATTCAAAGCAGGGTTCCTCTGATGATAAGTTCGTTTTGCACGCAAAGCAGAATGGGTTGATCCACAGGGGGCACAATTGGGTTTTTCGTACAGATTCTTACGAAGCAATGATGGCGTGGTTCCAGGATTTAAAGACTTTAACCTCCATAACCAGTCTTAAGGAAAAGATAAAATTTGTTTCAGAAAGACTCAATTTATCACCAGATGGCAGGCCCAAACAGGTGCAGTTAAACAATTCTCCTAGCGTAACTTTACCCCGAGGATCAGCCGACCTTCGTTCGTTGTATGCTCACACAACTGGGAGTAGCAATGCCATTATCGCTAGTAGCGGCGAACCCCTGCAAACGAGTTACAGCGAATGCAATCGGAACTCATCAGCATCACGATCAGACAATCATAGTTACACTACCAGGGCTTGTTCGATGCCAGATCCTAACGTACTACCGATAAATGACCCCTCATCAAATCTTTATGCTGGTTCGATGCAAAATGTAAGCCATAAGTGGTCACAATAGCAACAAATGGATTTCGGAAGTGGACGTAAAAATGTATAAAGGTATTAAAGTAGTTTTACTGCGTTTTTTTAACGTTCTTGTTTATAATCGTGCACCGCATGACGACGTATATCTTTGGATGAAGGGCAATCATTATTAATTTTATATATTATCTACGTTTCTTGGAGATGCCGGTGGACCCAGATTCAACTTGTTCCAAGACGTGGCACCAATCCTGATGAAATTTGAAATCTGAAAATTTGTGTAGGACGCATTCTCTGCCGCGCTTCGAGATCGCGGTTCTCTCCTGCGGCGTCAGGTTAATCACCGTGATAAATAATTCACACAGTGTGGGATACTTGCTACCATCACGCATTTTGTTGTAGTCTGGATCACTAATGTCCTTAAAGAAGAACCCTGTTCTCGTCTCCGTAGTATTGCGCCTCACTTGACGTCTATGTTCGACGTCCCAAGGTACAACAATGTCTAATAGAGGACCAGCTGAGGCATGCACAAGCGGTATCAGTCCCGATGCAACGTATTCTACCACTGCAATACCAAAATGCTCATTCCACATGGCATTGATGCCATAGGTAGACTCACTTAAATATCTCTTGATTTGCTCGTAAGGACAGTCCGTATGGAACTGCAACAGTTCCTTGGGAACATGCAATACCTCTTGCGACCAATTCCGCAGATATTCGACATAGTCTCTGTCTTCCTGTGATCTCGTGGAACCTATTAGCACCAAAGTTGGAGCATCGGCCTTATTGTCTAGCGTGGCCACGAACTGGGCAAATGAACTAATAATTAATTCATGCCTTTTCTCCGGCCTAAATTGTGCAATCACAACTACCTGATTCTTTCTTTCCCAATTGTCATCCTTCAAGACTAACTTTTCGGTTGAACATGGAGGATATATAATTCGTGGTTTAGTGTTACGCCATATTTTCCTTATGTGGTTATTGGTCCAAGTAGAATTTGTAACCGCCGTAGTAACAAAAGTACCAACATACTGGTAAAACAACATGAATACTTTCCAATAAAGATACTTCAAAGTCGTCGTAAGCTTTGGCCCCTTGGAATATTTCAATTTATCCAGCATATCAGTCGAAATCACAGGATAATGAGTATAAGTGATAATGGGTATTCTGGTAAGGTAATAAACCACAGGATATCCAAACGGATAACCCATGGTATCACACCAGACATCAGGGGCGCACTTGTAGATGGCTTCTGCCGTTAGCAGGGCAGAACCGAGCGCTTGGCCCAATAGTGTGAAATGAGGCCACATCTTGCTATCTACAAACCTTCTCTTTGTCAAATAAATGAAAACAATACGATCTTTGTCCAGTTCATAATCGAATCTTTTTCCTACATTGTGAAGAATATCTTGTGGTGTAGCATCCGTATCACCGGTATATATGAGAGCCACATTGGAAGGATTTCTTGCTAAAGTGGACTGCACGGCTTTCCAAAGTACTTTCTCTCCACCGCCGCCAGCATTGCAATAAGGATGAAAAAAACCATAAAGGGTTCTAGGATGTTTCTGTGGTATAAGGCCGTTGACAAACTGTTCCCGCTGTAACTTATCTGATACTCCAATGGATATTAGGTTGGACGATGCGGGGCCATTACCATACTCACAAGGTTTAGCGGCCGCAAGAATCATTTGCCTCCTCACAGATCCATGCTTCCAACCAAAATCCATTTGTACATTCTTTCGAGGATCCAATTCTACTCTCTTCATCGCATTGTTGATTCTAACTCTGTATCTTGAAGGTGGCTTTTTGGTAAAATCTGGAAGCACGTCAACTATTGCTCTGACGAATACTAGCGAAAAGATTGTCACAGCAGCCAGCGTGGTGACCCACGAGACAAATGGCATTCTGATACTGAGATCTGTTGTTCCGGTTGCTCCGTTAGCTTCTATTGAGCCTTTTTCTCCAGGCCTGTGTTTGTAAGATAGAAAGAGGGAAAAAAAAAAAGATAATTAAACCCAAGAAGTTAAAGATATATAGTATACAAATGATGCTGCTGTCCTCTCTACAAAAATATTCACCTATCTCTTAGCTCAATAACGAGTTCGAGCAGAGGACCGAAATCTGCTGCTTTAAGAAGTTCGAACTCTTGTGCAAACAGACAGAAGTGTCGGAAACTGGTATTGAGAACCGTTTGCAGGTTCAGCTCCAAGATTTCATTGAAATGATGGCAATACATGTGTGCATAAACTCTGAACAATCTCCGCAGCATCTGTACAACGTATTTTGAAACAAAGTTAGGTGGAAACTGTCCTGAGGTCTTGGCGGGAAAAATTGTTTCATCATCAAATTGATCTTGACACCATTTCATTAAGCATTCGACATATTTCGGCGCAGAAACTGCTACTGGGGGTTGACCTTTATGGAAACTCCACAAGTACTCATATTCGTTGGTGGCTATCATCCGCGGACATGACTGTGGTGAGCAGAATTCTGTGATCGTGCCATAAAGCATGTTAATCTGATTGTAAAAGTCCACACAATGCACTGCGAGCCATTCATTTTCATCTTCGCCACGGGGTAATTTCACTGCTTGGTTCAAAACTCCTTCAGAGCCGAGCGTCATTTCCACAATCTGCTTCAAATCTTGATGGCTTGTAACTGTAGTTCCCTCCGCAGGCTGAATGAAAGGCTTTTGGTGGGATGGCGTGTAATTGAAGTCCATTACTGTACCATCCACATGCTGTGTTTGTTGTGTCCTCAATTGCTGTAGAGGGGGAAATCCTTCAGCTCCATGGCCTCCTCGAGGAGTTTTAGTAGGTGTAGACCATGGATCGTTCCTATCGCCACCATTGATGGGCATGCTTGACAGTGGTCCTTCTTTTTGGGGAGATGAAGACATTTCACCATCGTGAGCTGTAGTATTCCACTTGAAACCCCTGGTGGATCTTATAGTTTGGCCTGGGCTCAAATGACTGTGTATTAGTTGTCACCGTTAGTGTTATGCCGCACTACAAACGAAATAGACCAACTCAATGTGAACATACAAATTTTGGAGAAACGACATCTTTATTAAGGATAGTTTCTACGTCGACGAACTGTGTATTAGAGTTGTTAGTTGATTCACAACTGAGATCAAATAACCAGAACTTGCTCTTTAATGATTCTTAATTACCTTTTTTTGGGGAAGGTGTTGACATAGCTGCCAAATCGGGTATTGTCCGGACAAGCTTGGAAGGCGGACAGAAAGTTTATGGGTAGCTCAGAACAAGCTGTTTCACTCCGAGTATATTAAAATAAACGTCACACTGAATGAATGTTCAGTGTATGGGCAGCAGGTTTATCATTTTTAAACTCAAATATGATTACACAAATTTATTTTACTACTTTAGAGGTCTTGAAGCATCATGATACATGGAAAATTTAATATATAGTTTGTGGTAATTACCATTTGATGCCAAGTTTAACTGTATTTTCTTGCTCAATACAGTTGGAAATAATCGCAAGGTGAGACTTATTCTAATTATGCTACTTTTTTTGGAGCATGCCTCCTCTAAAAAAGAATATGTAATTGTTACTTGCAGAGAAGTGACTGATATGTAACTGCCGATACCTATTAGGACACTTTTGAAAGGTTCGTAATTCCCCAATGAGAGTTGAAAAGCACAAAAGTTGCTAGTACCGTGGAGTATGTGGCTCAACCGAAGAAGAACTCTTATCAACGTGAAGAGGCGGGCAGGAAATTTCAGGAAGGGAATAAGTTTTTTCCTTGTTAAGTTCTTTAGATAATTTTTCTATCGGCTACTCGGAAAATCACGAATCAGATTTCTAAGTAAATGATTGCATCGCCTAATTTCATACACCCATAACGATAATGTATTAACCTACTTTACTGTCGGATACCAGTATACAAATAATTTTCTGGAACAATAGAAGATTTTTGTTATATGATATAATCCCTGGCAAGACCGACCGAAGTCCTGCAAGATGTCGTTATCTAAAGTTCGATAACCCAGGAGATCAAACCGAGTACTTCAAAGACCTCAATAGCTACTCGTGAAAATTGTGAAGCAATTTTCTGCGGCAGCAATATCTGTTGGTGAATGTTTCACACACTTTGTATTTGCATTTCCTGTTTCCCAGTGTAGTTTTTGCTTTTGAATTTTAGAACACATGCAGCAAATGTCAAGGAAAAAAAAAGAATAGTCGACTTCATTGGCATGGTACTCTTCTAGAGTCTGAGCGTGCGAATAACATAGGTCGAAGGAGATAACGATAGTACCAAATTGATGCTGCTCTTCAAGTGCTTAGTGTGATACTCCGCTCAGTAATAGCGAATTAAAAATTGCTTACGGAAGCAAAAAGTAGGACTAGACATTTCTAGGCACCTTATTGTTTTGCTCGCCTCCATTTTCCAGTACCTACAAGTGTATTCCACCGCCGACTTTCCCTAACAGAAAATAAGATGCTAGAAAAAGTCAAGTAATAGAAGAAAATAGTCCTCACCAAGCATAAAAGATCTACAATTACCATTGCCAACCGTGCGTAATTATTAAATCATTCATGCACTTGTTTTTCGGTGTTTATTTCAAAAACTGCTCCACTATTTATTAAAACCCACATTTGGTACGAACTGTCTGTTGCATGGAGCACTATTAGCGGTCCAAGCCTTAAACCACAACTAAACCTGTTATATCACTGATACACTCACATGCACACGGTCAAGTATTCCACGCTTATATACCAATATAATACAAAAGTAATGTCTCAAGCTGCTTGTTTCACCTGGAAGGGTTACTCTATCTCATATTTATAAGGTGCTCTGCGGAAATATCTGACGCAAAATTTGTTACATGCATACTTATTGAATGAACTTTTCAAAATGGATTCTGTACAATCAATAAAGTGCAGTTGAATCAGCGTCGCTGCAATGCAGTGAATTCGTTATAGAACACCACAACAAAAAATGTTTTCTGATACATTTATCATGAGACTCAAGCAAAGGCAGTGAACCCCTCCGCAAATTAATGTAATAGCGTAGCTACCGCTTGCTCAACAAGTTTAGTAGTATAATATAGGGGATTTCCAAGGGCCGTTTGTCACACCACGGTCTAAGTCAGCGGTACTTTTAAAACTCTTAATTTTCGTGTTTTAAAAATAAACGTAGTGAGAAGCGTATTATCCTCGGAGTCTAGTGTATCCCCTAATATCAACCAGTCTTCCAGAACACTTTACACTTGGAAACCACCAATGTGGCTAGTTTCTGCGTATGTTGGATAATTTACAATTGCATGTTCATGACTGAGCCTTCATGATCTGCGCCACAACACGACATGTACTCTTTCAACGCAATTGCCACCCTCTGCTGCACTCTCACTTCACAAGTGTTCCTCAAATCTCTTGCTAACGCCACGCTTAATCCCCGTTCGCTTATGTTTTTCTTGCCATGCTTTACTATGTCACTCGCTTCTCACGGATCTACAAATTAGTAAACTATGTAAGATTATAAAGGGAGAGGGGTCTTCGCTCAGCAAGCAGATTAACCTTTGAGAAAAACTTCACACTTCTAGAAATCATTCAATTCTAGTTCAACCGGCTCAGGAAAAACTGGATATACTATAAGACTAGGCAAAACTCGCTGGCTGATGTTCAAGAGTGTAGAGTATTTCAAAACAAGTGTGGATACTCCTCCTGAACCAGATGTGGCACCGAAAGAAACTAAACCGAAGCATGTCAGGCTAGATCCCAAATCAATAGAAAAAGATGAGGCTAGAGATAGAGTTGAAAAACTTGGGGAATTGCCTAAGTTCCAAAAGAGGCCGTTGAGTGATACTCCCATGACAAGTGCCTGGAATTCCCCGGCAGGCTCTTCCTCTGTTACTCCTCTAACTTCTCCAGAGAATAGTTCAACAAATTTAGTTTCATTGAATGTTCCTAGTTTGCATGCAGACCCCGGAGTCAATGGTATTCGCGGTAGTACAGTTTTGAACCACGTAGATGGAACGAATTCACCATCTAGATTTCCTCACCCAAAGAGAAGGCCCACCACCATTGATGTTCCCGGGCTCACAAAATCGAAATCCTCGCCTGATGGTACCATTTCCAAGGAAGATCCTGGCTCCAAATTGGTGATTGTCATGGTAGGCCTTCCGGCTACCGGAAAGTCGTTTATCACCAATAAGCTATCCCGCTATCTAAATTTTTCCATGTATTACTGCAAAGTGTTTAACGTGGGCAACACCAGAAGACAGTATGCAAAGGAACATGGCATCAGTGAACAAGATTCCAGTTTTTTCAACCCTGACAATAAGGAGTTCTCTAGCTTGAGGGACAAGTGGGCGATGGACACTCTGGATCAACTGTTGGATTATCTGTTAGACGGTCCAGGTTCCGTCGGAATCTTTGATGCCACGAATACAAAAAAAAAACGTAGGAGTGAAGTACTGCATAGAATACGGCAGAGAAGTGCGCACCTGAAAGTTTTATTTCTGGAATCTATATGCTCTGACTCAAATGTTGTCGAAAGAAATATTCAATTGAAACTGTTCGGACCTGACTACAAGGGTAAGGATCCCAAGTCGTCTTTAAAAGATTTTAAAGAACGTTTATCAAATTATTTGAAGGCATATGAGCCCATAGAAGATAGCGAAGGTATACAATTCGTCAAAATGATAGATGTTGGAAGAAAAGTAATTGCGTATGAGATCCAGGGGTTTCTGGCATCTCAAACGGTTTATTACTTGCTAAACTTCAATCTGTCCGAGAGGCAAATCTGGATAACTCGCAACGGAGAAAGTGAAGATAATGTCAAAGGGAAGATAGGAGGCAATTCACATTTGACTGCCCGCGGTGATAAATTTGCTCGTGCTCTTGCAACATTCATTGATAAACAACGTGTTTTGTTCAACAGCAACTATGTTAAGCATGATCATAACAAAAGCATTTACACGCAATGTAATGAATTTTTCGTGTGGACCAGTATGCGGGATAGATCAGTTGAGACATCGAAATATTTCAATGAGGTGGATTACCCAATGAAGGAGATGCGAATGCTAGATGAATTAAGTGCAGGTGATTTTGAGGGAATGACTTACCCCGAAATTGCCAAGGTGCACCCAGAAGAGTTGGAAGAACGTAGAAAGGACAAACTTCGCTATAGGTATCCGGGTATTGGTGGCGAATCCTACATGGATGTCACCAATCGTCTCAGACCGGTGATTGCTGAAATTGAGAGAATAGAAGACAACGTGCTAATAATAACCCATCGTGTCGTGGCTCGCGTTTTATTAGGCTACTTTTTGAACCTTAATAAAGATATCATAGCGAATGTTGACGTTCCCTTGCATTGTGTTTATTGCCTAGAGATGAAACCTTACGGCATCACGTGGAAGTTGTTTGAGTATCATGAGGAGACTGATGATTTCAGCGAGGTGCCAAAATCCGCCCTTAATATCACTAAAGTGGAAGAAAACGAACTTGTCTTCAAAGAAAGACGCTATTCGCTGGTGCCCACTGCCCCTTCAAGCGCGAATCATATAGAAACCAGCAGCGAAAAAGTAGAAGATAGTATTGCTCGCAGGTCATCCTCTGATACTGCTACTCGCAGCAGATCTACTTCAGCTACCATACACTCAAACCCGGACGCCCATCCAGCGTGCGCCACAACTTTAGCACCTGCCCACGGAGTTATGCCGTTAGCATTGGACGGTGGTGGTACTGCCGTTTCCGGCAGTCGTCCGAAACACATAACTCAAAACAATAATAATGAATCCCCGCTATTGGCGAAACAGGAAGCTGATTCGAGTCCAATGGCAACAGTAACAGGACGTGCCACAACGAATAGCCACACTCTAGAGATTGACAAATTAAACGAAAAACTAAGTCAGTTAACGGCAAATCTGAATGATAAAGAGAAAAGTAATGATTGAATGAAATTAACGTAATATTTTTTTTTCTATCCCCTGGTATATTGAAATACCGTTTGACATATATAGATATATATTTATTATCATTGTTAATGTTCACAGTGAGCCATAAACTAAACCGATGGCGTCGACCCATTGCCCAACAGAACCGAAGAAACCAAGAATTTGTTGGCCATCGGGGGGGCATAATCTAGCCAGTCCGCCGCCACCATTGTTTCCAAAGGATTCACTGAGGCGCCCTTGCGTGGTAACTACTTGCAATGCATCTATCCAAGCACCACATCTGACATTGAATCCTGCTAGGTGATCTCCATCTTGCAGAACAACATCACTGTAACTACCCGTTTCCTTACCAAACAACACACTTGGAGCATCTGAGTCCTTAATTGAGGTAGCTTTGAAAGCGCTGCTCAGTTTTTTCATATAGTTCCTGGGAGGAACGGGCGGTTGACCTGAAGAAGGTGGCGTTGGTTTGGCAGCAGCTGCAGGAACCCCAGATCTCAGATACACGCGCACACCGTCAAGTGCCGCACCATGATAAACACGTATCGCTGACACTTGTCTACCATCGAAGGGAATGATCCCTACATCAGAACCACGCTTAGGGTCACCTAGCACTGGAGATTTTATGCCTTGGACTCCCCGAGGAAAGCCATATCTATCCATAGCAATAGGCTCCGCCCTAATCACAGAAGGGAAATTGGATACCTCTAGTTCTGGTGCATTCGCGCACAGAATCTTGACTTTAAAGGAGTCACCATATTTACTCAAATCATTTTTGGGAATGCGAGCACGCAAATCGTTCAAAGATAACACCACTGTGGATTGGGGGCCCGGACCGCCCAAACACTTTGGTAAATATTCGATATGAGCTTTCGCGAAATCACCGCAGTAAATTTCAATACAGTAAATGCCAGTCTCACAATTTATGCTGCAGGACTCATGGCCCAGTGGGTACAGCGTGGGCTTGGGAGCATTGTAGTTGCCAATTCTACCAGGTCTCATGAAAGAAGGATCGTAGTAATCTGAGGCCAAAGTAAAAGATGGGTGATATAAAAATCTAAGCAGATCCAAGCGATGCCATGTACACTCTTCGCGTGGCAGAATTGGCGGCTTGGCACCATAAGAATTCGTCCTAACAGAAAAAGCCTCTTTGGTCAGAAAAGACCTATTCAAGACGGTATAATCTCTCAACATGACCCCGTTCTCTTGGTGAGGGCAACCCAATAAATGGCCTATCTCATGCATGAAAGCACCGAGAGTGATTTGGTAGCATTCCCAATGAGTACCACACTCCCCATTATCGTTGGCAACTTCACTTACAGACGCCTTGGTGTCGTCCAACATGTATGGCACAACCTGTTCAATTGATGGTGCCCAAGAATAAAGACCGTGGGAGCCGAATATGGCCAATTTGATTTGATCATCACCACCACCCAGTGCGGCATGTCCTGTTAGCATCCGACCATCCCAATGAGCATCCATTATCATAACGGCAGCTTGTACGGGTTTCTCGCCTTGTGTAAATGGTCCACCATATTTCTTGAGAGCATTCATGGCTAGTGGGAATAGCCCACCAGTGTTTTTACCGTTGGGATTCTGCTGCGCTAAATTATAATCTCTAATTTGAGCCACTGTCTCATCGGCAGTAACGATATGGATTTTAATAGTGTTCCTCATGGCCTCTTTCTGTCGAAAAGTCGTATCCCAAGCATACTCTTCGACAAACCTAAAAGTTCTATTGCCAAATCCATTGCGCAACATCTGCTCATTGGTAAAAGCTTGCATTAAGCGTCCACCAACTCTTAATTTCTTGACAGCCAAATCCAACTCATTATCGCCCTCCCTTTCCCTTTGCACTCGAGGAGTATCATATTTCAAGGGCGAATCGTTGGCGACAAGCAGGCACAAGTGGATTGGCAGGTCCTGTAGCATAGGAACATAGTCAAGTGTAAGCACCTTGTTGACATTCGTATTTGTGACAAAACCTAGCCTATTCTCACCAGGGGTAAGAATCACAGTTGCCTTGAAGTGGCGCTCATTAACTGGGAATGTCAAGTCAGGCAATTGAGGATGTTTGACTTGTATGTTGGTTACATCACTACCATGGTGCACTTTGCCATGAATAATGACACAGGGAGTGGTAAGCTGAATGTGATCTTGCACATTAAAAAACTCAATTTCAGCAGACCCTAGCATTTTGTTGTTCTCGATCTTCGGCGAATTTATGTTAGGTCGTGTGTGCTTCAAAATAACAAGTGGCAGTTGGGTTATGTTTCCCTTATAAGGTGATGTCGTAAAACTCAGAGACAACAAGACGCTCCTCTATAGCGCACAATAAAGCTAAAATAAGGAATATGGGGCATGTTTTAGGAGTCATTATAACTATGCCGCCCCTTGAAGACTTCTACACAATTTTGATTCAGATATTCTCATTTACTATGCCTTATACACAAGAAAACCCCCACTACTAGTTCACACAAATTCTCGTTACCAAGAATCTTAACAAAATGAGATCTTGGAGTTATTGAGTCTCTTTCGTCTCTCATCGTTACGTGTTAATTTTAATTTTCTTCCCAGCCGGGAAGGACAAGGTGGCAAAGGTCGCTTGAAAAAAAAACAACATGGAAAAACAACTTCACCAAGTTCGAATAAACAGAGCAAGAGCACAAAGTAGAGGTTCAAGACCATGTCTCATCACAAAAAACGTGTTTATCCTCAGGCGCAGGTGCAAGGTTACACACCCAATGGCTTGCAGCAGGCTCCAATTGTTCCAGACGGCGGAATGGCAGCTTATGCCGGCGCAGGGGCCCCCATGGGGTATTCACCACAGCAGCAGCCTCTAACAGCAGCATCAGCACCAATAGGGGGTCAACCGCAGTTGTTCACGCCAGTTCAACAGCAGCTGCACCAACAGATCGACCAAACGACCGCCGGCATCGCGAACATGCAATTGCATAACGTTCCCGTCGTTGATCCAAACACGTACTATCAGGCTCCCTCACAGGCAGCACCTGCGGCGCCAATCCAGCAACCTTATTCACAGTCGCAATATGCACCAGCATCTACAAATAGTGTACCTATGAGAGGCGGCAAGCCAATGAACCAATTATATCCAATTGACTTGCTAACTGAGCTGCCTCCTCCAATACACGATTTGACGCTTCCACCACCACCTTTGATGGTTCCACCAGAGAAAATGTTGGTTCCTTCTGAAGGGAGTAATGCGTCACCAGACTATATTAGGTCCACGTTGAATGCCATTCCTGAAAGCAATTCTCTTCTAAAGAAATCAAAATTGCCTTTTGCACTTGTTATCAGACCTTATCAGCACCTACACGATACTGTTGATCCACCACCATTGAACGAAGACGGTGTTGTGGTACGTTGTCGTCGTTGCCGTGCTTACTTATCACCTTTTGTGAGCTTTATCGATCAAGGGAGAAGATGGAGATGTTGCTTCTGCCGACTAGCGAATGATGTTCCTATGCAGTTTGACCAAACCATGTCAGGTGTTCCAGCAAATCGGTATGATAGAAACGAGGTAAAGTATGCCGTCATGGAATATCTAGCCCCAAAGGAGTATACCATGAGACAGCCACCGCCATCAACTTATTGTTTTATCCTTGATGTATCTCAGAGCGCAATCAAGACTGGTCTCTTGGCAACCGCCACTAGGACTATAGCAGATATGTTGGATTCCATACCCAATCATGACTCGAGAACTAGAATTTCCATCCTGTGTATTGACAACACCATACACTACTTTTCAGTACCACCCGACGAAGATTCTGATCAGGTAAGGATGATGGATGTGGCGGATTTGGATGAACCTTTCTTCCCTAGACCAAATTCTATGGTAGTGTCGCTCAGAGCTTGCCGCAACAACCTGGAAAAACTATTGAACTTGATTCCTGAAGTATTTCAGTTTAACATAATGAGTAAATTTGCTCTAGGTCCTGCTCTGAAATCAGCATATAATTTGATTAGTGGCATTGGCGGCAAAATGATCGTCGTTTCTTCTACTTTGCCGAACATAGGTATTGGAAAATTGCAAAAAAGAAACGAGAGTAGCTCTGTTAACACTTCCAAAGAATCGTCACAATTGTTGTCATGCCAGGATCCATTTTACAAATCATTTACTATTGACTGCAGTAAAGTGCAGATTACAGTTGACCTGTTTTTAGCCTCGGAGGATTACATGGATGTGGCTACTTTGGCTAACCTGGGCCGCTTCACTGGTGGTCAGACCCACTTTTACCCAGGATTCTCCGCTACAAAGTTAACTGATGTGACGAAGTTTACTAAGGAATTTTCTAAACATTTATCCATGGATATATCATTGGAGACTGTCATGAGAGCCCGTGGTAGTACTGGTATTAGATCCAACACATTTTACGGTCATTTCTTTAATAGATCTTCAGACTTATGTGCATTTTCTACCATGCCTAGAGACCAGTCCTACGTTTTCGAAATGTCCATTGACGACTCAATTATTGGTGACTATGCCTGTGTTCAAATAGGCATACTCCTTTCTTTGAATACTGGTCAACGTAGGATTAGGGTAATTACCGTGTGTCTCCCTACTACTGATTCTCTGTCTGATGTTTATGCATCTGCTGATCAATTGGCGATAACAGCATACCACACAGAGAAGGCTGTAGAGAAGGCCTTATCTTCGAGCTTGCAAGACGCCAGAGACTACGCAAATAAAGCTGTGCAAGATGTTTTGTCTGTTTACAAGAAGGAGATCGTTGTTTCTAACACGGCAGGTGGTGCTCCTTTGAGACTTTGTGCTAATTTGAGAATGTTCCCACTGTTGATGCACTCTTTGACACAGCACATGGCATTCAGGCCAGGCATTGTGCCAAGTGATCATAGAGCTGCAGCTCTAAATAACCTAGAGTCCATGCCATTGAAGTATTTGGTCAAGAACATTTATGCCACAGTCTATTCATTGCATGACATGCCAGACGACGTTGGATTCCCCGACGAAGACGGCCAGCTGGTGCTCCCCGACCCAATTAATGCTTCTGCGTCTTTGTTCGAAAGGTATGGATTATACTTGATTAATAATGGCAGTGAATTGTTCCTCTGGATTGGTGGTGATGCTGTCAACGAGTTGATTATGGATGTGTTTGGTACACAGGATATTTTCCAAGTTCCTATTGGAAAGCAGGAACTGCCTATAGTGGAAGGCTCAGAATTTAACGACAGAGTCAGAAGCATCATTTCGAAGGTGAGGGAGCATGATGATGTCATTAGTTACCAATCACTTTACATTGTGAGAGGTGCCTCGTTGAGCGAGCCTGTAAACCACATTTCAGCCAGAGAGGTTGCCACCTTGAGACTCTGGGCCACAAGTGCTCTGGTGGAAGACAAGGTACTAAACAGCGAGAGCTACCGTGAATTTCTACAAAGCATGAAGATGAAGATTAGCAAATAATAAATATTGACCCTATTCAGATGTCCTGGTCATTGTCCTCTATCTTCGTCTTCTGATAAAATTACGCGTATGAGAGGGCAAGTGATCACCTACATATTTTCCCATTCGTTGCATTATTCAAAAATAATTGAATACTACTTGCGCATGGAAAAGCAATTTCAAAAGAATTATGTATCTTAACTATGTATTTGGTGCTGAACGAATTATTATTTTAAATAGAGTCATTGAATATTTTCAACTTTTTCCTAACAAAAAAGTTCACCTCAACTTTGTTTCTTGAAACATGTTCCCCAATAGAAGTTGGGCTAAATGTTTGGTTATAAGGTGTAAGTTTGATAAGCACCACTCGTTTCAGAACCTACTTACTAACTTGAATTCCAAAGAGTCTCCCGGAAAGATTTGTTTGATGAAAGTATTGATAGCGAGCCAGTAGATCCGCCGAATACCGAGGATTGCTATGCAGATACATATAAGCCACCTAATGGCCTGGAAATCGTGGAGGTTAATATTCAAAAACATCATGAGGGAGAAGGTGCTAAGGGAACTCACGAGGCAGACGAATTTGAATTTCCATTATTTTCGTCTGATCCTAGGCATGCTCAGTCTGAAGACAGTAACAGTCCACAAGGTCCACTGATTAAAGTGTCATTGCGTGAACCTTCTCCCGACGTTTTTATTACAGAGAGGCCTCGCGATTATTATTTTGTGCAATACTGTGAGAAGGATCACGAGCAATTCAAAAAGAGCGCCATTGATTACAGCCTGGTAATACGAGACGCTAAATCCGAAGCGAATGTAAGGTGGCCTCAGTTCTGTGGTTCTGTTCTTTCTGTTAAAGAGCACAATGACCAACTTGAGCGTATAGCTCGTCGGGAGAAACACCGTATGAAAAGAAGACCAGGAAAGAATCAAAGACTAGCAAGAAAAGCAGGTGCCCAGAATGAGAAAGAGCGTGTAGAGAAGGCCAAAGAAATCAAGAAACTAATCAAAAAGAAATTTCATAAACGTGGTGGCAAGAAAAACAGAAAACCGATCGAGAATAACCCGTTGAGGGATGCTGCTAAATCAATGATTAACACTCTATAGAAGTTCCTCACGTTATCCATAAATACACTAATGCATTTCAATAGTCAATATGGAGATAGAATTTAGCATTGTCTGCATGTCATTTGTGTAATCATCATTGTCACTAGAATGAACCATATTTTTCCTGATTGTTTGTTCCAGAAAACCTTGACTTTTTTCCAAGACCTTTCCTACAGGTCCACCTCTTTTATAAGATACTTCTAGATCCTTTTTGAAATCGCCTGCTACACCTTTCCAGTACAGCTCTCTTGGTGTAAGAGGTTTGGGCTTCATTCGGGAGGTAAACTCATTCAAAAAAGTAGAATTCTCAATCTTGGCATCCCGTAATATCAGTTGCAGCTGTTGGACAACATATCCTCTTCTTGCGGCAATTTGCATGGCTGGTGGAAAACTTTTCACAAAATTTATTGTCTTTATCAAAGCCTGGACAGTGGGCGCTACATGGGAAAGTATCACGTTTTGCAGTGCTGAACTAAAATCAGAAGGTGAGAGATTATACAAAGCTTGAATCAACGTGACTATATTTTCTTTGTTTTCTTTCAATCGATCGCAGTCTGCACAGTCTGCGGATAAGCTGCTTGTCAAGTAATTCAACACTTCCTTTCTGCTAGGACTCACAATTTCCATGTCTAATTTTTTGATTAAACCCAATGATTTCAGATTGGCACTTTGATCTATACCCAATTTTAACTGCGAATGTAACGAGGCCAATTCTAGTGCTTTCTGTGATGAAAGAGGTGTCTTTGAATCATTCAAAACCTTGATGTTGTTTACCAAGTGAATATAAATTAGGGCATCTCGCAGAAGAATAGATGTTTGATGTACTTTACTCAAAACATTTTGCAACTTCTGGGCCTTAGCGTATGGTTCCAATACTTCTTCTTGCAATCTTTGATATGACATGTCCAAATAATCCAAGCTAGGTCTCAGACCATCGCTCGCTGTACTCCTGAGAGATCTCGTCTTGGAGACTTGATCCAATATTTGCATGGGATTATCATTGATTAATTTTTCAATGCGGCTTTCTATTTCACCAATATCGTAGTTTATTTTCTTTATGGAAGTATCGATATCCAATTCGCTAGTAGCAGAATCAACGTTGGTTGCCCTAAGAAGGTCATTTCCGAACTGCGATGCGCCGAAGTCCTCTTCCAAAAATGCTTCAAAGTCTTCCAAATCGTCTGCCATGTTGATCGGTCTCTCTTTATTCTACTTTACGTGAAATTTGGTTTTCCTTTTTTGTGTCTACATTTTTTTTTTTTACATAGCACTTTATTTCCTTTATTTAAAAGAGACTTCATTATTCAATCAATACAATAGATCGTTTAAGACCAGCATTGATCTTGAAGGTAGTGAAGGATAGCGGGAGTTTTTTATCCTTGATGACTTTTGCCACGTAGTTTTGAAAGTCGACAATGCTGCCACCCACTCCAAAATAAATGTCTTTTGCGGCCACTAGCGCTTTAATGCTCTGGTAATCTTGAGCTTTAAATAGCTCCAATATGGTCTCAGCAACGACCGGAAGATTTTCAGGTTGATAGATTGTTTCAGAACTCAGTACAAGTATTTCCTTGATGGGCTGCAAATACTCCAATAACAATTCATTGAATTGTCTGCCCCATGTGCCTGAGATAAAGGAGATATCTATTTTTCTCTTCTGCATTTCATTATGGAACTTATCAAGCAACTGTGGTGTAAGAAACAGTTCTTCGTCCTTTAATGGAGCATTCTCGTATCCTGTTTGTAACTGGCGTCTTTGATCGCCATTCAAAGCCACCTGCGACCATATCAAAATTAAGTTGGGTAAAGTTACTAATCTTAACACGCTCTTATTGTAATCGCCGAGGACCAACTGTAATCCACGATGGGATCCACCAAGTAGATATTGGGATAGCGCATATTCTGACGGTAGAGCAGTACCGCATCCCAACTCCACCACGCAGGAAGAGGCCTGTAATAGGGCATTATCCCGCGCCAAATAATCTACTAGATCAATGGAACACTCCCACGATTTCAAGCCACCTTCGTAGACGTTTTTGCGCAGGTCCTCCGCAGTATCTCCAATAAGTATATCCAACTCGACGCTTTCAGAGCCATCAGCCTCGGTCATGAGTTGATGCTTGATGTCGAAAAGTTCCCTGCGGTACAGTACATGTCCCTGAGGAGTTCTAAAGGTCTCAAACGATATCCTGACTCCAGCCAGAGACTGTAAAATTGACTTCAAATCTTCCCACTGCGGTTGAACAGCTTCTAGCAAATGTGGTGCATCTAGCGGACATTGTAAGGCAGAAGAGATGGATTTAGTAGACTGCTGAGCTCCTTCAGGGTCTAAATCTTCATCTGTGAAACCAAATGAAAACATAGCCACAGTCTGTTGTCTCACTTTATGGCACTCGCATCATCTTACCGGGCCTACGTGGTCTCGCCAAATATTCTACGTGAAAAGTAGTCGTTTTACTATAAAATGAATTTATAAATAATAGTAGCGTTACTGCTGACAACAGCCTCACCTGTTAGAATCCAGCATAAATAAGTGTAACTCTCGTTTTTTAAATTGGTTCTGATGTATTTCGCTTTTCCCAGTTGATGACAGTCTCATGATGCATTTATTTGGATTGGACTTGAGAGTAGCCACCCCATGGGTTGGCGTTCTTGGATTTCAAGTACTCGTCAGATTTTATTTGCCAGTCCTTGTTCATGGTCTTTGGAGCATCAGGGGCTTTCGATCTTAGTAGTGCGAACAGACAGACGGAACCTAGAATTCCGACCGCAACGCCCTTGGCAATAAAGGCAGCGTCTCCCTTACCGTGCACGGGTCTTCTAGGTCCCCATTCACCGTAAGAGATGTACCAAGCAGCCTGCTTCTCAGTATCAGTGAGTTCGTTCCAGGCGAGTTTTTGACGTTCAGTCAATTTTGAGACGATGTCGTGCTGTTCAGCAGCTGGCATGGCTTCCCACCTGTTAGACAGGTCCACGATAGAAGCTTTGGTTAGAGCTTGAGTTTGAGCAAATCTAACTGGAGTAATACGAGCAACCCTGGCAAACGAAGTACGCAACACTGCAAAAAAAAAGGATCCGTTAGTATTATGAACAATGTATCGAAACAGAAAATTGGAAGAAGCACATCAGCACATACTCTTTAATCTTGGAAAACTGAGATATCTTTAACACCTCTAATTGTCCCGTAAGCGTGATATAAAGGTTCCTATCTCTTTGAACAACTCAAAGTACCTAGCACAACTTCGACGCCAGCCCATCGCATGTCACCATTGAAAAAAAAACCTGGGAAAAAAAAAACTTACAAGAGACATGTGCGGTAGACCAATCAGATCTCGTTAAAAGATAAATCGTTTCATACGTAAATGTCAAAAGGCCGACGGAGAATTCCAAAAATGCCGTCGCCGGTATTTCGGGGTTAGAGCCCCAGGTGTCGGTCGGCATTAATATGTGTGATTCCTGGATTTCACCACAACGGTCCGGCGTTGTGGGATTGCAATAGGAAGGATATCTGAGATCTCTGTTGGAATTTTGGCAGGTCAAGAGCGGGAAGAGAATTGGAAAAAGATGATGGTGTTGATGAAGATCTTGAAGAGTTCGGGGTTGTAGTGACATTAGGGTTTGTTAATACTATTTCTTGCATGCTGCTGTGGATTGCCACTCTCTTTTTCTCCTCTAACTTGCCGCTGATAGCATCCCAAGGGATCCAGTGCATGGGAAGATTTGCAAATTTTCCAAATTCTTGCTGTTCATAGTGTATTCTTGTTTGGAGATCACTGCTGCTAAAGTCAACCAGATGCCTGTCAACCCCACCCATGAGGAATATAAATTTGAGGATGTTCCAAAGCTGCTCCTTGTGCAGCTGGTCTACAGGGTTCGATTGTCCCAGCACACTGGTGTCTTTAAGCAAAACACACGCTTGTAAATCCAGAACGTGCTCGGATCCATCAAACACAACATAGAAAAGCGGTAGATAACTATGATAGTCCTCTTTGTTATTGAAGTCCACCAATTTGAGACCCAGAGGATACTGGGACCTTATCTCACGCCTGTGGGCAAGTTGTTCTTGCCGCTGCGACTCCTCTAATTCCAATTGATGCTGTTTTTGCTGTTCTTCTAATCTGCGCAATTCTTCCAGACGTTGTTTTTCTTTTTCCTCTTCACGCTTCTGCTCGTCTAACTCAAGTTTCCTCAAGAGTTCCTGTTCACGCTTTTTCTTGTTCTGTAGACGTCTTTGAAAATATTCTTCTTCAGCTTTTAGTCTCGCCTCACGCTCAGCTGGAGTTTCTCGTTCAACCTCCGGTTCTACTGTTTGTCTCTTTACATCTCTATCAGGAGATTCCTCCCTTTTACGCTTATCCTGAGTGCCTGGTGTATTGTGTGACTCTGGAGTCTCTTGAGCTTCTGGCGTGCTCTGTCTGTCTTCCATCTCTGGGGTTTCTTGCTTTTCTCGTGGGTCATTCTCTATACCTCCAAAACGTTCGACTGATTTCCTCACTAATTGCACTTCATCTGCATCGACAATCCCCATTGGACTATTCTTGGCGTAGTAAAGTGCAGTATGGCCCGCCTTGTCCCTTCGTGACGGGTCTGCGTCTGCGTCCAGTAGCAGCTTTACTGTCCCCCTGTGACCTCTGCCCACAGCAGCCATCAGGGCAGTAGTACCATCTTTGAGGGAAACGTTGACTTGCGCACCAAATGCCAAAAAAAGGCTTGTAATATCCTCGTGCCCAAACTTAACAGCTTCGAAGAATGATTTCACGTCTACTCGTCCACCATTTTCCAAATACGCCCCAACGTATGCTAGTTTCCCCTCCTTCGATGCCCTCAACAGCTTTTCCCTACCAGCCCGTGAGCTGATATCGGTCCAATAGAACTCATAGTCATCTTCCGAACGCCTGGTTTGCCCAGGCGATGGATCCTTGCTACCAGCAGCTCGGTCCAGTGATCTTTTGGTGGCCGCCCGCAGACATTCTTGGATCTGCTGGACGATGTGGCGTTCGTTGTCGTCCAAGTCTGCATCCTCATCGATGGAATCATACGCGGTAAACCCCTTCGCATTACACACAAGAGGATCTGCACCATGCTCCAGGAGCAGCTGCACCACCCGCAAATGGCCGTTTGCTGACGCATCGATCAATGGTGTATCTTTGAACATCTCGTATGATTGCACGTTTACATCGGCGCCATGATCGATTAGCAGCTGCACTATTTCCAGATGTCCATTGAGCGCAGCCTCATGCAGAGCTGTGTTTCCCGCATTGTCTTGATCATTGACATCGTAGGCCTCTTCCTCGATGAGTCGCCTAGCGGTCTCATAATTGCCCTTATCACACGCTATCTGAAGCCTTGTGCGTCCACCGGCGTCCCTATAGATACCCCGCTTGTGCTGCTTGGATGGCTTTGAAGACCTTCGGGAGGAGGGAAGATGCTTTGCAGGCGAAGAGTCGCCGTGCAGCACGCTGCTGGAAATGTTGACCTTATTTAGCTCATCGATGTCGGACAAGTCGGAATCAGAATCGTTGTCGAAAGAAACTTGCCTGGGTGATTGCGACGAGAGCCTGTCGCCCCGTATCAAGCGGCCCCTTCTTGGCTTTGGTGGTGATGCCGGTTCTGTGGGAGCATCGCTGTCTACCTCGTCAGATGATGGGTCGTTCGGAGGTTTTGGAAAGGAAACATCGGGGCCTTTTAATATAGAATGTAGCTCCAACCGTGTGATGGTGCCCTTCGAGTATTCTTTTCTCTGTTGCTGGTCTCGGTGTTGGCGCTGGTCCAGGTGTTGGTCCAGGTGTTGTTGGTCCAGGTGTTGTCGGTCATGCTGCTCGTCTTCTTTGTGATCCTGTAGTTCTGTCTGCAGTTCATTGTGCTTTTTGCTTTGGTTTTTCAACAGTACCTGCTGCTCATGCTCATGCTGCTCGTGCTCGTGCTCCTGATGCTCGTGCTCCTGATGCTCGTGCTCTTGATACTCGTGCTCCTGATGCTCATGGTCCTGATGCTCATGGTCCTGATGCTCATGGTCCTGATGCTCATGGTCCTGATGCTCATGGTCCTGCCGCTGGTGCTGCTGCTGCTTGAGCTTCTCCAGCTCCTCTCTCCGAGTATTCACATTCGAGAGATAGCTGCTCAGCGACCGTTTCTTGGTCTCGTTGGGATCGCTCATACTGTGTGGCAAAGTTGTAAAGATCGGCAAACCACTTTACGACTTTTGGGTTTTCAACTTTTTTTCCATGCAATGCGATGCCTATACGAACGGAACATGAGAAATGAAAAATGTTGATGACAAACAGATGTTGCATTGAGCTGCCACGCTTATTTGCTCATAGTGGTCGGAATGAGAAAAAAGAGAGAGAATACAAATGCCCTTCCGAAGCGCATTTTGGAATGTGTTTACCGGATTGCCTCCCATTGGATATGCTTCGCTCGTCTTTGAGCGTTTCGTTATATACGGCAGACCGACTACTCGCTCCCGTTTGCTCAAGGCTGCTGGGCGGCAATCTTAAACATCGCGGATCCGGTGCCATTTGAGAGCTTGCTTATATAGCCGCCATGCTCATGTGTGCACGCATCATGCTCCATCAAATTCAGCACACACACTAGCGTTGCTTTAAACTAACAGACTCCGTAAAACTACAAACAGTCGCTTCCGCAACAGCTGAAAACAACATAAAAACACTGTGTGACGTAGCCGCCAACGACTTCACGCCCTCCTCTCTTGTTCATGTTCCTTTTGTTTCTTTACACGCCCATAATACAAAATACAGTCGCCCGGGTAATCCTGACCGCACTCCAGACTTCGCCTGCCCACATATTTACTGTCCCGCAGAGTACATACATATTACAATGCCAATCCAAAAGCTTTATTCAGCTGCCTCGACACACTGGGAGTAATCGGCTATTCGCACCCGCTGAGCGCTTCAGCGCTCGTACTGGCTGCTTCTGTCCTTGCGTCGTGATGACACAGTGTGCTCTCGGTGCTGTTGGAGCTCGCCGACGAGAGACTGCTCTTGAAATATTCCCCAGGACTCCGTGGGGTGGTCTCCTGAGAGCTACTAGCACTACTGCCACCGCTGAGCGCCTCTCCCCACTCCATCAACTGGAACACGAGGCCGAGATTCGGGCTGATGTCACGTGCGACGCCCTTTAGCCGTGTGTATGCTTCGTTCATCGACACCCGCTCGTACCGCATGATGTAGGCCACTACGAGCGACGCAGACCGTGAAACGCCGCACTGGCAGTGCACCAGCACCCGCCGGCCCTGCTGTCTCGCGCTATGTATGCGTTCTGTCAGCTGCATCAAGTCCCCAGCTATCTGAGAGCTATGAGCCCAAGGAACACGGACGTACTCGACGCCACGCTCACGCGCGTGTGGTTCCAGGTCCGCGACTTCCTCGGCCACATTGATCACCAACTCGAACGACCGTACCTGCTGCACTGTCGGCTCTGAGTACAGAAACACGCATGGAGGGATCACACATAATGGACCTTCCGGGTAGGCGTTGCCGACCTCGGGTGACCCCCCCGCATCTGGCTGCTCCGAATCCGACTCGGTCTTTTTCTCATCCTCGGCAAATACCCACGCTTGCTTCGGCGGCTCGCGCGGCTCTTGCAGCGGTGTCGAGGCCAGAGACTGTGACCTGGCCCTGCCTGGCCCGTCCAGCTCTGCGGTTCTTACGGACAGAGAGTGAACGCGTGTGGGGCGCGCCGCACCTCTGATGCTTGGCGCGCTAGTGTATATCGATGCCTCGCTCCTCCTACTGGCGAGCTGCGGTTTGCTGAATCGGCTCCCCAGACCAACCGGTTTGGGTTGCGGCAGTGGCAATGGCAGCGGCAATGGGTCTATCTGCACGTGCCTTATGTCCAAGCTCAGGTTCTTGGTGTTCTTCGCCTGCAGCGAACTTCTCGGCGAGTTATTGTCCCGTGACATTTGTGGGCCCTTTTCCCTCGCAAACCTCGCAAACCTCGCTCTCTCGCTGGCTCGCTGGCTCGCTGGCTCACTAGAGTGTATATGAGCAGGCGGAGGGGAGCAGGCCCTTTCCCTGCACACACACACCAACCCAGCTGCTTATATTTGCGCGAAGGGGCGACACAGTTCCCGGTGCGCGCTGCCTAAATTAGCGAGATCCACACACAGAGCGGGCCGTAGCCGGCCAGAGCCCGGCTGGCGAGGCCACAATTGTGTGCTAAAAAAAGAGCGCGCGTTACCCAACGGATAACAACGCACGCATACAACCCAAACAACAGAAAAAAGAGGAAGAGAGCGAGACAGAAAGAGAGGAGCAGCCCCGTTACGGCGAGACTTTGACGTCTGCCTGGCACTGAACGGGCACAGATTTGCGCCCGCCGAGCAGCACGCTGTATTTCATACTGCCCCTGACAATGAGAACATAGTCGTGCTTGATGATATTCTTCCATTTGGCTACGTCGTCCTCGAGCTGCTGTAGCTGCAGCGCGGGAGGCTGCAGCACTGCCGCTGTCGCCACGGAATCTTGCTTCGCGCCAGGGTCCAGTAGCTTAACGCTGGAAACGGAGACGTCGTAGTTGTGGCGAAGAAAGTTCCCCCTGAAGCGCAGGGGTGTCTCAAGCGAGTAGGCAGTGCCCAGCAGCACGGTCTGGGTGGAATGGCCCTGATTCCGATTACCGTCGTCATTACTGTATACATTCTCTTGCTCTGCATACGCGCTCTTGGCGAAGATGTCCAGATCGATTTCTTGCAGATCCACCGTGAAGATTCCCGGATTAAGGGCGCTCACGGTGACGTCAAACACCAGCTCGTCCACACTGGAGAGAACGTTATCGATGAGGACCATGTTTACGTCTTGGAGTTCCTTGTTAGAGGCAAGCAGGAATCCCAGGATGAAGCCCACGGCTAACAGGGTGGTGGTGACAAAAGAGAAGTAGAGGCAGTGACGCAGGCGTGCCCAGGATGCCTTTTTGGTGTAAAAGTTGTGTGGGGAGTAGCCGAGGCGCGCGTGGGAGAGCTGGCGGCGCGGCTTCAGAGGAGTGTACTCTGTCGCGGTGTAAGGGAGCGGGTTACTGTTGCTGTTGTTGTTGTTGGCGGTGGTGTTGTTGTTGTTAGTGTTGTTCTCCAGGTCTGGCGGGTCGTCATCCTCGTCGTAGTCGGAGATAGGCGGGCGACTCTCCAGGTTGCCGCGGTGATTGTAGAAAAACATGGAGTGGATGTCGTCCTCATCGACGTCGCCGCCATATTCTGCGTCTTCTTCTTGGATGGTGCTCTGCTGGTCGTCAGCAAGCTCGTGGCCGATCCGATGCGGCTCCAGCGGCTGCTGCTGCTCTATGTAGTCCTCGAGGTTGACGTCGTCTGGTATACCGGAGTAGCGCCTCGCGCCGTTGGGATCGAAGATCTTAGATGCTGTGGTGCGCAGCTTACGCTTGAAGCTAGGAGGGTCCGGCTTGGACCGGGACACGGATACGTGCCGCAGTGTCGAGTTGGAGATGGATGGTTTGCGAGAGAGTGTATGCGTAGTTGCCCCAGCACCGAAAGGTGGAGGAGGAGGCGGAGGCGGCGGCGGTGGTGGCACTGCAGCTGCCACCGACGACTTTCTTGCGTTGCCCCCCTTGGCTAGCGAGACAAGCGACAGGCGCTTGTCAGGAGAACGCGGCTCGGAGGAGAACGACTTGACGGACTGCAGATCCATCGTGCCTGGTCTCCGCGCAAAGGACTTCAGGCTGCTGAGGTCCTCCGTGGAAGGCTGCACGGGCATGGTGTTGGTGATCGGGCTGGCGGCTGGCGGCACCGTCGCAAACGTCGAGGACGAGTTCGCCGGCAGCGCGCTCAGGGAGGTATGCCGCGTGCTCTTGAGCCGATTGAGTAGTTTCGAGTTATTGTTCAGCACTGGCACGCTCATTTTAGAAGCGACGCCGTGGGGCACCTGCGGCGAGAGTGGAATTTGCGGCAGCGCGGCGCCTGGCCCGGCGCCCACCTGCATTTGTAGCTGCTGCTGCTGCTGTGGCAGTTGTGCTCCAGATGCCAGTATGTGTGGCGACGGTGGCACTTGTGTGAGGGGTGCCTGCTGCTGCGACCCCAGCCCGGTTGCCGGGAGAGCCTCTGTGGTACCGCCAGCTACGGCGTTCTTGGTCGAGTTCGCTGCGCTCTCGTAGATAAACGTTTCTTCAGAGTCGCTGATCTCGTTCCCGCCTACCGCAGACGCCAGCCTTGCGGCAAAGAAGTCAGCCTTGGTCGGCTTGTGCAGCGACTCTGAATCATCCTCTTGTGGGGGGGCAGCTGTGGGCTCCGGATTACTGCTCCCCGGTACCTCTTTCTCCGTACCGGAGTTCATCTTCTCGCTCTCCAACAGAATCTCGCGCGAGTTCATCAGCGGCAGGGAGGGCCGCTGGATCATCTTGGCTAGCTTGGGGTCTTGTGGCTTGGGTTGCTGCGAGTAGGTCTGTCCAGGGGGAGCTGTAGCCGCCTTGGACGAATGGGACATTTGTGAAATATGCTGGTCTCCCTGCGCAGAGCCAGCGGCCTCGCTAGGGCCTCCTCCGCCGCCGCCCACACCTGAAGCGCCGGGGTTGACAACTCCGTTGCCATGATTGGCGCTGTTGCCAAGGCCGCCAGACGCCGCCGAGCCGCCCTGCTCGTCTTCACCACCACGGGCACCCAATGTCTCTTTGTTCCTTTCATTGTTGATCAACAGCGAGCTTTTCTTGTTCTTTAATGACTGAATGGCATGCGGCGAGAGCGGATTGTGGTTTATGAGATTGACGCTAGCTTCCGAGGAAGCTGGTGCTTGCGCAGCAGCGGCTGCTGCCGCTGCATGCGCCGCTGCTGCATAGGAAGAGGCGAACTGCACAGGAGAAATGTCTTTGCTCGTAACCACGTTTACGGAATCTTGTTCGTTGTTGCCCGTCTCCGGCCCGTTCTCATTGGGCCCGCCATTCCCCGTTGAAGGTAACAGACTGGCTCCGGGTGCCTCTACTGTTTCTGTCTCCACAGTGAGCTTATGGTCTTCATCACTCATCTTAGAGCTCTCTGTTTTCTAGTTCCTCTGCTTCTGCGCTGAGCTGGAAGGGGTCTCTCGCATTTGTGTGGCGGCGCGTTACAATTTGGCCTCCGTTAGTGTGTATGTGGGCGTGTGTGCCCTTTTTTACAAGACGGGGCAAAGAAAAGCGAAGAACATCGGCACGTGCCACGATCCCACGTGCGTAGCACGTGGCAATGAGCAGGTCGGCGAGGCACGTGATCAGGAGACTAAACAGCGGCGATCGAGCATGTGGTCACGTGAACTCGGGTGCCATCGATCAATCTCCGCCTCGTTGGATTTACACCCCTGCACCTCGTCCAATGACAGACGCTCAAATTTCGCCCAGACGCGAAAGCCCACCAATGACGCGTTTTAGATCCAACAACCGAGACAGCTGCAAGAGACACAATTTCCCAGCACGCTGTAGAACGTTTGTCCAACATATTGACCCATGCGTCAACGGCGCCCTTAACGCCACATACGTTTGTAACTTCTCCGAGAGCGCTTTTTCCTGCGACCATGAGTCCCCTTCATTTCGCACTTCTGATTATTTTCCCGTCACCCTCTCTCCGCTCCCTTTCCTCCTCTTCGTCTCCCGCCCCCTTCATTCGTCCCCTTACCTTTCTTGCTTATATTATTATTGTTATTACACTCTCTTGTGCCTGGCTCGAAAATATAATTTCACATTCTGTCTCATTTCAACTCGTTTCAACCCGTTTTCTTTTACTGAATATTACTTTATTTCACTTCCCACATTTTTTTATTCTTTTTATTATTTCTTCTTTTCTTGTTCCTTCCCCTACTTAAGAGCTTGTTTGATCGAAGTATCGACTAACTTCTTTGCATACGATAAAAACACCCATTTTATCCTCCCAACATGGCCCCACCTTTCTTCTCTGACATTGACAAAAACATCAACGGTCTTTTGAACAAAGACTTCTATCACGGCACCAACGCCGCGGTCGACGTGAGCACCGTGGCCAAGAACGGTGTCAACTTTAAACTTCACGCCAAGCAGGCTGTCAAAGATGGCCCATTGTCCGCTAACGTTGAGACCAAGGTGTCTGACAAGGCGACCGGCCTTACCCTCACTCAGGGTTGGTCCAACGCCAACAACTTGAACACCAAGATCGAACTTGCAGACTTGACTCCAGGTCTAAAGAGTGAATTGGTCACCTCTTTGGTGCCAGGTGTCTCCAAGGCTGCCAAGCTGAACGTGAGCTTTGTCCAGCCCTTTTTCACAGCCAGAGGTGCATTTGACCTGCTAAAGGGCCCATCTTTCATCGGAGATCTGACTTTGGCCCACGAGGGTATTGTCGGCGGTGCTGAAATCGGCTACGACATTACCGGTGGTTCGCTTTCGCGTTACGCCGTGGCGTTGGGATACTCTGCAGGTGACTACTCGCTAGGTTTGTCCACCAACAACGCACAGTTGACCACTGTTTCCTTCTTCCAGAAGGTCAGCCCTATCTTGGAAGTCGGAGCTAAGGCTTCGTCGGTGCCTAAGGAGTTGACCAACGTCAACATCGAGTTTGCCACCAAGTACTTGCCAGACGCTACTTCCCAGGTTAAGGCCAAGGTTGCCGACTCTGGTATCGTGGCTCTGGCCTACAAGCAAGAGTTGAGAACGGGTGTCACTCTTGGTATCGGTGCTTCCTTCAATGCTCTAAATCTGGCTGAACCAGTCCACAAGTTGGGTGGTTCTCTATCCTTCTCAGCCTAAATCTAACGTTTACTATTCTTATGTTTATATATGCAGCTATATATAAAAGGATGTGAGCCTGCGATGCCCATCATATTTGACGACAGCTTGGAAGGTTTAACCTACAAGCGACAAACTGTTCAGTAGCGTGTGATAACAGGAAACAGTAGCAGGCCCCCGCAGTCTTTGATCAGCACGATAGGATGAGTACGTTGGGTCCAGAGATCGAAACCGTGATATCGGAGGATTACGGGTTCAAGAAATTGGGGCAAACCACTATCTTGCCCTCGTATGATGAGAAGTTGCCTTTTGCATGTTTACAAAATTTGGACATCTCTAACGCTGCATCGCTTTACGTGGCATGCTCCGGCAGCAAAATCGTCATCGGAAGTTTGCAACTACTCAGAGACCACATCCAAAATGATTCCAAGTTTGATCTGATGTTCATGTGGGAGCGAGAAGCGGCAGACGTGATAGCGGTGAAATTGATACGGGGGGACAACATGGTATTCGTTAACAGATCAGGCCACATCTTCTCGCTAGATCTGAAAAATTTGGGCGATCCTCAAAAGATCGGTACCTTTGACCGCTCCCTTGAGCAAGTCAAAATTTGGCGAAACTGTGCACTGCTAGCGCTGGACTCTCAAAACCAATTATGCAGCTACCACTTGCAGAAAAAGCAATTGGAACCCCTCGTGGACGATGTTGTATCATTTGATCTGTTAGAGGATCAATTGTACACTTTTCACAAGGATTATTCTGTTCAACTCCATGTTATGCAAAATTTCCAAGCGACAGAGAAGAAGGACGAATTCACTACTCCGAGCGAATTGTTAGAGGAAATCAAAGACGAGTATTCTCCCATTAGCATAAGTGCTCTGTCAAACAATCAGTACCAACTGGTTTATGGTATTCCCGTAGCAGAGACAGAGGAAGACGTCTCATACGATCACAAAATTTACGTTGTTTCCCGTTCAGGAGCCGGTTTTAGTTTTCAAGAGTCGTTTGATATAACGCCTGCATTTGGGTCTGTCCTCAGATTCCCAACTTATTACACCATTGCTCTACCAAAAGTTTTTGAGGGTGGGCAGCAGATTGATATCCTTGCCTCCTCGTGCTCAAGCGAAGTCACGGTTTGGGACTCTACAAGAGTAATCCAACCTGCACAGGATAGCGAAAGGGCAGTGTTACCGATTAGTAAAGTGACAGATAATGACACAAATCCGGTTGGTATTGCTCTTGACGTGGTAACAGAGGGCACCATAGCGGAGCCTTGTCCCGGTGTGGATGCCGTCGATAAATTGCCCCTGATATATATTTTAAACAATGAGGGCAGTTTACAAATTGTGGGTATTTACCACAGTACAGCTATTAAACAAGGAAAGTTCAGTTTGACTGCTCTGAAGCAATCCCTTACCGCCGAGGAAATGGCTGAAGAGATTGGCCAAGATACCATAAATAAATTAGAGTCTCAGGAAACGTCGAATAACATTGGAGAAGAAAAGGCTACTGAATCGTTAGCTGAATTTAATCTTGGGAGTTCAGGTGATAATTCAAGGCGAAAATCAAATACCGTATTTGGAGGATTTGGACTGGAGGACTCCGGGAAACAATCAGGCACTGCAGCGTTTGGAAAATCTCTTTCTGAATCGACTGGGAATGGGCAAAACGCAAGTCAAACTTCAACTTTCGGACAGCCTACTTTTGGTAAACCAGCATTTGGCGCAGCTAGCAATTCAAGCAGCGGATCTACGTTTGGAAAACCTGCCTTCGGCACAGAAGCTACTAATAAGTCGAGCAGCGAAACTCCGTTTGGAAAGCCAGCATTTGGCCAACCCTCGTTTGGCCAATCTTCTTTTGGTCAGCAATCTTTTTCACTCACCAAGAAGGACTCTTCGCCTGCTAATTCCACCTTCGGGAAACCTTCTTTTCAACTCAATCCCAAAAACATTTCGACCTTTGGTAGCTCTTCATTTGGGCAGTCATTCAGCAACCAAAGTTCTAGTATAGTTGGGTCACCTTTCGGTAAATTTGCTTCTGATCAATCTAACAGCGACAGTCCTTTTGCTACTTTGACAAAGAATAAAAATCAGGGTGCTAAACCAGCATTTGGTATTCCATCCAAGAGCGGCAGTCCTTTTGCTAGTTTGGCAAAAAGCGATAGTCAGGGTGATAAGCCGACATTTGGAGTTCCAGCTAAGAGCGAAAGTCCTTTTGCTAGTTTAGCGAAAGCCAATAATCAAGGCGATAAGCCAGCTTTTGGAGCTACGTCTAAGAGCGAAATTCCGTTTGGTGATTTGGCGGAGGATAATATTCAAGGTGATAAGCCGGCATTTGGCATTGCATCATTCGGAGAAAGCATAAAAAAAAATGAGTCTTCAGATAAACCAAAGTTTGGGCAATCTCCTTTCAGCAATTTTGCCAGTGGAACATCAAAGTCAGAGAGCCCATTTGGGTCACTTACAAATAAAGAAAAAAGTCCTACATTTGGCACACCCTCGTTTGGTAGCGACGCTATTGGTGGGGCCGGCAATGTCAAGCCAGCTTTTGGTCAATCTACATTTGGAGCATTTGCCAACAACCAGACAAAAGGTGAGAGCCCTTTTGCCTCATTAGCCAGAAATGAAACAAAGAATATTTTTGGTACAATTGGAACAGATCACAGCATGGAACAATCAAAATATAGTACAACACCTATCAATACCAATTCATTGATTACTGAAACAGTTTCTCAATCCTTATCAAGGGATGATAGCCAAATGGAAGAGAACATAGAAACAACTGATGGATCCGCTTCTTCCAGCTATGTTGATTCTGAACACGAAAGCCTCGATAGCCTCTCTCAATCATCAGTCACTGGAAAATTGCATGATAATGAACCAAGCTTGAAGAATGAGCTAGGCGAGTTAGCAAAGCAGGGTGATATCAATACTGAAGAACCAAGTAAAGATAACAGCAATGAAGAAGATGTAAGCACAGATGGAGAAGAGTCGCATGATGTAGATGTACCAGAGATGGACGAGAAGGAAGAACGGTCCGGTGAAGATAGAAAATTCACTCCTAATGCCGAATTATCTGATTCCACAGTTGAGCAAACACCCACACAAAGCGAATCTTCCATATCTTCCCTGACCGCTAGAATCAAAGAAAGCGCAAATCTTTCGTCTGACGAAATCAAATCACCAACATTCTCACAACCAGTAGCTCAAGAAAAAAGACAATCACCCTTCGCCAGATTTGCGGATGACTTGAACAAACCCTCGTCTACAGGTTTTTTATTTTCCCAGACTCCTGGCGCAAATAAAGATAAGGGCAGCTCAATAGAGCCAAACACAAATGGAGATAAATTAAAGGATGAAACTCAAAATTCAGATTCCGCTAATACGGATGCAAAGGAAAGTAAATGCAGTACTCTGGAGGACGAAAAGTTGGAAGAAAGTGGGAAAAAAAGTTCTGATCAGAAGAAGAAAAACGATGCAATTGCTATCCCTGGGCTGCTGCATTCTGGTGATAAGGAAAGGAGTGTGACACCAGCTACAAATGTCGAACGTTCGGTAAATTTCCAGGCAACTGGTAGAGAGGAAGAAGGAACAGCGCCAAAGGACTCACCTACGTCATCGAGCGGTACCAGTAGAGAAGAATCATACGACACCTTGGATGATATAACTCGTGGCGAACTGGAAAATGCTAGAGTTCATGGAAATGGTTCGACCCAAAGTTCAAAGGCAGAATCACCAAGGAAGACAAATGCCTCTGTAGATAGTGAGGATGACCACGAAGGTAACAAACGTCATTTTCAAATGCAAACATCCTCGCCAACTTTGGTAAGCAGTGGCACACAAGTTTTGCGAAACGCCACTCAAAACGCCAAATGTCAAACTGATCCAGAAGTTTGGCATGATTCAAATATCCAAAGCTTTGAAGGTGAGGATGTTCATCTAGCCGTTCAACACAAGCCAAAACCCTTGCCGGATTACTTCTTGGGTGCTGACATAAAGAATATCAAATACGCCTCTGAGAATCCTATCCTGAAGGCCATCGAGAAAACTTATCATTACGTGTCCTCTGAACTATCCGTTTTGTCTGAAAATGTTTCAAATATTGGAAACTTCATTGAAGATCAATCGGCTGACTATTCACTCAAAAGGGATGAGAGTTCGATAACTAATATGTACACCTGGAGAATACCGGAGGCTAGCAAGCTGTGGTCAATCATAGAGGGCAAGAAAGAGCTGTTTGACTCCCAGTTTTCGAATGTAAGTTTGACGCATGATAAAATCTCTCAATTGAGCAAAACTACCATAGACCTCCTTCAATGCAAAGCTTCTTATATGAGAGATCAATACTACAATCTGGAAAGTTTAAACCAAGATTTGAATAGCAAGCTTGGTGAATTGAAGTACCATCAGCGGGAAAAGCAAAGTAAATTGCGCAATAAGATGTTCAAGGTGTCTGAATCCATTGAACACATCGATGGGCTATTGCAGATATTGAAAATGTACGCAATTCGCAGCAAGGGAATGGATGCTAATCCGCACGTCACTCAGTTGGTGAAGGAGGCAGAAAGTCGTACAAATCTGCTCCATAATATTTCCTGTTTGAGAGAAGATATAAAAAATCTCTGTTTAGAAAAGGAACATCGCATTCACGAGAAGGAAGAATCACCGTTGGGCAGAGAAATTCAATCAGTAGAAGTAGTAGAACTTGGGCTCTCACTGAGCACTAAGAAGCAGCTTGGCGAACTATTGAAAAAGCGGAAGGACATTGAGGCCTAAGTTTTGCTTAAGCTTGTTCTACGTGTATATCTATGTAAGCGTTTTACTAACAAATCAAATGTTAATTTGATGTTAACTCCTTTAATACTTTTGAGAGCTCTTTAACTAGGGTGTCGTTTTCTTGTGGCGTTCCCACGGTAATTCTCAAACATCCTGCGCAACCAACTTCATTACCCCGGAATCTTACAACAACACCTGACTCAGTTGCCAACTTGTAATAAAGCTTCTTTGCTAAGTCGTTGTCGCCGTCATTGATTCTTAGTAAAATGAAATTAGCATCCAAGCCGCCCACAGGTTCTTTGTTGACGTACTCAAGGGCGGTCAATTCATTAATGAGACGAGCTCGCTCCTTCCTGTTGACTTCTGCCAAGTGTAACATTACTTTTAGGCTATCCTGATGGATAGCTTTTAAGGCATACTGAGAAGTAAGACTTGAAATGTTGTAAGGGGCCTTCATGGCGTTTAAAACACGCGCCATTTCTTTGCAAGAATAGGTGATGCCCATTCTTATACCAGCAAGTCCAAACGATTTAGAAAGCGTCTGAAGGACGCACAAGTTGGGATATTTGTTCACCAATGGAGCGGTGGAACCTCCACAGAAGTCAATGTATGCTTCATCAACCACGACAAGTCCTTGATCCCAATTTTGTAGGATTTTTTCAATTCTGGGAGTTTCTATTTTAGCACCGGTAGGATTCCCCGGAGAAGTAATGAAGATCAATTTGATCAATGGGTCGTTCTTGGCAATCTGAAGGACAGCATCGGGATCAACTTGAAAAGAATTATCATCAGCAATCAATGGGCATTTGATCACACCGACATCATTGATATCAGCACATACAGAGTACATGGAGTAGGTTGGGGGCAATACCATGATCTTTTCTTTGCCAGGGACACAACAGGCTCTGATCACGGCATCGATACTTTCATCAGAACCTACGGCAAGACAGAGATTTTCTGCTGTTAGTTTGCTAGGAATACCCTCGTGCTTACTCTCCGCATTGCGGAATTCAGCCATTGCACTTTTGAACTCAATCTGGTGAGGATCGGGATACCTGTTCAAACCCGATCCTTTGAGGTCTGAGTGGGTTGGTCCATGAGGATTCTCATTAGCATCTAGCAAAACTCCCTCTTTGAAGTCATCTCTAGCGCACCGGTATGGTTCCAAATTGTAAATTTTGGGTCTAACAATTTTTTGAAGGTCAAAAGTCATCTCAAGTTCTTGTTGGAATGTTCTGAATTCTCGTCTTTATAGAATACTTGGTCAAACAAGCTTTTTGCCCTTATATAATCTATGATAGTATCCTGCGCTTAGGTTTGAAACTTATTTCTCTATAGTTCGCGTAGATTCTGACTCATGTTCGTATTGAAGTTGCAAAACCGGGTATTTTGTCCTTCCGAATGAGCAATTTGGTTTCAAACATCGTGATAAACTCAAGATCGGCTTCTCCCTTGAGCCCTCCAGAGAAGATATCGTATTCTTGGTAGATTCCCGCTATCGACCAGCCTTGCAGTAATTTGCGGATTATCCCAACCACCGTCCCCACCCTGTGTTTCCCTTTACTTGAATGTATGAGTATTGGGTAGTTATCCACGTTAAGCACCAGCTCCAGAATTTGATTCATCTGTGTTTCGATTCCTTGGTCCCTGCAAGAGTCCATGTAGATGTTGTGGAACTGAATATTTTCTTGCTGGAGGAAATCTGCATACTCTGGTGAAAGGTCTTGCTTGTCCCCGACGTGAATAATGGTTCTTAGGTGTAGTTGGTCTCTGATGAAGGCGTAATTTAAAGGCATAGGATATCCAGATCTATACAGACTCACATCCGTGCTTACTACTGGAGAGAAATTCAGCGGTGGGATGTACATCGATGTGGAAGTTGGTTTTATTCGCTAACGGTAAGTTAAGTTTTCTCGACCTGCTGCTTAACTTGGGGGAAGTACACAGAATTGAAACAGCAAAATTTGACATGACGAACAAATAGGCTTCTTACTAACGCATTACCAAGGTCCCTGCTATAGTCCTTTTTCTTTTTCCTCCATTGCTCGTTTTCTTCATTCACTACCCTCAAAGTATAACTTCAATGGATAATTTACGGGAGCAAGAAGTAAGCAGTTCTAAAAGTCTAAATATAAACTTGACATATTCAAAGTGCTAACATGTCTATGATGCAGCACATCAAATGATACTTTCAAGCTCATGAGTTTTCTACACTAGCAAACGTAGTTAATTACGTAAAAGATTATGAAGAACTTTGCGTAGAACATTAAATATGTGCGCTCTAATCCCTTAACTTTGCTTGATCCATTTTCTAATCACTATGCTTCCACGCATACACGCTAGGAATCTTTTGCTGGTCTTCACTTATTGTTGAAACATGTCAATTTCTCCTTACCAGATCGGGCGGCGTGCTGCGAAAATCAATTACAGCTGTTATAAATATATAAAAAGCTAGCTGAGCGAAACGTTGTGATCAGACGCGCTGTAGAATAGTTAATCATTGGCAAAGGGGTTGAGCTATATTATTGAATAGGATGCCAGTTCCCGCATTGGATAGACGGGCTATGCCCACGCTAGCCTCCGGATCATTTGTGCAGTCAGCTTCGACAACAGTGTCGAAGGCATCAAAGACATCCTCTGCCTCCAAAGTGAGCTACTCAGCTGTGGTAACCCCTCCATCAGCAGATGGTAATCCGAACATTTGGAAATCCAATAATATTCCTGAAGGTACCGTCTACATTGCCGTAGGAAGCTGTGTAGGTGCCATATTTGCCATCTTATTGATGTGGTATATTATAACAAGATATCTTTCCCGCAGAGCGGCTAAAGAATCCACATATGGCCATGCTACGCAATCGCATCTGAGCAGGTGGGGCGACTCTGATGGTGGCATATATGAACATGGCGATGAAAAGGAACTCTACCAGTCTCTCGTGGATCATAATGAGGGAGACGACATAAAGCCGAAGAAATCGCTTATAGGGCTGCTTGGTGGTAATAGCAACGGACTACACTCCTCCGGTTCTTTTGATACTCTACCTGGAGGTGAAGTAGATGACGATCTACTGGGAGGATACCACGAGAGGTTTAATCCGGTTCAGGACTTTGTACCAAGCCACTTTCCACGCAGCTCGTTGTTTATATCGCCAACTCTGGAAGTGGTACAACAACAACAGCAATCAAGGAGTATGCAAGGGCGCTCTAATCACTTTCACAATCTATCTGTTTCATCTCTTCCCTCAACTGCAGAAAGCTCCAATAATCTGGATAGGCCTGAAAGGACGGCATCGCCAGAGCGAAAACCCAAAGGCTATGCAAGGTATCATCAGAGAAATAAGTCATCGGTAGGCATATCAGAGCATTCAAAGAGCGCCTCTGAAAGCGAGCCCAACAAGCAGGCGCCATCTAAATTCTTAAATAATTTATTGGAGGGAGAGGACTCCTTATAGACAGGTTCTTTTACTTTTTTAAATGAATATCTTACTGCTTTTTTATTAAAGAACACGATTACATCATGATGCAGCCTGAACTGTTGTCCTCTTGCTGTGCGGCTTCTCTAACCCTTGGTTCGCCTGTCAGTACTACTCTCGTAGCTTCCGTGAATGCCTCATTGACGCCCTTGTTTTGTTTGGCACTGCATTCCAAGTATCTAAGTGCACCAACCTTCTTAGCCATTTCAACGCCTTCATCGTAGGTTATGTAATCATTATTCCTGCTCTCTGAATTGCTATTGTTCAGTCCCATATTTTTCGTGCTGTTGTCTACATCTGATCCTGATTGGTGAGTCCGCTGCTGATTGATCAAATTCGGCGTGATGGCAGCATTTTCCGTTTCCACTCGGCGCAGATCACATTTCAGTGCTACAAGCACCAATTTGACGCCCTCACAATGATCAGCAATCTCACCCACCCATTTGTGTTGCACGTTCATCAGTGAATCACGAGAGTCTACGCTAAAGCAAAGCATTATTACATCTGTGTCTGAGTAAGACAGCGATCGTAATCTATCGAATTCTTCCTGTCCCGCCGTGTCCCACAATGAAAGCGTGATGTGTCTATTATCGACAAAGATGTCGTGAATATAATTCTCAAAGACTGTGGGCTCGTAAACCTTGGGGAAATACCCTCTGGTGAAAACATTCAGTAGCGATGTCTTACCGCACGCACCGTCTCCCAATATAACAATCTTCTTCTCAATGGGCTTCCTAGAAGGGGAAGACGATGATCCACACAGCATTGCCATACTAATAGGAAAAATTCGCCTTTATAAATGGATCCTTTAATTGACTATGTGAAAATTAGCGTTCACCCTGCATAGATGGTGGTTGGTTCCTTTCCTACACGTTGCAGTTTCAACATTCCAACTAAGCTCAATGAAGTTTGTTTTGTTTACGGAACGAATTTTTCTGTTACCCGCAGTGACAGTCGCGATGAGCTGATAGTGATAGTAATCTTCAAACGTCAAAGAATAATTCGGGTGTTCTAAAATTGTTTGTATTTAGTTCTTAATAGCCTTGCACCTGGTTTTAGAGAAAGGCATTTTGTTGTGTGTACAATGTTTCCTGCTTTTAATACAAGGATACTACGGCCATGCGGATCCTCTTCGTGACCTTCATATTTTATCAAGAATTAGGAACTTTAGCTACAAATGCTTTTCACGAGACCGCATAGGGTACATCGCATACGATGGAGGGTTGTATGGAAAATCGTATTTTTTTTGTCGTCAATCTGTCCACTGAATTCTTTAAGGAAGTTAAGCAGATTTACTGGCTCACACCACCCTACATAAAATTGAAGAAAACGGAAAGCTGCACGTATACTAGGGTTTTTTTTTCCAGGAAGTTGAATTGAAATGAAATGAATTCAAAATTGAAATGAAATGAATTCAAAATCGAAATACTGTCACTCTTCCATAAGGACTGTAGAGGATATAGGGTTCAGTTTTCTTTTGTCTTGCTTGCAATGTCTTTTGATGCTCGGCAGTTTCAGAGAAGCTACATAACGGTCGTACGAACATGCCTCTCAAGTGAGAAAAGTGGTTCGTGCATTCAGACGGATGTAGTTAGAGGATTACGAAATAAGAAAGGCGTCGGATGTTTTAACCTTTAAAATTCTAGTGAGACATCAGGACTACTATAATTTTGGACATAGAAACATTCGAAAGTACCTCTTTGACGTCTGTTAATTTAGTCTGCACCTTCCTCATTCTTGCGCCCATGGCTCATGCAAGTTTGCCAATTGGACTCCAAGAAAAGGGCCAGAGATGTTTTCGAAATATCTTCGTCATTGTTTAATGCTCCTCTGTGTAATCTGCGGCGATTGAGGTTCACTCATTAAGCTAGGTCTTATTGTTTGTATAGTGCTGAATGCATCATTGTCGACGGACTTCCAGTATCGAATCTTATAGCGCTCCCAAGAACAGCACTACACATTAGAAGTACTATCAGAAGCTGTCCGCCACTTTACTCATGTCCCGAGGTAACTCTTTACCACCACTTAAGGTGCGAGTGCTAGATGACCCACCTTTACGAGACAAGCCAGAATCGTTTGAAGATGAAGCATCATACAATCCGAATACTCCCATTGCTATAGACTTTGGCTCCAGTAAGCTTAGGGCAGGGTATGTGGTTGATGGTCTTCCCAGCCATGTATTTCCCAATCGACTCACAAGATACAGAGACCGCAAGTTAAATAGGACGATGACTTTCATCGGTAATGATACAAGCTTGGATCAAGCTGTCCGTGTGCAAGCCAAGACCCCGTTCGATGGGTCCCTAGTAACAAACTGGGATTACGTCGAAGATATTCTGGAATATACATTTAATCATCTGGGTGTCGTACCCAATGGAGGCGTTTCTAACCCAATTGTGATTAATGAAAGGCTTGCTACAATCCAATCTCAGAGAGCGAATTGGTATCAGATACTGTTTGAATGCTATAATGTACCTGGCGTTACATTTGGTATTGATAGCCTGTTCGCCTTCTATCAAAATAATGGACCTAGTAGTACTGGGCTTGTAATCGGTTGCGGGAATGAAGATACATCTGTTATTCCGGTCATCGATGGGAAAGGTGTCTTGACCGAGGCCAAGCGAATCAACTGGGGTGGAAGTCAGGCAACTGAGTATTTGACGAGCTTGATGTCCTTGAAATATCCCTATTTCCCCACGAAGTTATCGAACTTTCAATTCAAGACGATGTATGAGGAATACTGTTATGTTTCCCAATCTTATGATAAAGAGTTGGAGAACTACTTATCTTTAGATTATTTGGAAAAAAAAAATGTGGCATTAGAAGCTCCATTTACAGAAGTGGTACATCCTCAGAAGACGGAAGAAGAACTGCGTATTCAAGCTGAGAAGCGAAAGGAGAGCGGCAAGAGGTTACAAGAACAAGCAAAGCAGAAAAGAATAGAGAGAATGGTACAAAAGGAGGAAGAACTCCAATATTACAATCAAGTTAAAGAGCAGTTAAAGGATCAACCGAAGAGGAAGGTGCTTGCGATTTTGCAAAATTCTGGGTTTGACGATGAACGCGATTTCAGAAAATACATATATAACCTTGAAAGATCGCTAAAGAAGTCTCAATTTACGGAACTAGAAGATGGCGAAGATGACCAAGAACAGGAATCAGAGCACAAATTTGAATTACTAGCAATTCAAGACGAAGAACTGAATGAAGAACAACTAAAAGAGAAAAGAAAGCAAAAGCTTCTCAAAGCCAGCCAAGATGCGAGAAGAAAGGCAAAGGAGGAGAAAGAGAAGGCGGCTCAGCTTGAGGAAGAAAAGAGAATCCAAGATGAAGAATGGCGCAAAAATAATTTGCAAAGTTGGATCAAAGACAAGCGTAAGAAACTAGCTCGTCTGATATCACAGCGCAAGGAAAAGATAAAAATACGTGACGAAATGAAGGATCGTAAGTCACAGATCTCACAAAATAGAATGAAAAGCTTGGCTACTTTAGCGGAAGATACTAGCCGAGGTAATTCGAAAAGGACCAGACAGCAAGCTACTATTGATAATGATCCAAACGATACTTTCGGTGCCAACGATGACGATTGGACTGTTTACAATGACATAAGTCAATCACCGGAGGCCTTAGAGGAAGCTATAGAGGAAGAATACAAAGAAATAGTGGCTTTAGAAGGGGTGTTGTTGGAACACGATCCAAATTTCACCGAGGAAGATACCCTAGATGCTCAGTACGATTGGAGGAACTCTATTTTACATCTGTTCCTGAGAGGACCCCGTCCTCACGATAGTGAAAACATTCACGATCAACATCAGATGCATATGAATATAGAGCGTATCAGAGTTCCAGAAGTGCTTTTTCAACCGAACATGGGGGGTGAAGATCAAGCCGGTATTCCTGAACTATGTGAAAATTTGCTGCTGAAGAAGTTTGGCTCTTCGCAGCGGGCTTTAAGCACGACTGGAAGTGCCATGGCACAAAATACTTGGATCACTGGAGGGAATGCCAAGATTCCGGGGTTGAAAGGTAGAATCGTGAGAGAATTTACCGAATTTTTACCATCTGGAACAGCTTTTTCTGTTAACATGTCCGACGATCCATCTTTGGACGCTTGGAGAGGAATGGCTAAGCTCGCTCGAAACGATGACGGTTTCAAGCAAGCATTCATTACAAAAAAAGAGTATCAAGAGTATGGTCCTGATTACATTAAAGAACACAATTTGGGGAATGTACACTATTTTGAATAGTGGATTTCATGTATAATTGAATACGGAAAGAAACACGAAATAGTTTAATGTACAATAAGCCACTTGTCAGCTAATCTATTTATTAGTAGAAAAAAAATATTATTTGCCATGTTTGACTGCCTTAGGGTTGACACCTTTCTTCAATAAGCTATTCTTTTGAGATTTTTGAATATATTTCTCATCCTCGTCGTCGTCAAACTTAGCAAAATCGGAATGGATGATACCTTCTTCTTCAACCTCCCTTCTAGCAGCCGCTTCTTTCTCCCTTGCTGAGTTTTGATTATCATCATGAGGAGAAGGACCTATCTTCTGGAACTTAGCTACAAAAAACCCATCGACATTGTAGGTATGTGGATAGTATCTCCTGGTAAGTTTTAAACTAGGGTGGAAATTCTTACCTCTATAGCTTGCAAATCCTTCTTTACCTATTGCTAATCCGGTTTCCACCAATTTAACATTAGGCCTTTTTCTTAGTGCATAGTCTACCACTTGTTCATCTTCCTCCACTGCAACAGAACAGGTGGAGTATACAATGATTCCACCAGTTTTTGAATGAGAGTCCACGGAATCTATCGCAGATAGAAGTAATTGCTTTTGTAAGTGGGGAATTTGCATGAAGTCCTTTTCCGTACGTGACACCTTAACAGACTGATCTTTACCGATAACACCTGTACCTGAGCAGGGTGCATCTAGTAAAATCCTATCAAATCCACCAATCACTTTAGGAAATTCACGAGCATCGTAATTACATACTATCGTGTTAGTGCACCCCAGACGATGGATGTTAGCCACTAAGGACTTGGTTCTTGCTTTGTTGGCATCATTGGCGAATACACAGCCGGTGTTCTTCATAAGGGCTGATATATAAGTAGTCTTACCACCTGGTGCAGCCGCCATATCTAAGATTCGTTCGTTCTCCTGAGGATCCAATGCGATTACAGGTAAGAAGGAAGAAGCTGCTTGCAAAATGTAGTTACCAGCCAAATATTCGGGTGTGGCGCCAATTGGTACTTGAGAGTCGAAGATTTGAAGACCTACTTTAGTCCAAGGCCCAATCGGCTGCAAATTAACTCCCCTGTTAACAAGAGCCTGTGCCAAATCCCTTCTTCTGGTTCTAAGAGTATTCGTCCTTATAGTAATGGGCCTAGAAATCTCGTTAGCTTCAAAAAATTCCAATGCTTCAGCTGGTGAAAACAGGTCAAACAGTTTCTCAGCCAAAAATGGACTGTATCCAAAATACTGGCATATATCTTTCAACAATCTATCCAAATAGTCAGTTCTTGACTTGCCCTCGGCAGCCAGATTTTTGAAATCGTCCAAAACTTTGACAATTTCAATCATTCGGGTTCTAACTGCGGTCAAGTCGGGTGGTTGTTGTGCAAGGACCTGCTCTTCTTCTTCAGTGGGCAAAACATCGACCCTGGGTTGTAATTTTTCACCTTCTAGCAACTCCTTCTCAGCTTCCTCCGCCTCTTGCGCTTCTTGCTCATCTAGTTTTTTAGATAGAGATTCCATGTTAGAGGCATTCAATTCCTCTAAATCAAAATCATCACCCTCTTCATCTGAGAACATCTGACGAGCATCCGCCTCCTCATCATCATCATAATCGTACTCTTGTTCAACATCGAATTCATCTTGCAATTGCTCGTCCTCATCTTGCTCATCATCTTCATCTTCATCAAATAATGATTTCTTGGCCTTGGATAGCTCTTCCAAATCTACTTCAGGCAGTTCTTTTTCTTCCCTCGCTTTTTGGTCCTTAACTATGGAATCTTCCTCATTTAGCTTAGATTTCTTATGCTTCTTGCTTTTCTTCTTTTCTGAGGACTCCTCGATAGGGCTTTGTCTCTTGGCTTTCTTCTTGTCAGAACCTTCCTGAACGAGGGTCTGCTTTTTTACCTTCTCTTTCTTCTTATTCGATTTTTTGTCCTTGCGCGCCTGGAATTCCTCCAAGGTTGGAGGATCAGGTTGCCTCTTACTTAAACGCCTGTTACCCATACTTTTCACCCTTGTTTACTTGCCTTCTCGAAGGATGGATGTTTAACAATTAGCTACGCCATTTGAAAGCGATGCGATGCGATGAGCTGGGTAGCTTGTGTGATAACATTTTTCAAAATTTTTCAAATCTCTTTCCACGAAAAGGAATAATAACTAAAAAAAAAATTCTGGCATTAAAGTCATCGCGCATTTTCCGATCGCTCATCGACATCTCAGCGCTCTTGAAACAAGTATCCAAAAAAAAAAATAAGATAAAATAAACTAAAAGACAGAATTGAGTATTATTAGTGAGGCATGGATTATCTGCATCGTATATCACCTGATCAGCACATTATTTTAAAGCTTCCGTCTGGAAACTGGAAGATTGTGGAATTGAAACCCCATACTTCCATTTCCCTAGGTAAGTTTGGGGCATTTCAAGTGGATGACATTATTGGATATCCCTTAGGAACACGGTTCGAAATATATTACGAAGGAGTATCCCCACCTGATGACAAAAACAAGAACAGAACACCTATAGGCAAAGTCAAAGTTATGGAGGACGAGGAAGCTGGAGCCGCGGCAGACAGCGAGATCGAGGGCACTCCACAAGAGCTCTTAAACATCAACAGCAGCGCCAACAACAAAGATCTGATAAACATTGGCAATGAAATCCAAGCGATGACCTCAGAGCAAATAGAAGAATTGAAGCGCCAGTCACTTTCTGGAGAGCAAATCGTTGCCAAAATAATTGAGTCGCATGGCGGCTTCCATAAGAAGACATTGCAATCACAGGAAAAGTATCTAATCCGTAAGAAGCGTAAGTTCGCCAAATTTTTCACTGCTGAGTACCTGAGTGCGTCTTTCCTATTGCAGTGGCTTTTAGAGAAGGGAGACACCCAACGTGTTCTCGATATGTCTGAGGAGACAGTTGCGATGCTTCTGAATGTGGCCAACATCAGATCCGATGGCCACTACTTATGCATGGACGAAACTGGGGGGCTTCTAGTATATTTTCTGCTGGAGCGCATGTTTGGCGGCGACAACAGCAGCACTGCAAAGGGCACGATCGTGGTTCTGCACGAAAATGAGCATGCCAACCTAGACCTTTTGAAATTTTCTAATTACTCGGAAAAATTCATTAATCAGCATGTCAAGACGTTGTCGCTTTTGGAGTTTTTCGAGCCACCAAAAGCCGCTGATATCGATGCAAACTTTAGACCTATTCCCAAGGAGGAAGCACGCCAGCTGAAAGCCGGTAAGAAAAATGCGTACCATCGTAGACTGAAATGGTATTATAATCAGCACCAAATAGTACAATTATCGACACAGATCCAATATGATGCTCTCATTGTGGCGAGCACTTTGCAGCTCTCAAAATTGGTTCCCCTGCTAGCCGACCACGTGCACGGCTCCCGCCCAGTAGTGTGCTATTCCCAATTCAAAGAGACACTCCTGGAGCTAACGCACACACTCTACAGTGATTTGCGCTTCCTGGCACCATCGATCCTTGAAACCCGCATGAGACCGTATCAGAGCGTCCGAGGTAAGTTGCACCCAGAGATGACAATGAGAGGCGGAGGTGGATATCTAATGTGGTGTCATCGTGTGATACCCGCTCCTGAACCGCCTGCCCACGAAATTCCACAGAAAGAGGACAAGAACGAGCCAGAGGAGAAGAGGCAGAAGGTACAGTAAGTTAGGAGCGAATAGAGTAAATATATTACCCTTTATATATTCTTCCACTCAGGAAAGTGGAGTAATTCCCCGTAGCCGCCCAGGGCAGTTTTAAGGACCACGTTGTCGTATCTGAACCCGTACACCACTCTCGGACGTCCATTGGAATCTGTCCTTTGCCCCACGCACCATACAGTGCGCAATTTACCATCAGCGGCTATTCTCTGGGTTACATAATCGATTTGGCTCTGGTCACCGACTTCGTATACAAAGCAGTCTGCAACGCCGAGCCAACAATCAACTAGATTCTCGTAAAACTCCATGCTTCCCACAAGAGCCAGTTTGGGCTCAAACATCCTTACCGATAACGCTGTCTCTTTAACAAAATCTTTTTTTGGAATGTATGGCGGATTGCACGTTATTAGGGTCAACCGCTGATGCGTTTGATCAGATAAACCCATGTGCTTCTGCAGCTTGTTTGACTCGTTCAAAAGATCCGCGGTTATCAGTCGAGGCACATGTAACCCATTCTTTTCGGCATTTACTTTGCAGAGCGAAAGAGCGTCACCAGATAAGTCCACTGAGCTAATTCGCGTTCGCTCTCCTAGTTCGCTTTGTAGTAGGAGCCCAATACACCCAGTACCCGCGCAAAGATCCCAGACGTCTAAGGAACCAACGTGGCATAGTAGCGCTTGAGCGAGGTTATAGGCCCATTCCTCCGTCTCCCAGCGGGGAATGAGAACACCTGGGCGGCAAAGTATCTGCAGCTCACCAAATGGCTGATTGCCCAGTATGTACTGCAAGGGGACGAGTTTAGATCTTTGAAGACAGGCATTCCGAATTTTGTGGCGGGAGTCAAGTTCTTGCTGCATCCAACGCAGCTCTACTATGGACTGCTCCAGATTTCGACAGGCAGGCAGCAAGAGAGGAAGGAGACGGTTTGTGCGAAAAGCTTGTCTAAGTGTGGAGGGAGGTATTCGGGGCATTTGAGGGGCGATGCGGTTGTTTACTCTACGATTTTTGCCCTGGTATTCCTACTCCCAGAGTGCATATGAGCTCCGTTGTTGGGATCAAGAAACCACGTATCAAAAAGGGCATGATATGTGTCACGTGAAAGTCACGCTCCGTGTCATTTTTTCTCCAGAATATTCTGTGACATTTTGTCACGTGATTTTGTCTACAAGCGAAGCCCTTCACAGTGCTCTGATTATGAGGCAACTCGCATTATAAAGAGTTTAGCATTGCCCGTACCCAAACTTTCAGGATTAACCACTCTTGCATGTCCAATTGAAAGTTACTTAGCTTTCGCCACCGCGAATCTTGAATCATCCTGCCCGCATGTTCATTCCCTAGTATTGTAATTTTTTCTGGAAGCTTCTTCAAGCGTCCGGCTTTGAAAAATTTTCCCAGGCATTACAAAATGATCCAGCTTCAAGATGCTCGTAGGTAAGTGCCGAGTATAAAAGATTGCCAAGTTACGTAGCTGGCTTAAATAATAGGCCCCAAAAATTTATATCAATTAAGTATTAGTGCTACAGGCCGGGTTTTGATCTGTTTATAAGACTTTAATTTTTTATCTCTACCGCTCCGAATAATATTCTTTTTTCTTCTTTCTTATTCTCATCGGCAGAGTTATAAAAAAATTTCAATTTAAAAAGAAGCATAGAATTGTATTTTACAGCCTTGTTGATTAGTTTCAACCCATCTTCAGCAACATTTTAGAGGTGTTATACGTTCAAGCTGCGATCCTCGTCGTCAAAGAACAACAGTTATACAAATAAACGGCCAAGAATGGTTAAGGAAACGAAGTTTTACGATCTTTTGGGCGTCTCGACCACTGCGACCGAGGTAGAGATCAAGAAGGCTTACAGGAAGACTGCCTTAAAGTTCCATCCAGACAAGAACCCATCTGCGGAGGCTGCCGAGAAGTTCAAGGCTGCATCGGCCGCATATGAGGTGCTTATGGATGCCGAGAAAAGAGAGTTGTATGATCAGCTAGGTGAGGAAGGCCTAAGTGGCGGTGGCGCCGGTGCTGGCGGTTTTGGTGGCTTTGGTGGATTCGGTGACGATATATTCTCACAGTTTTTCGGCGGTGGTGCTTCCAGGCCTAGGGGACCCCAAAAAGGCAGAGACATCAGACACGAGATGGCTGTTACACTGGAAGAGTTGTACAAGGGCAGAACCGCCAAACTGGCTCTTAATAAGCAAATTCTTTGTAAAGCCTGTGAGGGCCGCGGTGGCAAAGAAGGTGCTGTCAAGAAATGTGCCTCATGTAACGGTCAAGGTGTGAAATTCGTGACCAGACAGATGGGCCCCATGATCCAGAGATTCCAAACCGAGTGTGATGCTTGTAACGGTACTGGTGACATTATCGATCCTAAGGACCGTTGTAAGTCATGTGGTGGTAAGAAAGTTGCCAACGAGAGAAAGATTTTGGAAGTCCACGTGGATCCAGGTATGAAAGATGGCCAGAAGATCGTTTTCGAGGGTGAGGCAGACCAGGCTCCAGGTGTGATCCCTGGTGATGTTATCTTTGTCGTTTCTGAGAAACCTCACAAGAATTTCCGTAGGGAGGGTGACGATCTGCTCTACGAGGCCGAGATTGATCTTCTGACCGCCATCGCTGGCGGTGAATTTGCTTTGGAACATGTCTCCGGTGATTGGCTAAAGGTAGATATTGTCCCAGGTGAAGTCATCGCCCCAGGCATGCGTAAGGTTATCGAAGGCAAGGGTATGCCAATCTACAAGTATGGTGGCTACGGTAACCTATTGGTCAAATTCAATATCAAATTCCCACCAAACCATTTTACAACTGCAGAGAACTTGAAAAAATTGGAAGAAATTCTGCCCCCAAGGCAAAAGACAACCATCCCATCCAAGGCAAGTGTCGAAGACTGTGTCTTGTCTGATTTCGACCCTGCCAAGTACCACAAGGGCGGAAGAGGCTCCAATAGCTACGATGAAGACGAGGACGAGCAACCAGGTGCCGAGGGTGTCCAGTGTGCATCTCAGTGAACAACTGGTTGTTTCGAAATTGCTATCCACTGTATATTTAGAGCCTGCCCTTTTTTATAAATTATTGAAAAATTCTTTGTTTTTGTGAGCTTTTCTATCATGTAGTATATGTATACGTAATCGTATGTTGAGTGGCATCCTATCATATGTTGAGTGGCATCCTAGGTGTGAGGTCTAGTGTCACTGTATGAGCTTTTTTCAGAATTCTGCTATGAATACTATCAAGAAAAGGAAGCCCATCATGTAATGCAAGAATTTGTGAGCCTATTCATATTACTCGCCAGCCACTGCTCGTGAATAATATGGTCAGCGGACAAGCAAGCAAGGAAGGAAGAGTAGGGGAGCGAACCAGAGGGTCATAAAACTATTGGCCAGTTTCATCGGCCCGAATCGCAGATTCCATTAAGTCCGTAAGTGTAATTCAAATGTCTATCAGAAAAATATATATATTTATCACTGTCACTTTAAGTGCGGAAGTCTTCCTCGTCTACTGATTGATGAGGGAACTCGCAATGTTCCGTTTTGACCCGCAGGTCGTCAAATTAAACGAGGGCCAGACAGTTGAGGCTATTTTGACGCTGAGTGGTTTGGATGATCCTGAAAAAACAACCATAATTTTTGGGAGGACAAGGTCGCCTAAATTCATCCTAATTGTGGTATCATTCACCCCGTCCTCTAAGTTAATGAGGGATTGTCAAAAAAATAAAATAACAATGTTCTATGAGGTACAGTAAGTATCGAAAATGGATGAAAAAAAAGTGAGAGAAAATCCTTGATCGAACGGAAGCTCCCTGCAGCCTAATCTATGACACTTAGGTTGCAACTTGCAAAAATTGATCAAGGAACTTCAATAGGATAATGCTTAATTCTTGGTGTCCTCGACATCTTCCAGTAGTCTTCTCTCGTCCTCTCTACGCCTATGCGTTAGAACCTTACCCTTGCCGACAGGTATTAGGAGTAAAGAGGATGAGCACGCTGTCAAAGCTGCCAAGAACGTAAAAACTCCACCGTAGTTCATCTTTGCCGCCATCTTGTGCAAAGACACAATAAATACCACCGAAAGCAGACATCTGAATAAATTCAAAAGTCCAGTAGCGGTCGAAGCCTTCGAGGGGAACAAATCTACAATCAATGTAACAGACATTGTCAGAATACCGTTAGAAAACAGAGAAGCAAAGGCACTCGTCACTAATACGGCAGCCAAAGGCGCCTTTACTTGGATGCACCAACCGAATGCAGCAAATCCACTACTGCTCAAGAACAGAGTAACAAATGCCAGTTGAAGCCTAGCGTGAAAAATGTTGAAACTATACTGGGAATCTGTCTGCAAGATATTTTTCACCTTTTCCGAGTCATTGTTATTCTCTGTCATCAATTTCTCCTCCTGCTCCTTAAGCCACTTAGTGTGATGTGCCATGTGGCGTCTATAATTCCAGTTGAGAAACCTGCCCGAGCATACAACACTGAACAAAGTGGCTATACCTGCTGGTAAAAAGCACAACCCTATTTTGGCAACTGAAAGATGATACTTTTTACTCAGACAAATGGAAAGTGCCGTCTGATGTGTTGTCCAGGTGGCAAACTGCAGTCCTGCGACAAATAACAACATATCGATCTCAGGTGTCAGTAATATTTTATATGGCGCCAAAAAATTCATTTTTTGTGCAGGAGCCAAGGTCTCTAAATCTGGATCATCTAAGTGTAATTCTCTCCTTACTGCAGGGATTGCTAACACTGGGGATTTGTTAATAATCGATTTGGGTGTAATCGAACCATTCCCTACAATTGTTCTTTTAGTTTCTGGCAGTAGTATCAACGAAAAGATTATGCACGCCCCCGATCCAATTGATAAGAACCAAAAAATGGACCTCCAGCCCCAGCGAGATGAGACTCCGGCACCAATTAATGCACCGAACGCACTTCCCATGACTTGACAACCAGCCACGTAACCTACATATCCACCTCTCTCTGACCTAGTAGTGACATCTCCCATCATCCCACTATTGATGGCAATCACAGGGGATATTCCCGCAGCCTGCAAGCACCTAAGGGCAATGAGTTGACCATATGTGTGGCAGCACGCAATTCCGACGCATGCTGCAAAATAAACTATGACGGACACCAAGATTATAGGCCTTCTCCCCAAGGAATCCGCTAAGTTACCCATAAGAGTGGGCGACAATCCTTGAAAGATGAAATAGACCACCACTGTTATGTTGACCTGCTCCTCAGTGATCCGGAACTTGTTTTCGATTACAGTAAGCACTGGATAGTAAATAGCAGCAGCGATAGAGGAGAAAAACCCAGTAGCGGCGCATTGAATGACGAGTGCAAATTTATCCCTGCGTTTGAATCTTGAATACGGTGCGGGTTGCTTGCCACTCGTTGCATTTACACTTTGCTCTCGATCAAGCGAATATAAACTGATAACTTCTTCATTACCAGCAGTTTCGCCGCCTGCCGGCTTAGCACTTGAAATGTGGTGCCTTTGACTCTCCATGCTTGCTGCAGAGATGCCTGACGATTACTGTCGGATTGACTAGTCCTTTGCGAATGTTCGTGATGAGCTAAATATGCAACAAATATTTGTTGTGATTATAAATAAATGCGCAGTAGTTGAATATCAAGAAAAAGAACTAAATAAAAGAGAAAATGAATTATTAAAGAATTGAAATGGGTATCAACTTTTATTGTCTTTTGAACATTTCAACTGCTACTAGTTGGGTGGTGGATGCTTGGGGGTGTGTATTAAGAAATTTACCGGTTTTTGCGGCGTAGCATGTAATTCTCTTACCGGCGATCTGATGCTATTGATATTTGAAGCTGCGGGTACAGTAGCGCTCTGTGATCGCCTATGACCTTGATACCTTCTCATTTGCGGTGTCTCCTGCTTGACGCCATAGGAGGGTGCTATCTGCTGTGGCGGTTGCAAATAGCCCGATGCTACACGCTGCGGCGTTTCGGCCTGCATCATGATCACCGGCGGCCTCCCACCCTGTGCAGTCGGCAGCAAGTAGCCCCCTGGTCCCTGCACGAATTGACCCGCTGAATAGGGACCTGGTACTACTTGTTGTGGCATGGCGGCAGTCTGCGGCTGGTTCTCCATTGTCATGGATGTCGACATTCCCTCCCGGGACCTTGCTGAACCGCCCAGACCCGCTGGGATCGGTCCCTTGTATTCGAACTGCTGCTGATTGTACTGCTGGCCTACCCACGGCGTGGGGCCGCCTGTGGCTGGCACGCCGTAGTAAGGTGATTGTGCCATCGGCAGTTCACGAGAACCCAATGACGGTATCTCTGAAATAAATCTCCTGTGACCTTTTGGACTCACCATGGGGGAAGCCAATTTCCTTTTCTTCGGTTCCGGAGAAAGCACCACCGTCGGTTGGACTGACCGTTGTTGTTTCTGCTGCTGCTGCTGTTGCCAATATTGCTTTTGTAATTCCTGTTGAGAAGACGGCAGTGGTCTATCCACAAGTTCAAGCATCTTGCCGAGGGATTCCTGTGTAAATTTATCACACTGTATGCATTTGTCTATAATAGTATTTAGCCTGCCGAGGTTGGCCTCGCGCAACAATTCAATCTGCTTGCGTTCCTGTTCCAGCCGTATTTGCAAGTAAAGATCGATTGCCTTGGTATCCTGAGATTCTGCTTCTGCTGCGGGGACGCCCAACTCCTTGAGTATCTGCTTCCTCACATCGGCATCACCTTCAGAACCCGCTCGAGAGCTACCTTTAGTCTCCTCCTCCCGTTTGGTGCCCTCCTGCATGAATTTGTGCAACACGCCCTGATGCGATGAGATGAGCTTGGACTAGATCGAACTCAATTAACAACGAAACGAAGGACTATAAACCGACGGAAAAACCAAACAAACAAACAAAAAAAAATCAGAACGAAACGAAGTCAAATCAGATTGAGAAGAAAGAGAATGATGAGAACAGCGACAACAGTGATTGACTGTTCTTCATTAAACAGTGAAGTCAAGAAGTAAACCGGAGTAAAGAAAGAAAGGAAAAAAAAGGAATATACAGACAAAAACCGAAAGAAAGTAGATTAAGAAGTGAAAACAAAAACAAGAGATAAACACGTAACTACAGAAGAACAAAGCTTCAGTAACAAAAACAAAGCCCCACACATACGCGCACACGGAAGCCGTCTGTGTGACTTAAGCCAGTTGTATTTAAACCCTGGTGGCAACCTGAAAAAAAAAATTCCAAAAATTTTTCAACTGTTCTTGGAATCAAAAGTTGCCCAGAGTACTAAAAAAAAAGAAAACCGGCTGAAAAAAAGACGCTTAAGCAACCGGCAGTTCGATTTGTAATTGCCTATTTGCCCTTACGTATGCTGAAACCGTAATTGTTGTTTTTTTTGCTAACTTATTCCAAAGTAGCAAGCGAGGTGAGTATCGTGCAGAGGTGTAAAAAAGGAAAAGAGGAGGCCGGCATAAATCATGATGGCTCCTTCTTCTGGCTAAAGGAAAGAGCGACTCTAAATGTCGCCTAGAAGCTACACATCCTATCCCACTACTGGTTAGGGAGCGGTGGTGTCCCCTCGGGGTAGATCAAATGGCAATTTTTTACTCCATGAGGCATCCAGATGGCCCGTTTCTTTGCAGAGGAAAGTTGTCAACGGAGGCTCTTTGCCTAATATGGAATGTTGATGGCCTGGATCAAGGCAACTTCAGGTAAAACGTAGGTCCGTACATTTATGTCGCAGCCTAACGGCCACTGCAAGAGGCGGAACTCGCAGAGAGCAACTCCTACGGCTTAGCATGCGGTTGAATTCCGTCGGTTGATAAAGTTTCACTTAAACGGTAAACTTTTTTTTACGATTTACGGCACAAAGTAGGGTGCGTTTGGCAACAGTCCCGTTGCTTGCGAATATCGCATTCCACAACTTGCTAAGGGGGCGGAGTTACAGGAGGAGCAGCAGTTCCTACCTATTTGCGTAAGCTCAATGCGATGACAAGTTTTGGTCAGATCTCGATATTTTTTTTTGTTTGTTTTTCTCTCTTCCTTCCGAAAGCCTTCCGTGAAATATACGGAAGAGCGAGATAAACTCTCTTCTTTCCAGATTTGACAAGGCAAAAAAATTTTTTTTATTTTTCTTTACAAAATAAAAGCTTGGTGGTATGGTATATATGAGAAGAACAACTACTTTTCGGAAACAAACATAATAATTATGATAAAAAAAAAAATAACAAATAAAACTTTTCTACTCCTGTTCCATTTTTCAAAACCTACCTACCTTCCCCTGATTTTTTTCTCTCTCTTTTTCTTTCATTTTTCTTATTCTTCTTTTCTTTTTCTACTCCTGTCCCCTTGCTTTTATTTTGCACATACAACTGACAAACGCATCAGTTGTACAAGACAATGTGGGCACGGCCTGAGGTGACCGACACAGTACAACCATCGCTACCGCCGCTGAATTCGCCGTTTTCGTAAGAGCATTCACCGTTGATACTGGCGGAACTATCTGCGGCAACGATCTTGACGTTGTAATTTAGGGCATCCTTGTTGTTAGGGTTGGGGATCAACGACAAGTAAGAGATGCCGCCCGTGGAACCTGCACCGAAGTTTAGTGGAGCCCAGTTACCATTGCCGGAGCCCGAGGTGGACCAAACACAGCCGTCCTCTAAGGAGACACCGGCGTTGTTGACGTAGTATTGGGCGCTGGTCTTCTTGCCCTCCCACTCGTAGTAGCTGTCTTCGTCGACGACAGTAAGTGGTTGGGTGTCACCAGCTTTCACGTAGGTAGGGATAACCATGTTTTCGGTGCCTGGGTAGTCGGTTCTGCAGATTGCCACGTCTTGGTCTAGTTCGGAAACGACGCGAGCGGTGTCGGAACCCCACTCACACAAGTAATCGGAATCGGTGTTGGTTCTGTGCAAGTAGCCGTTCTTACAGTACAAACCGCCGACGGATCTACCGTCACTTGGCTGACTGGAAGGCCATTGGGTCTTCGACATACCGGCTTGACAAGCGTAGGAGCAGTAGGAGCCTTCCTTGCAGCTACCTCCGGTGGAAGTGTCTGAGTTCTCGACGCCGGACCAGCCGCCCTCACCTAACCAATCGATGGGGATGACACCTTGACCGGAGGGGAACTGGCTGCAGGGAATGGTACCGTCCTCAAACTTCTCAGTAGGGTCCTCGAACGACGACAAGTCACCAAAGATGCTTGAGGAAGAGGAGCTAGAAGAAGAGGAACTAGAGCTCGAACTAGAGCTGGAGCCAGAGCTACTGCTCGAAGACGAGCTCGAAGAGGATGATCCCGAGGAAGAGGAAGAGGAGGATGACGATGACGACGAGTCTCCGTCACTTTTCGAAGACGACGACGAGGATGACGAAGATGAGGACGAAGACTCGTTGTTGCCATTCGAGGAGGAGGCTGAAGCTTCAGCAGAAGCATGGGCAGAAGAGTTGGAACCGGACGAAACCGAGGTGTCCGCAGAGGAAGACGCCGTGGTCTCGCCATCGCTAGCAGAGGCAGAGGCAGACGAGTCTGCATCTGCGTCACCAGAAGAGGATGACTCGCTTTGCGAGGAAGACGAGGAGGAGGAACCAGAGCTGCTTGGAGAAGCAGAAGAGCTGGTAGAGCTGGCTGCACCCGAACTCGAAGAGGAGGTGGGTGAAGCACTGCTGCTCTGCAGGTACGAGGTAACGAATCCAGAGGCACCGCCGCTGGATCCTGCCGCGGAGGACGAGGCTGCCGCGGCTCCGCCAGAAGAGGAGCCAACAGTGCCTGTCACATACCTGGTCACCATGGCAGTCTGGGACTCAGTCACCACACTGGCACCGCCATTGGTAGGCGAGGCAGAAGCCTCACTTGTGGAGGTCAGTGTTGGAGAGTAAGAATTCCCGTTACCGTCGACCGTCACGGTCTGGTAGACGTACTCGACAGCCACAGCTCTACGGTGATGGTGAGAATCAGCGGCAACAGTCGTGGAACAGTCCTCGTCTCTTTTGACGGGCATATGGGGCAGCGCATTGACGACTTGGCAGCCGAGCAATGCCGCTGTGAAAAGATTGGCAGATAACTTCATGCTTTAATAACGGATACTGAAACTGTATGCAAATGAAAAAATGAAAAAAAAAAAACTTCACCACACCCTTGTTTGAGGGTAAAGGCTATGGTTTTTTTTGTTTTTTTTTCAAATTTTTGTTAGTACTTGAATTCAAACTAGAGCACGTCGCATAGGCCGGAAGACGCAGCCCTAGATCTGATTGTTGGGTAGTATCGAACTTATGATCTGAAGCCCAGAGATTTGAGATCTTGATATACTCGGGGTGCGCGAAACGCGCACCCAACGCGGCGCAGCGCAGCGCATCCGATTTTCGCGTTCCCCGAGGGAAAAGGGGGAGCAAAAAAATTTTCCGCCTCTCACGGAAATCAACGAAAATCGAAAGCAACCAGCCGTAAACAACGTGTAAATCCAATAACCCAGTAAAAACAGACTCAGATCTGGGAACGTGCCCAGCAATGCGACGTAAAAATAACACAAATTAACAAAAACAAAAAAAATATTGATGTTAAGGCCCAGCAGGCTGTGCGCTGTTGCGCTATACATACAGGAACGATAGTAGTTGGGCCGTCAAAAGCTAAAGGAATGTAAATAGTTGGAAAAATAAGGAATGTGATAGTACTTGACCCTGTCTGCTTGTCAGATACAGAATTTTTTTTCGACCAAGGAACTCGAAATCGCACCGAGCAGACGCCGCCACATCCCGGCTCCTTATATATCAAACTCGCGAAAAAAGATCCGAATCTGGCACCCCTGGCGTTGTTTACGCTTCGCACAGCACACACCGCGGAGCGCGCACCACCGCCCAATCGGGTTCGGCATGCAGTGGGCAAAAATAGAAGGTGACCAAGTGAAACGTATCAGGTTTGAATGCACGCTGCTGCTACGGATGCTTCTCTCAGTTTCTTTCCTTGTCTTTGTCTCTGATTCTGCCGCTATTTTACTTCTGCTCCTAGCTCTGCCTCTCTTCTCTCCGCTTCTGTCTTTGCTTCTTACGCTTCTACTTCTGCTATTCTCTCTTGGAGAAGTTAGTCCTGTTTATTGCCGCGTGCCCTTCTACGCACAGCAGCGTGCAGGGAGTCAAGCTTAAATTTCTTGAAAAGGATCCATTCCACGAGCCAGTAGGGGGCGAGTAGCATGAGCCAAGAGACTACAGTAGCCCAACTTCCACGGTAGACATCGAGCGGGTCACGAGAGCTGAGTATGTCTGCGACTAACTCATGGGCGTATTTGTCCGCAGACATGGGCTGAGACTTCTCAACCATACGCTTGCGCTCCTCAAAGGCCACAAGCCCCTCTTTGAAATGGAACAGCGAAGTCCGAGGAAGTGCTCCTTTGTCGGCGATCTCTGTATCAACACCACCGGTTACGGCGTTGATCACGCGCACGTCGAAGATTTTCATCTCGCCGTGCAGCACGCGAGCGTATTGATGAATGGCGGCTTTGGTAGCGGCGTAGGAAGCTCCGAAGGGAAACATGGTAAGCCCCGCAAGAGAGCCAGTAAATAAGATAGTGCCCTTAGCATTGATAACTAGCTGCGCCAACTGTGTGGTCATGTCCATGTGACCTATGACGTTGACACGGAACAGGCGGGTGAGAATTTCGTCAGTGAGGTCAACAGCAGGCAGGCAGCAACTCTGCCCGGCATTGTTGTAGAGCACGTCAAGGCATTGCTGAGGTAAGTGTGTTGCGAGATATTCCTTGAGCTGCACAATTTCAGTGATGTTGGTAATGTCCAGCGCGTAGGGAATAACATTGCCCTTGGGAAATTGCGCAGCAAGGTCGCGCAGCACTTCCTCTCTTCTGGCACATGCGTATACCGTGAAACCATGGTGGGCCAGTTCTTTGACTACTGCGTAGCCAATGCCTGAGGAGGCACCCGTTACAAGGGCAGTTTTTGTTCTGGTTAGGTTATGGGATGAAGATTCAGTGGCCATTGTAGTTCTGTGGCTGTCTTTTTGCAGTTGTGCTGCGGGCTAGTTGTACGCTTAGGGATCTCCTTGGTGGGTAAAGTAAGTGTCCGCTTATATATATACTTGGGGTTTTTTTTCTCTCGGTTTTGAGGGAAACCAAGGGGAAGCGCGGGCGGGGCGGCATAAACGGAGTTAGAAAGATGTACAATATCCGAGCATAGTCATACACAAACAAAGATAGCTTAGAAAAAATAATAGTAATAGTAATTCTGGCTATACAATAAATACAGAGGTTAAAATATGGAATAGAGACTGGAAGAAGCTTAGTTCTTTATGTTGAAAACGTCATTCAAGAAAAGCTCTTCCTCGGCATTGTGGGCGGACTTGTTACCAGCAGCCACAGCACCGCTTGGATCCCTACCACAGTACCTCACAGTGTGGCCCTTGTACTTCTCGGTCTCCTTCAAGACGGTAGGGAATCTCTGAGAGACGTAAGCCCAAGAACCCATGTTCAATGGCTCCTCCTGGCACCATACTATGTCTTCCAAGTTTGGATAAGTGTTTAATGCGTCGCGGAGTTGAGCAAATGGGAATGGATGTGGTTGCTCGATCTTCAAAAAGGCGGTGTGCTTGTCCTTCAAGGTCTCACGTTTCTTGTGCAGAGCAGTGTAAACTTGACCGGTCATCATAACCAATCTCTTGATCTCCTCCTTAGGGGCGATGGAGTGACCAAGCTCGACATCCTCGATGATCCACTGGAACTCACCTTCAGAGAATTCCTTCATACTGGATCTGGCCAATGGGTGACGTAGCAGCTGCTTGGAGAAGAAGAGAGCCAATGGCTTTCTGAATTGACGATGCTGTTGTCTCCTCAAGATGTGGAACAAGTTGGCTGGAGTAGTTGGGTAGACAACCTGCAGGTTGCAGTCCTGGTGCTGTCTTTGCAATTCATGTTCGGATGGGAAGTATCTAGGGTCCTCGTTGGCCAACTGCAAGAATCTTTCCAATCTACCAGAGGAATGCTCTGGACCCTGACCATCATAACCGTGAGGCAATGACAGCACTAAACCAGAACGTTGCTTCCATTTCTGTTCACCACCAGCAATGAACTGATCTGTGATGACCTGCGCAGTGTTGGCAAAGTCACCGAACTGAGCTTCCCACATGACAAAGTTGTCTGGGTCGGTCAAAGAGTAACCATATTCAAAGCCCATTACACCATACTCAGATAAAGAGGAGTTGGAGATTGTGAAATCACCCTGCTTCTCGGATAAGTTCTTCAATGGAGTGAACACTTGCTCAGTCTTCTGGTCGTGCAGAACAGCATGACGTTGCGAGAAAGTACCCCTCTCGACATCCTCACCAGAGACTCTGACATTGTAGCCCTCAAGTACCAAAGTACCAAAGGCCAATGCCTCACCAGTGGACCAGTCAATACCCTCACCGGATTCAATGGACTTGGCTCTGTTATGCAAAATTCTCTTTAGATTTCTGTGCACCTCAAAGTGTTCTGGCCATGAGGAAGCAGCCTTACCCACTTTCTTCAGGGTCTCTACGTCAACCTTGGTGGGCTCGTGGGGCAAGATTTCAGTAGACATCTCCTTTGGTGATTTCAAGTTCTCCCATGGGGCGGTTAACCACTCTCTTGAGTTTGGCACGTAACCCTTGGCCTTTTCAAACGACTCCTCGAAGAGATTCCACACCCACTGTCTGTGTTTCTCAATATCGGCCTTGGTGAAAGAACCTTCCACGATCAGCTTTTCAGCGTACACGTCGAACACAGACTTCTGCTTGGCAATCTTCTGGTACATCAAAGGCTGAGTGAAGGAAGGTTGGTCAGTTTCATTGTGACCGTGCTTTCTCCAACCAACAATGTCAATGACAGCATCGGTGTGGAAAGTCTGTCTCCACTCGGCAGCCAAGTTGAAAATGAAAGTAACAGCCTCAACGTCATTAGCGTTAACATGGAAAATAGGACTCTCGAACGCCTTGGCCAAATCGGATGGGTAAGGGGTAGATCTGGCATGTCTTGGATCAGTAGTAAAACCAATCTGGTTGTTAGTGATCACATGAACAGTACCACCAGTAGAGTACTCGGGTAGGTTTTGGAAGCCCATAGTTTCGTAGACGACACCTTGGCCGGCGAAGGCAGCGTCACCATGCAGTATCACACCGATGGATTTGTTCTGATCCTCCAAGTCATCTCTTAAAGCCAACAAGGATCTAGTTCTACCAAGCACGACTGGGTCCTGAGATTCCAAATGAGATGGGTTGGCCACTAGAGACAAGTTTACATACTTACCAGAAGTGGTTGGTCTCTTGTAGTTCATACCCAGGTGGTATTTCACATCACCCGGTCCTTCGACACCGTCCTGGGTAGTGGTACCCTTAAATTCGGCAAAGATGGACTCATTGGGTTTACGGACGACATTTGACAAAACGTTAAGTCTACCACGGTGAGCCATACCTAGAACGACATCTTCAACACCCAACTCGACACAATGGTCGATCAAAGTCTTAATACCTGGCACGACGGCCTCCAAACCTTCTAGACCGAATCTTTTCTCGTTAGGGAATTTCGTAGACAAGAAACTTTCGAAAGAAGTAGCCCATGTTAATCTGTCAAGGATCTGTCTTTTTTGGTCAATGCTGTATTGGTATGGGGTTGGAATTTCAATTCTCTCTCTCAGCCATTCACATTTGCTCTTCGAAGGAATGTGAGTGTATTCGACACCGTAGGAAGTACAGTAAAGCTTCTCGTTAGTGCTGATGATCTCCCTAAGAGTCATCTTGCTCTTATCCACCTTGGCAAATCTGGGTAAAATACCAGGACCCAAAGTGATCTCTCTGTCTAAATCACGCTCCGAGAAACCGTAAAATTCCAGAGTCAATTCTCTTGGAATTGGCTTAGATTTGTCATCACCGAAGGATATCTGCAATGGATCAATGTGAGCTTTCAGATGTCCTCTCACCTGGTAAGCCCTACACAGTAGCTGCACTTTCATATGCAAAAGCACGTTTTGGTCAATATTAGCAGCAGAGGCAAAACTATTGTCCAATGGTATATTGTCAGCTCCTTGTGCACCACCAGTGAGAGTTGGTGGAGCCTGGAAAGCCTGCGAAGCTGGCACATTCAAATTGCTCATGTTCTTGAAATAAGCGTTCCAAGATGCATGTACAGATGAAGGATCTTGCTTCCACGCCTCGTACATTTCATCGATGTAGTTTGCATTTGTGGTAGCCATAAATTGGTCAGCACCAGTGGCATACGATCTCCTACCAAACAGAGCTCTGAAGGCCACCGGTTTGGTAGTCCTCTGAGCCAATCTGCTCACAGTGTGACGTGCAGAGGCAGATGAAATAGCTCTCAGCATCGTTTAAAGAATTTGAATATTATTAAAACCCTGCCTTCAGGAACTTTTCTAACGTTGCTAGGAAGAAATAGTTCTTGAGAGTCACTAGTCTTTGTAATTTAAACACTTCGCTACAAAACAGATTAGTTTTAAGTGAGATGTTGTTGGAATGCCCTCTCTTTCTGTTAGCTATTTGGGCCAATCAGATACTCGGCGACACGTTGAGGAAACCCGAACGCTCGGAAAAAGAAACAAGCAGAGGGAAAAAGGGAACTCCGCTGGCCGGGGACAGCATGTCACCCGGACAAGGCGCGATGCTTAAACCACTCGCTTTTATATGCCAAGAAAGAGGCTACCATATATAGTTATGTCTTTGAGCTGTGATAGAGGGCTTGTTAGTTAATTTATCGCTCCCACATCTCTCTATCCAGTATGTTTCTTAGTACAACAGTCGTATTACAATCCGTTTCTTGCGTTAGCTTGCTCCTTCTTGCGTCCCGAAATCCGGGGATCACAATTTTATTCATTAGTAGCAGAAAATTCGTGGGGATCGCCCCCGGTTGGGACGGGGACGCGGGCGCGTTGCGAAGGGTTAGGGGCGGCAGACAAAGTAAAATTGCGACTAACTCGGAGCCGATTTCGAAAATGGAAAAACCGGATTCGAAATCGGTATGGACACAGCCAGGGTTTTTCGGACAATACTACATGAGGCTGACGGCACGGTAAATCCCACTTATTTATCCTGACTTTCCTGGTAAGAGGACTAGGTAAGGTAATTGCATAGCTAGTAGCCACAGCACAGCTCAAGTTGGACAGAAGTAGTTTATGACAAGTGGTTGGTTTTGTGCAAAGTCTTACCAAGAGTACTGAAAACTAACAAGGTCCAGGTCACCACAAGCTTGGCCCTTAAAATGAGTGCTGCGGTCTACAAGCACCATCCTAAAGAAAACAGTAGTACTTAAAAATGGAATGGACATAAGACGCCAATGCAAAAAAAACAAAGGTAAACGGAGCAGCACTTGAACTCACTGGTCAAGACGCCTTAACATTAAAGAGACGGTGACGTAAAACGGCCCTATATTCCACGAGCACTAATAACGTCACCAACTGGCGGAGATGATGAATCACCGCCAGTGAGTGGCCACACCAACTCTGGTGCAGCCGGGAATCGATCCCTACATAAATCTAGTATACAATTACACTTCATTTCCCTTGCTCATTTTTACAAGTCCTGGTCAATAACACCTCTCTCAGACACGTAAATACCGTCCAAAAACTTTCTGATATCTTTGTTCCTAGCACGGCAGATCTGCTGAATGTCAGCGGCACATTGTGAAACGTTCTCAATAGAGTTACCTTCAAGGACCAGCTCATCCTTCTGGTTCTTGGAAAACTCGGTTTTGACCCCATCCCTGATAGGAACCTGTCTCACTTGTTTGTCACCCAGGTAGTTTCTGATTTCAACAAACTTTTTACCATCCTTCTCAATCACGTTAACGTTGATGGGAAAATGCGCATAAACGTATCTCATCTTGTAGCGGAAACCCTTTGTCACACCTGTGATCATGTTGTCCACCAGTGCTTTCACGGTTCTCAAAGCAGCAACGTGCTTTCTGTCACCATTGTGTACAGCAACCTTGATCAATTCAGGACTAATTCTATGAAAAGCAACATCGACATGCTTCAGGTTCTTGAAAAGTGTGCCTCTTGGTCCGACGACCTTCACATTTCTAGACCTAATGTACACAGAGACACCTTGAGGAACCTTAATAAACTGTTCTGTCTGGATGAACTTCATGTCGACGTTTTCTTATATATCGTTGGAGGAAAAGCTTGGTTAGTTAGGTAAGTTTTTGCCAACAAGTCGCCTTTATACAATTGGGAAAATGAAAAATTTTTCACCAACGATCTCTGAAAACGAGTTACGGCAAACTTTGCTTAATAAACGTATAACATGATATTACATACATATACTTAAGCGGTATCAAACCACTTGTTGGTAAAATTCTCTAGTGAAGTTGCGTCGTTGTACACCCAGGAGCCTTCTTCATTGTAAAAACGGGCGTTATTGTACATCTGCTGAAGATCTCGTTTCACATCGTCCAAACTTTTGTAGTTACCTTTCTTGGCATTTCTTATTATGATGTCCAATGCAACTGGTTTCTCAATAACAGCATAATAATCAGGGTACTCTTTTTTAGATGGTAGCTTTTCAAATATACTAGTCAACGGGTGCCCGTCGGTTTCATCGACCTGTTCACGCATTTCCGCAAGCAACGTATTGACCCGTGAGACCAGTTCATTGATCTCTTGTTTCTTTGATTTCTTCGATTTGTTGTCGAGTTTTTTATCATTATTCTCACCATTATCTGAAGTTGGAGGTGTCTTTTTCAGATTCAGTTTAATTTTAAGCCGAGGTTTCTTTTTTTCCGGCTCTGGAGCGTCATCATTGGCTTTAACTTCCACTGAGTCCACCGCATCATCATCAATAACAGCAACTGAGCTTGATCTTTTTCTCCTACTCCGTGACCGCTGCTTTGGATTGATTTTTGGACCATCAACATCCTCATCAGGCTCAAACGGCTCATCGGTGTCGTCATGCTGAGTGTTGTCAGCAGTAATCGCTTCGGCTGGCTCTTCAGCTGGATCTTCAACAAGTCCTCCATTTTCTTCCTGCCCACCTTCTTGATTTGTATGCTTTCCCTGCCTTTTGGCACGGGCTTCACGCCTTTTACGAATAGCCTCCTCTAAAGTACTATTTTCGTCTTCCACAGCTTGTAAAAATTGCTCCTCTGTCAAGCCATCATCATAAAAAACTTGCTTCCTTTCCCTCACCCTACCAACAGCCACTGGTTCTGTTTCTAAGTGGGTAGAAATATCTTCGGTAAAAATTTCTGGCAACTCATCTACTTCAATCAACCTAGGCAATGGTTCCTTCAAACCTTGCTCTTTGGCTTCTTGCCATTCCTCTTGTACTCTTTGTCGATCAATTTCATTAAACAGTACTTTCTCGTCCGCACTACGAGCTAAAATTTCATTCAGCTCATCATCATCTAGTTCAGCCTTATCATCTTCATCTCTATTAGTCTCACTTTCAATTAATCGTCTCAAAAATGCCTCTTGCTCTTCAGCGGTAGATTTGTTGTCGAACTTACCAGCTTGAATGACTTTTCCGTCTATGTCCAATTTTTGCATGGCTCTTTCTAAAATAACTTCTTCAACTGAATCAGTGGTGATCAATCTTAGAATTCTCACCTCATTTTTCTGCCCAATTCTATGGGCTCTGTCTTGTGCTTGCAAATCTTGGTGAGGATTCCAGTCAGTGTCAAAGATAATGACGGTGTCGGCTGTTTGTAAATTCAAGCCCAAACCGCCAGCTCTAGTAGACAACAAAAAACAGAAATACTCCGAGTTTTCTGCATTGAATTCCTTCAACATTTCTTGTCTGTCTTCCGTCTTGGTCGCACCATCTAACCTCATATATTTATGATCTCTTAATCTCAAGAAATCTTCCATAATATCCATAACTTGTGTCATTTGGAAAAACATCAAAACTCTGTGACCTGACGCCTTGAATTTAGGCAGTACACGATCCAAAAGTTCAAACTTACCAGCAACTCGGTAAAGAAGAGGAGTATTTTGCCTACTTGGGTTTATAACACCCTCAACCTCGTCAAATACAAATGGATGATTGCAAATTTTTCTTAACTGCATGATTTTATTGTTTAATCCTTTAATCCCACCTTTAGTGGCGCCCTCAGTACCTGCGCCTACAAACAAAGCATTATGTTTCAGCATTTGTTGGTATAGCTGTTGTTGCAAACCCGAGGACTTACACTTGATAACCTTCTCCACTTTATCAGGCAAATCCTTTTCCACTTCCTTTTTTAAACGACGCAGCAAAAATGGTCTTAATACTTTGTGTAACCTTCGAATGATCAATAAAGTTTCTTCTTCGGTAAGCTCTAATTTTTCTTGGGCGCCTGTGTTAGCAAATGGAGTGTTGAACCATTCCTCAAATGTTTTAGCAGAATTAAAGATTTTAGGTAAAACAAAATTTAGTAATGCCCAAAGTTCTGGAAGATTATTTTGCAAAGGAGTACCTGTTAGGATTAACCTATTTTTCGTACGATAATAATGAGAGATAGTGTAGGAAAGTTTTGACTGAGCATTCTTCATTCTGTGACCTTCGTCAATAATCATATGCGCCCAATCATGTTTACTCAGAACAGAGCGATCTTTAATAATGTATTCATAAGTCGTAAGAAGCACATCAAAATTTCCAGATCTTACTTGATGCTGTAAGCCGCGCCTTTGATTTGGTGTACCTTTGTAAACTACCGTTCTTAAACTTGGAGCCCATTTCTCGAATTCCAACGTCCAATTAGTAATTGTCGAAAGCGGTACCATCACCAAAAATGGACCTGGTTCCTTCTTGACCTCAAACAAATAACTAATTAGCGAGATGGATTGAATTGTTTTACCCAAACCCATCTCATCTGCTAGAATGCCGTTCAAGTGATTATTGTATAGTGAAACCATCCATTCAAGGCCACGGACTTGATATTCCTTTAGTTCTCCACCCACCAGGATGCTTGGCTGCTTATCGACTTTCTCCTTAACTCTATGTGCCACTTCATAATAGTCCACTTTTTCTCTTTCTTCATCTGTCATTGGAGGAACTTCTTCACCTCTCATCATTTTAGCTTCATTTTGCTGAACTCTAACCGCTTGGGCCAGCGAATCTAAGAAGGAATTTGTCTGCCTCAATAATTGTGTGATTCTCGTGTCTTTAGTTTGGTCTAAAAGTTTTAAGTAGGCTTCTTCGTCATTCGATTTTAATGCCGCTAAACGTTGCTTGGCGTTTCTTTCAACCTTCCTTTGCTCATCTCGTTCGATCTGGTTGTGCATGGCTTGTGCATGCTTACCAAACTGCAAACAACGGTCGCGGTACGTCCAATTGTTGAGCTGGCTATTGTTGACGTATTCAATTATTCGATGTACTTTCTTCAGATGCATATTACGCTCCTTTTTACGTTTTTCCAACAGTTGCTGTCTCTCCAGCTCTTCAGCTAAACGCACAGTTTGGGGTACAATCACCTTGCTCCTCACCTGGACCGATCTCTGGGCAGCCATGGTGATGGGAGAATCACGCAAGTACGGTATGGTGTGGTGAGCCTGACTAGTCACGTTGCTTATAAGTTTTTGTCTTAAAGACTTCTGCTTTGTCAAGAGTTTCAAACCCTTAAGTTCTATCAATGCCCTTATCTTCATCGCATCAATGCTAGAGGGAATGTCGTCTTTGGTCACAAACTCTAGTGCATCTTCCAACGAGTAAGTACCTAAATTAGCCGGCAATCTTTCCAGCTCACTGATTCTTTTCGCAATTTGTGAGGAAATGATGCTCTCCGTGCCCTCTGCTCCAAGCTTGGTAGGAAAGGCGTTGGTAAATTTATCGTGCAAAGATAAGCGTTTTGCATTCTCCTCAAAGTCTAACGACACCTTTATTGGGTTCAACTGACTAGTGGATTTCCCACTGGCGCTGTCAAATGAGATTGAATGTTCTAAAAGATCTTCTGGAATGTCCATATCTTTGTCTAGCAGTTGCAATGCCAACATTTGCTTCATCAATAAAACGTCATCATAAGCTACGTTTTGTTTCCTTTCTGATCTCAGCTTCTGTAGCTGGAGCATGTATTTATCTTGATCCTCGGAGACTTGACCTAGAATTCTCTCGATGGCCTCCATCTCAACTCTATTTTCCTTTGGGTGGTGTTGGATGGCCCTATAGCGGTATATCAGCTGCTCCAACTGCTCAGTTGAGTTGGGCTTAGGGATTAAAATGAGAACATCTTCTTCTTTCTTCACAGGCCCATCAGGCCCATCAGGCCCATCAGGTCCATCATGGGGCAGCAGTTTATTGTTCACCACTGAGTCTTGCGTTGTGGTACTCATCTGGAATCAATGAAAAGTATCCCAAATTAATGAAATAAAGGGATAAGATGTGTAGCTGTGCCTAGCCGCTGAGCTTTGTTTTCTTGTTTATGTATTTAATTTTTTTTTTTCCCTGACTATTCGTATCTATTTCATCGTGATCCTCTTGGTGTATCAGTTTCAAGTTCCTTTTATTCTGCAGTGTTCGTATCCAGTCAGCCGGCTCAGGAAAATTTGTTAAAATGCGGGTAAGTAAATGTGCAGAAAATTGCAAGTGAAGAGAAAAAATTCTGTTGAGATGAGTTGTGTGCCGCCATCTCATAAAAAGATAGAGAAGGAAAGAAACTGCCGATAATGCCATCTGATGTCTCAGAATTACATGCCAATAATGCGGTCAACCGCTTACTTGTGCGAATGTTGCCCGGTGTGTCCCATGACAACGGAGGGAAGATGGTAAAGAATAAAAAGGGTTCGAAAGCTCAATTAATAGATCGTAATTTGAAGAGAAGAGTTCAGTTACAAGAATTAGATGTGACAAAACTCAAGAAAAAACAGAGCAAGATAAAGAGGCGAGAAGTGAGAAATCAAAAGAGAAACTTGGAACACTTAGAGCAACTCGCAAGATTAAAAGTCTTTGAGAAGCATAAAAAAAGAGGCAACTTGACGGAAGAGGAGCTGACACATTTAAACGAAATTGTCGAGTTGAATCACCAGAAAGCAAAGTCATGGGAAATGGATGAGGAAAATAAAGAGGATTTATTTCATTTGCAAAAGTACATATTAAAGGGGACAGTTGGCGACAGTGGTCGATCCAGAAGTAATAAAAGAAGGGAGAGGACTAAGAATTTCAATGAAAGAAAGGGAGCGAGTGCTTCGGTCACCCGCAGGTATCCTGGTTTGACTCCAGGTTTAGCGCCTGTCGACATGAGTGACGAGGAAGAGTCCAGCGAAGAAGAAAGAGAAGAACTGTAAGATTAGGCATATATGGTTTATATATCAATTGATTTTAAATGCAATGATTATTCAAGTGGGACTTGTCCTAGCTCGAAGTACGCTTGCCTAGTATTGACACATTGTTTTCTAACTATTCTTTTGCGGTCGTCTAAAACAGGTTCCAGTCCTCTAATGATCTCTTCTTTCAAAGCTAGGCTGTAATTTAGAGGCACGACATGACTGATAGTCTCCAGAAGACGCAAAGAAAGTACGCGCACCCCGAAACTATTGTATTTTGAGGGTATTACCAATTTCAGTAGTTTACGAGACAAGGTTTGGACATGCTCCGCAATCAGTTGATGGAACTTCTCAGAAGTGTCGATCAATGTGTTAAGAGCGGAAATTCTTACCTCACCATTAGGCATATCAAGTGATTGTAATAGCAATGGAAGCATCTCGTTCATATATGGCTCAATTAAGTTACTTGAGATATGTTTGGAGATGAGTGACAAGGCAGTTAGGTAATTGGATTTGATCTGCATTTCTGAAGTATCTTTAAAAGCGCTAACCAACCTATTGAACACATCGTTGAAGAACTTCTGTTTGTATAACAACTTGGTACTGCCATTCCACGTAATTCCTTTATACTTTTGAAGAGAAATAATATCGATAACGAAAATTTCAAAAAGTTTCGCTACCAAACTACCAACTTCTTTGTCTGAAAGCAAGCTGACAAATTGCTGCTGAAAATTAACCGCCAAAGGTGAATTTTTCATTACAATTCCTTTAGCAACCCATATAAGTACTTCGAGATTTTTCATAGACTTGTTGTCCCAATCAGATATTTCTGATATGGTCTCCTCGCTGATCCATTTATTTGCAAAAATGGCCAGCAATTCCTGATATCCTAACTTTTCAAACGGAGACATGTTTGTTTTTGCATTTGATAAGATGATTACGGTTTGGCGGAAAATATCAGCAGCGTTTTGAAAGTTGCATTTTTTATCTATTCCACACAATAGCTTTCCAAAGGGGACCACGAGACGTGAAGGCCTAGTCAACAACTGAAAATCGTCAAGAAAATATTTGTTATATTTAATCAAATCTTCTTGGTGAGTAGCTCTCGGACTTTTCAAACTTAGAAAGAATAGAACGTTTGACAGAAGGATCAGATTATAGTCATCATTTCCAATAGAGGGGCAGTTGTTGATGGCGGCAAAAAGCGGCAATTCGATATCCTTTTTGATTGACTTTACGTCTTCTTCCTTAATGAACTCAATATTGTTTGACAGCAGAGTATGAATTGTTGAAATGAGTAGAAAACAGTATTCCTCAGAGTTTTCGTGAGGCGCTACCTGATCTAATTTTTTTGACAAACCGATTATACTTTCTTTGATTAATTTATGCCTGGAGTTTGTGAAGTCCAAAAGTGTTTTTAGAATAGTTTCTTTTTCAACAGGCTCCCCATCGTTAAGCTGACTTTGCTCCGCTGGGTCGACGGGTAACAGTTCCAGCATTTTCGTCAGCGCTATCTCAAAAACAATATCTTCGTGAATCTCTCCGATACTTTTCAACGACTCCAGACCAGCATGGTAGATATTCTTGTTATTATCTGTTAGTAAAGCTTCAGAAATATATTGCACTACTAAAGCAGTTTCCTCATTCTTGAGAAACCCCTGCATTTTAGTCAACTTTGTGAATTGTATTATGGATAGTGTTCTTATAGTAACCTCAACTTTCGGGCTGCCAGTCAGTGCTTTGCTAAGTGACATCAGAATATCATCTTTTCGCCTAACGAGCGCATTTTTGGGAACTTGAACTACATTTCCAGGAGCAGTTTGGCCGAAAACTTTAATGTATGCGTCAAAGAAGAACGACAAGTTCATGATTTCCAATTTAAGTTTTGAGATGTCTGAGGAATTCTTGAAAAATAATGGAAGACTTGCGGTTACCACCTTATCGAAAGTGATATCACTAACACTTGCGATAGATCCGAGAATACAACAGGTTTGTTTCAAATCCTTCTCATAAACAAAATTTGGCTTAACCTCCTCTAGAATGTGAGAAAAAAATTTGTCAAAGGCTTTTTCATCAAACTGCAATAAAGTTTGGCCAATAGATCTGATAACAGTTAGCGAAAGTTGATAGTTATCGGACTCTGATGGCTGATTAGGTAATGATATTAGAGGGTCTGGATATCCCACATCAGTATTATGCATAATTTCAAATTTTAGGGCGTTCCACAGCGGAAGCCAGTGCTTTAAGCACGCTTCGCCGCCAAAATTTTTAATACAGGCCTCTATTGTCAGGAGAGTATCGTTTTTTACACTAGGTGATGATGCGGTCAGCTTGTCGATCAGGTTTCCAAACGCGTCCTCTGCAAAAGATGGAGAAGAAGCAATAGCACTTCTTAGAGCTATTTTCAAATCGGTATTCGATATTTTATACGGATCATCTTTCGGTGGCTTAAAAGTGATGGGAAAATAGCAAAATAAAATATCAAATAAATCCTCTTTGAATTTGTCCGCGCAGTCTAAGTTGGAAGAGATTATTTCGTTTAAGCGAAATGATAGTACTAGATTTCTGGGGTCCTTTTCACCGTTTCCCACATGCAAAAAGGCTTTGACAAACGCATCAGTTAATTCATGGTCGACCAACATTCTTGAGTTGTACTTTTCATGAATTGCATCCAATATCTTGAATGTGAAATATCTTGTTGGAGCCAAATGAGAAGAGGGATTGTATTTGGTAGATAAAATTTTCAGAATAGAATATATCTCAGTAATGGAGATGTATTTCATCTCGGTCAGAGAGAGTATTCCACTAAGAGTTTCTTTTGTTAATAAATTATCGTCGATCTTGGATGAATAAAATGAGAGTACTACAGACACTTCATTTTTTAGTAACGTATTGTTTGGAAGTTTTGAAAGAACTGTTGATAGACAACATAAAGCTCTCCTTCGGCTAGTCAGATCTTCTGACGTCAAATGATCTCTCAAAGCCACTATTAGATCCAGCAGTTTGAAACTTTTGTGTGAGATGCTATCCGCTAACTGACAAGCTGTTTTGTCGGAGCTAGACTGATCAACATCTATATTACTGACAAAAGAGACTATACTCGTTTCTAAATAAGATACAGATTCTTCGTTGGGCATTTCTCCGAGAACTTTGAGCTAGTGTCTTGTTTCTTGGTTTTAACTTGGTTTCTCCAAAAACCATCTAGATCTGCGCTGTGTTTTTCGCTTTCTCGGCTAATGAAAAATGATAACCCTACCATTAATCACAAGTGAGGGACAAGCGAAGAACACACTTCCTTTGCCCAACCGTAGCTTAACTTGCTCACAACGAACGGATTAAAAGGAAATTCTTTTCAGAAATAGATTGGTAGAAGTACAGAAATTAAAATGGCTCTTGCGGGGCAGGAAAGCCATGACAGGAAGAGAAGGTGTAGAGAAAATATTTATTTTCATATACATGTGTATATGCACGACTGATAAGTGAGTTCAATGCTCACTTAATCTGATGATAAGCGAATTTGTCTATCAACTATTTATGTTGATTTTTTAATTAGACATTTTAAAGTTTTGACGCTAAGAAGCATGATTACAAAAAAAAAATCATGTGTCATGATCCAAACCAAATAGCTTCATTAATGTATACCGAAGTAGCAAAGGAGGAGATATTTGGCGTGTTGAATCCAATGAGACATGGAAGGTATGCTCTGGAAGTGAGTTTCTCAAGCACAGACAGCCCAGAAATACAAAGTTGTTACTCTTTTAATATTTATATAACTAATTTGAGTTGAGAATTTTGCAGAGAGAAACAAATAGCTGTAAAAATGCTTATTTTCTAAAGTCTCTAGAGGATGTGCTTACTCAGTCCTTTGAAAGTCATTATGTGCCTTTCAAAGAAATATGCAAAAAGTTGAGAAATGTGAGTGCTCAAGAATAGCTAGTAATAGTAAAGCCAACTACTTATGCTGCAGAGAATGATGAGATACAGATTGCTTTGGTGGTTGAGAATTGTGTCTCTATCAAAGACAGTAATTGGAATCTATGTGCGCTAGTCCGGAAATTAGATACTTTCTCAGTGCGGGTAACACTCTGGGGAACTCAACAGTCCTGATTTCTGAGAACCTCAGTTCCGCACGAAATATCTTGGCACATCGCTTTGAGTAATATCAATAAAAAGATAATATAGTGTACTGTCCAAGCAAAACAGAAAACGTAATATTCAGGATTCATAGCAACTGCAACTTCGATCTACTCTTCTTTTTTTTACTCCCCTTTCTTCTCAAGACAGCTGCCGTGGTTTCTTCCTTTCCATCAATTTGCTAGAGCCTTGTGATCTCGTCAAATTTTGCGAAGCTGAGATTGATGATGAATACTGGATTCACTTTTCCGCCCCAGGCTCCTCCAACTGGTGGAGATGGCTTCAGGTTTCCCAATTCGACTCCTTCTGCCGAAATGACGCAAGCGGCTCCATCTAATTCTTTCGTCAACCAGGGGCCACCTTTTCCAGAGATTGCTGATCAAGAATCTGATCTCGCACCGATAATTGATATTCCACCCCCACCAGAGATCAGCGATAAGATTGTACGATCTTTCACTCCAGACACAAAGAAAGTACCGAGCACAGAAGAAGAAAGCACAACTCAACCGATTTCGCAACATCTGATCGTTCATTCGGTGGTTCCCCCCAGCGCTGAACAGCTAGTAACTTCCAAGTCACCTATAGATCCTCAGAGTAAATCCCAGGAGGAAGAATATGTCACTAACTTGAGACAACAAATGGCAACTGACTGGAAAAGCCCTTCAGAATATGCTTTGCACATATTATTCACGAAATTTGTGCGGCATGCAGAGAATAAGTTGAACGAATGTCTCCATCATTCTTCAGAACCGTCAGAACCACCCATAGTGGACATTTTAGGTGAAGGTATAGATCCAACTTTTGACAAAATTATAGAATCTTTAGGCCATATTGCAAAAAATAAACCCAAGCCCGTTATTGACGCTATGATGTTTTGGAGAAAAACTAAGTCTGAAATCGCAGGAGTTGCCGCGGAAGAAGTAGAGTGTTTACTGCGAGAATACGAATCTGACCAAGGTAAACCGACTCCCTCGAAGCATCAACATTCATCCTCCATTTCCCAGACTAAAACACATGCAAAATCTGTGAGCAACGGTAGCAGGTTTTCTCATAAAAGGAACAGTTCGTCGAAATCTTCTACAGGAAGTAGAAATGCCATTGAAAACCAAAGAATTAAAAATTTAGAGTTGGGCATAATATCCTCCAGGGAAGCTGCATTGCAGGCGGATCGGAAATCATTGATAAGCATTTATATCCTATGCCGTGTACTGATAGAAATTGTCAAGCAGGCCCCAGATGGCGGGGATGATGACCTCAATGATAAATTGGAGGAGATCGTTTTCACACAACTGAAAACCACAGATCCAATGTCCATTTCCTCAAGCATTATAAAATCATCAAATTGGAACTCGTTTGCGGAACTTCTGGGTTGGATGTCGGAAAAGAAGTTTTTGTCTGTAAGTGATAGATTCATTGCAGATTTGGAAAAAATACCCTCTCATGTTACTCGTGATTTGGAACCTGGCGTCCATCTCTTGATTTTGGGAATGAGATATCTGAGGTTGAAAAATTATCCACTAGAGAAATTTGAAGAGGCGGCGGATTTCATGAAAAGCATTGCAAAATTCTTCTACAAGGCCGAAAATTTGTCGGTCAGTTTAGCTTACGCAGAGGTAATTAGTCAATTACTCTTGCCATTGGCTGGTTCAATGACAGCGGAAGTTAACCATCCTACTTGGGTCGAGGCTATGACGGCTCTCCTGACCACTGCTGCGAAATTACAAACTGAGAGCAGTAAATATTGGGCCAGCATTTTTCGACTAAACGTTTCAGTACTGTGTGTTTCTCCTGCGTCGTTATTCTCAGAGCATTGGATTCCTTTAATAGAGAAAAATGCCAGAAAGATTAAAAATAAAAATCTTTCCTCGAGAGTTCTGTTCGTTGTAGGAATTTCAAGACTTGTTTGGGTTTACTTATATAGATGCCCCGAAACGTTGAATAACACCACAAGAACTCTAAGTCGATTGTTTTCTCTTTTTTTGAGTACAAAAAAGAAAGAAAATTGGATTACCACAGACTTAGAATTAATAAACCCTCTTTCAGATGTACTCGTCACCGTTGGTTATGCGCATCCTAATTTCTTGATGGAAAATGCGATCCTTCCCTTAATTAGGAACTCATTTAATGGATTTTCCCTGGATGGAATTAATTATGAGAGGATGATATTAGTAATAAACACTTATAGAGGATTGCTGATGACGAACAATAAGCCAGAGTTTCCCGAGAACGACAGTAGATATTACGAACTGAGTCTAAACGATATATCAATAAAGCAAAACGAGGCTCTCACTTCAAATCATGAAGAAGTTTGTACTCATTTTTACAAGCTCTTTTTGCTCTTAGATTCTAACATTGGCTCAGAGGTATGGTCACCTGAAAATCAGCACAATAGACAGCCCACAACCGCATTTGAAAAGTTCTCTATTTTCTCAAATGACAATGGCAACAATAACAACAGAAATCTGAACATTGCCTTGTTTGCTACATTGATTGAAACTATTCCTAGCTGCCTTACAATATCCGGTCAAATTCCCTTTAAGTCCACTATCGAAATTATTTCCAGGAATGCTGTTCACGCTGATTTGTTGATTGCCACCAGTTGCCAAAACGCACTCAAAGTATTGGCATCAAAAAAGAATCCATATACCCTTATTACATGGTTTGCAAAATATTCTTTTGATTTCGATGAAAAGACGCAATCAAGCTATAACATGTCATACCTCTCTTCAACTGAATATAGAAGACTTTTGATATTATATGTCGAGCTCCTTGAGTGTTGGCTAGATGAATTTCATTCTTCGAATATGGAAGAAAAAAAGCGAGAAACTGGTTTAGATGGCATTGAGTTAATGCCAGTTGATAACTTAGAGGAGATGAATGAAGTTGAAACCCTAGGATGGAAAAATACTATCACCGTGATAGAGGAGGTGGAAGGCAACGGACTCTTCTTCCTTTGCTCGCAAGACCCTGGCATACGTCGTTTGGGCATACAGATATTAGGTATCATATCCAAATTTGACGAAGCTATGGTTGAAAAGACATTAAAAATTTCTAGAGGACATTCTAGATCTTCTTCTTATTTCGCTGCTGACAGGGGCACCAGATTGGTCGACCTTTTAAACGATCTCGATTTTTATTCTTTGCTGGACAATAAGAAAAACTTATTAAGCGTAGTTGAGAAGTCGAGAATATCGAAACTTACTGCAAAATACAAGAAAGGAGTTTTAATTAAACTTGGAGAATCTGAATATGGTGTGGATGCAGCGTTATGGCAAAGAGTATTTCCGAAACTGTTATCTATAGTTTGCGTTTCGTGCCCTATCACAATGGCGCTTTGTCGTTCTATTGTTTGCATTCGACTCGTACAGGTTCATGGAATAATTCTGCGGATCGCAAGTACCATGGAGGACAAATCAAGAGAGCTGCTACCAGAAGTGATAGTAAATCAGTGGAAACTCTTCCTCATTGTTGCTTGTACGTCTCTCACTTCAACTAATGACCAGAAACTTCACATACCAATTTCGGGATTACAACACGGTAGAAAAAAAAGCCAACAGATATTCACAGTCCAACATCAGAAAATCAAGTCAGCTACTTCTGTTTTTAAGATGGTACTTCCTTTGCTGAATGCTGAAAACGCACTCATCAGAGATGCTATTATTTCTGGTCTAAGCTCAATGAATGTAAACATATACAAAGCTTACATCGAGAGCATTGAAGGGTTCTTGAGTACTTGGTCTCTTCAAAGCTCAAATAATAAGATCAGGATTGAAATGTTTCATGTTTTGACCATTTTGTCCCGGTTTTTGAGTGAACCCATGGTACTGGAAGATAAAGTGTTACTGAAAAAAATTTCTGAAATTTTGAAGTATGCCAAAAAATTCTTGGACGAAGAGTCGGTCCAGTATTCATACGAATATCAGACACTGCGCGGCTATTTTGCGGAACTTTTGCGTAGCTACTATTCCGCCGTGCGGGGACTATCAAACTTCGATGAATTATTTCCGTTTCAGGCGCGTGCGTCGTGCTTCAACTTTCTGAAAGAATGGTGCGGCTACGGTGAACATGCATACATTGCCGAAGAACGATATAATACGATGATACGCAGTACGGCTAATAGTAGAGATCGCACGGCAATTACTGCTGGAATTGAGTTCCAGAAGGGTAGACTCCAGAAAATCGCTTTAGAAACAATGGTTGTTCTATGTTCTGATACTATCACGAAAACGTTGAATGATGTTCCTGAAATGCCAATTATCGTATCTTTCGACATAACTGGTTTACTTTCGTGGATAGAAGCGCTCTTCAACGCAGAAGATGAATCGGTTAAAAACTTGGGGATATCCTCTCTGGAGAATTTACTCGAGAAAAACACGAGGAATCGCACTCTTTTTAGGGAAGTTGCAATTCAATGTGCAGCTCATCATAAGCATCCTCATGTGTCCGTATTATATTACATCACCCTGTGCAAGACGGTGCTGAAAATGGATGATCTCATATTGGAGGAGGTGGAGCTGGTATCGTTGGGCTTATATGGTATAATTTCCGATAGGGAGGACACTAGGTCTTACGCTGTTGACTTACTTTCTGCTGTGGAGACTAAGCTACACAATTCTTTCTATACCAAGGTTTTCAAGGAGCGTTTGGCTAGCTCATCAAAAACAGTTTACAAATCCACAGCAAAGGAGATTTCTAGTATATTTGCTGAGCTTCTTTCTCAGGAACTTTGCTTAAAAATCTTCTCTACCTTAGTTGGAATGATGGATTCCTTTACTTTTCAAATCAAAAAAGATCTATTGATCTTAATGGCACCATGGGTCAATAAATTTACGTTAAAATCGATAGAAGAGCTTGAAACGTTCATGGTTTTAAGCAATCTTCTTTATATCACAATTGACCTAAATAACAAGTTGCCCATGGAAGTCGAACAACTTTGGATTTCATTAGGGAAAGGAAATACTTTCCAAAACATTCACGTTTCCTTGGAATTCATAATGTCGTTATCAATAAACCATCGTAATCCCCATTTTGTTCAGCATGCGAGAGATGTCGTTCTATATCTAGGAAATGTTCCCGGAGGAATTGGACTTGTGGACTCCCTTACGAGTAATCTAGAACCCAAAACCATGATACCTATAGCAAAATATGATACTGCAGAAGTGCCTGAAAATGATAAGAGTTATTTTATTGCCAACATATGGGAGAAATTAAGTTATCATGGTAAGAGCATAACTTTTTCCAAGGCGCATCTGTCAATTATCTTTCTGGTGAATCTGCTAACGAATCCGAGCGAAACATTAAAAGGCAATGTTGCTAATTTGTTACATGTATCAATTTGCTTATTGGATCATTACGTACCACTCATTCAGGAAAGTGCTTCTAAAATTCTATGTGATCTCGTCTTCGGATTTGCTCCCACGCATGAGAAATCAGAGGATACGGTTGAATTACTGAGGAACAAGCAAAATATTTGGTCTTACGACAGTTTTATGAAAGATAAAAATGCAGTTCGATCGCCAAAAGCCATGGATCTTTTAATCAGAAATCTTTTGTCCATTTTCTCAAGCATCAGCGGATTACAAATCGATTGGCAAAAAATAGCCCTCAAATGGGCAACTACTTGCTCTGTTCGACATATTACATGCCGCTCTTTTCAAGTTTTCCGCTCTCTACTCACCTTTTTGGATCAAGGAATGCTCAGAGACATGCTTCACAGGCTATCGAACACTATAGCAGACGCTAATCCTGACATTCAGGGATTCGCAATGCAAATCCTAATGACCCTTAATGCGATCACTGCAGAGCTTGACCCCGCTGATTTGATAAATTTCCCACAGCTTTTCTGGTCCATAACGGCATGTTTGAATAGCATTCACGAGCAAGAATTCATTGAGGTTCTATCTTGTTTTATGAAGTTCATTTCGAAAATCGATCTAGACTCCCCAGATACTGTCCAATGCCTTATTGCAACTTTTCCATCAAACTGGGAGGGACGTTTTGATGGGTTACAGCAGATTGTAATGACGGGTTTACGGTCTGCAAATTCTGCAGATATAACTTGGAAGTTTCTGGACAAGTTAAACCTTTTAAAAGATAGTCGCATTATTGCAAACTCAGACTCTCGTTTATTGTTTGCGTTAATATCGAACCTGCCACGATTCTTGAATGCAATGGATCGCAAAGATTTTACTAATATTCAAACTTCTGTTGAAGCTATGGTCAACTTGTCCGAGTCCAAAGGTCAACCATCTTTCTCCAGACTATTGAATTCTTTAGCGAAAAACAAGTTCCGATCCAAAAAAGATTTTCTCAGCCAAGTTGTTAGTTTCATATCCAGAAATTATTTCCCCCAATATTCTGCTCAAACTCTGGTTTTCCTCTCTGGTTTGCTACTGAATAAAACTGGATGGGTCAAGGTACAGGCTATGGAGATTCTAAAATACATCTTCCCACTTGTGGATCTGAAAAGACCGGAATTCACCGGAGTAGGTGCAGATCTGCTCTCACCACTGTTGAGATTATTGTTAACAGAATACGAAGCCAATGCTCTGGAGGTCCTGGATTGCGTACCAGCTGTGTCAGGAAGCAAGATGGATAAAGACGTCCTAAGAATTAGCATGGGTAACAAAGATGTGAAGAATACTAATAAAGTGACGACAACTCTTTTTGGAATACCTGAGGACAGCGGTTGGTCTGTGCCTATGCCTACCATGACTGCTGCCACAACGAGACACAACGTACATGCAGTTTTTATGACATGTGCCACTAGTGCTAGTGGCGAGGATTCGACAGAAGATATGCCAACCATGGATGACATAGTCGAATTCCATGCGGATGCAGATTATGGGTTGGGGCGTACAGAGACCAATGATTCCCAGTCTATGCTCGAGGAGAAGGAGGCTTCATTAAGCCACATGTGGGCGGAATTGGATAACTTAGACAGTTTTTTCACCAAAAATAATACTGCTTCAGTTTCTGCCACGCCCCGGGATGGTGCGGGACCGTTACATGATCGCTCAAATTCGGCAGACACGACACAAACGGAACAAACATTCGCGCTTGAATCAGCACCGCAGCTTTACGACAAGAAAGTTTCAGCCATATTGAACCACAGTCTGACCAAGATTCCCTCCAATGTTTCTTTCAAAACATATCTCGCAGATTCCTTTGCTACTAGCATGGGCAACGATGGGATCACCAATGAATTAGGTCCCCGCAGTGCGCACGCAATATATGGCGAGGAATCTGGAGCACCTCCTCGCTCAAGAAACTCTGGTAGCTTTAGATCTCCAGCAAACTCACTTTCTCTCTCTGGCAAGGCGCGCGTCGCCGAATCACCGCAAGATAGTCTCTTCCGATTTGAAGGGTTTCTGAGAAGCTCGCAGCGCGGTAGCCGCCGCAAGTGGCAGCAGCATCAACAACATCAGCAACTGTTATCACAGACCATCCACGAACAGATAGTTCCATCTTACTATGAATCTGAGCCCACCTCACCAAAACCGCCTGTGCGAGCTTCTTCAGCATCCCCGAGCGCGAGTACTCGTGGTATTGGCAGATCTCAGAAATCGCAGAAGCACTACCATCTTCCGCATTTCTCCAGCAAATCGACTGAAACAGATTGAAGCCTGACTTGCCCATCGGCAAATTTACCAAGAGGCTTAGTTAAAAACTTTTCTGTATTTGTGATCCCAACAAGTTTGCATATTATTTTGAAGTGATCGCCATTGCATAGCCGCCAATGTCGCTGCTCCTGCAGGTACGCAATGATCAACGCATCTAAGAATATATAAAAATTTACTCAAAATTAATTAATAAGTTTCCAACGATTTCCAATGTTAATGGGTTTACCCACCGATCGACACGCATACCACCCATATTTATAAGTACGGGAATTTCTGATTTAAACGTCCAACTTTTCGCCTCGTTCACGAAGGCACCACTTTAGACGGACCCGCTCGGAAAATATACGCATATCACGACAGACGGTACTCCCTTCAACTGTAAACATAAACAAGCAAAAAGACGAAGAACATAGCATCACAACAACAACAACAACACCGGCAAGAACAAGCAAGCGCAAGAGAACAGAAAAATAAGGTTGTAGATGACAGAGAAACGGTACAACCCGCAGCAGCACCAAGGACTGGTCAACGCTGTAATCGGGGTACTCCAGTGCCCTGATCAGCCAACCATGGTGTCCAAACAGTTCTCTAATCAGAGAAATGTTGCCACAGAAGTACAGGCCTATGCCAAAATATCAGGGAGAGACTGGACTTTCTATGTCAAGGAGTTGGAAGTCTCTATTGGGCGTAATACCGACACGCTAAATCTGCCGCCTGGGACTCCTCAACAGCAAGAAGGACGAGTGAGTATTGATTTGGGACCAGCAAAAGTAGTTTCTCGGCGCCATGCGGTCATTAAGTTCAATATGCAACATGGAGGATGGGAGTTGCACGTTTTGGGACGTAACGGTGCTAAAGTGAACTTCAGACGTGTACAGACGGGTTCTCATGCGCCACCTGTATTGTTGGCGTCAGGGACTATTCTGGACGTCGGCGGCACGCAAATGATGTTTATCTTGCCGGATCAAGAACCTAATGTCTCCCAATTATGCATAGACCATTTGCTGTCCAAACTGGCGGCTGCCTATGGAACCGGAGACGGCGGGTATTCTTCCCTGGATCAGAATGCATTGCTATACGATATTTTACGAGGTGCGAGAGACCCCAACGCAAACTCTAATTCTCAAGGGCATTCCAGTAGTGCAAGCGCAACTTCTTTGACTAACATGACATCCACACAACCGCAGCAGGTGCGTACTTTCAAAATGTACGGCAATAGCAATAGTGGTAATCCTACTAGCAATGTACATTATGGTGGCGGTCAAGGTGTTCTTATGTCGCCGGATGGATCAAATGGTAACGCACCAAGCTATCACAATGCACAGCTGTCCATTACACAAAGCGGTTTTCCTCATTCTCTCGACTTTGCTTCTGATTTATCAAGGGATGAGAACAGAAATGTGAAACCTCCTCATTCCTATGCGACCATGATAACCCAGGCCATTTTGTCTACAGAGGGTGGCGTTATCTCTCTCGCGGATATTTACAAGTACATTTCATCTCACTACGCCTATTACAGATTTGCCAAGACGGGCTGGCAGAATTCAATAAGACACAATTTGTCCCTGAATAAGGCTTTTGAAAAAGTTCCAAGAAGGCCCAATGAACCGGGCAAAGGTATGAAGTGGCGTATCAGCGAAGACTATCAACGGGATTTTCTCAATAAATGGAACTCAGGCAAGATTGGCAAAGTGAGGCGAGGTTCTTCAGTTGCTCGCCAGCTGCAATTACACTTGTCGAAATTCAATTCCCTTCCAGCTCAGAACGATTATACTCCTGAGCCAACAATCATTAAACAACAAAGCATGGCGCACCGGAGAGTCAACACTGCTGGCAGCATCGATAGAATGCAACTTGACACACCTTTATCGGCATCATCTGACTCAGCGCCTAATCTAATGCAGCAGCAGCAGCAACAACAGCAACAACAGCAACAACAGCAACAACAGCAACAACAGCAACAACAGCAACAACAGCAACAACAGCAACAACAGCAACAACAGCAACAACAGCAACAACAACAACAACAACAGCAACAACAGCAACAACAACAACAACAACAACAACAACAACAACAACAACAACAACAACAACAGCAGCAGCAGCAGAAGCAGAAGCAGAAGCAAACGCAAGCTCAACCACAGCAGCAGCAGCAGCAGCAGCAGCAACAACACCAATCACAGCAGCAACAGCAACAGCAGCAGCCATCAACGCAAACATCTGGACCTCATGCCGCGCTAGTACCTGGACCGATGCCAATGCCAGTGTCAGTTTCCACATCAGCACCACCGCCAGCATCAACAACTGCTTTACCTCTGCCGCATCCTTCCTTGCAACCTCCAACTGCAATGCCTCCTCCGCAGCCAGTATATTCTCATAACCCACTACCTTCTTCATCTGCGGCTGCCGCAGCTGCTCGCTCCGGTATCACTCCCTTAATCACTACTGCCGCGGTTCCCGCTTCTTCGCAGATTTCTCCGGCGCGGGGTTCTCTGCTGAGGTCCCCAACAAAAGCTTTCCACATAACAGCCATGGAAGCATACACGCCAGAGCGTGGATCTGCCAATCATAATAGATCACCATCAAATAATCAACAACAAACAGATCCAGAAAATTTTAGTAAGGAGCAGACCACTACAGCCAAAGTTGACAGGGGCAGAAGTAGTCCTGGAGTTTGGAATTTATTGCAGTTCAGTTCAGTAAACAATACACCGGCCGTTGTTCCTCCAAGTGACAGGAACAGCGCCATAAACGCCAATGCAAATACAAATGCAGAATCTAAGGACGTTGTGTCATCGCCGCTCAAGAGCCAAACTGCACATGCAAACGGCAAAGATCTCATGCTAGATACCGAAGGGACCAAGATTAATCTTGTCAATGACTGATTTACGCATATATATAAATATAAAGACACTAAAATAGAAGACGATTTTGAAGACAAAAAAAGGGAAATTTATGGAGAAAAAAAAAACCGTGTACCTCATTGAAGCGAAGCGAGATCACAATGCAGCAAGCAGAGCACAATATAGGTGAGTCCCGAGAGGAGGTTGGAACGTTTGAGGAGTTAAAACTCATCACGGCATGGGCCTCTCCCGATCCACAAGCCTTGGCTCGATGCATAGCCAACACTATTCTTGATTCCAACAACGTAGTATTTTATATTGACGCTGCAAGCTCATTTCCTTTAACACCATTGCAAGGTCTAATCCCAAGCGACAATAAACAGGCTTACGAAAATGTCCGCATACAAACGTCACTGAATTTAGATGAATTGAACCATACAATCAAGAAGGTAATACAGTACTTGGCGATGGATAAGGTGCGAAGACGACAGGAGAGTGATAGGGGGCCTCAAAGTGTACTTATAGTTATATCAGGCATCGAAATCATGTTTCGAAATAGCAAGTCAAACTCACCGACTGCTTTGCACCACACCATGCTAAGAGATCTTCTTCTAAAGCTCCGAGTAGAGGCAAACCACTCAGACCCTAGGGGTGTGACTTTGAAATCATTAATTCTGCTTCCTCAAACGGTATATGAAAGATCCCACTCCCTCAATTCTACAAAGCGCTTGAAGGTTGCTCCCATTTTTGGCAATTCTCTTAGTGACTACATAGTCAAGTTTTATGCTGATGAATTAGTCACACGGAATCTTTGACTGTTTCAATCATCAGCAGTACACCCATTAATTACTAGTTCAATAATACACCCGTACATATTATTTGATTTTCAAAACTTTTGCGTCATGCCATGGCGCATCGGGAAAGAGCTAGGCGACCTATTGGAATTTGCAGCCTACCGGGATGCCGAATGCTCTCCTCCCTGCCTGGGACAGACGGATGGGCAAACGGTCTGTTGGGCTCTCCTGGTGGGAGCTCCCACGCAATCCCGCTGCTTCTCTATCCAGCTGCTCGGTGAACGCGCGGAGAACGATACACTGAGCGCAGAATGAAAAAACTAATCGCATCGTGAAAAGTTCGAAAGCTATAGGTCATAGTGTGGGTCCATTTCCAGTGTTAGTCCTTGAGAGATTGAACACCTTAGCAACCCAATAGAGATGTCTACTACTGAGCCAGTTGTTGTTATTGACGGTAAGGGCCACTTGGTGGGTCGTTTGGCCTCCATCGTTGCCAAGCAGCTTTTGGAAGGTCAGAAGATCGTTGTTGTCAGAGCCGAAGCCATGAACATATCTGGTGAGTTCTTCAGAAACATGTTGAAGTACCATGATTTCTTGAGAAAGGCTACGGCTTTCAACAAGAACCGTGGTCCATTCCACTTCAGAGCTCCATCCAGAATCTTCTACAAGGCCGTCCGTGGTATGATTGCTCACAAGACTGCCCGTGGTAAGGCTGCCTTGGAGCGTCTCAAGGTCTTCGAAGGTATTCCACCACCATACGACAAGAAGAAGAGAGTCGTGGTTCCTCACGCTTTGAGAGTTTTGAGATTGAAGCCAGGTAGAAAGTACACCAACTTGGGCCAACTAGCCACTTCTGTCGGCTGGAAATACGAAAACGTCGTCACCAAGTTGGAAGACAAGAGAAAGGTCAGATCCGCTGAGTACTACGCCAAGAAGAAGGCTTTCGCTAAGAAGGTCGCCAGCGCCAAGGCTACCACTGCTGAGACTGACGCCGCTAAGAAGTTGGCCGCTTTGGGTTACTAAATTAAATAATGATAACAACTTGGTACCGAATACATCGTTTTTCTTTTGCCTGATTTCCGTCTAACTTTGAGGGGCATACCTTGTCGCTGGTGCAACTTAGAGGGGCGAAATCAAGTCTGGTATAGGTATTGTGTTTTATTTACTCATTTGTACCTTTAACTAATACACAACGTGCAGCGAGCAACCCGTTTAATTCCGTAATACACATTTCGGTTTAATGTTTTATAGATAGTTGGATGTTGTTGGATTTACTCACAACCAGTGCCTGAAATTCTCGTACACACAGAACGTAATGCAAGCAGAGGGGACGGATCTTAGCAGAGTAGCTGACAGCCCTCTATAAAAACCTTTAAGTCCTTCGGCTTGATAAATGCTACCTCCCAACTTAAAAATGGTAAATTTCTCCTTAGCCGCCTGAAAACTTTGCAGATTAGATTTCATCAGTTGGAAGGGATATACTGCAGTTACAGAAACCATTTTACTCACCGAAGTCATTGCAAGTGTCTCTATATTTTTTAATTTCGCATCGCGATCTTGCTTGCCCTCGACATACATAACGGAGCTAAACTTGTGTTTTAAAGTATCATATATCATGAAGTAAATGGCTCCTTGTGAGACACCTAACATGGACGGCAGTAACCCATGCCACAAAGCACCAAATCCTTCATATCGAAGCAACTTTTTCATGCCGTCGAGAGTTGAGTTGTATGATCCCTTTGCGCTGCTGCTGGTGGACATAATCCTAGTCTTTATGACCCATATTGGATTGGTCAATATTGCTGTTAAAAAACCACTGGTGGCTCCCGCCATTAAATACATTAATGATGACATTTTACCATCCCTACCAGTGAATTTCACCGCCTGGCCACAATCTTGTACGGCATAACGATAGATTACATCTTTGGATTGCCTGTATAATCCAAAATAGACACCCCAAGCAAATGCATTTCCAATCAGGTTAATTCCTAGTCCTCGGTATGCCTCTTTTAGTAGATTGGTGTTTCGGGCACTGTTGATAATGGACCTAGTCATTTCGCGGTAGCCGGATCGATGAGAGCTTGTCGCCAGCAGTTGCAACCGCAATTTGACCAGATCCAATGGATGAACCGTGATCGTGGTCAGAGTACCAGCAGTCAATCCTGCTGCTACTTCCTTTTGCAATGGCGTAAGTTCTACCATTGGTCGCTTTTCAAATTTGTCATGAAATGGTTCACTAAGTACAGATGCGCATCTATATATGAGAACATAACCCCATAATTTGTATTGCAATACGTAGAGGGGATCTGCCAAACTTTATGTACACGAGCATGCCATATCCTCAGATACTGGGAAGTGGCGACAGCAGATTTAGAATGTTGGGTCTGTTAGCTGTATGAGCCCAGCCCAAGTACAAGATAAAGGGCATCCAGCCATAATGGACAATGGTGTGGCTCATACTGAGGATTTTGGTGATTCTCTCCTTGGACTCGTCGCTGAGAATAAATGATGGCAAAAAGGACATGTTTTCTTGGCCTTTTGATCTGCTATGAACACAAATCGCTGAAAGTTTTTCATTTGCAGTATTCCTTAACACCCACTTAAAATTAATTTGAAAAATACAAAGGAGCAAAAAGGATTTCGTACAATGGGACTCGGAGTCCTAGCATCTATGTATTATATATATATATATATTATGAGTAACAGAAAGAGCCATCTAATTACAATAACAGCTCTAATGGGTTCTCCACGACCTCTTTGAGCGCTTTCATGAACTCGCCACCTTTAGCGCCGTCAATGGTTCTATGGTCGAAAGTACCTGTGATTGTCATCTGGTCATCAAATGCAATCCCATTCTCCGCACCTGCGTCCTCCACAGCGACTCTTCTCACGGTAGAGACCGCAAGAATTGTAGACTGTGGCGGGTTAATGATGGAGGTGAACATAGAGACAGCACTGTTCATGCCCATGTTGGAAATACAGATAGTTCCTCCTTGGAATTCTTCCGGCTTCAATTTATTGATCTTGGCACGGCTCACCTTTTCTTTAACTTCCTTGGAAATAGCGACAAGTCCCTTCGACTCAACATTCTTGATGATTGGGGTCAACAGTCCAGAGGGAGTAGCAACAGCGACCGATACATCGACATTGTTAAAAGTCCTGATGATGCCCTGATCCTCCAACCAATATGCATTGGCAGCTGGCACGCGCTTGGCAGCCACAGTGATGGCTTTAATCAAGATATCATTTATGGAGAGCTTGTACTGGTCCTTCGCGGTGTCATTCAATGATTTTCTCAATTTCAAAAGCTTGGATACAGACACATCAGAGGACACAATGTAAGAAGGAATAGATTGCGTGGACTCCAAGAGGCGCTTGCCAATGATAGATCTCATGTTCGAGATAGGAGTATCTTCGTATGTAGCGGCAGTAGGAGCTCCTGCGCCAGTAACTCCACCAGTAGCTGCTGGGGAATTTGTTAGGAATTTTTCGACATCGGCTGCAGTGATCCTGCCATGACGGCCAGTTCCCGTGAGATTCTTCAAGCAGACACCCTTGTCCAACGCAATATTCTTGGCCAATGGTGAGGCAATGATTCTATCCTGGGGAGGGGCAGCGGTCTTAGCAGCAGGCCTAGATGGTGTGGCGGATTTCTTTTCGTCCTCCTGCTTCTTAGGTTCCTCTTGACTCTTGGGTTCATCCTGCTTTTTTGGCTCCTCCTTTGGTGCAGCCTCTTCCACCTTGAAATCTTTGAATGCATCAACGTCTGCAGCATCTTCAACAGTCACTGCAATGGGCTTTCCCACAGGAATGTCCTTTGTGCCTGCAGGAATCAAGATCTTTGCCAAGTAGGCGTCGTCTTGGTACTCGAAATCCATGGTGGCCTTATCAGTCTCAATTTCCGCAATAACATCCCCTGGACTGAGCTTGTCTCCTTCCTTCTTGGCCCATTGAGACAGGTTACCTTGAGTCATCGTAGGCGACAGAGCTGGCATGTCAATCACCGAATGGGCAGGATAGGAGGCATAGCATCTCAATTGCCATCTCGCTGCCAGAGATACTCTCGCGACCCTAGGTACTGCTCTAATAAGGGCGGACATGGTTAAGAATATTAATAGCCTTAACTTCTAAGAATGCTTGTTTCTTCTCCTTCTTTCCCACTTCCCCTTGTTTAAAAGAAGATGTCTCGTCTACCTTGAATATCAGGTCGATAGGGCCTTCAACACATCATCCTTTTAAAGTGGAAATCATCGCGGCCACAACAAGCAGCATATGTTCTCCTCACCGTCCGCCTCGCGCGGTTCCCGCAAAGTGGAAGGCGGGCAATTTTGGGCGTAGAATTGCAGGGATAACAAGTTTTGTACTTTTCGACGGAAGCGTATTTTAAAGGGCGATCAATTGAAATATGCTAGGGGAAGAGAATAGTCACATGCGTTTAATGGGTTGGACAACCGCTGCAGAATCACTTACTGTTTATCGACGATGTAACTAATAAGTCTTCTGCATCGAAACAAAGCAAAGATTTTGAAATTTTTGTAGTAATTTTCCTATTATTGTTCGCCGTAATGACAAGCCAGGGAAGATAATATGTGGTGGTGCTAATGTTTCGCGACGTGTTCTTATATGCATAGCTTTTCAATAGTTGTTGAGCTCACCTTTTTCTTCGTTTTTTGATTCAGGCATCACATATCCAATAAACCTTTGCTTTGAGCGCTATTCGTTTTTTTTGTGAAATGTTTGTTCGATACGTGAGTGTATGATAACGTAAAAGGTTACTAAAAGATTACTGCAATAATCTGTCCTGTAGTATATTCTTGCAGAGTTTTTCACCGAAAGTTACGAAGCTTTAAAATATAAGGTTTATTTTTATTATTCACTTTTACGCTTTTTGCAAGCCTTGGAAATGCTCCACGAGCGATACAGGATAGGGATTCATCTCTTGTACTCATTTCTTGTCCTGGTGCTTCTGTCTGCAACTTTCCTGTCGTACAAGGCAATTAAGTTTCTTGTGTAAATTTATGTTTTGTAAGCGAGAGGAACTATATCTCGAGTAGACCGTGGTCACATCTGAGGAAAATGAAAAAAAACAAACTTACACAACTATAATCTACACATCTTATTTGTTTAATTGTGCATATTTGTAACGACAATCAAAATTTACATTTTTCGTTCCGAATGAAATGTACTTGTTTTTCGTTTTTGGTTGTATTAGATTATTATTTAGAATGATACATATACATTCATTCTTATTTATTTGTGTTTTCAATAGGCACAATTGATTCTTATTCATTATATCAATTATTAACAATTGATATTCGTTTGTGTTTTAGTACTTGTTCAAGCGTTTAATGCTTAAAATATAAAAACCATTATATTTCAAGGAAAGATGAGTGGTTAGTGCGAAATAGTCAAGATATTCACCGCAATATGATAAATTACATATTGCTAGCGGGGGTTTCCTCAAGACGAATGTGAAACAAATTCGGAGGAGGGACGTTCTGCATCTCTTTCGCATGGATAATTTGATGAAAATACATTTTACTCCAAGAGAAGGAAGCTTTGTACAGTTTGTGCCACTAAGGACTAAGTTATCTCAACGAATAGACATAAATATTAAATTGCAGTAAACCAAATTTGGAACAAAGTGGTGTTCGACGAACTACTAGTTTTGCGAGTGCATAAAAGCTATTACAGCCATACAGCGAGACAAGGTTCAGAATAGGCTCGCCAATGTCCAGTATTTTCACTTCTGCTTTGCGGTCTCTCTTAACCAACATGACAAAAATACATCCCTTACAATTGACATATACGTACTTAGCGCCGCATATGATGGACGGTATCTAAGGTTGTAGACGCGTTCCACTGTGTTTAGGACGCCGCCAAAAAGAAACTATCAGAAATTTTAAAGTACATGCAGCTCTTCATGTTTGAGAGAGAGCTGCAGACGTTGATGTTATGTACGCGCGAATTGTGGGATTTCAGATATCTTTATGCATGTGCTGCAAATGTACCCCCCTCTGATAATGCTAACTGCCATTTCAAATGATATCGCACTATTAGCGATCGATAGTCAAACATACACTGTCGGTGTGACCGGCTAGTTGCATGAGCAAAGTATTGGAGCGATAGTTTACATCATTTCGTAGATATAGAATATGTCATATTTCAGAATCCATTCATCCTGCCTTGAAGGTAAACATTCTGTCTATATGATTAGTGAGCTCTCCAACAAGAATAGGTTTAATTTCTATTGTGGCGGACATCACGAGGTATATTTGCCTTGATCCAATTATATGCTAATTGTGTAAAGTACGGTCACCAGAATCTCTCACAGTGTATTTAAGACTATCATGCTTAATGACCTCAACACAATGCACAGCAGAAGTGAAAGTATACCCTATATGAGAAAGAAATGAATTATATCACATTTGCGAACGGCGCGGTAAGGAGAAGCAACGAAAGTGCTATGCTCAATATTTTAAAAGCTCACGCGCCCCTCTAGTGGCATTCCAGTGGCCTTCCAGTTCAAAAGGAAATTGTTTTATCGAACATCGAACCTGGCAAGAATTTCGTTATTTATGTTTTGGCTGCACTCTTCTAGTCAACGACTTTAAGTTGTCTGACGGCGTATGTCCTAGAAGGCAGCATTCTCTTGAAGACTCATTTGCTCATCCAGTCGTTTTCTTGGATAATTTGCCTGTAGTTCTGACAGCAATTGGTTGCCATGGGAGATGAATGCAAGCACAAAGAGTCTTCATGCAACGTATCGCAACAGATTTACATTGATATAATAAACCCACACGATACCTAAAGGGATTACCACTCTTAACCACTTGGCCACTTATAGAGAACAAAATAGAATGCGAAGAACCTTGCTACGTGAGGATCGAGAGATTATAATAAAGTGAGCTTTCTGATTCAAAATGTAAGTCTTTTTAGTCCACTTCAGGTACATGCTCTCCTATTATAGCAGATCGAGTACCATGAACTGTAAAGTTTTCAATCCGTTGCACTTTGAGAAATGATTAAAATGGGAAGGTTATACGAATAGCAGCCCTCATTTATTAATTACAGTTCAAATAAAGGTTTAGTCTGTCGAGACAGTGTCTTATTTTTCAGGCCAATATTTCGTTTTGACTTTATTGCTTCTTGGCATTGGAAAACTTATGATTGATTATCTGCATCAAATCCTTTCCTTCAAAGATTTTTCATTATTAGCATACTTAGTAGCTTGGTAAAAGCGACAAGGATGATAGTCGGGCTCCAAAGTAATAATAAAATTGTTATTAATTCGTCAGACTTCAGGACAGAAAACTCAGTTGCTCATTCTTGAGTAAAAAAACCATAGAGCAAGATTTTAGTGCCATGATGAACGGTGGCTTGCAAACAGTGGCAGAGCGAGTATGCAAAAGCATCTCGGTCGAAAGAAACAAATATTTGCAAGGCTTTTTCGAGCCTCCTTGAATTCGAAAACGGCCCACTTACTTTATGTAGAAAGTCCGACCGATAGTTTATAATCCATAACCGAATGAACGAACCTTGCCAACAGCCAAATTTCATTGCAGGCAGAACATCGTTTGCTGATTTCACAAAATCCAAGAGAAGAGAAGAAGCGTCTACCTTTTTCACTTAATGCTTACAAACGATCATGACTGCATGAAACCAATATTACTAAATTTCCGGCTTGCCATTACGCCTGCAGATTAAAATCTCTAGGAGTCCTGGTAACCTTGGATTACATTTGTGAGACTGCAAAAACAGATAAATAGATTCTCGAATTGTGAGAACGATCTTTCTTGATTGTGGTTAGTTTCATGTTACTTTTTCTTGGAAAAAAGCCTGCGCGCTCTCCCAAATAACAGCCATTCATCACTTAGCGGCGTGCGGCTAAATTTTTTATTAACGAAACTCAACAACAACATCCTTGGCACCTACACTACATACGCGAGTTCATTTCCTCAGACAAAACGTGCGTATTTTTGTGCACCTGATGTATTGTTTCCCTTTTCTGTTTACATCATGTTATAGTTGATAACGTGGTGCTTCTAATTTTTTTCTCACTGCGGCTGCGCCAAAATCTATTTTAACACGCGACATCGCGCTGGAAGGAATAAAAGGAGGCCCTCTTCCAACTCCGAAGCTAGTGAATGCCGCCCTGAGTAATATGAGAGCGACATGGAATCTATTATTGACATTATAGAAATCATTCAAGATGGGCCTGCCCGTAAGTCTCCTAACGATAGGGAGACTAAATAAAAAAATTTTGTAGAAAAAAAAAACAAATTCATTGTTGTGCTCTGGCCACTATAGTTTCCAAATTGGCGCGAAAATTATTGTTCTCTGTGATGAAGCTTTAACGATAACAGCTTTATTAATAATGACAACTAGATTAGTGATGAACCTTTCCCTAGTATCTTTAGATGTTGTATCTTTAGATAACTTTAATAGATAGTAATTGCCCAACTAAAACTGACCTTCACCGAACCAGCTGTCCAAAGTCAGCGGTTGTTCACCGCCAAGCATGCCTTTTGAGGCCCATACAGGCTTTGTATGGAGCTGCTCTTCCCAAACAAATTCAATCCCGTTAGCGTCCAGAAGCGTTTGACATGTTTGCCAGGAAAATCTCGCTATCCGTGGGTCCCAACCCAGAAGTGGCAACAAGGAAGCCCGGAGCCACGCAGTAGTTCTTGCGTCCGCAGGATAGCCAGAACCCAATGGTCCATGATCCTGAGTAACCGCTTGGGCCAGTCCCTCTAAAACCAAATCCCTTGTTACCTTGGCGACGACACTTGCGACACTGACAACGCAATAAAGGGAATCAGCTTTTTTAGCTACCGTAAATCGAATGCCAGGGAATCTCTGCTCGAGCTTGCGTTGATAGGATGTAGGAGGTCCAACAGTATCTACGTATACATGATCCAATTTAACACCTCTTTGTAGCACGCCCTCAATAAGCGCCATAGTCACGTCGTGTGCCTGCTCATTCAAGTTGTAGTTGCTAGATGGCGGATATCGCAGCATACCACTCGAAATATCTGCGGGTGTTATGACAGTCACAGCAAAACCAACAGCGTCAATCTCTGCCTTTGAGTCGCCATCATTGTACATCTTGGCGAAAAGGGCACGACGCACAGGATCTGTTAAGTTTTTGGAATCATCAAACCCGTAATTGGGGATTAACACGGTATCCTGGTATTCTCTTGTGCAATAGCTTATACCATAGACCATTGGACCCAGGACAGGACCCCTTCCAGCCTCGTCGACCCCGAGGATCACTGGCGAAGGCTGCTCAGAATTCAGAATGGTAGCTGGAACGGGTGAAAAATAAGACTTGGAGTGTAAAGAACCCTCACAAGCACTCACGGTGGGCGGAGTTGGCATAACTGACCTGATTCTATGTTTTGAATAATGAGATAAGACTGCCTTATGCTCTGTTTATTCATGATAATTTTCATCTAGATTTAACGCGTAAATCATGGGAAGGCCAAAGCTTAAAACCAAGTGGAAATCAGAGAAAGAGGAGTACCTTCAGGAATTGAAGCTTCATTCAAGACATGTCTATATTTGGTATTTGATTTTGAGAAGAAAATCTCTCTAAGGATGAGATGGACGTTGTTCACTTAAAGATGGCCATTATGTATGATAATACATTCAAGCAAACTTAGCATCATACTCGACATTCTAGCTGATGCTAACCAGTGGTAGAGTTGCTTTTGAAACTGTATTACCGGAAGTTAAGTAAGACATGATCTCTTTGCTCTATAACGTGGAGCCAAGCCTTCATTACCCGCTCAAGTTTCCAGGCTCAAGACAATGCAAAATTAAAAGAACCTCCGCCCATCTCAGAAATAGTTTCTAAGCTGTTGTTAGACAATTATATGATGTTGATAGATGGAATGAACAACATAACAATATCATCACACCTGTCACATTACCGTTGCAATCATCGCTGAAAAACTACTATTATTGTTCGTATTCTCACCAGAACGGTGACGCATATTTCAAGAATGGCACTTACTCAGCCTTAATCAACCGAACTCAGCGCAAAACATCGACTCAACGCCACACGGAAGTGGCATAGAGCAACGAGTAACTGCGCGTTTTCACTAGATTTATTTTGCTCGGACAACGCGAGTACTCGAGCTTTTTGAAGCTCTGTTTCTGAGCGATCTTAATACAAGCATTTATGCTCGACTTCTCTCATTTCACAATATTGAGCCAAATGCTCACAATGATTAAAGTCCAATGCATGACAGATTCAATAACAGTAATGGACCGCCCGCGCATGTTATAAAAATGAGTCCATTGTTGAAGAGTAGGCGGTATATCCTCTATTGTCAGGGTTGATATACTGGCAGATTGATTTAATAATGAATGGCACAAATAGTGCATACCAAAAGCATACCGAAGATGTATTTCATTTGAACCTGAGGCGAGGTAAATGGTGGGGGGCAGGCCTCATGGGTTACTGGGCGGTTTTAGTGTTAATTAGTTCTTTGGAGAACTTTGGATCGAGACTCTATCCTAATGCTAATCTTTCCTTCAAAAAAGCATTAATCCAATGGACCCCTGTGAGATGGTTTAGACGCCATGTTTCGATGCCGGCCTTCATGAATGGTAAGCATACAAGAGCTAGCAGGCTGTTGGGCGTAATACCAACTAGATTCGAATCCATTATTCTTTTCGGTTACTTTGTGCTCGTAGTCATTGGAGAATCGGTTAATTACGAAGTAATACAGCACAACACTTACTGGCCTCACAAAAGGGATCAAATAAGTCGCTACGTCGGAGATCGAAGTGCCATTATAGCCATGTTCATTATAATGCCCACTTATCTATTTGCTGGAAGAAACAACATATTACTGTGGCTAACAGGTTGGAAACAGTCTACTTTTTACACTTTTCATAAGTGGTTGGCCCGTATGGCCATTGCTTCCTCTCTCGTTCATACTCTTGCTATGCTTCTCAATGTTTATTGGTGCCACACAATACACAGAAGAAAGTATACGCAATATTGGAGGTGGGGTTCCGTAGCTATTGTGGCTGGAGCTATAATGCTATTCCAGTCTATCTCTTTTATCCGCTTTCATTGGTACGAAATTTTTCTGTATGGACACATAATACTGGCTCTATTCTTTTTAATTGGAGTTTGGATACATTTGCATGAGTTGGGATACGCCGAATACGCCTACGCCACTGCGGCAATCTGGGTTTTTGATAGAGTAGTCCGAATTTTACGAATAGGCTCATTTGGGATTAGATTCGCACACGTCACAATGGTTGATGAAGAAACTATACTAATGACCATCCATGATGTTCCCACTATTAAGAAACCAACACCTGGGTCCTTCGGTTACGTCTATTTTTTATCTGACTGGTTTTTTTTTCAGTCGCATCCTTTCTGTATCTTGCAAAAGGACGATAGCTGCATCGTATTTTCCATCAAAGTTAAAAATGGTGCTACGAGAAGGTTATCTCGTTATTTGTTGAACGATCCGAATAGCACCCGGGTAATCAAAGTGGCACTAGAAGGCTTTTATGGAGAATACAAACCGGTATATGCATACGAACAAGTTATTATGGTTTCGAGTGGCAGCGGTGTGCTAGGTCCTCTAGAATATGTTAAAGATATCCAAAATAAGATACTCGTCGGAAGGAGCCACACAAAGTATGTTAAATTTTATTGTATCGTAAGACACTGGGAAGGAATTAGGTGGTTATATCCCGAGCTTCTCAGGCTCAGTGATCTCGAGTATGTGCACCCTGTAATATACATTACGCAGCCCGAAACTGGTAAAATTGAACAGACCACTTTTGAAATTGAACAGAAGAATGCGTCCAGCAAGTCTAGCACGTCCTCAGGCAGAGCAGAAATTGAACAATTGATTTTGAAAAATGCCGAGAGCAAACAAATGGAGATAGAGGAAAAAGCTTTGGCTGGTACGGCGCAAGAGATACTCTCCAAAGAACTTTCACGCGTCGAGTTCAGATGGGTGAGACCGAACGTGTCACAGCTGATAATCAAAGATATAGAAGAAGCGGCGTCTAGCGATAGTATTGCAGTTATGACATGCGCCCCCGGTTCAATATCCGATGAAATAAGGAACACGATGGCAATCAAAGCCTCTGAAAACAGATCGGGCAGACTGGATCTCATTGAATTGCTCCAGACGTGGTAAAATTGAAGAACGTTGCTAATCTCAACGAATACGTTATAATCGGCTGACAGGGCGTTATTTGCATTTAAAAATTATCTAGGTGCCCAACATGAAACAGATTATTAGCTGGCAATAGCTTTTCATTCAATTTTTTTTTTTTTTTTTTTTTGCTTGATTTCTGACGTTGGTGCATTGTCGCTCCGGTAACAAGAGAACAATGCAGTGAAAAAAAATGAAGTGCACCCTATTTATTGCACCTCACATGCGCCAAGAAATCAGACAAAAGATCAGATCGGATGCGAGGTAGTACCTAAGAACCACTATAAAGAAGCAGTCTGTTGGAAAAAATGAAAGTTCAAATTCCTTATTATCCGGGCATTTCATATCAATTGTACAAAAGTTTGAGGGTGAGTGAGCGGCTATGTCTGAATTTACCTTATTACGGGGACTCAAGGCCACTTCAGGGCAAAAGGTTGATCCCAAAGCTCAAAAAATAACAAGGGAGATTGTGCAACTCAATTTGAAACGAGGAAAATGGTGGGGTGCTGGTCTCACAGGATTCTGGGCCTTTTTGGTGCTCGTGAGCTCGATTGACCACCTCGGAAGTCGTTATTTTCCAAATGCCGCCATGAAAGCTAAGAAGAGAATTGGACAATCAGCTCCTGTGAGGTTATTCAGAAAATATGTTACTATACCAGCTTTGTTAAACGGGAAACATACAACAAGAAATTTTATAGGTGGTGTTATACCAACTAGGTTTGAATCCTTAGTTATATTTTGCTATTTCGTCCTTGTCGTTCTTAGCGAAGCTGTCAATTACGAATATTACAGCAAATCTACGCGTTTCACACAAAAGAGGGTACAAATGGCCAGATACGTCGGTGATCGGAGTGCCATCGTAACGGTATTCATAGTGATTCATACTTTTTTATTTGCCGGCCGTAATAATTTTTTAATGTGGTTGACTGGTTGGAAAATGTCCACTTTTTACGCATTCCATAAGTGGTTGGCGCGTATGGCAATCTTTTCGGCGTTTGTTCACACTATCACCATGTTTGAAGTGATGCACTGGAATGGGTCGGTAAAATATATCAAGAGTGAGGCTTGGTGGAGGTGGGGTGCCGTAGCTATGGTGTCTGGAGCTGTCATTCTTTTTCAAACATTTCCTTACATTCGGGCTAGACTTTACGATATATTCCTTTATTTTCACATTGTTCTGGCCACTTTTTGGCTAATTGGCATGTGGATTCATGTGGCAGATCTAGGCTATGGCCCATATGCTTACGCTACCGCTGCTATATGGGTGTTCGACAGATTTATACGTTTACTAAAAATGTCAACGTTTGGTATTAGAGTTGCGCATCTAGAGCTCGTCTCCGAGGAGATGATTATAATGACAATTCCTTCAGTTCCTTTCATTAAAAGACCTACTCCTGGCTCCTTTGGATATGTTTATTTCTTGGATGGATGGAAATTTTTCCAATCTCATCCCTTTTCTGTGATCGTAGAGCAAAACACTGTCAAATTTTTAATCAAAGGTAAGCAAGGTATCACCAGAGAGCTATTCAAGAAGCTCTACGAACTTCCCAACCACAAATGCGCTATCAACATTTGTCTTGAAGCCTTTTACGGAGAGTACAGGCCAGCCTACGCGTACAATGAAGTGATTATAGTTGGCGGCGGAAACGGGGTTGTTGGGTTATACGAGTACATCAAAGATATTGAAGCAAAGAGGCAACAGGGAAAGTCGAGAACGAGATTCGTGAAATTCTATTGGATTATTAGACATTGGCAGAGCATAGATTGGCTTTATCCTGAGTTGAAAAGCCTACAGAAATATGAGTACGTGGAGCCTATTGTTTACGTTACGAGGTACGAAGAAGCTAAATTTGGTGACAGGTTTGCTTACTCGCAGGAGGCCGCTTCTGAGAAGAGCAGCTTGACAAACAAAGTCGAGCTGAAGGAAGAGACGAAGGACGAGGCCATTGAGGAAGTTCTTCAGGATAACACAAACTCTATGAAGAAAGAGTCCCCAGAACTTTTTATGAAGGCGGAGTCGTTTGTCGAACGGATCAAAAACGATCTACCTCACGTTATATTTAGAAGTAGCAGGCCCGACGTCGCACAGCTAATACACGAAGACATCGAAGAAGCAGATCCTGAGGAAAACATCGCTGTCATCAGCTGTGCGATCAATCAAATGTGTGATGATGTTAGGAGGGGTGTCGCTGACGAAGTTGGCGCCGCAAGATCTGGGCGGATTGACCTTGTGGAACTACTGCAAGTTTGGTAGCCTAACAATCTGAAACGTTAAAGATTAGTCTCACGAGATCTGGTGCTTTTTTTATTACATTTAAGTTATATTTTGTTCAGGCATGCGCTCTGGTGCCACAGTTATTCATGTATATTCATTCATATGTATTTACGGTATATAGTACAGGAGGAGTGCTCTTTTTCTACCGCGCGCCGTCGTTTGGTTGCCATGCAGACATTTAGATTATCGCGTGCGTCACCAAAGAACTGAACCTTCAATTAAACTAAAAAAGATGACATTCATTCTTGCAGTGGTTGGCTCCTTTACTAGATGCCAAAGAATGCTATTCATAAGCTTAGGTTACCCAGAAAAATGTTACAACATCAAAAATATATGGTTTACAGTTTTTACTCGATGATCAAAGTAGGCGCTTTGCGGCCAACATTCTGTGTGCTTCTTGACCATTGCCAACTGAACCTTCGAAAATCATCCCTATGCCCTTTGTCTCTAAAATTCTAAGGTGTCAACAAAATTTACTTACAAGTGAGAATACAGTAATACGGTTAATACCATACAGGATTAACTACGCTCTGCGTGAACATTACAAGGACTAGCAATTGAGCAATTTCATTAAAGTGCTTTCATTAAAAGTGAGGAAAGTATGTAATTAGTTTTTTTGCTCAAAGACACCGTTGACAATTTGCTCACAATCGCGCTTACAGTGCTCTCAAGAACCTTACAGTCTGCGCGGAACGTATGAAAATGTTAATTTTACACAAGATTCACGACGTTCAAAAGACGACACGCTTCGTTGATGAGAAAGCATGTCTTATTCTTAAGTTAATTTACGGTGTCTTATGGCCAGCTAATATCCTAATTGGCGTTATGTTAAGAGAGCCTATCATATATTGCTGTAGACCTTATAAAAAGGGTTTCAAGAGAGGCCTGTAAGTATGTACACGAAATAGCGTGCTGGTCGATTTTTCTTAGCACAAATGGATCTATTTCTTTTTTTTTTTTTTTTTTTTTCGTTTTTCGTTTCACTCAATCTCGAGCATTTATGCACTGACACTTCGTAGCTACGAGAAATGAGATGGAAAAAAAGTTAATGAGTGCACCCTTTTACCTCACACCCGCCAAGAGATCAGAAGTCTTTAGCTTGGCACTTGGCCAGCTTGGAACTTGGCCCGACCATCAAAAACTGAGTCCCTGCATGGAGTATAAGAAGATAGTGTTTTCGCCTGCAATAACATGCAGGATACTTTGTAGAGCATATTTTCGTCAGCATCCAAGTTCACCTGAGGGGAGAAATTGTCCGCGGCTATGTCCGAATATTATCTAATGCGCGAGGCTAAAGTTGCGCAGAAAACTGACCCGGAAGCCGAGAAGATAACACTGCAATATTGGGAGCTCAATTATAACCGCGGCAAATGGTGGGGCGGCGGCCTTATGGGATTTTGGGCATTTCTGGTACTAGTAGGCTCAATTGATCATTTGGGCAGCAGATTTTTCCCTAACGCTGCCATGAAAGCCAAGAGAGGTCTAGGACAGTCTGCCTCCGTGCGGTTGTTTAGAAAATATGTCACGATGCCTGCATTGTTTAACAGTAAACACACAACGAGAAACTTCTTGGGCGGTGCTATTCCTACCAAGTTTGAGTCGCTAGTAATATTTTGTTATTTTGTACTCGTGGTGGTTAGCGAAGCTGTCAATTACGAGTACTACAGCAAGTGCACATGGTATCCTGAAAAGAAGATGCAAATTGCGAGGTATGTTGGGGACCGTAGTGCAATAGTTACATGCTTCGTCGTGATCCCGACCTTTCTATTTGCCGGCCGCAACAATTTTCTGATGTGGTTGACTGGATGGAAAATGTCCACATTTTATGCGTTTCACAAATGGCTGGCGCGTATGGCCATATTCTCTGCATTTGTCCACACCATCACGATGTTCGAAGTAATGCATTGGACACATAAAATACCGGAGGTCAAGACAGAGGGTTGGTGGAGATGGGGTGCGGTTGCTATGGTAGCCGGCGCTGTGATTCTTTTTCAGGCTTTTTCGTACATCCGCGCCAAACTTTACGACATCTTTCTCTATTTTCACATTATCCTGGCTGTCTTCTGGCTGATTGGCATGTGGATCCACATCAAAGACTTGACTGTTGGCCAATATGCCTATGCGGCTGCTGCTGTGTGGGTTTTCGATAGGGTCTTGCGTCTTCTGAAGATGTCCACGTTTGGCATTAGGGCCGCGCACTTGGAGCTTGTATCTGAAGAAATGATCGTAATGACAATACCCTCCGTTGCTTTCATTAAAAGACCTGCGCCCGGCTCCTTTGGCTATGTGTACTTCTTGGATGGATGGGCCTTTTTCCAGTCACACCCTTTCTCAGTGATCATCGAGGAGAACACCGTCAAATTCTTGATCAAAGGTAAGCAAGGCATCACCATGAAGTTGTATAAGAAGCTGTACGAGCTCCCAGACCACAAATGCACCGTAAATGTTTGCCTTGAAGCTTTCTACGGGGAGTACCGACCCGCGTACGCCTACGAACAGGTTTTAATTGTCGCCCGCGGGAACGGAGTCGTTGGGCTGTATGAGTATATGAAGGACATCGAGGCAAAGAGGCTTCAGGGCAAGGCCAACACGAAGTACGTGAAATTCTACTGGGTCGTACGGCATTGGCATGGTATTGATTGGCTCTATCCCGAGTTGAAAAAATTGCAGGAATACAACTACGTGCAACCTATCGTCTACGTGACGCGGTATGAAGATTGCAAGGTTGGAGACAGATTTGCATATGCAGACGAAAATGCATCTACCAAGGGCAGCAGCACGTTGACAAAACAGATTGAAGTAAGTGAGGAAGCCAAAGACGAAGCTATCGAAGAGGTTCTCCATGACGACACCAAAGCGATGGAAAAAGAGAGTCCTGATAAACTGCTAAACGCGGAATCATTCATCCAGCGTGTCAAGAGTGATCTTCCCCACGTAGAATTCAGGAGCAGCAGACCAGACATGACTCAAGTCATCCACGAAGACATCGAAGAGGCTGGGCCACGAGATAATATTGCCGTGTTGAGCTGTGCCGTTAACCAAATGTGCGACGACGTGCGCAGGAGCGTGGCCAACGAGGTAGGTGCTGCGAGGTCTGGCCGGATCGACCTCATCGAGCTGCTTCAGGTTTGGTAACCTTTACTTGGGCGCTATAGCCAACCGAGCAGCTACTTTTCATTTAACGCAGTGACCATCTATGTACGCCCTCAGCGTGCTGCGTAAATAATCATGTAAAAGCGGGTTATCTGCTCAGCAGATGCCATATGAGATCTTAAGACGCCAAGCGCTTCAATGACGTATGTGCCGTCTTTTCCTTTAAGCTGACGCAGCCCCTCTTTTTTTCTCGATCACAGTAAGGGTCCACATCGCTACACCTCGCATGCCCCTATGATGCAATAGGTGGACCCTATTTGCGGCTGCGACGGGGCGAACAGAGCAAGCCCTAGTGTTGCCAGCATGTCGGGTGGAGACGCGGCCAGGGTTCGAAACTCTTGAGGGATTTATTCCTCGAGGTAAACAAATATTTGCATCCTAAGAAAGAATACGTGCAGTACTATCTTGCTGTCGATAAGCACACTTATGTAACATTACATCAACGCCTCTGATTGTCTGTTTGTTTACTGGCATCAGTTTGCTTGCCTATTCCTTCATTATATCTCTCAGTATATTCTTAGCAGCAAGTCGGAGAATACTTGAATCGTCGGGGAGGCAGGATTATCACAGCTTGCGTTCCTTGCGTGGCAGATACAAGAGCGATTTTAATTTCGCAACCTCGTTGTTATTCACTCATGTTTTATCGTAAAAGGCCAGCCTGCGAATATCCGCTTGATAGCCGAACCGCTGAGTGAATTAGACATCTCAGACACGCGGCTTATCTTAAAACACGGGTTTAGAACGATGGCTTCTTATTACCTCAGACTAATGTGGGGAAAGTGAGGGGAAGGGCAGCAAGAATGGAGGGGCTCGTATACGCTTTTGAGCTTTTTTATTCCTGTAATATTTCTTTTTCCATTACAATCGGCCCGGACACTCTTGTTCTTGCAGCTCCGATTATGACACATGTGCGCGCCCTCAGCGGTTCAAAATGAAATCGGAGGGGGAGACACCGATTTTCTTGGCAGCCTGCCGTGTGTTACCACCCTGTAAACGTGGGCTGGTCCGTTGCTATGCAGTCCAGACCGCCTGCCACGGGGTGGAAATCTATTTGAAACTCCCGTGAGAGAACTGCACCGCGTTGCACGTGTAATGTCTCCCCGGAGCTATGACAGCTGGTATCGCCGCTAGCGCCGCCTTTACGCCTTGCTTATTGATAACGCATTGAGGTTTCTGGTATCTCTTACCGCGGAGGCCCAGACGCGCTGATCTGAGCGCTCTGTTTCCGTGATCCACATCATATAGCTGCGTTACTTACAGTAATCACTGGCTGCTCGCATGGCTGACCCAGTAGCGTTGCTAGACGTAACAGAAGGACAGGAAGGCGTTGGCCGCTCTGGCTGCGCCCCGCAATACCGGCCCTGAGTTTTCTTTTAACGTTCCCTTGTTTTTTTTTATTACAAATGCAGTGCTCCAGATTACACCTTGTAGTCTTTATATAATTATGATCAAAACTTTTGAAGAATTCGCCGACACCTGCGCAACAAGGCGCCGTTTATAATTTGCCTCAGCCCCTAGAGGTCTATCCAAGACCCTGCTACAGCTAATAATGACCACAAAACTATATGTTGCGAGTCTAATACGTTATTTATGTTATTATATTTCATTCGTTTTTCCTTGTCATACTTCCCCATCTGCCATTTGTAATCGGAATGAGCGCTACACCTTCAGTAGCTCTATTGCCCCAGTCCTGGCTTAATGCCGCCCAGCGGAGATGCATCTGCTTGATGGAGCCCGAGCTTGTTCACAAAGGAAGTCGCTCAACTACTCTCTTTGTTAACTTCCTAGTATCCCGCTCGCTTCCCTCTGGAGACAACACCTTGGAAAGTGGGCATTGAGAGCCCACAGACGCCACTAGTGTGCTTAAACATCAGCCCCGCGGCGCGAACGTGAAGTAGCGATGCGCGGCTTTTTCTGCTATACACAAGTATCAAAAACAAGAGAGACTACTGCCTCCCCACATCATCAACGCACCCAAATGCCAACACCTCCTCAATCCGGCTGCCACCGAGGAGCAAAAGCACTAGCCGATCGACTCCGATGCCGAAGCCGCCCGTGGGGGGCATACCCCACTTCATCGCCTCGACATACTCGTAGTCGACTGGCAGCGCTTCCTTATCGCCGTAGCGCTCCAGTGCACGCGCCTGTGCCTCAAAGGAGCGCAGCTGGCGCTGTGGACAGTTCTCCTCCTCATACGCGTTGACGTACTCGCGGTCGCCGATGTACAGCTCGAAGCGCTGCGCGATCCGTTCGTCCGAGTCGGAAGGCTTAGCGAGCGGGCTCATCACAGCCGGGTGGTGGCAGATCAGCGTGGGGTGCGCAGATCCACAGTAGCGCTGCTCGATGTAGAACTCGCAGAGCTTGCCCCACATCTGCGGTGCCGACAACGGGCCCGTAGGGAACAGTGATGCGCGGTCCGCCTCGGGAGTCGCCGCATACAGCTGCTGCGGGTCTGCCCAGTCCGGAAGTGCGGTGAAGTCGGTGCCAGTCTCTGCGCAAAGAGTGGGGATGAACTCGACGCGCCGGATGCCCGGTTGCCCCTCCAGCTGGCGCTCGAGCTGCTGCGCTGCGGGCAGTTGGAAGGGCGCAACGGCACGGCAAACGTGCAGCAACAGCTTCTGCGTGCGTTCCACTAGGTCGTCCATTGTAGCGTAGGCCTCGTAGAACTCCAGCGTGGTGAATTCTGGACTGTGAGTGGCATCAATACCCTCGTTACGGAAAACTTTACCCAGCTCGTACACCTTTTCCACTCCCGCAATAACCAGCCGCTTGAGCCACAGCTCGGGAGCCACACGCAACTCGAGCCGCTCACTCGCCTCTGGCAGCGCACGCGCATGCGTAACAAACGGCTCGGCGGCTGCACCGTTTGACTTGGGCGACAGCATCGGCGTCTCCACTTCGACAAATCCACGCTCGTCCAGGAACGACCGCAGTGCCCGGACAACGGTGTGGCGCACGCGCAGCATTCGCGTGCCTTGAAGCTGGTAGTCCACGACGCGGTTTTGTTTCACCTTGGCGCGCTCCTGCAGCTGTGGCGGAAGCGGTTGCTGCGCGGCAGCCAGAATCTGTGGCGGCGCGACCGCGCGTAGCGAAAGCGTGCGCTGTCGCGAAGAGAGGGATGGGTGGCCCTGCGCTACCACATAGTCGCCAGGGCGGTAGCGCTGCGAAAGCGGAGGTGGTGGTGGCGGCGCATTGTCCCCACTGTCGATGGAATTTGTTCCTTGCTGGTCCCGTTCCTGGCCCTGGCTGGCCGAGCTCGGTGCAAAAGCCCTCGCGTTCAGAATCACCTGCAAACCGCCCATATCAAGGAAACACATGCCTCTGCCCGCCGAGCGAACCTGCTTCACACGACCTCGGACCTTCTCGAGCTGCTGCACATCGCTGCGCAGACCACTCCACCTCTCTACAAACTCTTCTACACTACTACCTCCCACGGCTCCCGTCGAAGGGTAGTACAAACTGGGCCGCTCGCTCACGAGCCGGTTGCGCTTGGCAAACAGCTTGGATGCGTCTATGGCGGTTCGAATCATCAAGAGAGATAATAATATCAGTATAGAAAGAAACGAAACGAAAAAAAAAAAAAAAAAGAGAGAAAACAAAACGAAATGTTCTATCTTCCGGTGCAGTCAGTCGAGTTTTTCTGTTGTAGGTTTGTCCTCCTTAGCAGCAGTAATTAAACTGCGGTCAGTACGATAACGCATAAGTAACCATCATTCTGCACAACGAGATCTTGTCCGGAGCCCGCGGGGACTTCAGCCACCGGTTGGGCACGCCCTTTATACGTTTTGTGCAACGTAACGGATTGAACCGAGTGAACAAAAAACACGCACTGACCGTGCACCACAGCTTAAGCTCTACAAAAGCCGGCGCCGGCGCTATTTTTTTTGAGGAACCCGGCTTTTACTACGCAGCTACTACGTTAGTACTGCGTTAGTACTGCGCGCTGCGCTGCTGCGTTGATAATGACAGGGGCGGGCGGGGTTGATTTCTGTTTCACTGGCTACACACGTACACGCACGCTCACAATATACACACATACACACACAGACACACAGAGTCCTCAGAAGTGCACATACACACACACATTCAGTTACACGAGGGGGCTCTGCTGCCCCGTCTGGCCTGTGGTGTTTGACATATATAATCGAACCCGGGACCGGGTCGATTAGGCACAGTGCCACCAGATGGTGGTGAGATTTCAAAAAGATATATATCCATATATATTTGCAGAGCAGGCTCCCAAATGATGATAGGTGCGGCTGCAGTGCCGGAGTACAGGTATCCTACTATATCTTCACCGTTAAGCGACTCCAGCAACTCGATGATCTTTGAGCGTAATGTGGAGGAGCCATGCAGTGTTCCTTCTAGGCCGTATTCGAGACAAGGGTCCAGCGTCAATCTTCTGTCGAGGCAGTACAGCAATCGGTCGTGTAAAACGTCACAGGGAAACCTGTCGTCGCCTCGCAGCCCACTGGAACAGGACTATGCATCGCCCGTCTGTAGCCAGCATCGACGCCAGCTAGAGAACTGCGTGGCGCCCGCGCTGGATGCGAGCTGTTCGATTATCGCAGACGACTCGGCCAACCTAGACGACTTGGACGTTGTGTATATGCGCCGGCCAAGCACGATAGGGCTGGATATGGCTTTAGGGCGCACAAGGAGCAACTCGTACGCCACACTTACAGACCAGCAGAAACAGCTGCGGCAAACGCAACCCGGTGAAGAGAATCCACGAACTCTCAAGTTCTACTCCTACGCAGATGTGCTTTCCGACGAAGCTGCTGCTGCGGGGATCACGGGGCCTCCGGGGAACCGCCCGGCACTTTCGCACTCGGCGTCGTCGACATATTTGCGTCCCCCTCTTTCCGGACAGCAGTCAGCCGGTTTTTCAAATCCGTTTGTTAAGCGCCGCGACTCCGGAGCAGGGAGTCTGAGCCTGGGCAGATGGTATTCTAGCAACGTATTGTCGCGCTCGCCCACAAACCAGAGCCAGACAGCTGGTGCAGCAAACACCTCAGGGGCTTATGCGGCATCGGCAATACCACGGGGCCGCATTGCACGTGCACGCCAACAGACAAACTTTCAGATGGAATCAAGCGGCAGCGAAGACTTTTCCACCGATGAAGAGGACGAGACGCCATTTACTCCTCAGCAGCACTGGGGGCTGTCTCCGATGGGTCCGCGGGTTTCGCGTACCAGCACGCAGAACAGCATGAACAGCAATTCAACACGCGCGCGGTCATATTCAAACAGCAGTCCCTCTCTGGCACGTAGACGCGAGAGCGGACCAAGCTCTATCAGCGGGTTGCTGATGGAGGATACTTTGCAGACGGAGAAGGTTGGGGACATTTTAAAGAAACGGATTAGCAGGCGGGAGGCCTAGATGGGACGCATGCATGCATTTACTACAAAACAAAGCTAGTAGGAGTGGTTTTCGGTTCTTTTTTTATTTCGATTCTTCTTTTTTTTTTTTTTTTTTGTGCGTGTAACAGAACCAGAAAGAACAGTAGTCATGGCAATAAAGCAAATTGTGTTTAGTAGAATTTGATTGATTTAAACGGTGAAATGAGAAAAATTAAGATATAAATGAAAAACAAGTCAAAATAGATCAAAACAAAAAAAAAAAGACAAAAGATTAAGTTAAAAGGCAAATAAAGCAAACAGATAGTTTCTTGTATACAGGGAAGTGGGATTTTTTCGATAGTTATTTTTTAAGATTTTTTTTTCGTGCGTACCTGCCTACATGTGTATGCCAGTGCGTGTATATGTATGTATACGTGAAGAAACGTTTTGTGCAATGCTACTTGAAAAACTCCTTTGCCATGCGGATATTCTCGAGCACCATGCGCTCAGGCTCGTCAGAATGGTTCAGTACGATGAAGCAAACCATGTTGGGTGAGATTTCACTCACATATATGTTCTCGTTAAGCACGAGGGTCTTGAAGCCACTCTTGAGCTTGGTGCAGCTCTGCTTGAAGTTTTTCATAATGTTGGAGATCTTCTCGAAGCGCTTCGGGTCTAGCGCCTCGCCATTCGCTGCGTTACTGGAGCAGACCACGAGGAAGGTGGACCGCTCAAAGAGAACGATTTCGCAAGCGTCCATCACACCCTTCAGTTTTTTCAAGTTGGCCTGGTGGTCGGCCATGTTGGGAATTAGAGAACACACGATTTGAGACCAGGCCTTGTAGAGACTCTCGTCCCAGATAGAGGTGGGGAAGCCGATAAGGTCTGGGAAACCGTACTCGGAAGAAGTCTCCTGCAGCTTCTTCATCATCAGCTGGAAGAGCTGCTCTCTTTTATCCAGCTGGACGAGGTCCATCTTGTGCAACAGAACAAAGATCTTGGCGTCTGGAGAGTACTTCTTGAGCTGCTTGAGTGCCTTGGTGAAGATTTCGATGTCTTTGATGACCTCCTGGGATTCCACATCAAACACGTGTATCAGCACCTGAACCATTTGGAAGATGTGGTCCTTCTGCTTTGTGAAATAGTTCTCCATAAACACGTCTTGGCCGCCGCAATCCCAGAGGTTAAGTGTCATGTTCCCCAGGAATCGGCGGTTCGAATGCTCGACGTCTATGGTGGCACCCAGGCGGCGGGTATCGAAGGCGGAGTAGTTGCTAAAGATGATGGATCTCATGGAGGACTTTCCGGAGCCGGAACGGCCCATGAGGAGCAGTTTCTTTCTGTTATTAGAGGACATGGTGTGCTAGCTGGGCTTAACGCTATCTCCCCGTTCTGTTGTGGTGCGTGTTTGTGTGCGTGCTGCTTTTGCTTACTTGCCCTTGTCTTGCTTCTTTGGCTATCAAGGTTGCCCTTTTTGAGACTAACCACCGCCTTGTCGAGTTTCTACTGATTTTACAGCAGAGGTTGGGCGAAAAAAAAAGCGAGCGTAGCAGCAACGGCAACTACGGCAACTACATGTTCGCGGTCAAGGTTGGTCGCAGCTTTCCATCGACAGACCTTGTTCGCCGCCTGACCTGTCTAACGGGTATCGGCAATGCCGAGCCGCAGTATGCCAAGACTAGACACAATGCTGGGTTAGTAATACTGGACTTGTTGCGACAACGTCTCGACCCCGATGACTCGCACAGCTACAAGGTTTGCGTGAATGCTCCCGCAAAATACTGCCATGTTTCACCGGACCTACTATTAATAAGGTCTGATGGAGATTACATAAACCTTAGTGGCAAGACGGTGGTCCCACTTTGGAAGAAACTATCCCACCGCGACGCCGTCACACACATAGTTGTGCATGATGAATTAAGTCTTCCCTTGGGAAAGGTCCAATTGCGAAAACCTGGTACCAGCCTGAGAGGACATAATGGACTCAGAAGCCTGCGAAGTCACTGGGGTAGCGACGAATTCCATCGCCTTGCAATCGGAATTGGCAGACCTCATGACCGAGACCCACAAGTCGTTTCTGATTACGTATTAACCCGGTTTGATGACCAAGAAATGAGCATTTTGGCGACACAAAGCATCGAGAAAGCATTGGAAAAATTGCAGTCATTATTATAGATCTACGAATGCACATGAGCATGGGGCTGGAAATTAAGTTGAGGCTCACAAATGCAGGTGCAGAATATAGCTTCCATTATCCTCGTGTAAATAGATTTAAACTTTCGCCCTTGTCTTTGAGCGCTATCTAAACTAAACGATTCTCACTCCCTTTTTTTTCGTCATACTTCTACAACAATGAACGGCTCGTCTTTGACAATAGCAGTGTGGAAGATACTATAGATTTTTAGTTTCTCCTTGCTAGCGTTCTCGCAGGTCATTTCGGCAAGAAAAACTATTGCCGGGTCTGCAATGTGTGGACCAGAATTCGTAATTTGCAAACATCTTGCATCTTAGATAGTTGATGCTACATTTTGCGAAGCGACGTATAGAACGATCTCCCTTTTTCAGCATCAGTTCATGTATTCTGACCTCTGTGTAAATAATTCATCGCAGAGCTGTTGAAGAAGACATCCGAGTAAGCTGCAAATTGAGAACATCCGTGTATCCAATGGTCAAGCCTTTGGAACTGTTGCTACATCCTGTAGAGCTCAAGGCTGCCTTGAAGCTCAAATACATCAGGCAGCCATTGTTTCCTCCTCGAGACAACTTGTCCCCGGAGCTCACAAGGTGCTACCAGTTGCTAAATGCCACTTCCAGGTCCTTTGCTGCTGTAATAAAGGAGCTGCACCCTGAGCTGCGTGATGCGGTAATGCTTTTCTATCTCGTTCTTCGGGCTCTTGATACGGTTGAGGACGATATGAGCATCGACCCACAACTAAAAGTATCCGTGTTGCGCTCGTTTGCTGAGAAATTGGATACTACAGAATGGTCCTTCGACGGAAACGCACCCACTGAAAAGGACCGTAAAGTTTTGGTGGAATTCCCATGCATCCTTCACGAATACCATCTACTTCGTCCCGAGTACCAAGAAGTAATCAAGGAGATCACCCACAAAATGGGGAATGGTATGGCTGACTATATTCTGGACGAAAAATTCAACTTGCAGGGGGTGCAGACGGTACATGACTATTATCTTTACTGCCATTATGTGGCTGGGCTCGTAGGTGACGGTCTGACCCAATTAATCGTCAAGGCAGGTTTCGGCACGCCTGATCTCGGTACCAATTCTCAGCTTCACGAAAGCATGGGGCTCTTCCTTCAAAAGACAAATATTATCAGAGACTATGCGGAGGATCTAAAAGACGGACGTTCTTTCTGGCCTCGTGAAATTTGGTCTAAATATGCAACTGAACTGGTTGATCTCGGCAAGCCAGCCAATAGACAGCAGGGCGTCTACTGTATTAACGAGCTAGTGCTTAACGCTTTGAGTCATGTGATAGACGTTTTCACCTACCTCTCTTCCATCCGTGAACAGTCTACTTTTCAGTTCTGTGCCATTCCTCAAGTGATGGCCATTGCCACGTTGGCCCTCGTGTTCAACAATGAAAATGTTCTTACTGACAGAGTGAAAATTCGCAAGGGCACGACTTGTGAATTAATCCTCGACTCTCGCACGCTGCAGGGCTGTATCTCAATTTTCCGGTATTACGTACGTGACATCAAATCCCGTTTACCGGTCGAGGATCCTAATTACCTAAAAATTAACATCCAAATTGCAAAAATTGAGCAACACATCGAGGAGATGTACCAAGACAAATTGCCCGAAGGTGTCAAACCCCGTGAAACGGTTGCCTATACCAAGACGCAGCAACGGACCGTGCAGGACAAGAAAGTACAAGCAATTGAACAAGACGAGGAATTCAAGTTCAACATGGCCTTAACATTGGTATTGACGTTAATCTCCGCAGTGTATTTTTACGTAAAGTAAATCTAAGTAAATTTCTTTTCAATTTTCTGAATACAACAGTTTCTCATATTTTTTCTATTGTTCTAGCATTGTTTTTTCACTTTTTTCCCTTTTTAATTTTTTCATGTATTTTTTTTTTTTTTTTTTTTTTTTTTTTTTTTTTTTTCTTAATTAATACTTTCTTTCCACACGTGGGTTTCCGATTGAAGAGAAATCTAACGTGCGTAGCAACAGGCAGCAAAATGACCCATAGCTAACACTGCGCAGGGCACTTGCGATGAGCCAAACGTGCGGCTGATATTGGCCAGTGTCCATGCGAGGGGGGCGTGCCCGTCTAATTTACTATCAGGCCATGCCTTGGGATCGCGAAGTCTGACAGAATTCGGTGAAGAAATTAAATTAGCCCTTGAGCACGTTCACATAATATACTGCACTATGCGAAAAAACCCTGACCTTCGTAAGGAAGGTTTTGGTATATAAAATATCTTGACCAAATGTAGTTTCCAGAAAACGGGTCTTCCCATAATCGAACAGACCATCCAGAACTCAGATCTTTGAATTAACCAGTTATGTCTGATAAAGAAACTGTTATTGTTGAAGAGAAGGCTCGCGATAATGCCAACATGACCAGTGGTGGTAATGCAGCATTCCACAATTTTCTGAATGATTTTGCTGACATCGACGATCCTTTGGAGAGGCGTAGACTTGCGCTGCAAAAAATTGATGAAGCCAAGTTCGGTTGGTACCATGTGCGTGCCATTATGGTAGCAGGTGTTGGTTTCCTCACAGACTCTTACGATATTTTTGCCATTAACTTGGGTGTTACTATGATGTCCTATGTGTTTTGGAAAGATGGTAATATCCCTTCTTCTACCGAGACTCTTTTGAAGGTATCTACCTCCGTTGGTACCGTTGCAGGTCAACTTGGTTTTGGTGTATTGGCAGACGTTTTGGGTCGTAAGAAGATTTATGGTGTGGAGTTGATCATTATGATTTTTGCCTGTGTTTTACAATGTACTGCCGGTGAATCTGCTGGTATTAACTTTCCTGCTATTATGACATTTTACCGTATTGTTATGGGTATTGGAATCGGTGGTGACTATCCTTTATCCTCTATCATTACATCTGAATTTTCCACCACCAAATGGAGAGGTGCTATTATGAGTGCCGTGTTCGCTAACCAAGCCTGGGGTCAGATTGCTGCTGGTATTGTTGCATTGGTTCTCGTCGAAGGTTACAAAGACCAATTGAAGACTGCCAAGGATGGCGCTTCCTGTGGTCCCGACTGTAAGAGGGCTTGCGACCAAATGTGGAGAGTTCTTATCGGTCTAGGTTGTGTTCCTGGCTGTATTGCCCTTTATTTCCGTTTGACAATTCCCGAATCTCCTCGTTATACTTTGGACTGTGAGGCTAATGCCGCTAAAGGTATCGCCGACGCTTCTAAATTTCTTTCCGGAAGTCACGGCGAAGCTGGTTCTGACGACGTGGCACGTTTAGAGAGAACAAAAACTGCAGTTTCTGCTGGTGAGAGCATCCACCGTGCTTACAGCGGTCCTTCCACGGATATCGAACAACAGGTTGCTGAGGCAGTTCCTCTCGACGACGGCCCACCAAAAGCATCTTTCAAAGATTTCTGGCAACATTTCCGTCAATGGAAGTATGGTAAGATTTTGCTTGGTACTGCTGGTTCGTGGTTCTGTCTCGATGTCGGGTTTTACGGTTTGGGTCTAAACACAGCTGTTATTCTAGAGGCTATCGGTTATGCTGGTAAGGGTTCCATCTACAAAAAGTTTCACGACACTGCTGTAGGTAACTTGATTTTGATCTGTGCCGGTTCTTTACCTGGTTACTGGGCTACCGTGTTCACTATCGACATTATCGGGCGTAAGCCAATTCAGTTATTTGGATTTTTCATCTTGGTGTTCCTCTTCTGTTTGATTGGTTTTGATTACCACAATTTGACTCCAAAGGATCTATTAGGTTTGTACATCATTTGCGAATTCTTCCAGAATTTCGGTCCTAACGTCACTACTTTCGTCGTCCCCGGTGAAATTTTCCCTACCAGATACAGATCTTCTGCTCACGGTATTTCTGCCGCCTCCGGTAAGATTGGTGCCATCATTGCGCAGACTGCTCTCGGTACTTTGATTGACCATAATTGTGCCAGAGATGGTAAGGCAAAGAACTGTTGGCTACCACACGTTATGGAAATTTTTGCCCTATTCATGCTGGTAGGTTTGATTATTTCCGTACTTGTCCCTGAGACCAAGAGAATGACTTTAGAAGAGGTGACTGAGAAATACCATGATGAAATCGATCCCTCTAAATACAGACAAACATCAGTTTCTTGCGGCAGTGACACTGCTTCTGGAGAACTGGAACATGTTTGATTTGATGACCCTCTTTTATTCTCTAATTGAACGCTCGCTTTTGTACCATATACACCTGGATTCGTTCTGCCAGTTAATTAAGAACTAAATTTTTGAAATTTTTTACTCCCCTTTTACCTCTCTACTTTTCCGATTTTCCAAAACTTTCGGTCGTTTGCTCCTCCAATATGAGAAAAACCCTTGTATTACATTTCGATTTGCTGTTGTGTGGACAAGGAAATACAAATCTCTGCTACTTCAACCCACTCCCCTTACTCTTCTGAGATATACCCATGTGAGCAAGATTAGATTGTATCATCACATTGTTCTATTTTAAATCAGTGGGCACGGATCATTTCACCGCCATAAGATTTAAGCTTGTTTCCCTACGAAACAAGTTCAGTGACAAAAACTAATGCATTATAACTAACAAAAACATAATAGAAAAAGCAGGATATTCAAGACCAAAAGTTATCTAAAAAATGCTCACATTTTTCGTTCTTGCATCATTTCATAGTCATTAACTAAATTTTTAAGAACATAAAAATATGCCATGCACCAACTGCGTTGAAATAGATTTTCGTGTCGTTGTAAATTATCAGATTTGCAGTATGCTCAGACAGTCGTCAAGTACGATAGAAATGTGTCACCCTGCCATAAATACTTACTTCTTTTTGTGGTCATAAAGTAAACAAGGTCCGAATTGCCACAGATCTCGCGAACTGATCACTAAATAACCACTTCAAAAACAACAACGAGCATCCCAGGGTGTCTGAAAGGACGTTTAACTGGATAGAGCCGTATAAGATATGCGTGAAGTTATTAGTGTTAATGGTATGTGATATTCTTGCTAGAGAACTTAATGTGATCATCCATGGGACACGTTACTAACCGAGTTTATTAGTTGGCCAAGCCGGTTGTCAGATTGGCAATGCCTGTTGGGAATTGTATTCATTAGAACACGGGATCAGACCCGATGGATACCTGCAAGAAGGTCTACAAAAGCCCAAAGGAGGTGAAGAAGGATTCTCCACTTTTTTCTACGAGACTGGATCTGGTAAATACGTTCCACGCGCAGTTTACGTCGATCTGGAACCCAATGTCATTGATGAAGTACGCACTGGTCCTTATAAGGATTTGTTTCATCCAGAGCAATTAATCAATGGTAAGGAGGATGCCGCGAACAATTATGCAAGAGGTCATTATACTGTTGGTAGAGAACTATTGGATGAGATTTTGGATAGAATTAGAAAAATTTCGGATCAGTGTGACGGGTTGCAAGGATTTCTTTTCACACATTCCTTAGGTGGCGGTACAGGCTCAGGACTGGGCTCTCTCCTTTTAGAACAACTGTCTATCGATTACGGTAAGAAATCCAAATTGGAATTTGCAGTTTACCCAGCACCACAAGTCTCTACTTCCGTAGTGGAACCATATAACACTGTGCTTACGACACATACCACCTTGGAGCATGCAGATTGTACTTTTATGGTTGACAATGAAGCAATTTACGACATGTGCAAGAAAAATTTAGATATTGGTCGCCCCAGTTTTGCCAACTTGAACAATTTGATTGCGCAGGTAGTGTCTTCTGTAACTGCCTCTCTGAGGTTCGACGGTTCTTTGAACGTCGACCTAAACGAATTCCAAACTAACTTGGTTCCTTATCCTAGAATCCATTTCCCGCTAGTGTCCTATGCCCCCATCCTGTCCAAGAGCAAAGCATATCATGAGGCGAATTCGGTATCAGAAATCACTAACGCTTGTTTCGAACCCGGCAACCAGATGGTGAAGTGTGATCCAAGATTGGGCAAATATATGGCTACATGTCTGCTGTATAGAGGAGATGTGGTGACGCGAGACGTTCAAAATGCGGTGTCTCAGGTGAAGAATAAAAAGACTGTTCAAATGGTAGACTGGTGTCCCACTGGTTTCAAAATCGGTATCTGCTATGAACCTCCAACCGCCACCCCTCAATCCCAATTATCTTCAGTGAAGAGGGCTGTCTGCATGCTTTCAAATACTACAGCCATTGCCGACGCCTGGAAGCGCATCGACAGAAAATTCGATCTCATGTACTCCAAGCGTGCCTTTGTTCATTGGTACGTTGGCGAAGGTATGGAAGAAGGTGAATTTACTGAGGCCAGAGAAGATTTGGCAGCCCTGGAGAGAGATTACATTGAAGTGGGAGCCGACTCCTATGTCAACGAAGAGTTTTGATTTTTAATTCCTAAGATTGTGTTCTTTTTTTTCTTCCATTATTTCCTTCGAATATATTTCTAATACCGCACTAGTTGAGTGCAAACGCCCATCCACATTTATCCTAATGGCTTCTTTTTAACAATTACATAGAGATATACTGTATATCGTTCATACCCTGACGAGATGTCTCAAGGCACTTCGTTTTACCCCCATCCGAAGAATTGTTGAAGTGAAGTTCTCTTTGTTATACTACGATGCTTGGGCTTCTTATTTGTCGACCTATTGCTTGAGGTTCCAGCGGTTCTCTTTAGCATTGACTTGCGAATGTAGCCGTGGGCATCAAGTAAGTTCGAATCTCTGGCCTCAAAGGGAGAACAAGTTGACATGGAACAAGTAGGGAAACGCTTGCTAACTTCCAATTCTACTATCACGTTATCATCCAGCTGGATCCTTTGAGCGTTTTGCAACCAATGAAGTAGTTTCATCGGTGATTTAGTTGGTGCATTTCCCACTAATTGATCAAGCCTAGGCACACTTTCCACAATGTTTGGACTTATATGGGCCCCTAACCACAGTAAGGATGGTATCAGTTCCCAGGTATCAAAAAATAGTTTAGGACTGCGTAATTGAGGAACATTAAGGACCCGAAGATGGCCCCATCGAGTTCGATCTACTTGCAGAGCCCTATGCCATGATTTGATGAGCTCCTCAGGCCTGTCAACACTAGCCACGGAAAGCGCTACCAGTGATTGTAGGTTTACAAGAAATTCTAGGCCTTCTATATGACCCTCGAGCCGTAGGACAGTAAAAAATTGATACAATGACTGCCTCTGAAAATCGTTAAAAAATCTTATGTTTTCAACAAGGTTACAATTAGGCAGATTCATTTTGCAGTAGCTGATAAAGTGCCCATGCCAATCAATTCTATTGAGACCACCTCGAATCAGTCCATGGTTTTGTATCAGCAAATATAATATAGTTGAATCTTGGAAATTTCGACAAAGGAGCTGCCATAATAGTTTAATAGTTTGCACGCTTGGCAGGCTGTCAATAACAAGCCGTGAATCAGCTACAGAGAGGTTCGCCAACTCACGGGCAATTATTTGACAGCATAGAACGGTTAATTGCATTTCGTGCCTATAGATGAACGAAAATCCTTTGGTTCATTTTTTCGTCGTAGTCTGTTCGAATGCATCGCTCGCATACGGCAGAATAAAAAGAGGGTAGTAGAACCAGCAGGATCAAGATACACTATTTTATAGCTAGCCAATGACTCACTCGTGAAGACATACCCAAGGTTTGCGAGATGCGTCCTTCCTTGAGAGCCCTATTCACTATTTCACGTGATAGAAAGTCACGTTGGTGCAGTTTCCCTCCATACTTGATCCAAGAAATTATGGCTAAAGCAAATCGTTACTCGTCGTTGTATTATTATGTAAACAACCTAAAAATTGAGAGAGACCTGCCCCACGCCTAAAATTCTACGCTTACGTGATGATGTTGGAGGCACTGACCGTGGCTCCTCGGAGGGGCTTCGTGTTCAAGAATTGGGCTGGTATCTATTCCTGTAGGTCGCAACTGTTTTTCCAGCCAACATCAGTGGATGAAGTTGTTGCTATAGTGAAAGCTGCAAGGCAAGCTGGCAAGAGCGTTGTTACTGTAGGTGCGGGTCACTCCCCCAGTGACATGTGCATGACTACAGAATGGTTGATGAGCTTAGATCGCTTGAGCAACGTAATTGCATTGAAAGAGCACCCAGAGGAATACTACGCTGATGTCACAGTCGAGGCAGGCATCCGTATCTACCAATTGAGTGACTACTTGGCCACTAAAGGTTATGCAATCCAAAACCTAGGATCTATTTCAGAACAGAGCGTAGCTGGTATCATTTGTACTGGTACACACGGATCTTCGCCCTATCACGGGCTGGTTTCTTCTCAGTATGTGAACTTAACTATCGTTAATGGTCAAGGTGAGGTCGTTTTTTTGGATTCGGAACACAAGCCTGATGTGTTCAGAGCGGCACTGCTCTCTTTAGGTAAGATTGGTGTCATTGTAAAAGCCACTATTCGTGTAGTGCCGAAATTCAACATTAAATCTACAGAGGAGTTGATTCATTTTGAAACTCTGTTAGAGAAGTGGGATACTATATGGACTTCTGCAGAGTTCATTAGAGTTTGGTGGTATCCTTATTCTCGTAAATGTATCCTTTGGCGTGGCATGAAGACTCAAGAACCGTTAACGGCATCCAAAAAATCCTGGTGGGGTACATTCAGTGGAAGGTTTTTCTACGAAGTGCTTCTGTGGATTGCTACGCAAGTTTACTGTCCTTTGACGCCTTACATCGAAAGATTTGTGTTTCATAGACAATACGGCCAAGTAGAGAATTACGGTAGGGGAGAGACCGAAATTGCATCCTCAATCGATGGTTTAAACATGGATTGCCTTTTTTCACAATTCGTGGATGAGTGGGGTTGCCCTTTGGATAACGGACCCGAAGTGCTACGTTCTCTCGATCACTCGATAACGCAAGCCGCCCAGAATAAAGAATTTTATGTGCATGTCCCCGTGGAGGTGCGCTGTTCAAATACCACCTTCCCCAGTAAACCACAAGATCTCACCGGACGCAGCTCGACAAGTGCTGGGGCAGTTTACGGTAACCTACTGCGTCCCTACCTAGATAATACTCCTAGCCATTGCCAGTATGCACCGCTGAGTGATGTGACAAACAGCCAGTTAACTTTGTACATCAATGCTACTATGTACAGGCCCTTCCATTGGAATTCTCGAGTTCTTCATTGGTACACGCTATTCGAGGACACAATGGCGGCAGCGGGGGGCAAGCCACATTGGGCCAAGAATTTCCTAGGATCTACTACGCTGTTAGAGAATCCACAAAGGCAGGAGTCTGATTATGGGGACTATGAGATGAGGGGAATGGCCAAATGCATTAAAAGTTGGTATGGTGATGATCTCAAGTCTTTCCAAATGATTAGAAGGGAGCAGGACCCCGACGGCGTATTTTTGGCTAATAAGAGTTGGTGTATCCGTAACAGCATTATAGATGACCATGATTTGAAGCTCTTGAAGCGCTAGGAACTATAGATTTCATTTTAATTCTTTTCTTACCTTCTCCGTTGTTTTCGATATAATTATTTTTATTGCGAAGAATGTGACAACATTTGTTCGTCGTCCTTTGTTTATCTTTTATTTTCTGATTGTTTTTAAATTTTTTTTCGCATACAAGAAGGGCTGAGATAATAATGAAAACGAAGCTTGGCGACTAAACAAACCGTGCCCATTCGTTAGTAAGAGGAAGTAATCCGAGAACTTTTTCTATATGACGGATATCATTGAAGAGCCTAATATCTTGGACGAGCCGCTTCATGGTCTCTACATTCCTACTGGTCTCTTTTTTGCTGGAATAGCTCTGATGACATATATGTCTGGAGAAACAAGGCTATTATTCGGGCTGCCATTGATTATAGCTTTCGTCGGTTACCGTGCTTACGGCGCATATGGCCGTAAGAACTCGATACTAACCGATACGTGGACTCCTCTAGAATTGCAGGACAAGACTGTGGTCTCAAAGAATACCGCGATTTACCGTTTCAAGTTGAAGAGTGCAGTTGCCACTTTGGACTTGCCACCAGGCCATTTTCTTATGGCCCGCATAAAACTGGATGGGGTTGAGGAAGTGAGAAATTACAATCCTATTTCTCCTCGTTATGCACCCGGTTATTTTGACCTAATGATAAAGTCCTATGTTGATGGTAAAGTATCGCGTTATCTTGCCGGGCTGAATCCAGGAGAGACCGTAGATTTTAGAGGACCAATCGGGCAATTTCATTATCGTGCTAATGCTTCAAGAGCAATTGGGCTTGTGGCTGGAGGCTCTGGCATTACACCAATGTTACAGATATTGAACGAAATTGTCACATCGCCCGAGGATATGACCAAAGTGTCGTTAATATATGCCAATAATACGGAAAATGACATTCTACTGAAGGACGAATTGGATGAGTTGGCTGCAACCTATCCTCACTTCACAGTACATTACGTTCTAACTCAACCACCCAATCAATGGAAGGGATACGTCGGTTATGTCTCGGAAGAGTTGATGAGACGTTGTCTTCCAGCGCCTTCTCCTGACCACAGGTTAGTTATTTGTGGACCTGAAGGTATGAATGCGTTAGTCCTCGGTTTAGCACATAAACTAGGCTGGTCATTTAGTGAAGAAGAGTCCACAGGCGATGATCAAGTTTTTGTGTTCTAAATACTATAAATACCGACTAATGCATCTTTTGTAAACTATTATGTTCACCACCTTTTATGTTTTTCTCTAGGCTAACTCATCTCGCTAAGAGATAATGCAATGGCTAATTGTAAAGCCTCGTCCTCCTCCGTCGTTTGCCTGTCTTGTGTAGACTGTGGCACTGACAATCCTGGCGGGAGCTCCTGGTCTCGTGATGATTGTTGAATGTTATCTGTCCTTGAAACATCTGAAGAAAAATCGTCAGTCAATCTGGAGGTAAAAAGAGGTCTTCTTTCTGCTACCGTTGACCTACGAATAGCTTCCCGAAATTCGTCGTCCTCATCATCAGCAAAACTATTGAGCAATTCTTCATGCTCATGCGTGCGTCGAGATTCCTCTAACACTCTTCTTAGGTCGCTGTCATCATCAGCAGTTGACTCATGCTGTTGCGGAATACGATCAGCAGATGTTTCTGACTCCATTAAAGCGATTCTCAAGTGTAGTTCCTCTTCACTTATATCACCGCCATAATCTTCTAGAAGTCTCTGATTTCTTTCTGCAGTTTCCTGTCGGAATCTTTCCTCCTCATCATAGATATCCATACCCATACTAACTTCCTTTTCCCATCTAATGCTCTGAGCCCTACTTCCACTATGTGTGCGCTTCTTATTGATGTGTTCTTCTGGGATATATTGCAGATACTGGATAACATTACGACTTGCGACAACCATTCGGCCTTGAGAGAGCCCTAAAAACTGAGGATCTTTGTCCGTCTTCTGAACCGTCTTAATTAAATCACCAGCTGCAGCATCAAATATTTTCAAGCTACCTGCCAAAGCACACACTATGACCAAATTTGTCACCTGGCAAGTGTGAACCTCATTCTCAAAATAGAGTTGTGTCGTCAATTGTAAAGTATTCCCTGGTGAACGAATATTGATAACCTTGATCGAATTATTTGCTGTCATGACTGCTATAAAGCATCCATCGCCTCCTGCAAAATGTAAATTTTGTTCTCTCCTACTGGTTGCCTCATCGGCAACCACGTTGGTGATACCCTCAGGTACATGAAGAGACCTTGTATGCCCAAAGTTGTGTCCTGGATCAAAGGAGATCACGAATAGATCATTGGAATATGCAATTGTTACATACATGGCACCAAAGTCAACTTTCAGATGTTGTACGCTCAAGGCTGTTTCAGAGCAACTCTCATCTGTGACATGCGGTAATGACATGGAATACACTTCGTTCATCATATGCACGACGTAAATTTTGCTTTCGTCAAGTACCACGGTCCAGTTTTTATAAAGAGCCAGACGTTGGATGGGCTTGTCAGAAACCCGTAATTGTTTTACGAGAAGAGTTTCACGCCACCACATCAATTCTCCGTTTTGCGAACCACTGACACACCAATCTTCCGAGAAATCCTGAGATGAGGAAGCTGCAATTGCTGTCACGGGATGGGTGTGTCTAGCGTTAAACTCTGTCACAGGCGTCAGATAAGATTTGTTACTCAATAATTTTCCGAAAACTCGTCCATCAAACCTTCCAAAAACCGCAGAATTGATATTAAAATGCATGGTGGAACAACCTTGAGGAGTAGTGCATGGTATGTAAATCAGCCTATCTTTCTTACGACGTTGATGTAACTGAACCACGGTAATGACACCATCATTGTAACACGCGCATCGTGGATAATCAAAGAGAAGGCTTTCAATCTGTACTTGAAAACGAGGGGAAGGTGCTATTACATATTTTGTCTTGACTGCTCTATTATGACCCCATTGTCTCAGCCCTTGCTGGCGCTCCACATATTCCAAACTGTACTTGGGAGTCTGCGCAAACGATGGAAAATGATTAGTATTTATCTGAGAAATGAAGAGGTTTTTCCATAGTTCCTCATCGTTGACTATTTTTCTCAACTGTGAACACACCTGCTGTAGGACGTATAAATCTTTTTCATCCAGATGGCTCAGAATGTTGATCAATATTTCAGCAGGAAGTGCTAGAAGAGCACTTTCATGGCTTTTCTCACCTTTAGAGGTGTCGCATATCATTATGGGAGAGCGTAGCCAACGTCCTGATGTAAGAAGTTATAGTTAAACTTAAATTTATAATACAGGGGAGATTTATCTACCATGTCGAATTTTTCATTCAGTCACGTGGGCCTCCATATATGTATGTAGTTATATTATGTTTTCTCTCGAAGAAACAATCATTTTAAACCAACCAAGGTAAAAGAAATTTTGAGATAATATTTTCTTGCAACTTACATTCAAATTTATTTTGCAGACGAGAAAATTGTGTAATTTTGAAATAGAAAACCTTACTCATTTAGGGGAAGGCGGTTGACGAAAAAGCTTAGCAATACGGACAGTATGAAGCTTGAGAAAGGAAAAAAAAGCCTTTTCTAGCGTTTGAAATCCTTAAAATTCAAAAATCTTCTCTGTACACGGCGAGCCTTGTTTTTTACGTCGTAAACAAGTAAAATCGAAAGGATAGTTCTTCTAGGTTTTCCTATGATGCGCATCTATGTAAACGCATAAGAAGAAACAATCTGCTGCTTTCCCAAGGGTATTGGTCGCCGATAAGAAAAAAGACGGTCTCCTATTATCGAAAACTTACGAAGATGTCCCTCACTGGAACACATCATCTTGGCATTATTTTTCATGAAAAACCAAAATTTCAGCGTAGATGCGAACCTCACATCTAAATATTATTAGAAAAAGCAGGCAAGAATTGTCCTGTTGTCACTTCTCACTCTAAAGTAGCATCAATCAATAGCAATTGCTAAGGTTCATCAAATTGCAATTTTAGGATATATTGTTTTAATGAATCAACCTCAATAATCCTCGCCATGGTTATAGGAAACGCACCCAGAGAGTGTGGCGGAGAAAATAGTCAAACCTCCAACTGTGGAAAGACATTTTCATTATAACTGCTGAATAACGATAATCTCAGCAAAACAAACGATGATTCTATGTTGATAAGTTATTTGCAGACTGAAAACATCCCGAAGCTCTTGATTTCCGTGAAGGCAATCAAAAAAAATATGCCTTCTTGCCTCTCATTTGTCGAAGAGCAAGTCAATAGTCAGAACACATGCGTTTATTACTTTGGGGACGTAACAAGTATGATCAAAACAAGCAAGTTTTAGGAAGCTAGCCGTAATATCGCAGCTATCATCACCTAGTACAAAAGGAATGATTGGAAGCTTCAGCAAAGTCTTCTAGCTTGTCTCGACTTTTTAGTTCAGGATTTCGAAGCTTCTTTCTATTATGGAAAAATCACTGAAAAGGTGCCTGTCGTTGTCGCTGTAATTAAGATGCCTCTTACCCTCCATAATAATATGTTAATCCGATAATTCCTTCAAGAATTAACAGCTGTCTTTCTGTCTTGCCTCTGATGAAAGAAAGACAGCTCATTTTAGGTGTATGCAATTCTCCATGCAGTTGCGTGATACAACGTATTCCATAGAAATACTTTTTCTTTTTTTCTTCAAATCGTTCTTATCACTTCACAAATGATCAGAAACCACCAAAATCCTCAGTAGCCAACAATTTGAGTTCCCATTTTAGCCCCTAACATGAGTTTAAAAAACTCACGAGGCAATAAAGTAGTGCTACATATAGTCGCCGCTTGTGCTTCGAACACGCTCCTCCTCGCTACCCAATTCCATCGGTACTACTTGGTGATACAAAAAGATGTGCCTGAATTAGTTTCAATTTTCAGGTAGCCAGATATTCGTTTAAAATTTTTTTTCTTGTAGGGCGCCCTTAAACGACGCCGACGCGTGGCAGGGCGCGCGGCAACGAGAGGAGTAGGACAGGTCAGAAAGATACCAGCTCAAAGAGAGTATATAAAGGAAGAAAAACGATTAACAAGCAGTTAGGACGAAATTAGTACCCCTTTGTTAAATCGCCACCTGTTCCATTGGACGTGAAACAGATAAAGGGATTACATTAGCCAGGAATTTTTACAGCAATGACGGAGGCTAAGAGACAAAAGACGGTTGCGCATCCAGGAAAACCTCAAAACGTGGGCATTAAAGGTATCGAATTATATATTCCATCACAATGTGTGAGCCAAGAAGAGTTGGAGAAGGTAGATGGTGTTTCTGCTGGTAAATATACTATCGGTCTGGGCCAGACGAAGATGTCGTACGTGACGGATAGAGAAGACATTTATTCCATGTGCCTGACCGTGTGCTCGCGCCTGCTGAAGAATTACAAGATTGACCCCCAAAACGTTGGCCGCTTAGAAGTTGGCACTGAGACTCTAATCGACAAGTCGAAGTCTGTCAAGAGTGTGTTGACGCAGCTGTTCGAGGGCAATCACGACATGGAGGGTGTTGACTCCTTGAATGCTTGCTACGGCGGTACCAATGCCCTGTTTAACTCTATCAACTGGATCGAGTCAAGCGCTTGGGATGGCCGTGACGCTATCGTTGTCTGCGGTGACATTGCCATCTACGACAAGGGCGCTGCCAGACCTTCAGGTGGTGCAGGTACCGTGGCCTTGTGGATCGGCCCCGATGCCCCGCTTGTGTTCGACAACGTGCGCGGATCGTACATGGAGCACGCCTACGATTTTTACAAGCCAGACTTCACCAGCGAGTATCCTTACGTCAATGGTCATTTCTCCTTGACGTGCTATGTGAAAGCCCTGGACCAAGTTTACCGTAACTATTCGAAGCGTGCCATTGCAAAAGGTATCGCAAAGGACCCTGTGGGCCCCGAGGCTGTTGGTGTGGAACGCTTTTTCGATTACAACGTTTTCCATGTGCCTACTTGCAAATTGGTGACCAAATCATATGCCCGTCTCTTCTACGACGATTTCCGTGTCAAGCCTGACCTGTTCCCTCAGGTAGATGCCGCCTTGGCCAAAGAAGACTATGAAAAGTCTTTGGTCGACAAGAACATCGAAAAGACGTTTGTCGGTGTGACCAAGCAATTGGTCAAAGAGCGCGTGAGCCCCTCTCTTAAGGTCCCCACCAATACCGGTAACATGTACACCGGCTCTGTATATGCTGCCCTAGCCTCATTGCTCTTTTACGTCGGCTCCGAAAAGCTCCAAGGTAAACGTGTCGGTCTTTTCTCTTACGGTTCAGGTTTGGCAGCTTCGCTATATTCCCTGAAGGTGGTTGGAGACGTCTCCCACATCAATGCTCTGCTTGACTTGGACAACAAACTAAATTCTCGTTACGTAGAGAGCCCGGCTCAGTACGAGGCTGCCATCCATTTGCGTGAACAGGCCCATCTGAAGAAATCATTCGAACCTAAAGGCAGTATCGACCACATTTCGAAGGGGGCATACTACTTGACTTCAGTTGACGACCAGTTCAGACGTAACTATGCCATCAAGCAGTGAGCGAGCTCTGCATATTTCTCTAACTTTTTTTTTCTTGGCTGCTATGTAATAGTTAATTCGTTGTTCGCTTGGTAGGGTCTTTCTGCCGTCCGCTGCTGTGGCTGTTGCATCTATATTCCAATTTTCCATCAATATTTATACTCCCAAGGCAACCAGATTTGCACCGTGCTCATCGTATGGCTCGAACTTGATCAGGTCACGTGCCCTGTTGTTACATTACAGATTTCTCGGGCCCGTAGAATTTCCCGGTGGCCCACCGACTATTCCTCAGGAGCAGCAAAACGTAAAAATGGCAAACAAGTGGCTACACTCCCCGTCTCGCTTACTGTTAGCCAGCAACTTGAGTCTTGGTAGCCCTTAGCATCTCCCATTCGCGCACTAACGAACGTAGCTGCAAGCAGCAGGGAGCAGACGGAGAGAACTATGTCGGCCTGCTGGCGCTGCTGCGCTACGCTGAGATGAGATCCTTTTGGAGAATATCACATGGGAAAAACCATTGTATCTACAGGTCAAACAAACATTCGTATTCCTACGTAACCAAGTCATTCATGAATAAAGCAAGACAAGCATGGTGACGATGTTGGAGTTCATCAAAATACACTCCTTGCATTAGTTTAAGGCTCCCCCCACAAAGGACCCCAGGGTATAAAACACCCAAGGATAGCGATAGACGCCGTGACAGTGGCGAAGGCCATATAGAAAATACTGTGGAGTATTGTGCTATTCGGAATTGGTGAAGTTCCCGAAACTTCGCATACCCCACACCCCCACACACCCTGGCACAGACCCGGAATGCCCACTACCCCGGTTACTTCAACGTGCCGACACCTGTACACCGAGATGGCGCATCCCCCATTCGCGCTGGTTGCTGCTGCCACGCTGTAACTCCGGACAGGGAAAAGGAGGGGGCAAGACCCCAGAAAAATAGGGCGAAGCAAAAAAGCGTGCCAAGTGCAAAGAATCGAAGTTCCCACAATGGATTGCCTGGAGAGTGGAGCTGAAGTGTATGGAGGTGTATGGAATGACACTAATAAATATATGCCAATGTTTTGCAATGTTTGATGGAAACCACTACACCCATAGTAGTACTTCACGCTAGCCAGCTCAACTGGTATTAGTCACTTGAATTGGCGCTCACTCACCCACAGCAATCAGCACGCAGCACGCAGCACGCAGCTTACCTATACGAACCGTTTTTCTCGAACCCGTGGACAAAAAAAGAAAGCAGAAAAAAATTTCCAAAAGCCGTCCGAGCGATTTTCTGTCAGGCCGACTCGGGTTGGCCTCCTTCGGGCTACGATTGAAATGCATGGGACTCTATTGCAACTTTTTCAATGAGTCTAAACTAACAAAAGGATCCACGATTTTGACACTTGCTTGGCACTATTTGTTTTGTTTCTGTCAATTTGATTGTCTCTTGAACAGCTGCAAAACCTCCACGATCGATTCAGTTGACAGGCATTGACACAGGGCCTGCATACTAGATATTTTGATTTAATCATAGGTTTACATTTCATGGTTTAACAAGATTCGATCCGAAGTTTCAAGATGGCATTCAAGTCCTTCAAATACAAGTTTTATGCAAAGGGCTACCACAGTGCTGCGCAGAAGCCAACAGCATTTTTCGACAGTTCATATCAGTACCTACGCCAGAACCAGGGCCTGGTGTCCTTGGACAGTGCGGTTCCTCCTTCACATCTGCCGCATCTGGGGCCACATCCCGTCGTAGGTGCTGGTGTCAATTTCAACATTGTTGATGATGTGCTGCTTGACTGCGAAGCAGCAGATGACTATAGGAGGAAGGAGGAGAAGAATAACGAGCACCAACAGCAGCAGCAGCAGCAGCAGCAGCAGCAGCAGCAGCAAGATCAGCAGCAGGCCGATGATGCGAAGCCCCGGAGGAGGCAGAGATCTGCCTCCATCTCGAGCCATCGCCACACGAGGTCTGTCGCTACGCTGCGCAGGAAAAGTATGGGAGAATACACAACGCTGGCGCTAAGGGGTCAAAAGGATGCATTTATTGATCATGCGATGTCCAAGAGATATTACTCAACCGGTCGCAAGGAAAACGAAGTGGCCCATAGGGTACAGGTAGCAGAGACAACACCTCCCCCACTGCTTGACGCCAAGACTGCACCACCACCGCAGTGCGAGGAGCGGTTCATTAGCCTCTGGGAGGAGGACACTGAACCTTGTCTGAATAAAGCCACTTTCTTACAAACACACGTTGACCAAATAAGGCGCTGCCAAGAGGTAGGAGATCTCAACAAAATCAATTCTCTGTACCAGTCATTAAAGAGGAACGACGTGGTACCTCCCGTGGACGTCTATGCGACGATTCTCGATTCAATAGCGAAGCGTCAGTTTGACAAGGATGATGTGGACTACAAAGTATCTGAGCTGCTCACATGCTATCAGGACATGATTATGCACAAACTGAAGCCTTCAGAGGAAATATACAACACAGTTTTGGGTTGTTTGTTTCACAGCTCTGTCATAGCCTTTGCGACACATAATGCAAACGGACTTGATTTTTACAAGATCGCGTCAGAGCTCTTTCAAGCAATTGGCCCACATCATCGGCTTTCCAAGCAAGTGCTCGATTACGCACTCCTGGCAATGAATCTGTATCCAGGGTATGTTACCTTGGCCAAAGCCCAGCAGGTGCTTGATAAGTCACCCCACGCCAGACTGGATTCATTTTACTACGTGGCCTTCATATCATATGCGAAATTGACAAATGATGCTTCGACCATAAAGAGGTTATATGAGGAGTACAGGTTAGCATTGAAAGCCGAACCCGGCTTGCGTAATGGAGAGTATGAGGTGTACAGCATGGCGGTGGCAGGTCTCGTGGAGACTGGGGAACTCGAACTTGCTATAAAATTACTCGATCGACTCATGGTAGATTTAAGAGCCACTACGGGTTCTATGAGGGACGTGTCGTTGCTGTTGTCCAACTTTTTACTTTCCGTGTCCAAAATTGATTGTCAGAGGGCTCACCAACTGTGGTCGCAGTTTCACAAAATGAAATGGGTTCCCGAGTTCTCTTACGAGTTTTACTTGGTTCTGATGGCAAACAGCTTTGAAGATTGGAAGCTCACCAAAAAAATATACTCTTGTATCTTCCCCATGAAGCGTAGTTTCATAGGAAATACCAGAAACAATTTAGCTGACTATCTGCTTCACCCTATGGGTGTCGAGTCGGTGTTAAGTTCACTCATGGATTACGCCCTACAGTTGAAAGACAACGAAGTCATCATGAAGCTCATAGAGGAATCAGTGGTCAAGAGTTTCAGGTTCGATACTGCACTGTATGCCTATATTTTCGCTTACTTGAAAGAAATGCGCTGTCCTGACGACTATCTACTGAGATTCGTACAAAGTCAAGGCAATGCTATGAGGGATTCAGATGCAAGCATTACTGAGAGATACGAGTTTCTCAATAGTGTGGTCAATTATTTCCCATCGCAAGTTATTCTCAAGAAAATTACCGAAATGAATTTCTTTGTAGACCTCTGCCGGAACTTCAGTTTAGCCGACTCTAGGGGTGTCAACTACGGTGGACTAATGGGTTGCATGACTAGCCTTTGGGGATCTCCACAAACTATCGACAAGTATCCTTACAACCTCGAAATTCATGCTATTTTGATCACAAAACTTTATGACTTCGATACCTATGGCGGTGATCTGGATAACGACATTCTAACGGAATTCAGGGAAAAAACAATGGAAAGATTTTGCAAGTTGGCTACTAACTATAAAAGACTAAACTTGGATCCCGCCAAAATTCCTGGTTCAGTGACTCAAGCTATAAAAATGTGTGATGTTTCGGAAGAGGTAGTCGCCTTCTATAACCACCCTGGCGACTGGGACAAATCTTACCACCTTTCATTGGGCCCAACGATTAGGAATTCAGCTCGCACTGGTATCAAGGAATATCAAAAACTGCTTCTCGATGGGTATTGTTTTGATTACGATACTTACAAGCAATTAGTTATTCAAAAATTCGTTGATCCAGATATTATTAAATCGTGCTTGGAATTGTGCCCTGATAAGGAGGAGCAGAAGTATTTGACCAACCTTATTGTTATTAAAGCACCTTATGACAAATTGGAAGAATTTGTTTTGGAGAACTCTTTATTCCCTGAGCAGATATTTCCGTTCCTCAAGGATGAGTCATTATTGCGCCTGGCAAAAAATTGCGACGTTAAGAATTGGATCGAGAAAACGGAATTCCCAAAGCGATTCATGAGTATCGCTGTTCAGGCAGAGTACAAGGCTTCCATTGAATATGTTTATGAAAAGCTCTATCGTATGAAAGATTACGAAAGCGTTTTGAGGTACAATGAGTGTTGTCCGGTGTTGAACATGGAAATCCTTCTGAAATCTTGCATAAGAACGGGTGAGTACTCGCTTTATCGCAAGCTGTTTGACAAATTCAGAGATCATTTAGGGCCTTCTTCTTTGGATATTCAGAGTGAATATTTGATCAACAACTTGAAGATCGATGAAGCTGTGAATTTAATTAATTCAGCGAGCGTGAGAACTCCTCACAAAACGCTGGACATTTATACTTTTGGATTATTCCTACAAAGCTTCAAGAAGGATGTCGCCTATTATGAAATGCCAGAGAACACACTTCAATTCGCCAATCTGTTATCCAGTCAAGCTACGTTTAGCGGAATGATTGCACTATATGATATGGTATCTCACTCTGGGTTACTGAATTTTGGAGAAAGCGTCAAACCTGCTGTCAAAGTCGAGATTTTGGAGCAAATGCTCAACAATTTACAGGATGCCATCGCTTTGGTTAACGTGGCCGATATGGAAGTTAATGAAGAATATACGATGAAGTTGCGGAATTTCTTTAGATTCAAGGTCTTCTTGAAGCAACCATTTCTGACATTGTTAGATATGAAGAAGTTACTAAATATTTGGAAGGCGATCAACCCGTATGCAATTGACGCATTATTCAACAATTTGGTGGAGAGCATATATCTAAATCCTAGTGCTCAAGCACTTTATTTGGAAAATGATTTGATGTTTCATTATACTTCTGATAGTTTAGGAGAGCTCCTTAATGAAATTGAGAGCTTTTACGAGAGTGAAGAGAATGTGGAAGACGTCGAGAAGGTTCGCAAGTTAAAATCAGTTATTGAGGAAAACAAGCTTTGATTAGGTAATGATACCTTTCTCGAACAAGAAAGATTTTCGCGGGCAGGGACGATTATTGTTCGAGTAGCTTCTCCGTATACTGAGAATACTGATTGCATGTGACGAAGATTACGATTACGAAATGATATTGCTTAATTCCAAGTAATAATTACCAAAGAATTTTTTCTATAAAAATTTATTTATACTATTCATATAATATTTAACTCGTTATTTATTTATTTTACGCAAAGGAAACATTCATATGTATTACTTTATTTACCGTCTATATTAGTACAATATTCAAATAGTTACATCTTTTTGGCTTCTCATCAATGACAGTCTACAACGTAATATCCAAGTTTTCACACGCCCGGTGTATTATCCATGTATTCTGAGAGAGCACAGCTCAAGGGTGGAATATCTGCAAGCTTATGCAAAACGACAGGCTTTATAGTAGCACAAAACTCAGCCCCAGGACCACTTGGTTCATTCGACAGTAGACAAAGAAATGTGGCAGCGACTTTAGAAACTTCTGAAAGCTTCGCCGGGAACCGTACCTCCGGTAACTTTTGCTGCCTTGCGGACGTTATGTTGGAAGAATCATCCAAAAATTTAGATTGTAAAGGTGGCACTGGATGCTTAACCGCATGTTCTCCCTCAGAGACACTAAGTGGTTTCGGCCTTGGTTGAATACCTTTCATGACAAATCTCTTCTTTCCTGTGGTTGAATCAGTTATTACCATAGCAGACGCATCGCTGAAAGCGTTCGAGACGTTCTTTATGAACTCCACTGCCGGAAGCAATTTTCTGCCTGATTCACGGACGGGCTGGGCAAATTTGGATTCATATGCTCTCCACAGGCTGATCTGTGTAAATTCTGCATCGACGACGGGCTCGAAACAGCATCTTAACCACGCAGTAGATCTCATAGGTTCATTCAGTGCTAGTAACTGTTCAAACAAGGAACGAGGAAGATCAGGGGCGGTAGTAGGCGCCGGAGGCCTTAATCTCTTCTCTAACTTGACTTCTGATTTCTCCAGAACATCATAATCAGGCTCCTTTATGCTGTAGGTCAATAAACGGGGCAGAATAGCTGCTAAAGTGGCAAACCTTTGCTCATCATTTAAGAGTAGAGAAATTCTTTGATTTCCTGGCAGAATGTACTGATAGAGAAAATCCAACGAAGCTGTGATTAGCTCACTGTCGCACTCCACAATTAAGAATGAAACTATGAGGGATAACGTTCTTTCGTCCAAATTATCCGCTGCACTTTCCTCATCTGCTTTGGATCTCACCAGTAACCGTGAGAGAGATCTTAATATAGATATAACCATATAACGATCCTTAGTAAAATTTAGCACTGAAACCAAAGTTTGAAAATATAAGTCATCCTTTTTGGCCGGTGCAATGTACGATGATATCGCCTCCATTAAGTCAAGGGCATAATGACACAATTCGCAGAAAAAAGGAACATTCGCCTCATATATTTGCCAGCTAGGATCAGCCTTTGCTACAAGCTCAAATTTTTGCAAAACAAAAAGAATGAAACCCTTGATAGTTTTATCAGTAACCAGTACTTGAACGGAGTCTGTATCTTGAGCCAAGTTTCTCAGAATGAGTAGACTATTTAGACCTGTCTGTAACTTCTCCATACTTTTGAAATTTCCCAAAACTGGCTGATCGAACTGTTCAACCAAAGGCTTCATCTCTTCGATGAAGGTCGTGAAAAGAGGTAAAAGATTAGGTAAATCCTTTAAACTTATCATATAGGGAGCTTTATTACTATAGGCCAAATACTTTTTGAGAGCCCATTTAACTTCTTCCGGAATACCACTCAAAATTGCCATCTTCATTCTCGTCAAGTCATCTACTCCCCGAGAGGTTTCCTTGGGCAAATTTTGGAAAACATTCAAGTTAGCTAGCGAAAATGGTTGAGCCCTGTTGGTACCCGTTGAGATGCCATTGGATTGGTTCCTAGTTACTCTAATCGGCTGAGGTATGAGGTGCATAAACATATTGTTAGAGTCCACTTCTTCCTCAGAACCAGGCAAGCCTGAAGGAGACATATCTGTCATCCCATGCGGTGTGGGGGAGGCATTTCCACCATAAATACTCATTGCAATGGCTGAGTTTCCAGTACACGGAGTTTTGCACAGTGTGGAAAGCTTGATTTAATTTATTGTAGTGAACCTTTAACGGCAATGTTGAAATTTCAACGTGTAAAAAAGTAGAAGCGCGCCCGTACACACAACCGTGAGGGCAAGTGTGACTGTAAACTATCGGGACAACATGATCTGCTCGAGGTATCTTAATAAGCTGCAAGATTCTTCAGTGATTTCGCCCTCCTTATCGCTGGTTAATCTTAAGCAATCAAGCACTATCTCCCCGCAACTGCCTAACAATTCCCGTTCTTTAGCAGAACATGTTCTCAATCAAATAAAAACAGTCTACGTTGTGGCGATGTTTTTTTGACCTATATATTCCTGACATAAAAACTCGGAACAGCAATTATATTGCCATAGGTCTTTCTTTTAACCAAGCTTCTTAATTAAGACAGTAAAACTTTTCTGGAGATGACAACACCTGTGGATACAAGAGAAAATTAAAAGCGTATGTTGATACAGATCTTGCTCAGAACTTGCAACGAAGAGCTTACCGTGTCTGGGAAAATAGCCTTTGATGAACAGGTAGCGTTGCTTGAAGCTCCAGGAGCATCTTGAAGTAACTAAGGAAAGAGAAGGATACAACCCAAGATTATTCCATATTATGCAGAGCCAATACATTAATATGTTTAAATACTATAGGCCAATGCACCTACTCCTCATCAGTCTCGTAGGTTTTTATGCCACTTTTTCTTCCATTAGAATGTTTATATTTATTACGGTACATATGAAGTCAATTCAATAGAATGTTTAAAAGGTACCGTAGACCTACGTCATATTTTGTTTGTTACAATCGTGCTATAATCCTCATACTTTAGGCGAGTAATTACTGTGCAGCAGAAGAAATAAGAGTGAAGCTCTCAGCGCTTTGCCTATCGCTTGTATCAAATAATTACTCCTAAGCAAGCTACCTCCGAAGTTCTAAATATCCCCACGTTAACGCTGATAAGGAATTGCTGCATGAGAAAAGCACAAATTAGTAGTATATTGAGTGTATTCTCCATAGCTATGCAGAATGCCATCCAACAATCAATATACACAGATCGAGTACCCATGGTATAATATATCTTTTGTAAAGCCCTCATACACATCATGTTGCTACAGCTTCAAACAGAAGGTTCTGTAATCTATCCTGAAATGCTGACTCTACATAAGGATCACTACACCAGAAAAGCAACTACATCGAAGTAAAGAGCGCCAGGGACAGTTAGGATGGGCTACTAACATCTCACTCCATCATGGAATGGTTATATTGTGCATCAATCCAGTCGCAGTCGACGGGGATCAATTAAAAAGTAAACACAAGGAAAGATCGGTATGACTGTTCTGTATCTCCAATATCTCCTTTGAACACCTAAAGTTGCGAACGGCTGCCTTAACAGCATGCGGGGCAGAGTCCCGTAAGTTAATCAAGAACATCTGCATAGATCAAGTTACTTCTGAAGGTCACAGCAAACCTCAGATGTACACAACTTCCATCTTTTGCATTGTTTTTCGTGTCTCAATCCTGCAACGTCAAAGACGCACATGTTGTTGCCATGGCCCGCAATGACGACTGACTTGCGATCCGTAAAACCCCAGCACGGAGAGTCGGAAAGAACCCTTGAACGACTCTTCGCAAAAAGATGCAGACAACTGCAGAGACAATTTAGGTTTATTTTGTTCTTCATGAGCTACTACATTTTTCTCCCATCGATTTAAGGGTAGATCAGGTGCGCGGTAGGGACATGATTGCTTTTAAGTCCGCCGGTAGATATATATTTGATGCGCAAGATGCTTTCTGCACTTGACTCTCCACACACCCCTATAGCACAGCATATTAAGGCAAATGAGACAGAGTATTCTTTATTCGCTAATTGTGGGAGCCAACTTAGTAGGTGCTGTTGTAGAGGGAACACTGTTTGAAGGTGACTCCCATGGTGACTGGAAGGAGTTCGCTAAGGACAAGCAAAAAAATTTGGAGGATTTGGGTTCACATGCAGCGGATGAGGTAAGAAATACCATTGCAGAAGCTTGGCCCATTCAGGAGCACAGGCCCTGGTGGAAGTTTTGGTCTTCTAAAAGCTCCGGGACATCTTCGTGGGGTACAAGCAGCAATCAACCTGTTTCGGACTGGTTGTTTGATACATGGTCACTTGATGGCTTGCGCAACTTTTTAAAGAAACATGGCGTCAAAGTTAGCCCACAGGCTACCAAGGACCAGCTTGTACAGAGCGCTAAAGATAATTATGACAGCATTGCTGAAAAGTTGGGCAAAAGCGACATACTTCCAGCCGATTACTTTGAGCACTGGTCGACAGATGACTTCAAAACTTGGCTGAAGGAGTACGAAATTCCTTTTGAAGAGAAGCAAGAAGAAATGCTCAATAAAGTGAGGGACAATATTTACCATGTATCGAAAGATGCCGAGCAGAAGAGGTTGGAGACTTTGCGTTCGCTGGACTTCGCTAACAGACAGATTTTTGACAAGGGGGGAGACATTAAGAAAGATGTGTTCGACTCTTGGTCTGCAGATGACTTAGAGAAGTGGCTCAACAGTCACAAGGTAGCTTACAGCGACCAAATAGAAGGTAAACGCGATGAATTGGCTGCGCTAGCATCTGATCAGAAGGAACTACTCAAGGACGACATCAAGTGGTATCTGGAAGCTGCAAAGAAAAAAGCTTCGCCGCTAGTAAGCAAATCCCCAGAGTACGTATCCTCTCTTTGGGAGAAAACTTTACTAGGTTTGGGGGCCGCTTATAATAAGATAACAGGTAAGGTGGATAATGTCATTAATGACACTTTTCTTGTCGATTTAGATGGTTGGCCTAGAGAAAAAATAATTGAATATCTGGAAGCCCGTGGAGTAAGCTACTGTCCTGTGGCTACCAATGAGCACTTACGGAATCTGGCGAGGGAGTTCAGAAATAGGCCCTTGAAAAAGGCTCAAGAGGGTTATGAAAAGGTCGCGGACGGCGAATGGTATGAAGATGCCAAGGAGTGGGTCAAGGATAAGTCCGATGAAGTCCAGAACAGTGAGACTTACAACTCCTTGCATGATGGGTTTGAAGCTTTAGGAAAGGACACGCAGAATTGGGCCAGTGACGTCGGAAGAAAGGTGCAAGACGACTACAATTCATGGTCGGTCGAAGATTTAAAGGCTTATTTGAAAAACATGGGTGGGAGTGCATCTAGTTCATCTATGTCTAAAGATGACTTGATAAAGTTGATCAAAGAAAAGACTCTTATGGTTGCTGGTATTCATAAACAACCCTGGTACGAAAAATGGGCTTCTAATACTAAGTACTGGCTCTCACGTGCGTATTCCATGGTTGTGAGTAGTTGATGTGATGGTTAAGTAGTGGACTTTTGTATATTTCATCGTTTATGTTTTGTAATGAAATCTTTCAAGCGAGTGATTGTGGTATGTGTGCGGCTCTTTGTTTTAATTAGCTGAATGGAGATCGATATCTGTTTTAGTTGAATCAACCACCTTATGAGTGATTATACGCAGGAGGCGAATATTTTCCACAATGGAGAGGAAACGTTCAATTTGCTGTGGTAGTTGTTTCTCGTTTTTCTGTGTAGATCTCCTAACAAGCGTGCGCTTCAAGTTACCGCTACTGTAGATACTAAGCATTAACTTATGCGAAAGCTTACACATCTGTTCCAAATCAACCTAAGAAGACTCTACACCATGAAAGATACGTTCATGATTTACAAACTATAGCAAAGGAGGCATTATTCCTGCGAACATTATTTGTCGACTTATGTTGATTTGGATCTTGTTCCTCTAATGCACTTCTGGCATGTTAGTCATAAATTACGACAGCCGTTGAAATTCATTTTGGCCCCGCCGTCCCATTTCAAATGCAAAGCAGTTCCCTTACAGAACTTCATCGACGTGCTAACGAAAGCTCTCACGCTGAAATATTGAAGATGCCCAGATATCCTTGGTACACGCAAGTGACAGATGCTGTCCACCGTTTGACGGTTTTGACACTTATTGGTGGCTCCGCATGGATGATGGGAAGTCTTGGTTTTACAATGTATCAAAATGGTAAAAGGTACGAGCAGCGTGTGACCCAACAACAGCAGAATGCCAATGAAGAGCAGGAACTGGAGGGCGCTGCTTCTTCTGCTGAGTGATTTTTCTCCATTCACCTGTATATAGAATAATAAGTAGGCTTAAGGCTATTGTTATGTTTTGCAAGGTTTTTTGACCTTTTTTAATTTTCCTTCTGCATGATTCTCGTTTGTCTTCATCCTCTTCGTTGATTTCGGTTTACCATTGTGGTGAACACCCAACTCGTCTAATCTTTTGATCCGTCTTTCCAACGCCTCCAACTCCTGCGCTGATGGATTTAATGTGATAATATCCTGCTTCTGGAACGCTATATTACACTTGGGACACTGCATTTCGGTCAATAGGGTCAAGGAAGTCTTAGGAACAACGTCCCCGCAGGTGTTCAAATACGCAAACCGGACGCTAGTATTTCCCAAGATCTCTCCGCTGAACTCACAAAGGAGACCATCATCTAATTCTTGAAGACCATGGAGATTAACTACATCGTTAAGCTTCTTAATATGTGCGAACTGCTCAATTTGCTCTTCGTTGAAATCCTCTCTTTTTGGTGTCAATAGCCATTCCAGTACAGACTCCTTATTCAAGAGATGACCCCTGCTATCACTTACTACAGGTAGACGCAGCCTTTTGTTGGTAAGTCTGCAGCATTTCCATAGTGAGGTTTCCCGAAATTCTCTCAGATCTTGTCCAGCCGTGGACTGCGAATTGTCTTTCGCTGGATCAAGCTTTAACCCATGCGTTTTATTTATGGTACCACCGTCGTTCTAAGTATGTTAGTTATGATTAGTCTTTCACAAATTTGAATATATGTACTTACTCCCATGACTCCTTTTTCTTAGCCTCCATTATAGAATTGAAAATTGCCGAGCTCATTTTTAACAGTGAGTTTTTAGTGAATTTAGCACTTCAACTACTTCCAAGCATACAATGTCGGGTTATGACGACAAAAAATGGTATGTATGATTTAGATTATTCTCCCTGCACTTATAAAATATACTAACTTTCCAAGTCATTTCTACTATAAGATTGGTGCTTGCCGCCACGGTGACAAGTGTTCCAAAAGGCATACCCGTCCCGTCAGGTCGCACACTGTTATCGTGTATAATATGGTAAACTTTCCCCAAGAAGGTATGAGTTACGAAGAATTTGATGAGCTTTATGAAGACATCTATTCGGAGGCCTGCAAATATGGCTCGGTACGATCTATGGTAATCTGCGAAAATAGCAATGTCCACCTCAAAGGTAATGTATACTTGTACTATGAAAAAGAACAGGACGCACAAGACGCTAAGGACGCTTTCAATACAAGGTGGTATGACGAAAGGCCATTGTATTCTGATCTCACTCACATTTCAGATTTTCGAGAAGCTATATGTAGGAAACATGACATGGGGACCTGTGAAAGAGGTGGAGATTGCAATTTTATGCATGTGAAAAGGCCTTCCACCAAACTCAGGATTGAACTTGAAAAAGCACAAGCTAAAAAATGGCAAACTAAGCACTGAATCAGGCACCCGTCGCCAAAAAAAGTATCTTCACGGTGACAGGAGGTTCCTTTTCCGTGCAGCTTATTCTTTCAGCTTCCTAGAACTACGAGTCTAGACTTACGAGTCATCTTCTAATGCATATGTCGCTCGCAGCTCCCATTTTTGTTTATCGTGACATCAAGATTTAGATCCAAGTTAACTAGTGCGTGTTAGCATGAAAAATAATGCATTAGAGATTCTGCAGACAAAAATATAGTTTAAAATACAATAAAAAAAGCTTTGAGTGCAGAACTGTTGGTTTGGATTGCTAGCAAGCTGTGCACTTAAAAAAATACGTCCTGACATAATAAGAAGCAATAGAATCCGCGTGCAGTAATTGGCTACTGCAATTTCTTACGTTCATTTTGAATCTAGATTGTTTATGCGTGATGCAGTCCGGGTTCAATTGTTTCGCCTAGATATCTGGTTAATGTTCAATAATCATCCCCAAGCCCTAAGTCGTGAGAAGTGATAGACGTCACTTGTGAATTTGCAATATGACGGTGGCAAAGACTTCTATTTCAGAAGTATAAGTTAGTCGGAACAAACATACGATTCCATTGCAATTGCGAGCTCTATTGCAATCAATATCAACCATTTGCGAAAGAGGTAATCGAATATGGCTGATAGATACTCTTTTTCTCTGACCACTTTCTCTCCGAATGGTAAACTGGGTCAGATCGATTATGCTTTTACGGCAGTGAAGCAGGGCGTTACATCTATTGGTATCAAGGCTACTAATGGGGTGGTTATAGCCACTGAAAAGAAGTCCTCATCTCCTTTGGCTCTGACTGAAACGCTGACCAAAATTTCATTGATAACGCCGAACATTGGTGCCGTTTATTCTGGTATGGGGCCTGATTACAGAGTATTGATTGATAAGTCCAGGAAAGTGGCACATACAAATTACAAAAGAATTTATGGAGAATATCCACCAACGAAACTTTTGGTTTCTGAAATTGCCAAGATCATGCAGGAAGCTACTCAATCTGGGGGGGTGAGACCTTTTGGTGCGTCGCTTTTGGTGGCTGGTTATGATGACCATACAGGATTTGGATTGTACCAAGTAGATCCCTCTGGATCTTATTTTCCTTGGAGAGCCACAGCTATAGGAAAGGGTTCCACTGCTGCAAAGACGTTTCTGGAGAAAAGATGGAATGAAGAGCTAGAGTTGGAGGATGCAATTCACACCGTATTACTTACATTGAAGGAGTCTGTGGAGGGTGAATTTAACGGAGATACCATAGAACTGGCTGTTGTGGGCGAAGAGAATAAAGATCTCTTAGGTTATACCGGTGTTCCCACGGATAAGGGTCCTCGCTTCAGGACGTTGACCACGCAGGAGATTAACGATAGACTAGATGCGCTATGAAAATATAATATTGAATTTGTAACTTTGGTTGTGCTTAAACAGCACTACTTTCAAATTTAAAACTTAAGAATGCATTGTATGCTTATTTGAAAGGAGCTTTTAAAGGATCAATTACCTCGGATGGCCTTGTGAGAATCCTTGGTTTGATCATTTTTTGGTGTGACGATCTGGAAGTCCATTCTTGCCCTATTGGCATGCGCAAAGACCGTTCGTATTGTTCCTTACTCTCAAATGGAAAAGGAACAGCAGAGGATTGGTATTTCATATTCTTCTTGTTTAGCTTTTCATTAATGATAACATTTTTCAAAGACTTGTCTCTCCTCTTATCTTTCTGTACAGTGCCCTTGACCTTCTTGACAAATTTTCTTTTTTTCTTAGGATTCGCGCCGGCTCCAGCCCACTCTCCCCAACCTGGCAGTGTAACATCTTCCTCCTTATCATCCTCACTTTCTGCAACTCTTTTTTTCTCTTCTTCAAAACTTGCTACAACGTCATCACCTGCGAAAGCCTCCGCTATTACATCCTGCTGTTTAAACATAAAACTTGGTTCCTGCGAGAGTAAAGTTAAGTCTTCCTTACTATTTGCACCGAGCAAAAATTCCTCTTCAACCTGTTCAGAAGGACGGTCATGCTTTTGATTTTTTTTCCCAAGCTTATACAAATGCTTGGCCAACTTAGTATTATCTTTATCCACTACAGATATTTTAGAGGATTGCTTCACGTGTTTGTCGTTTTCTTCATCACTACCGTCTAACCAAGGGTTGGAAAGATCAGTTCTATCAGGTCCATTCCTTGTGGGAGGGTAGATATCACGGTTTTCTACCTCTGCATAGCGAACCTCAATGTCACCAGGTATCTCTTGTTTGTGATTATTGACTTTGCTCTTGAGGTTAGCTCCTGAGATTTCTTTACCCTCGTGAATCATAGAATTGTAAATTCTTCTACCTTGATTGAGCTGGACGTTATTCTCATCATCTTTCTCGTCATTGTCATCTGCTTCACCAGATTCTCTTGCTTCCTTTAATGTTGAAATAGTTTTTCTATTTTCTTCCCTTTCCCTTGCCTCTGCGGCCTTCATAAAAGCCATATTCATGACGCCAGATTTACCTGGGGTTTTCTGTGCCTCTTTATCAAATTCTTCCTCTTTCTCAATTTCACTCAAGCTAGCACCGTCTTGCTCATCTGATTGACGATCTAATATTTTTGTTCTCAATCGTTCTCCCTGCCGCAGCATGTGTTCCATTTCTTCTCTCGTTTCTGCGTCGTTTGTCATCCCATGCTTGACAATATCTTTGGCCCACTTCGAGTTAGCTTTATGTTTCAAAGTCATTCTCTCCTTTGCTCTCGCAACATCAGCATCCAGATCAGACTCGTCAGAAACACCAGCCAGTGCTTTATTTTTCAGCATTTCCTTCTTTTTTATACGGCGATATGTTTTGGATTTTATCTTCTTTAATCTCTTGGCCTTTCTTTCTTCACGGAACATAAGTTCTCTCAACAACCTCATTTCTGCCGTTCTTTGCTTCATCTCCTCAGGTGACATCTTAGCTGTGGCTAATTCTTCGAAAGTAGAACCTTTTTCCGGCTCGACCAAGTTACTTTCTTGCAAGACTTTTTCAACTTTCTTCTCCAGTTCATTCTGTGGTTGTCCCGATGACCTAGTAAATGTAGATGAGGTACCTTCCAAATCCGACCGTGTATTAGGAAAGGTTATATGCTCTGCCCTACGATTCTGTTGAACGATATCCTTCCACTTGTCCATCTCGTCCTTAGAAATCTCATAAGCGGCCTTACGTTCATGTCTCTGTTGAATTCTTTGGGGTAGAGGTACTGGTAAGGTAGATGAACTGTCCTTCACTAGCGTAGCTCGAGAAGCTGCCTCATCGTCGTCAACAACTCCCAACATATCTGCTAAGTTCAGTTTACTAGAGCCATTTTCAGAAGAGATCGACGGAAGTGCATACTCGTTTTCTTTACCGACACCGTAATTCTTTAGTTTACGGAAGACATGCTTTTCAGTGCCTTTCATCAGGCTAGATGTAACACTGCTCAATTTCACATCCGAATCACTATCAGATATTTCATCAAAGGGGTCATCCTCAGCCTCAGAAGTATAGGAGCTTTCTGAATCATTGCTGTCGGACTCTTCGTTGTCATCATTTTGGAATTCGAGCTTATTTCCGAAATGTTGATCTTCATCTTCGCTAGCTCTCTCCTTGGCGTCAGCTCTATCCCACACCTCTGACAACGGCAAAAGCTCATCCTCATCTATAGATGTATATTCATCATCTTCATCGCCTTGAGGCGTTGGTTTGATTCCGCCCATTTTGTTTTGATCGCGAATGGTTTGTGAGAACTTGGAATTCATTACATCATAGTCGTCATCAGATCCCATTGCTTCATCTGAATCCAACTCTTCATCTTCAAAACTTTCATCACCATTTCTCGCCTCTTCTTCATTATCTTTAGTGTTTCTCAATAGATTTACGACACCTTTTCTGCTGTAGTTGTCAGAATTTTCTTCACTGGAATATCCTCCTTCCTCAAGCGCATCTTGAGCCAGTTCAAGAGCATTCTGAGCTCTTTTACTTGAATTGGACCGTGTTTGATTCTTCTTTTTAGCCATGTTGTAGGATAGGCTTAAGAACTCTTTTTGACACTGCTACTCAAGATGGTTAAGTAATACAGAGGAGAGGTTGATTTATTATACCTAGCTCATCGCCCAAAATTTTTCATGGGAAACAAGAAAAAAGAAAAAATTAAAATAGTGACGAAACAATAAAGTGAAGACGATTAAAATGATTTTATCTAAACAATTGAAGAGGTTCTGGCTATTAGACTATTTTGCATCATTTTGCTGAGATTGCTGCCTTACACGTTCTTCGTGTTGACTAGCTGCAATTTGCCTGATGTGAGCTTCAATAGCGAGAGAGGCAGTTGTCTTTTCCTTGATTATATTTTGTATTTGCACGGATTCTTTATTCAACTTTTGGATCTTCTGCTCATAAAATGATATAGCCTCCTTATCTGTTTTCTCTACGTAGTATCCTGTCCCAATGTCCACAATGAATTTTTTGTTTTCTGTGATCTTTCCTGGAATGTATAATGAGGCAGAAGCAGGTACCATTATTTGCTGATGTTTATTTTCTGGTGCAGAGATTGATTTTATGTCATCGATGCAGTCTTGGAATTTGTTTTTTGCCAAAGTAAGGGCTTGGAGAGACTGATTAAAGTGTTGAAACTCTTGATCGATTTGCTGCTTGACAGCAGCTAATTGTTCGGGACCTAGCTTGGTTAAGTCAACTATAGGAGGTGTCAGTAGTTGAATTTGTAATAACAATTATACAGTAACATACTTCTTTGCGTAGACATCACTCAAACAGTTTTCTTTCTTCAGATTTTCGCAAGCTGCAAGGTTCTTGAATGAGATGCCGTTATTTTTTATAAGCTGAAGAAAATTGGTGGAGACAAGGAAAGCAAGCGTTATGAACAATACAGACTCCACATCTTTCCAAAGCATTTTGGCAGGCGTCAAAAGGTTACGAGAACAGGGAGGTGGGTCTGAGGAAGTTCAAAACTCGAAAACCCAGGTGACTGTCCAAGAAGCTGAACATAGTAAACCTTTAAGAAGAAATGAAGTCATAAACTCATTCAATCAACAGCGAATAACGAACGATGGCGACGATGCTGCTGCTCCAACTGATGCTCCTGTGCGAATATCGTCTATCGGAAAATCTGTTTTGGTAAATACAACTCAAAAGGCAAATCCTTTACTCAATCATCTGAAAAATACAAATTGGAGATACGTATCTTCTACAGGCGGTAATAAGATATACTATGATTATCTTATTAGGAATAGATCTGTGTTGTTTTTAACACTGACATATCACAAACTCTATAATGAATACATCTTTCGACGCATAGTTCCGCTCCAAAGAAGCAACGACAATATACTGATTTTTGTTGTTGATGATAAAAATTCTGAAGATATTTTAACAGAGATCACTAAGATGTGTATGTTCAAGGGTTTTACTTTGCTAGTCGCTTTCAATTTTGAACAAGCAGCCAAATACATAGAGTATTTGAACCGTTAGTCATTCCAAAAGATCGGTACCATGTTTGTTTCCATCTTTGGTCATCTTGGCGCTCTTTGATCCAAATTGTATAGCCCTCTTAGGTTCCTCTGAGATGTCACCCAGTGCCAGTATGGTCATTGCCAGCTTTCTCAGAATTAACTTGTTTACCTTCAAATTTATTGGAATTTGTGACAAAGAAAAATCAATGACTTTTCTGTCCAAAAATGGATATCTCATCTCAACTCCATTGCAAGCAGTTACTTTGTCATCACGGTTTAAGTTTCGATCGTGAATGTTATTTATCTGTTTCGTTAATTCAACCGCTAACTCTGCAGGTGATTTATTTAAAAACTTGTGGTAACCGCCATATAACTCATCTGCTCCAAGTCCACTAAATAAAACTACACCCTGACGTTGATATTCTAACCTTTGTCCATTGGCAAGCTCGATATGTCCATTGCCTTTCGATGCGAAATAAAAGGCAATAGCAATGGACAAATCCATTTCGGTATTTTTGGGGAACATCAGATCAATAATAACAGGGCGTTTATTAAGGTATTCATCGTACGATACATCGACTTCCACGAGACGAATGTCAATATCGGGATATAAATTTCTCAAAATACCTGCGCTGCGTACTGCTAGCTTCCTATCGGGCGTCGCGCTTGGCTTCATACCAGTACGGGGGTTTTCAAAGCTCACGTTTAACAGTTCCACAACCGGCTTTGAAGGTTTACTATTAAGCTGTTGACAAATTAGTGCCGTTATTACAGAACAGTCAAGGCCACCGGAAAATAAAACACCTATTGGTGAGTTTTGCAGATGTATAGGATGAATAGAATTAACTCTTTTGGCCACAGAGGATGCTAGCTGCTCATATAGCATGTTGGTGATCGATTCAATCTCAGTTTTGTTTGTGTTGATTTCACTGGATACTTTTTTCTTCATCGCTGGCTGAATGTACTGTGTCAATTTTTTTTGCTGTATACTATAGATGTAAATTACACCTGCAGCACAGTCGTTGAAACCCCTATGACGTCCACTGATGCTTGAGATGTATATCTCGCCTGTGCCCGGTGGCAGAAAATAGCTTAAACTTCTTTTACCAACATCATCTCTTCCAAAATATATGTTGGCGGTAAACATGTCATAGATAGTATACGCAAACTCACCTTCAAGTGAGCATATTTTATCTGTGATGTCAACCGCATCAGTTTTCAAAAGGGAAGCGAAGAAGGCTGTATCATTTTGTATAATATCTTCGTTGTATAATTCTCCATTAAACTGTAAAATGTATCTATTGCCGATAGGTACACTCTGTTTGGTAAAGGGTTGCCTGATGGAGAGAACCGAAGAGAACCAACACATTGAATGCTTATGCAAAAGTCTTAAAGATGAATAATTGGGGCCTCGGCTCGCCACATAGGGCACTAAAGAATTGAACACAGAAGATGTGCAGGAAGACCTGCACATATTTCCTTTATAATTTTCTCCAAACTCATACAGTTCGTCGCAGAATTCTTTGCCAGCTCCATGGTATAGCAGAATACCGCACATGAGCCGCTTCAGAATCCAGCTTGAAAAGTTTTGGTTTGCCTACTCCGCCTTATTAGAGTTTCTTTGTTGCATTTTTTACAGGTTTTACCAGTTTTCAATTTTCACGATCTTGATGATGCCGTGTACAAACAATGCATGTTAACCTCCAAGCGTACTAAAGTTCTTGGCTAAAGGCATAAAAAGCGTCAAAAGACTGATAAAACCATTTTAGATGAGTATTTCTAAGGAGGTTTTGAACGAATTTGATACTCTGGCGAAACCGGCCACCGCAATAGCAGAACAAGATGCTAGCGTAGGGACGAATACTGACAATAGGGAAGTAGAAAAACCGAGCGCAGAAGAGGATGAAGAACCGTTCTACGACTTTCAACTCTTCACTAAAGAACTTCGTGATCCAAATGCCGAGCCAATAGTGAGGTACGTCAAGTCGTTCCTACATAATTTTCAAACTGTTAGGGTACTCTGGACTGCCGATGAGCAGGCCAAATTGGTGAAAGACTTCAAAATATTCATTTACGACAAATACAACCACCATAAGCCATTCAGTGAGCTTGAAGAATCCAGATTAAGGAATGCTCAGGAAGGGCTCGAAAAACTAATAATGGGAAAGTTGTATGGCCGATGTTTTTCTCCATGTCTTGAAGCGTTGGGGAATGATCTAGATGAAGGTCACAAACAAGACTTGGCTGATGATTCCAACTTACGATCCAAATCCAGAGAATATCGTTTTATTTCTCCTGAAGAGCTTGATATTCCAAGCGTATTATCTGAAAAACTAAACAAACTAGTGGGCCTATCTGGAAGAGAATTAAACAAGATGAATCATTTCAAGGCTCCGCGTGATAAGATGATTTGCGTACTTAATTCATGCAAAGTAATAATGGCCATGCTGACTAAAAATAAGTTAGAGAATGGTGCAGATAGTTTTATTCCATTACTCATCTACACCATCCTGAAGGGAAATTTAAGTTCGTTAGCGTCCAATATACGTTACATTGAAAGATTTCGATTTGAGTCGTTTTTACGAGGAGAAACCCTCTATTATCTTAATAGTTTACAGGCAGCGGTCAGCTTCATAATCAGGCTTGAACAAGCCGCCTTCACTATCAATGACAACGAAGAGTTTAAGCAAAGATATGAAAGCAACCAATTGGAGCTTGCAAAAGAGGCACGAGAAGCTAATTCTCTAGTACAAACAAAGCACGATATTTCGCGCCAGCCAAAAACTCCTCATCCAAGCGAATATCTATTACAGCCTCTTGATGGAGCGGCAAGTACCATTGCAGGGAAATTCAACCATCTTTTTTCATCAAAGCAATCTGATAATCAATCGGACGTAAACAGTCCAGCTACCGCTGCACTCTATGATGATGATAATCAGGACATAGACCGCCTGGCACAAGAGCTACAAGATCGCGAGCAACGCACCACTCTTGAGATGTTGAAGTCCATGTTCCCCGAGATGGATCCTGAAGTCATCGAGGACGTATGTATTGCCAAGAGGTACAGAGTTGGAATCACCGTGGACATCTTACTTTCACTTTAGCTATGGATTTAGGCATTCTGCATCTCGATTGATTGCTAAGCATTTCCCCACATTAAGAAACAGTCCAGGTAAATCAAGCGACTAAGCCGACAATGGGAATGACTAATCACAACGTGATCTTTTCCTCGTTTAAAACAGCTTTTGAACAGCCTGGCAGGTTTGATTGAAGCAGCCTGTCTTTCATTATATTGCAGTTTGTAGGTGGCAATATGCCGAAGAAAAAGCTAGAAAATCGGAAAAATTTTGAAAAGCATAAACAGCTCGGTATATATATATAGTGTCGAAGGCTTGCTTGAACATTGAGGATAAACTTCAGGTTTGATCGCTCCAATATGAAGACTTCCGTTTTTACTCTGGTTCTACTGTCAGCAGTCGGTGCACCTGCTCAGAATGCAAGCTTTATAGACGATAATGTTACTGATGGGAATACATCAATGGTCGCGGCACCTGTACCACCGCCATTGAATTCTACATATTTCTGCACTATTGACAAGGGTGATGTCATAAATCCCACATGCGATGTGACTTTCGAAGAGATAAATGATATCAACAGCAAAATAAGGGATAACTTGGTTTCGTTAGTGCATACTGATTTCTTCAAATATTTCAAGTTGCATTTGTACAAGCAGTGCCCTTTTTGGAATCAAAACAATGGATTTTGTGTAAACAGAGCCTGCGCGGTAGATGTCGTTGAGGACTGGGATAGCTTACCACCATATTGGCAGCCAGAGGTTCTCGGAGGGTTACAAGAGAATGAGACGCTTGCAGATGACGACGAAAGAAATGATGATTGCACTTTTCTCGACGCACTGTGTGCAAAGGACAAAAAAGAGAGAGGGTTGGAGCCAGATATCGAATATTGCGATGTTAATGAGTTTCACGGAGAAGGATCCGTGTTAGTTGATCTAACGGCCAATCCAGAAAGATTCACAGGTTATGGTGGACAGGAATCTTCCCAAATATGGTCAAGCATATATCGGGAAAACTGCTTTTCTCCGGGAGAAATGGGTCAGTCATTGGCCAAGGATGTGTTTTACAGGCTAGTATCAGGATTACATGCATCTATTGGTACTCATTTATCTAATGACCACTTAAACACAGAAACGGGAAAATGGGGACCTGATCTGGATCTTTTCATGGCACGCGTGGGTAACTTCCCGGACCGTGTATCCAACATGTACTTCAACTATGCCCTGGTGTCGAAGGCTCTATGGAAAATTAAGCCTTACCTAAGTCATTTAAGTTTTTGCGACTCTTATGACGAAAACGTCAAAACAATTTTGATGAATATTTTGTCACAATTGGATAGTAAGGTGTTTAATGAAGATTTGATATTTGAAAAGGAGTTGAGTTCAAAGGTTAAAGATGATTTCAGGGCTCGGTTTAAAAATGTCACGAAAATTATGGATTGTGTTCATTGTGATAGATGTCGTATGTGGGGCAAAGTTCAAACTACTGGTTATGCCACAAGCTTAAAAATTCTGTTTGAATTGGATAACAGCGATGAGCAATCTAAGCAACATGTAGTGGACAAATTGACCAAATACGAGTTGATTGCTCTTTTCAACACGTTTGACAGACTATCAAAATCTATCGAGTCGGTAGGTAATTTTGAAAAGATGTACAACACCAGATTAGCTGGTGGCAAAATTGCATCTTTTTTCAGGCAAAATAATTTCTTTAAATTATTGGGTAAAGCTGGGAGAAGTATCAGCGACTCTGTTCAGAACATAAACAAAAGTGATGATGGTGGACAAACAAGAAGTGATACACTCAAAAACAAGCAACCAAACGAACCTCTTTTCCAAGATCTGAAACTGCCAGAAGGGTTTTCAAGCGATGCAAATAAATCTGTAAAGGCTGTGTGGGTTAGGGCTTGGTACACGGAAATCCATAACTTTCGTGAGGCTTTCAAGTTTGTCATCCAAAGCTATATTGATTTACCAAGAAATCTTTGGACTTTTTTTCTAACTCATGCTAGCAACGTGTGGAACTCGTTTGTTGGTGCCAGATATTTGAATTGGCGCGATGAAAATCCCATAGTATATAATATTAATACTTGGTAGATATGGTAAGATAATGATTCTTTGGTGTCTTTTTTTTTCTCGTCTTTTTTGTTTGTTTTTTATGCCTTTATCGGTTTGTTTGGCTCTCAGCGGCGGAAGGAAAACTCTATTCCTCAGCAACAACCTCAAACTGGTCCCTTTGGAGAAAAGAGATGGCCATGAACAACTATTTCCCAGTGGCAAGTTAACTATTCAAACATGTCTAAGAAACTGAAAAGAACTAATTTGTTTTCCAGAGATGTAAGCTCACTCCTATATGCTTACGGCGACGTGGCACAACCGCTCCCCGAGACGGTTCAATGCCTCGATGAGCTAGTTTCTGGTTATCTGGTAGATTTGTGCTCTGCCGCTTACAGAACAGCTCAAAATTCGCAAAGGAATAAGCTCAAGCTAGAAGACTTTCGATTTGCAGTACGGCATGATCCAATAAAGTTGGGAAGAGCTGATGAACTTATAGCCACCAATAAGTTAATTACAGAGGCTAAAAAACAGTTCAACGGTTCTGACAGTAACTCTCTCAAAAGATTTAAAGACGAAGAAGGCAACGAATTGGAAGGTGAAGACGAAGATGAAGAAGACTACGAAGACGAGATAGAGGATGATGCAATTGGACCACACGCAGAAGGTGATGGCAAACTCGCTGAATCGGAATTATCTGGTTCTAGAGTTCACTATAATAAGTCTGAAGACGATCATGAGGTCATTCATGTAATAAAACACGAGCGTAAGCCAAAGTCAGCCTCAAAAGGTAAGCCAGGCCCCAAGGGCAACAAGACTAAGCATAAAAGACAGAAAAAGACACCACATTCGGGGCAATAATTGCGGTAAGGTCATTGAGAAGTTCAAAAGTTTTATTATTGACCACGGCTTGAAAGAATTCGTGAAATTCGTGAAGAGCAAAACGTCTTCGTCAAAAGAATTTATGAGGACTGTTTGTTTTGTGATATTTTCCGTAGTATAAGGACTCGTTTACTCACCCACCAAGTATGCAAACCCCGTAATGTCGAAGTCTATTTTTGGCAAGTACTATGCTAGATAACGACGATAAAACTTAGCAATTGCGTGCGCTAGGTTTCAAGCCCATACACTGAAAGGGAAACACCACTTGTGCTCTTGGGCATGACAGCTTGGTAATTACAATTTAGCCGTTGACTATAGCTTTAGTGAGTCTGGAATACGTATTGCAGATTCAGAACTTATTTTTTTTTTTTTTTTTTTTTTCGTTGATAGCTTCCTTTTCAGGCGGCGTGTTCTACCGTAAAAATTGAAGTCACTGGCGACTTGAATTAACTGGTTTCGAAAGAGAAGGGATGAGCTTGATGCTAAAAAAATGGACGAGGTAAAGAGAGTTAGGTCAGTCCCCGATGGAGAGGGAACGTCTAGTAGCCCAGATGTGAATTCTAATAGAGGTTTCAAGAGGTCAAAGAGAGGCAAAACTTTCACTGGTTGTTGGACCTGCAGATTGAGGAAAGTGAAATGTGACCTACGACGGCCACATTGCCAGAGGTGTGAGAAGTCAAACTTAGCGTGCGGCGGTTACGATATCAAACTGCGATGGTCAAAACCCATACGATTCGATGAGTATGGCGTTCCCTTGCCTGCCGCACAAAATTATCTTGGCGACGGTAAAGACGAGCCTCAGTATCAGAGAAGAAATATTGACTTCGTAAAATATAAGGAAGAGTACGTGTATTATGAGGATATGGATGACGAGTTAAGTGCCTTGCATAACCCTCCTCCAAAAGAAATAGCCCATAACAAGACGTGGATTATCAAAAAGTTTGGCGTCTTTAGAGGCATTGAGAACGTATTGCGACCTTATGAGAGACCCAAACGAAAAAAGAAAAAATTGGACCAAATTGAGGACGACATTAACTTGAATTCGATAGATACAATATCCACTGGACCTTTTCTGCGGGACACATTTGAGACCGGTTGCTCTTTATTTAATAACCATGAATGGATATCTAAGGAATTGAGGGACGATGCATTACTATCAGCCTCTGCTTTACAAGGTTTTCCCATCGTAGATTTTCAGGCCTACAACAATCCGGCCCCATTGGATGAAGGCATTGTCAGTGGAACTACGACAAATGATGCCCATTACCCAGAATCGAACACTAGCGAAAATTCTCGCAATACAGAGGATTCAACTGTTACGCAGGCTTTGCGATTGTTGTTTCACAGGCATCCTCAGTTAGATAATCGAAATGTAGATGACTCACCTCCCAATAAGTTCAACTTGGAATCTATTGTGCCTTTAGGTAATAAGATTAACATTGATTGCACAGGGGTGGGCTCAAAGATGCCCAATACTGTTATGGACGTTGTATTTTCCCCTATCCCTGATGGAAAAATTTTCAATGTCCCCGGTTCTAACAACTCATTACTTCAACTGCCAGTGACAGGTCTGCAGGTGCACGGCCTAACCAGGTTTTTGTTAAACTACTATTATCAAAATGTAGCAGACCTCATGACTGTGGTAGCATTGAATAGTAATCCATGGAAAACATTATATTTTCCACGAGCTTTACGGGCTGTCGGAGATTTAGCTGGTATAGGTTACACCTCGAACTCTCGTAACTCTTTGCTTAACGCATTATTGGCAGTTTCGTGCTTCAACTTGCAAAGTAAATTTGCCAGAAATTCCGCCGAAATGCAGTTCTTTCTCAATTTAGGTATTGAATTTAGAAAGCAAGCCTCTGGATTCTTGAAACTTTGCTTGAATAATACTGTGAAAAACGAACGTTATAAGGATGTATTAACCGCAATATTATCGATGAATTCCATAGATGTTGTATGGGGTACAATGGCAGATTGCCAACAACATTTAACCATATGTGAAAATTTTGTCAAGAAGAGAATGAAGGCAAGGCCTCGGATATCAGAGAAAGCCAAAACTTTACACAGGATTTTCTCCTTTTTAAAGCTAATTCAAGACAGTACCGCGCTTGATCAAGTAACAGAACAAGAAATTGTAATCACGGAAACATCGAACCAGACTGAAAATTACTATGAAAATCAAGGAATGAATCAGAGCATAGTTGACAATACTAATACAAAAGCATATACTGGAGATTGTTGGAAAGAAGGGCTCTTCAGAGAATTTGTCAATAAGACAGACGGTAAGATACAAATAGAGTTTATCAAAGATGGTTCGGTGCCACAAAATAATATTATTAATTCCCCTATTTTCTCAAATATTGCTAGTGAGAGTTACTCATATTCAGGTGCTAACGGGACAGAGGACGACATCATGAGCACTGATGCTCTTTATGGGCTACCGCAGTCTCTAATATTACTTTTCTCCGATTGTATTAGATTGGTAAGGCACAATGAGTATTACAAAACTAAAAATATTGCCATTCCTAAAGAATTTACACACCTTTGCTTAGGCTTTGAAATGCGACTATTGAAATGGACGTCAGAGTGGAGTTTTTATAAGGAAGGTACTCAAGAGTTCGTCAACGATACAATTGAGGGAGTTTACCATCATACATTAAGCTTCTACTATGGCCTTATAATATATTTTTTCACCATGGCCCGAAGTCTGAATCACAGTTTCTTGCAATCCCACGTCGAAAAAGTACTGGTACACTTAAAGTCACTCGATAATCTGATAGCATCGAAAAAAGTTAAAATAGTGCCTCTTATATGGCAGGGATTTATCGCTGGTTGCGCAAGCACAGATGTTCACATCCAAGAAGAATTCAGAAAGTGGGCTGCTAGCTTGGCCGGTAGTGGCATGGGATCATACTGGGGCGCCAGGCAGGTGATGTTTGAAGTCTGGCGACGTAAACAAAATGGAGAGAAAGGTGACAGCTGGTACGCAGTTTACAGAGATTGGGAGATGAATTTGATGCTATCCTAAATTCAATTGCCCAATTTCTTTGAATTGTTCAAAACTTTTTGGCAGCAGGACAAACGTGAATGTAACCGGACAAATTCATATGGTTAGTCAATCCATCGTCCTGAAATGCTTATTAGACGCAGTTTTGTGTAGTGTGGCGGAGTCTGTTGGTTTTTTTTTTGACTAAAATCGGAATATCGGAAAGATCGGCAAAAAAATGGGTGCTTGCGATCTGGGGTGTTACCACTTGGATATAACTCAAAGAGGTGATGTTTGTTTAACTCCAGGTGTTACACTATCTAATGTATATATAAAACTCAATGTTGGGAAGTTATAGAATTACCGCATTACCTTAGTACGACAGTACAACAGTACTACAGCAGCGAATCCGTATGACTTATTGAGTTCTATCTGATGTGAAATATCTCTGACGGCGAATGGACTAAAACTAATGAGCCAGGGAATGGCGGAATTGTGCATAGTGATGTGAAAAGTGTGGAAATCACATTTTCTGAATTTGCTCTAGAAGAATGCATCTCCTAGCGTATAAGGAACTTACCTCAATTCTGCGTCTTTCGTCAGCAAAATTATGTGCCTGAATTAGAACGATCAGGAAAAAGGCTTCAATAATCATAGTTGGGGTGTTAGCAATCAATTGACCCATAGTGCTCCAGTGCATGGCAGAAGATGCAATGATTAATCCGATCACCGATAATACGGCAAAAAGGACACTCCAAGTACTCGAACAAATCCAATTGATCCATGCAGATACTTTGAAGTCTACGGACTTCGATATAGGAATGTCAAGACCGGAGTATCGTGGTGGACACTCTATGCCTGCTTCATGGAACAGTTCTAGATCTTCTTCAGCGACTGTTTTATAACAATCCTCCTCCTGCTTGATGATACGCTGATAAGCTTCTCTTATGACGAAACCGTCAAGGTAACCTATTAACCCAGTGTAGGTACCAATGATTAACCACCAGTTATCATTCCAGCCCATTAAATGACCGATACCTATCCAGACACTAAACACGATAATAGCAATAAAAAGGCCAATACCTGTGCCTACAACATCAGCATAGAAATCGATAACTTTTTGAGCCCAACGTCTCTTCTCTACTTTCATGACCACGACTGGGTTTGGAGTTACGAAATCGCCAAATTTACTCCGTGCTTCTCTTTCGATATCTAAATCCATACTCATGATTCCTCCAATAAATTTGTCAATATACTTGTCGTGCCTGGCCCTGATGTTCTGTAGAAAAACTGAACATACCATGAGAACAACAGCGGTAGCACTATTGATGTATAGTTGCCAGTTATTACCGAATCTGGCCAAATGAGGGTTACTTCCCGTTTTCTCACCTGTGTATGGTGGGCTGTTCCCGGCGTCGATCCAAAGGGCACCTGTGCCAATCCAGACGAAAATGCCAATCCAAAAAATAACGATAGAGTACAACGATCCCAAGATAGTACTAGTAAACGAGCAAAACTTGTCATACCACGTTTCAGATGGTAACTTACTATCTACATCTATGGTTTCAGGACTAGAATCAGGATGGACGTCATTGAATTCAATGTTAACTTCGTCAGCAAACTTTGTTTCTATCTTGTGGCAACTTGCCGCCTGCGGTTTGTTACTGAACAATCTTTTCATGTTGGCGATTCGTGATCTTACTTCGCCACAGACAGAGAATTGCTCATGCGTACTTATAAGCTGTTGTCTCATTAATAAAGTGTCCCAAATGTAACATTGAATGGATTGGCCGTCCTGCATAACCACTTGCCAAGTGCCGGGAGCTTTGTAAACGATACCAATGACACACCAAATAATAAGAATGATCCACATCAAGTAGAAGACAAATTGGGAACCAGCAAATGCTACCATTTTGTCCATGCAGCGATCCGCCAAACCTTTGCGGAGACCAGTAAAACCGCGGCTAGTTTCGATGTTTCCTTTTTTTGTCAGGACTACTTCATTTCTCCCTGTGGAGCAAGTTTCCGCAACACTCCTCACATTTACCTCTTCTTCTTCCTTCTTCAACGATTCACTGGTGGACAAATCTTTGAGCATCCCAACATCTAGAATAACACTCGGATCAGAAGTAGCGGTCACAGTGACTTCGTTTTCATTTTTCTTGGAAGTCTCCCAATCATCAGGCAATTCTGTATCAATAATGATGCCCGGCGTGGATGCTCCCGTTACGGTTAATTCGTTCTCCTTCTTCCAATCCTCCTCGCCTGATGGCGAGCCAGTGGGCAATTCAGCATCTATGATCTCTCCAGGTATGGGTCCGGCGATTGGAGCCCGGTGGTACATGTCGGGCCTGGCGCCCGGGTTGTTGAAGAATTCAGATATTTTTCCCATAAGCTCGAGGGGTTTGTTGTCATTCTACTGTAGATACCATTGACAACCTGATCATGGATTCGACCTTGATCTTTTGTAAGAGTTGACTATAGGGACCCTGGTGCTCGTCTACTGCTAAAAACTGGGGATGGGTGCAGTTGTTAAATTATTTAAATTGGATTCTGAATGCGACTAGTAGCAGTACGGAAAATTTTCCATCTTCAAATGCATGCAGCTGAAATTGGCAATAATCATCACACTAGCTGGCTTTCCTGCCGTCCTAATTTTTTTTGATTAACGTGTTGATCCATACGATCTGCTCGGAAATCTTGCAGCGGTCTCTTCTATTCCTGTAACTAGCAGTGGATGAGCTATGAGCTACGCAATGAGCATTTCCTGAGCTATGAGAGTAGCTATTTCTAAATTCGACCTTTTTTTTTGCCAAGCGATCGACTCTTTTGCCAAGGAAATTTCCCAAACGAGACTCTCGTTTAGCTGTAAGACATCTAGAGAGCATGCTTTGGCGTCGGTATGTTTCGTTCATTGCTGCTGAGCAAGCTCGATTCGATTTTCTATGAAGAAAAAGGGTAATATAACCGTATGAACATTCGTAGATTACCTCACAGGACCTCTTTTTCGGGATATTGCCAGTTTTCTATTCAATCCTCCTATATCCATATGCGGAAACTGTTTAAATGCCGATGGTATGATTAATTGCGCGTTAATAACTCACACCGCTAATAGTTTAGGTTAGCTGATAGCTCATTCTTGTACGACAGTTTCTTGGCGACTTTATTATGAAATTGCACATAGATACATATTGACCGTAGCTGCAAACGAGAAGCAGCATCGGTGGATACCAGACTTCTAAATTGTAGAATACAGACTCGAGGAAACAAACCTTGATCGTGTAAGCAGTGAAAAGTGAATGAGTCTGGCGTTTGCGCCGGGTATTGTAGTCGTGTGTCAGAGCGACTGGAAGATGTCAACTTATTTATTTTACAAACTCTTGATTAGAGTTGCAGTAGTTTAGCTCGTATTCAACGGGCTCATGTGGCAAAGAGGTGAAAGACAAACATACGATAGCGAGTGAAAAAAACTCCGCGACGGGGAATTGAACCCCGATCTGGCACGCGACAAGCGCCCATTCTGACCATTAAACTATCACGGATCTTGTGCTCTTGTTTTTTATTGTAACTCGACATGGATTAAGTAATTTGGAGTTGAGCATCTTGTCCAAGTCAATCAATCATGTGATCTATTGTTGAGATTAATGGTTAGATTAGGAGTTTGCCGCCAAAGTATCAATGGAATCATAGATCCTGAGGACTTCGATCTTAAAGAGGCCAGAAAGAAAGAGAAAAATGATATAAATCTATGGCAATCCAAGAAATTTAGTATTTCAAAGCCTAATACTTTAACACGCAACAGAAACGTGGTTCATTACACATCATTAAGCTATAACTCAGTAATTCTTGGCCTTTTATTATATGTTGTTTTCTGTTTTCTCCTTTAGTCCCGTGGTTTATCTGCTTGCATAGCTTCGGAAGGACGTGAATTTATACGTGCCATGATCCATATCTAAGTGCTTTCGTTTATGGTTATGTATCATTATGTGGTATCATATACAGTGTGCTTTTCTGTTCGAGATAATGTAGGTGAAGTATCTTCATGTTGCTTTACTCATATGCTGTCAAATCCTCTCTTTCTATGGCTCTTATATTGCTACAGTTTTGATTGAGGATCTTTTATAGAGTAGCTTGAATCAAACTACAGCATTTTGTGAAATCTTGCTGTATTCATTCTACTATGAACAGCTCTACTAATCCACCACTGTTCAGTGCGGTTGTATACCCTGACGCTTCAGTGGGTACGGCTTTTACATATTTCTGTGGCTAATCTTCAGATACCTTCGTTATGGCGTTGTATCACAATGTAACAAACTCCATAGGGTGTCTCTTTTATGAGAACCCGAGTGAAACACTTATTATAGCCGTGTGATTCTCCACTGCTACGTTACTATGCTTACTTCATTACAGTTCCCATAATACGTACAACCCTTTTAAAGTAATACATAGTGCAAGTAAATTTAGGAGGGCTGCAGAAGTCTACACCGTTCTTTTTATAAGGCTTAATCAGAGTTCAGGGATGTTCAAGACTTGAAAGAGGAAAAGAAGAGCTTTCACACAACCAGCACTTACAACAAATTGTAAAGCGCATAAAGATATTCTCTAAGCACATAGCTCCTAAGGACATCCTGCTAAAGTTTTCCTTATTATAAAAATAAGACTGGTTATGTAAGGCAGAAGTAGCAGTTTATAATTGTCTGGATTTCTGTGATTCTTGGAGTGTAGAGCACGTCAGGACTGGACATTGGTAAAATATGAGAACAATTATATCAGAGGTTATATGTTACCTGGAACGTCTAGTGTACTGTGGTTTCAAACAATTTTGAGTGCCACGTGATAAATGCCCCGTAGAATAGTTGCAGTCTTACCTTTTATTTCTTCAACAGAACTTAACTTCTAACCAAAAAGTCTGTTGAGAAACGAATTTTTGGCGAGGCAGCCAAGATAAAATAGAATTATCTCAAATTTCTGAAATCCTCCACGGCATTCGTGAGTCCTTCAGTGATAGGCGCATCTCCAGTATTAATAACACCAGTCGGTTCGAGTAGCATTACGGCGACTTCTTCTCCTTTTTGAGTAACGGGACAATGCCTCGTACCTTTAGGAATCACAATCATCTCTCCTGCAGTTAGGGAGACATCATGAAGATCCTTATTGTCTTGATTCTCTCGAAACTTGATCGTCAAGTTTCCTGACAATACAAAGAATAACTCATCTGTATCAGGATGACTATGCCACACAAACTCTCCGGACAACTTAGCAAGTTTTAGTTCATACGCATTGTTCAGAGACCCGATCAATTTAGGTGACCAGAAAGATTGGATATTGTCCAACGCCGACGAGACGGACACCTTTCTCGGTTGAGATAAAACGTGCGACGTCATCGTTGGATTTCTGCGCAGACCCTGCAACAAATACAATGAAAATGTATTGATCTTTACTTTGAAGAACGAAACATCTGACTGGGATTGCGCTATTATTATTTAAAAGAACTTGATCAATTCATGACATTCATCGTCAGAGATGACCACATGTCGGCCGATACCAGCTCTTTCCGCATATTGAAGACTAATTAGAAATCATTCGAGTGATTCCGTTTGCGAAAACCGGTCATGGCAATATACGCATTGTCTTATTTTTGTTACGGAAGCTTGATATATGGCGTCTGAACTTGATCATGTTCTGAAGCTTTTTAACAAAGGTTCTAGAAGACATTTCTTTCAGGAAGTAAAACAACATACTATCAGATATCGTAATTATGTGGAACACATTTCATTAACCTAATCCAATTTTTAGTTTTCTACACGAATATTTTTTACCCCGAAATTGACAGCTGATCTAATATTCCCTGAATAGAGTCTCAAAAACACTTGCTCTGCCTAGTAAGAAGTTGCAGAAAAGCGATTGCGATTTGGTAGAGCTTTTCAATTTATTCAATCGAAATTCACGATTTCCGAATTTGATAAGTATTCGAATTTGTTTCAATTGTTAAAGTATCAGTAGTCTATTATAAGTGTGGCAAATGCAATGCACTTAACGAATTGGATAGGCCAGTAGTCATGAAACTATGGTTATGAAACTTCACATTTCTTTTTGAAAATGAAAACTAATTACTTTCAAAAATTGATAACTCTAGAACAAAGAACAATCCAATAAAGTACAAGAATACCATGAGGCAAACCACCAAAATTAAGTATTCTCATGTCACATGATTTTTTTAGGCAACCGAAATAGTTAAAAAGAGAAGTGTATACATAATAATATACGAACACCCGCTCTTGAGGTATCATCTTCCCTCTAAATCTCGCTTAAATGGCTTTTTTTTCTTCATCTCTATTGTTTCTATCGCCCTAGCTATTTGCAAAGGTCTTTAGAATGTTACATGAAAATAATCATCGAAATAGGAATTTTTCGCTTTTTAGAGTCATGTTCTACTCATTTATTCTAATACCTGCCTGAAGTTCATGACAGAATCTAGAAAATTTACAATACTCGATGAAGTACGGTAAACAGTTGCGCTATCTGCCAGACTACTTCAATCTGTTTCAGAAAGGTTTTCCTGGCTGCATAGTAACTAATAATATTTGAAAAGATGTCACTTCACTGCATCTGAAACCGCCCGAAAATTCTTAGAGCTCACTCCCAATTCACCCAATAGATTGATAAAGTTGATCGTATTACTCCAATACGGCCTGAATTTTGCTCCGTTTTTGTAGTCATTCCTTGGTTAGAACGAATTGTGTGAAAATAATTGCATTCCCAAAAAATGACGATTTAGGCAGTTTTGCTTATGATAAACAAATTTACCTCTATCAATCTATTAAGATAAAATGTTCAAAGCTGCGACATGAATCATTCTGCCACTTTGATGACTTTTGACATATTCTCATACACCATCGTTTGGGCATTAATTTCCTTTTTCTTGTTTGGCAAATGCGAACATTTTTGAAACAACTCAATTGAAGAATTTCTTCAAAAGGCAATAAATTCAACACAGATATTTTTTTTTTTTCGAAACATAGTCCTGAAAAAAAGTAGACCAATGATCTAATCATTTTCAAAGTATTACACTAGAAAGAATATTAGTAAAAAAAGTGAATCTTGTTTTGGCATATGTTGGTATACCGTTAAAATAGGTGATCATATGTAGAACGGTTTAGGTTTACTTATCATCACTTAACAATCTTTTGATTTCAGGCTTGTGAAGTTGTTACTATTCGTTTTTTTTCCGCGCCAGATGTCTTTCGTGTACTAAACGGAAAAAAAAATGTGGAGTTATTATAGGAATTAAATTCTTTCTGGTGTTCGTGCCGATTGAACGGCCAGGAATTCTAAGGTAAGCACACAGCAGTTTACAACCCTTGCAGGTAACCACCTTTGCCAGTACTTGCGTATCCGGAGAACAAAGTATTATAATCAAACCTTATTAATGAAACGTGTATATATTTATTCTCTACGGCTAAACTTTGGGAAACGGTCAGCAAACCAATCACTGATCGGATCACGCTGAGTTGTTTCCACGTATTCCTCTCTCTCCAATTTTTGTGCAACATCTTCCGTCAACTGTGGATCCCTTATAAAGAAAGAAAGGATGAACATTGGCGCCGTGAAGACTAATGCCACCAAAACTTCATATTTTTGAACATATCTGTATGCCTCAACCATTGCATTTCTTATAGGGGTACCCCACGCGTACTCATCAATAAAATCAAGAGGAGATTCATATGCTGCTTCAGCTAAAGTAGCGTCACCCATAAGACTGTAAAGCTTAGGATACAGCAGCTGAGTCCAGATGGCTCCTGAGATGGCTGATGCAACTGCTCCCCCAATGCTGAATATTGTGTAACCCAAGGCCGTCACACTGGCCATGTTCTCATGGGAAGTGACGGTTTGGATTGAAACGTTTATGGGATAATCAAACAAGCCACTGCAGAAACCCCAGACAACCATACCACCGATAATGCCCTTATCGGAGTCCTTTCCTGATCTGTAATGAAAAAATAGTCCCATAGTAACAAAATACAGTGCTCCACCAAGAACAATGTACGGCTTTAATCTGGAAGATCTGGCAACCAAAATGCTTAAGAATGGGGAAAAGATTGCTGTAACAAAGGCATACAAATTCATTATTCTTGTAGCGGAAAGGTCGGTTTGATTCACGGCAACCAATAAGATGGTGTACAGATAATCAGCTGCCATCGCATACACAAAACAGACCAAAAACATGATGCACAAAGGTGCCCAGATACCCCGGTCTTTCAACAACTTAAAAGGTGCCATAGGTACCAAGGCAATTTTGCTTTCCCAAAATACAAAGATAGGAAATAATACAACACCAAGTACTAAAGGTGCAATAATTTTTGGATTGCGCCATGTTGAAGACACACCACCAGCGAGAGTGAGTGGAACGCAAATACATCCTACGCTAACTGCCAATAGCATCACACCAATAACATCTAGCTTCCAGAATAACTGCACTAGCATCTGGACCAAACCGTGGCTTTTGTAGTAAGAATTTTCGTTCTGCAACTCCTTCCATTCAGGATCATTTCTGACTTTCCACCTCATATGAAGCATACACCCAATCAATGGGAGACAACTCAAGGGAAAAATGAATGCCCACATACCAATACTCCAAGACCAATTTTTTTCTGGATTTGCGGCAGAGACAACATTACCTGACACCCATGTAGTAATTATCGAGGGCCAAGCAGGCACGAATGTATAAAGTAATCTCCACTTAAGTGAGGAATTGTCAGATAGAATTAAAACTACTTGTAGCATTGCCCCTACAAGTCCCACATTATAGAAGAAAGTTCCTGCAGCATATCTCTGGACATCATACGCTTGAGACTGAATAATTGTACCAACAGCATAAAATATGATTGATACTATGAAGAGAGAGAGTCTTCCGAAAACATCTGACAGACCTGCAAAAAACAATTGGGCAACTGCAGAGATCACCTCACTAATGATGTCTACGGTAGACACCAGAGAGTGCGTAGAGTAAGAGTTCATAGCATAGGTCATGTATATGTCTCTTATATTACTGTCTAGCCCATACCCAAACGAGCATAAAAATGCCGAAAATAAAAATACTACCCTCAAAGTCCAGGTATCATATTGTTTTGCCATTAACTCTGCCTTACGAATGACAAGACTCTTAGTCATCTTTAAGTTATCGTGCACATTGTTTTCATTTTGTAAAATCTTCTCTGAATTATCGTCCACTATGGTGACTTCGCCATCTTTCTTGCCGGTATCTTTATTCGTTTCATTGACAGAATCTTCTGCATATACTTCCATTGTGATATCTTGGAACTTATAGCTGTCATTTTTTTCAGGAAGAGTCGCGTTTAGGAATCATAATCGATGCATTATTTTTATAATACAAAGAAGGGTGTAACTTTTTCAACTGGAGAAATTATACACTTAGAGCCATTGAGGATATCTATGCCGTCAACATGCTTTCAGGGTAAATCATTTTAAAGAGGTCCCACTTGGTCCACAGGTTAGCGTAAAAAGTAATATCAGGTTTAGTTAGTTGGGGCAGCTTGAAAATGGCGCGGGAACAAAGAATGGCGCCTTCAAACAATTGGGTGCACATTCTGAAAGTGATATGTACAGTAGTGAGTCTGGGAGAGGCTTAGTAGAATTTACACGGTAGCGATGTAAGTACGCATGACTGAGGAGGGCATGGAGTATCCGACCCTTGCGAGAAGCTTTTTTTTTTTACAACTGCACCCGCTTTTCTCAGAATGACAGAAAAGAAAAAAAATATCGAAGAGCTCATTGATGTTGAGACGGCTTTCAGAAAATATCGTACAGTCGCATGACCGCCTGTAGTTAAGAACCCTTTTTTTTGTTACTAATTATTATTCTTGTTCACGCACATGATTTGTTTAAATCCCTTGATCTTTAAACTGTATACTATCTCTGTATTGGTTTGAATACGAAATCACGGACTTTTCTCTGAGTGCATTCCGCTATGACGTCAATGACTATAGGAAAGATTAATTGAGTACGCGCAAAAACAGCCCATATATATAAATCAGAATATTGATTGATATATAATCAGTTTATGTTCCTACGTCACAATTAATATATGTTCATGAGGGACACTTGAAAAACCGCCTATGACACAAGAAGTCGTAAAAGCCTTCGAATCATGCGCGCGAATGACAAATGAATTAATTTTACCCGAATATTGCGACATGCATACTAAACTACAATAGTCCTGTAAATCCATGCATTAATAAATATAAAATACACAAGCATCTGCTTATACATAGGAAACTTGATTACAAGCAGTTCATCCGACTAAAATTAGACCCACGCTTATGATAAATTGTGGTCATGTTCATGTCCTTTGCTCATATGTTGGAGTCGTAACAACGTTTTGATTCAATTTACAAAAGAAAAAATTTAAAATAGGCGACTAACCACAATTGAAATGAGCTCCAGTCGAAAAAAGACTAATTTTTGGTGTATTCTAAAGAGTTCTGTAAAACGTTTTTCTTGAAATCATCACCCAAACAAGATGTGTGACACCAGGGCTTCTTACTGTTCTCCTCTCCAATAACATGAGCAAAACATGTAGACCAATTTTCCCTTGAAAATCTCTTATTGATTACATCCACAGTTTCAAAATGTATTAGGTTAGAGTTGGCTCCTATATTGTCTAGAGTAGTAGAAACCTGCAATATGAAGCCCAGAGCGGTAATAAAACCGCTGTCTGCCAAATCTTGATGGCGGATTATTGCTTCGGACACCGCTTCGGCAAAATCATGATTTCCTCCTGTCGCCTGGAGTATAAGTTCTCTGGAGAGAAGACCTCCATAATATTCAAAAGACATCTTCGTAGCTGCAATATTTTTATCGGTGGTTCCAATGTCATGGAGCATACATGCCGCGAATAAAACGTCCTCGTCCAACTGCCAATTGGGAAATTGATCTTTGATAATCGCTACGCTGTATTGGTATACCCGCATTGAATGGTTCAAAACTTCAGTCGATAACTCTTCGGTAGCGAAATCAAGGACAAAATTAGATGGTGGACTATGGGGAAAAGGTACCACTTGCTGAGGTGTTGGTGCGTTCACATTGCTTATTGCCCTTCTAACCTCCCTAGAGACTTTAACAAAGCCGTAGTTTGACATTTCTTAACATTCCAACAAAGAGGCATTCCAACAAAGGAGGATCAGCAACCATCCAGGGTTGTGTAAGCTTTTATATATTTAACATGCATCCCTAATATTGTAGAATAATTTTTGTTAGGTGAAAATAAGCAACGCCGAACAATCGTTACATAAGCATCCCTCCCCGCCTTGCTTTATTTGGGGCGTGCAGCTCACAATTTCTGTTTTCCTCAACCGGGTTACTTTTTTTTGTAGTAATATACTGTCACATGATTAAGCAAGTTGAACTGTGGGGTAGACTGAAAAAGAAACTCGACCGCTGCTTGGAAATCTTCTCCGAGATCTCAGCGAGAAAATTATAATATTGTTCCCAATAAATTTAACTATTAACATACTCAAAAGAGAGCTATTGGATGGATGTCTGTTAAACTTTTTGAATACAGTCTCTCGGAATAACTAGCTACTCTCAGATGAGCTTTCGATTGTGTACAAACGTCAAAAATACATGTGGCTGTAAGCTGGAAACGAATCTAGCGAACTTACTGTAATTAACCGCTCCAGCCTTCTGTGTTTACAATTCGATTCATCTCCTAAATTACTGTCCTGAGAAGATGGCTTTATAAATTGACGCTGTTCCAAATATCAGAAAAGTTAAGTAATAGATACAAAATTACCATTAACTCCTCTTTGTCAATACTATGTAGAACAAAATAGACATTTTGGAGCAACACTTGTGGCAACACTTGTGGCAAAAGCAATGTCCTGGCTATATGAATTTGTTCTAAGTTCTTAATACGCGGTCTTCCGCATGGTGCAAGAGATAGACGTCTTTGATTTTCTGATGTATTATCAAAATCAACTCAATACACATTTACACAACATAATTATTCCTCGACAGTGACCCTTTTGTTATATCAATGGCTGCAGATCGGATTGTGATTATATGTGAATGGAACAAAAAGATTCATGTTACTCCGCTCACGTATTTGCTAGTATGTGTCAATTCATTTGCCTCTGTGCATTATTTCTCATCTACTCTTTGTTCCGAACTTCAATCGGCGACATCTATCCAGAACTCTGCTGCCCTAAAAAAGCGCCCTCTCATGCCACTTAAGTGAATATGCACTTAATGGTTCAATTTCCTTTAAATGCATATGCATTTATACAGCCATTTTTTCAAATGCATATGCGTTTAGAGGGAACTAAGCTCGGATATTCCTGATTTTCTCTGTTCTTCCCTGTTGTTGTCCGTGATGCGCCATTTGGTATCCACCACGAAATCTTTAACAGCATATCCACATGGAAGAGACGCGACGCAGAGTGGCGTGGCTAATCGTATGCATACATTCGCAGCGTTCTAAGTGGTGCCGCCTTCGAGGTACATGGCTACTGAGAGATTAGCTATGAAGGGAAACTGCTGATATATAAGGATTGATATATGATGGGATTAGGATTCAACGTAGGTTGAAACGATATAATCATAGAGACTTGATTACATTAGATCAACTGCTTGAAATACTCCAAGCTATTACTACCAAACAAATGTCTGAAATTACTTTAGGTCGCTACTTATTCGAAAGATTAAAGCAAGTTGACACCAATACAATCTTTGGTGTGCCAGGTGACTTCAACTTGTCTTTGCTAGACAAGATTTACGAAGTACAGGGCCTGAGATGGGCTGGTAATGCCAATGAGTTGAATGCAGCCTACGCTGCCGATGGTTACGCTAGAGTCAAGGGTATGGCTGCTCTCATCACCACGTTTGGTGTCGGTGAATTATCTGCTTTGAACGGTATTGCTGGTTCTTACGCCGAGCACGTTGGTGTGCTGCACATTGTGGGTGTTCCATCAATTTCTTCCCAGGCCAAACAATTGCTATTGCACCACACTCTAGGCAACGGTGACTTTACTGTGTTTCACAGAATGTCTGCCAACATTTCTGAGACGACAGCATGGTTGACGGACATCAGAACCGCACCAGCCGAGATTGACCGCTGCATTAAGGTGACTTATGTCACCCAAAGACCTGTGTACTTGGGTCTTCCAGCCAACCTTGTTGACCAGATGGTGCCAGCCTCTCTATTAGATACTCCAATTGACTTGACTCTCAAGGAAAACGATCCAGAAGCGGAGGCTGAGGTTGTTGACACTATTCTTGAATTGATAAAGAATGCCAAGAACCCTATCATTTTGGCTGATGCCTGCTGCTCGAGACACAATGTCAAGGCCGAGACGAGACAATTAATCGACCTCACTCAGTTTCCATCTTTCGTCACTCCTATGGGTAAGGGCTCAATTGACGAGCAAAACCCAAGATTTGGCGGTGTTTATGTCGGTACGCTGTCATCCCCAGCTGTGAAACAAGCGGTTGAGTCAGCAGATTTGATTCTCTCCGTGGGCGCTTTGTTGTCAGACTTCAACACAGGTTCTTTCTCTTACTCGTACAAGACCAAGAACATTGTGGAATTCCATTCTGACCACATGAAGATCAGAAATGCCACATTCCCTGGTGTACAGATGAAGTTTGTGTTGTCCAATCTATTGCGGAAGGTGTCATCTGTTATCAAGGGATACAAACCAGGTCCAGTACCAGAAGCGCCAGCTGATAATGCCGAAGCTCCGGCTTCTACCCCATTAAAGCAAGAATGGCTATGGAGACAAGTTGGCAAGTTCCTGCAGGAGGGTGACATTGTGATCACCGAGACCGGTACTTCTGCATTTGGTATCAACCAGGCTCACTTCCCCGACCGTACTTACGGTATCTCTCAGGTTTTGTGGGGTTCAATTGGTTACACAACCGGCTCTACTCTAGGTGCTGCCTTTGCTGCCGAGGAGCTTGACCCCAAGAAGAGGGTTGTTTTATTCATTGGGGACGGTTCTCTCCAATTGACTGTGCAGGAGATTTCTACTATGGTGAGATGGGGTTTGAAGCCATACCTGTTTGTGTTGAACAACGACGGTTACACCATTGAAAGATTGATTCACGGTGAGAAGGCACAGTACAATGACATTCAACCATGGAAGAACTTGGAGCTTTTGCCAACATTTGGTGCTACTGACTACGAGACACACAGAGTCGCGACCGTTGGTGAGTGGGAAAAACTAACGACGGATGCCAAGTTCAACGAGAACTCAAAAATCAGAATGGTAGAGATTATGCTAGAGGTAATGGATGCCCCATCATCTTTGGTCGCACAGGCCAAGTTGACTGCTGCAATCAACGCTAAACAATGATTAAATGGTAAGCGACAGGACTAATGTTAGGGAGTGTACAAATAATTTAGGCGATATTAAGCATGGTCTACTTTCTTGAGAAAAAAAGTCAGATGAGTTTTTGTGAGCGTTTGATTTTCCGAGAAAAGGTGTCTATCATTAGCCTAGGAGTGTGTCCAATGCTGCAGGCGCCAAGTTAAATTATAACTAAATCTAGCAAATACGAAAAATTATAGGTTTAATGAATAACATAAGATTGTATAGTAATCGATATAAAATTTTCTTGAGATTCACGAGAAACATTAAACGGAAAGCTAACCAATCCGAAATTACACGGTTGTATGTTCATATATCCGCGATTCCGAGCAGGAACCGAATTTTGATAAATGTAGTACAAACGATATTCTTTTTAAACTAAAGAGAAACCAAATTATATGCGATAGAAGATAATATTCCATATTTATTATACTATGATGACCATCCTGCTTCAAAAAGAATTTGTGAAGGCCCAGCGGTGAAGAAATGACCGAAAAGAATGCAAAAGGCAGGGCTGCAAACATTGAGAGCATTTCACCATATTAAGCATTACAGTGTTTGACATATAACTATTCAATAGTGGTTTTGGATGATACTATAATATGGCTTGGACGATGGCAATAAAATCAATTGAATATCACTAATAGATAAGAAACGATTTTGGAATACGATTTTAGAATATTTTTAAAAGAGTAAGAGCAGAATCGTGAAAAATAAGTTTTATAACGAATCAACATTATCAGAACATACTAAGTAACAGACCTACGTATGAAAAGTATAATTCTGACTCAGAGCATCCTGATTAGCCGCGCTTGAACTCAAGAACTTTCTTGCTGTCTCGCCCATTAACTAAAAGGTCTATCACATACATACAATTGATGAGTTTTGCTATGGTAGCTTTATTTTCTTTTGCCAATTCTGTGCAAATCTTTATCCTCTCATTCAATCTTATTATATTGCGTATTTATTCACAATTTTTTTTCCTTTCTATTTTATTTGCTTCAGGGATTTTCAAGGAATTGTGACATATCTTGACATGTCGTCAACATTCCATCCGATCTCTATATTCCCAAAATACGGTTGAGTAGCCGTACATTTCAGATTCACATTTTTCTTTTCCACTCAAGCTTCGTGTAAAGGCGTATCCGGAAATCAACGGCTTGGCTTTCTTTTTTTAAACACTCACTCACTTAATCCTGTCTAACTCTATTCCATGCTCAACCATACAGAAACATCTTTTCATCAATGGTCATTTTACTCTCATTCTGAAGAGTAGCACAGATCGGGAAGCTGTCATCCTTCGAGCCACTCCAAGCCTGAAGTACCTCTTGCATCTTATCTATTGCACATTTGTGCAACCCAAATTTTATAATCAAAACTGTTTAAATGGTAAGGAGTACCAAAACTCCATACTGAATGTCTGAACGTCAACAATCTTGCCTAAATATAGTTCAAACTTAATCTATAGTCAACTAATAAGCTCGCAGAGACTTATTCTGCTCCCTCGGCAAACACTTCGTGCTTTTGACCTTAGCAACGTTTTAAATGGCCTTCCATTTTTAGGGGTTAGGTTTCTCAACAATACCGATTACCTCAAAAAAGGTGCAAGAGAAAAATTCCAAATCTAAGTGATATTTATCCACTCGGTGTTGTCAAAACTAAAATATAAATCTTTGTCTCTATAAAAACTTGAGGAAGCACAGCAGTTCAAAAGAATAAACTGAAAAGCAACTTAAATGTACTTGTATGGATTCAAGATTCCATTTGGATCATAATGATGCTTGATATCCTTCATAAATCTGATTTCGATGTCACTTCTGGAATAGTGTAAATGACCCTTCTTATGGAAGCCTACACCATGCTCTGCACTGATAGAACCTTTCTTCGAGGCAATGTATTCATAAACAAATGGTTCAAGTAAGTTCTCAATTTGCTTGGTAAATTCCCTTACAGCAATGTTCAGATGAATGTTGCCATCACCTACATGACCGTAACCAACTGATTTGACAATTGGCTTAGGTGCATCGCCGATCAAACCAGCTGCATTTAATCTCTTAGTGACAGCTTCACACACTGAATATAGATCCTTCAATTGGAGAGACATGTCATACTTGTACATTCCCCCATATGAGTTACAAGCCGTTGGCACAGATTTTCTCCAGGTCCAAAGTCTATCATAATCAGCTTTGTCCTTAGCCATTATACCTTCGGGGACCAGTTTAGACTCTAGTGCACTTGAAAGGAAAGAAGTCAATTTTTCATCGTCATGAATTTTGTTAGACCCAGATGTTTCAATCAAAACATAAAAGTTGTGTCTATTCTTCAATGGGAAAGGCATACCCTTTAAGTATTCAATAGTACACTCAATCGAACCGCGATCCATAAATTCAAAAGCGGATAAAATTTCGGATAATTCGCTCTTAGCTTTGACAAATAGTTTCTGTACGGTATCAAAACTGTCAATCCCGAGAAAAATAGCATTTAAAGCCTTGGGCTTCGCCGCGGCAAGGATAGATACACCGGTAATGACACCAATAGTGCCCTCTGCACCGATAAATAATTGTTTGAGGTCGTAACCGGTGTTATCCTTCCTTAAAGCATTAATATTACTGATAATTTCGCCATTCGGCAGGACTACTTCCAAACCTAGAACGTTACCATGCAAGGAGCCATATCTCAGCAAGTTTAAGCCGCCCGCATTCGTAGAAACGACACCACCCACCTGGCAGTTGTTTCTCGAAGGCAGGTCTAAAGGAAAAATATGATCATGGTCATGTAAAAACTGGTGGGCGTCGCGCATAACGACGCCGGCGTCACACTTAAACGTTCCGCTAACGGGGTCGAAATCTCTGACCTTGTTCATATTTCTTAGCGAAAGGACAATTTCATCAAACACAGGTACCGAGGCACCAACTAAGTCAGTGTTACCGCCTTGTGGTACTACTGCAAGCTTATTATCATTACAATACTTGATGATTTTCGATACTTTTTCAGTTGACTTTGGCAAAAGGATTAAATTAGATTGACCTCTATATTTTTTCATCCAATCTTGATTGAAAGAAGCAAGTTCTTCAGGTGATTGCGATTCTATGATCTCATCATCTGATAAGATCGAATGGAAAAATTTCAAATCGGCTGAATCGAGAACCTTAAAGTCAGGGTTTCTCTTAACTTTTGGATAAGCCTCAGCAGTTAGCTCAGCAACGGGAAGCACTTTAGTCATTTAAACTCTTATTTTTAATATTTCGGGCGTTTCTTTGCGACAGAGCTTTACAAAATGCAATGGTTAGCGCTCGTATCCTCATCGTATTTATGTAAATATACGCCCTCGGGACACTCAACTTTTCTTTTCGAAGAGTCACGCATGGCTTAAGCATGGTGGTCAGATTGTATCAGGTTACCGCAGTGAGAGAAGTCACGCGTTGAAAATTTTTTACATGTATTTATTTATGACAGGATACTTTTTTATTAACACACACACATAAATTCATATGGTTGAACTTGAAGGGTCACTGAGAGGTCAAAGAATAGGCTTCTCGTATATATACTGTTGAGACAGCCACACGTGATTTAAGCGTGTGCTTTGAGCGTGTGCAATGATGCTTGTTATTACGTGCAAAGACGTTTAACAATTCAAAAGGGTTGAGCACTATTATATTAATGGGTAGCTCTCCAAGCGTTGATGAATATGGTGAGGATGTATTGCATAGCCTCATGGCTATTATAACGCGTTCGCATGCGTTAACTCAAAAAATCTCATATGCAACGAATTGAAACATGATGTTCTACTAGCATTCATTAGGTGAATAGGAGGACTGAAACGTCTCAGCACCCTCTCAACATCTCTCAAGAGCGAACTTAGGTTAATGCCCATCTTTTTGGGCGATAGCTGTTTTTACTGCAGCTTTTTTACCTCCCGATCAGCGTCATTATGCCTGCGGAAAACTCCTGGTATCATAATCGAGCTGGAGAAAGTTTCGATTAGAGGCATGATGCAACTCCAGTCTACTGTAAACTCCAGTCCTGGCAGTGGTGTGCATGAAGTGTGAAAACCAAGCCGCACGGTGCTCGTGGCTTTCTAGAATAGTAATTCTGTCTTGTATGGAGGGAGTTGTGTATGAAAAGCCTATATGTCATGCGTATTAGCTAGTTTTTGAAAAAGAATGGAATTCAACGGCTTTATCTACGCATATGTGCAGCATGTTGTGTAAGGAAAGTGATGTATTTCTATTCAACATGTCACGCATGTTATGTTAGCATCAGATCATTTCAAAATGGGCTCACCTTTGTGTTAAACATTCTTGCGAGTTGACGACATTTGAATTACTATGCATACGACGCGCAGAAAGCATCAGCAAAATACCATAATATTGGAGCATTTTAAAAGAGGTCTGTTGAATGGTGAAACTTGTAAATTTGAAGATTGTTTTCAAGCTTTTTGGCAGATGAAAGTTAGTTCCAGCAGCCAAATGGGGGGGGGCTCTAGAAATATGAGAAGAAGTGAGCCGTTCATTCTACTAGGCATATGTTTTGGAGACTCGGCGGTGCGGCACGGGTTGTTTGTTCCATGGGAGCCTGATCAGTAACTGGGGTCATGAAGATATTCTAATGACAAATCCAGATGTGGATGCAACATGAACAGCAAATTCAGATCTTGGACTGTGTTTTCAATGTCTGCAAACCCTTTGATAGGAGATGGTGACGTCGGTCGGTCATAATACTATGGTATTTTTTTTTGGAAACGGTTACTTGAATATACAGCTATTAGCAGGATTGTATATTCAAATTGGATAGTAATGTTACCGTGAAGACAGTTGAAAAAGGCAAAAATGGTCAAATAAACTAAATAATGCTTCATTGAAAAAATTGTGTGCTTCTTAAATTTACCGATTGAGAAAACCTCCACTTAGGCACTATTCTAAGAAAATAAACTTGATCGCATGTAGATTAAGCTCTGAAGTGATTATGCGATCCTCGCCGGCGAAATTTTAGACTATTTGTTGTTTCTATTTTCAAGCCCCCCTCAGGTGTTCTGGAAGAAATTAATCACTATATCATCGACAGGTTCGTGGCAATTGAGAAATAAAATGCTTGCGAAGTTTACATAATATCTTTTACGTTGGAGAACCGAACTCTTAATACTGGTCAAAACAAATAGTGTAATGATAATCTCGGCTATAGAGTTTGTTTCCTGTCACTTAAGACGTTACGCCTTAAATTTACCTCATCAGGTACTGAAAGAAACTTTTCAGGATGTGATTTTTGGGGCGATCCTGAAATATATGGGTAACTATAGTTTCTTAGGGGTCCGCTAGGTTTGCCACATTTCTCAAGGGACATCCGTTTTGTTTGTCTCAAAAACCCCCAGACCGAAATTGTGGTCATTAAGGAAGTTCTTTTGCGGAACTCTTCTACTTTAGCAGTGCGGTAGCATGGCGCTAATTTAAGAAATTAATGGTAGGTTAAAGTTTATTCATTATAATTATGAGGATTTTGGATTGTATTTGCGCTACTTAAATAGCTTCTATGGCTCAACTGTGGTTCTATATCGGCTAATGAGAATATGGAAGTGGTACAAATGAAGCTGAATAAGTTCTATGTAGAATTAAGTAATAATTGAAAATAATCTGACTGTTGAGGTAATCCTTGATGGCTAAAATTTCGATTACCAAGGTGCGTGGCTTGTATTAAAATAAGACCATTATTTTGTTTCTCCGTGAATTGGATCGGAAATGGAGATAGACGCAGTGCATTTTATTCAACATATGAGGAGAAGTTTAATCTAAAACGTGTTTAGGCAAGTATATAATATGACGTATAATTACCACGATAAAAAAACAATGTTGTCACAAATCATATCAAGTCCAAATAATGTGATTTACAGTATATAGATACGTGAAGTTCATATTTTGATGTCGTCTCAAATAATTCATATCGCTCGCTCATGGAGTCATGAAATCACACTTTTTTGTATGATCTACTACCCTTTCAATTAACAGTAAAAAAGCAATTTCGTTCTCTCAAGGCTTTTCATCATCTGTGCTGGTTCCAAAGTGTCTACGTCTTGTTTGTCTATGAATGACGATTTGGAAAAACGATAAAATCTCAGATATACTCCATAGAAAGTTACTGCAGTGCCCCTTTTTGCCACAGACAAATTCTTTAATGCATTTGTCGTCACATAATCATTCTCCAAATATAGTATTCAAGCCTCACGCTGACTAATGATTATTAATTATGCAAGATGGTAATGTCTTAATATACTAAGATCTACCAAATATTACAGCTGTGTGCAATCCTGCGAGGAATCGCATATGCTTCGCATATTGAAGTCTAAGGTATCGAATGTATTTGGTTTTTTTCTCGATTCCTCTCAGAAGAAAAGAAAGCCGTCTATGGGAAAAGTAAAAAGGTAAGGAGAACATCTGCAAGTCCAATAATTATGTTACAGGCACAGAAATTCAAATTAATTAGTCCAGCAAAATAAACAATTGTGATTCGAAATATGACATTAGTTAAGCAGGTAAAGTTAATCGTTTGAAAATGAGCCCTCTAGTTGTCAGCTGTGCATCTTTCGGTTCAAAATTGTGGGCTCCCTGGGTTTTAGAAGACGAGGAAGAAGTTTTTGTTCTCAAATATTGTTAGGATATTGGGCTCCGTACGTTTGATACAGCCGACTCTCACAGCAACGGGAAAAGTGAGCGCTTCTTGGGCAAATTTTTGAAGAAATACAATATCAAGCGCAAACCGTTGTTATATTATCAAAAATCTATAATGCAATGGACAAATCATTAAACTTATCCTCCAGCAACGCTCCTAAAATGAGCGAGGCTAATACTCTTGAATTGGTTAATTAGAGAGGATTGTCACGTACACATGTTCTTTCTGGCGTTGCACAATCGGCGGAGAGTATAGGAACGTACATTGATATACTTCAGATTCATAGGTTTGATCAGGATACGCCTATTTCTTAAAACATGAGAGCCCTAAATGACGTTGTGGAGAAAGGTTTGACAAGATATATTGTTGTTTTTATTATGTTGGCAACTGAATTTGTCGAAATGCAGCATGTTGCAGAAAGCATTGGATGGTTCAGGTTTGTGAGCTGGCAGCTGCTGTATAGTCTACTATATAGAGAAGCGAAAAGAGAAGCAGTTCCGCATTGGAAGAGACATGACATGGGGTTGATTGCCTGGTCACCGAACGGAATGGGACTTCTCACAAGACCGGTGGGAGAACAGACTGAACGCTCCAAGTCAAATGGGGTTCTTTTGAATGTTGATGAAATAGACAAGGCAATTGTCAGTAGAGTTCAAAAATTATCAAATGTGAAAGATGTTTCCATGGCAGCACTTTCTGCGGCTTGCGTGCTGCATAAGGGAGTTCAACAAATTGTGGGTATGAATTCGATCGATAGAGTGCAAGACATTGTTTCTGCCCTTGAGGTAGAGCTTGATGCAACGGATTTGGAAACTCTTGAAGGGTTGTATGTTCCCAAGCCACTGCAATAATCCTCGTGCGTTAGTAAGTCTCTCAAAGCTCATCGATCTCCAAATTAAGATCAGAATATCAATCAAACCAAAATATAGTATTACAGACCCTTCAAGTACCCGAAGGTTCGACATAAACAGAATACACAATAACACAATAGTTATCTATGAGTAAGAAGAAAATAAACCATTTATTAATTCAATTATCAAGCATTGAGTTTTAATAGTAATTTTTCTTAATTCAAGTGATTTTTAGATGGGATTTAATTTATAGCTTCTAAGTGAGTAATAATAATATTATTGAATTAGTAATTTTTATGTATATGATATTAATGATAGTTTTATAATCTTCTATTGGAGCCTTAAAAGTGGGCATCATCATGATTTGTCTTAATTCCTTTCATTTACATTAGTGATGTAAATAATTAATTTGTAAAAGGAATCGAACCTTTCATTATTTGTTTATGAGACAAATGTTCTAACCGTTAAACTATACAAGTTATAAATTATTCTAATAAATAACTCTCCTTTAAGTACTTCGATATTGGCGATTTCAAAAAAATATTACTTGAAAATCCTGGAATTCTCTAGGTTTAATTCTTTTTTTTGAAAAATCAAAACCTATTGATATTGTTCGGGCTCTTATTTTAAACGGTAACTCAGATTTCGATCTTCAATACTTGCACGAAGAAAATAATCAGCTGCACCAAGTCGCAAATAGTTTTCTTTCAATTTAGCATTATCGCTTATGGGTATAGAGGGATGCGTTGTATAAACGGATATTAACAAAAATAAAGGTTTGAAGATTAAAGAGACTCAGATTTTTCTCGGAGTTCTCTCAGGCGTGGTGAAGAGGGCGAGGCAGGAAGCAATGTGAAAAAAAGCGGAGGAACGGTTAGATTATGGTGTAACAAAAAAATTGCATAATCACAGTTTGAAAATTGTTATTAGGGAGCGATAAAGGCGAAGAACACAAAGCTTTTTGGATGAAAAAGGATTTCACAGGCCTCAAAAATAGTAGCCAATATTCTCAGTACAACGCTTGGTTTGCAAGATAGTAATCACGTAACTTGTTAGCAAAATAACTGCCAATAATGGGAAAAATCATTAGACAGCTAGTATCATCCTGAATGACAGAGTTCACTTTACTTTTTTTGCAATCACATTCGAGAGTTAGGACAAAGCAATAGAGCTCAATATGTAGTAATAATTAGATAGTATGATAAAAGGGTCAAATGGGGCCATATTTTTATACAGTAAACTATGATCAGATATGAACAAATTTGTGATTTATGCTCTTGAAGTGGGAATCCTTTAGGGTTGATTCCAAAACTGAATGCTTTACACTCTTGTCATTGAGACTATCGACTAATATAAAGAGTTAGGATTCTATAAGCTTGTAAAACGAAGGATAAGGTGGGGTATTCCATATATGACGTGACCATTCTTGTAGTAGTTACACTATATGAACATAAAATATCATACTTTCCAGCAAGTTGTGATGTGAAGAAATTTCAGTGTTACTTTATTACATTTTATTCTTAAGAGTATTTATCTCACTTACTTTTGACTATAACATTAATACAAGAGACCAAAATAAAGTTTATGAATGCTAGTTCCTTCTTATTTATGAAACATCGATCATTCAGCTGCCCATATTACAAGCTTGCATTAAATGAAAAATTAAGAGCATGAATTTTCTTTTTCTAATTTGTTATAACGTTTCTAATCTCATTTTATCTGGCACAATAAGATGAAACATGCAGGTTCGTGAACTCATATTTTCTGAAAATGACGCTTTGGGAAGATTCAACCAGATTGAATGATATCACAGCATTTTTAAAGCCTTGCATTCTATTCCCGGTGTGAATAATGACGCAGTTCTCAAATGAAAGTGAAATAACAATTAGCTGAACTGCGCATGAGTTTCTCATTTGTAAAAAAGAGGAGTGTAGTAGAATTTTTTCTGCGACATAAATCCGAAAAGCGACAAGATAATGTTTTGGTAATCAAACTATTCCCAACATCTAGAATAAGTCAAAAGTGTTCTGAGTTGCGAAAATCCTTCTAGTTGACCTTTCAGCTCTAACATTCACGGATGAGCCTTGAATCAAGTTAAATAGAATTTTTTTTAAATACCTGAGAACATCTGCTCTCCTTTTTCAATGAAAAGACCATACCAGGATTTATTCATTGTTGCTTGTGTTAGCATAAAGCTCAATTGAATCAAAAACATTTTTTGGCTGGAAAGAAAATGTGGCATGGGAAAAATACAAAAACTTTCAAAAGATTACATATAGACGTTGGGCAAAATACAAACGGAAATGTTTGGATGACAATGAGGCTAGGATCAATGCGTAAGATAGAATTCTCAATGAGAAAGGTAAAAGAAAATAAATTCACACTGCGGATCAAAGTTGGGATGCTAGGATATGTTATGTTTTGATGCGTTTTATGATTTTTGCGGTAGTGTTGTACATTTTTATGTTTGCCAATTGTATGGAGCATCATCTCGGTGTGGATTTGAAAAAATCCTGTTCGAAAAAAACCTCCCTAACTCACACTCAATAACCCTTGAATTACTCTCAATAGTATAGGTATCATGCCGGACTTAAGTGGGAAAGCTGTAATAATACCGCATCCAAGTAAAGTTTATTATTTACCTCCATATAGAGCACAGTACTTACAAGCATAAATTCTCAATGCAAGTACATTAAAATAATTAGGTGAAGGAAGCACCTATAAAACTGTAAATGTGGTGCTCTATCTGAAAAGTCAAGGAAAAGGGGTGTGTTAGTTTTGCTCAGCGGAATTTGTGGTTGTGTTAACTCTTTTGCTAAATTAGCGCTGAGGTCCTTTTTCACATAAGGTTTGAGCAAGAATTCATTTCTGCCTTTGTAAAATGTTTCTCTCTCAACCTAAAATCTTTCAAAAACCCTTTGCAAAGAACTGATAACGATGAAAGGTGATGCGACTGATAAAAAGGTTCTAACTAAGATCTTGACGGCTTGAAAGAATAATAAGGAGAGACTGAGTTAGTATCATTCGTTTTTTAGCATAGGAGATTCTCTTCAAGGTCTCAAGTTGTCCCTTACCAATTCTGTAACTTTGAGTCATTCGACGGTATGTGAAAAATGTATGCAAGTGGTCATCGATTCGCTACGAGAAGCTTGATTCCTAAAGCGATGTGGATGTAAAATAAATGCTCCAAACCGCATAATTAACATTGGTGGAAACTGAGAACTGGATAGACCGCTTTATTGGACCAGCAACGAATAACTAATACTCATAGATGCACATTTTCGCACTCAACCAGTTATGCTACAAAATTTTCAGATTTCAAGTTGTAAATAAACGTAACTGAACAGTAATTGCCAGTATTCGTGATGTCACATTCTTTCCACTCATATGCATAAGCCAAGTCGATGGAAAATTGTAACAAAACTCAATTAGATTTTCATCAATTGCTTTTCCCTCAATTGCTTTCCCTCAATTGCTTTCCCTCAATTTACTTCAACTCGAAGGTTGGAATATTGGAAGACTCCGCTTTGTATTTGATAGAAATAAGTTGCCAAACTGGTGAACAATGGTAGAATTCTCTGTCCAGTTTACTGGTGAGCGTACAGACGTACGGGCTTCCCGTGTTGCTGAGCAAGTTAATCGTTGCCTTCCAGCAATTGATAATCGTCACTCATACTGGCATAAACATTTTCCTGGGCCTTTTGCTTGGCCACGGGCATTCGTCACTTCATTGAAATCTCTGTTAAAACAATGATAATCTCTCAAGGATGTATTGGTTAAGGTTATATTGACCCAGATTAGAATGTCTTATGTTGCTCTAGTGGTCAAACTGTTAAGCAAATTAGGAATGTTTCCTGCTAGATCTTTGAAAAACTTTGCTCTATGGACAATTGCAATTTATTCACTTTTGGTTACGGAGTTGTACTTAGGGCAAACGAAAAAAATTTGGTCGATTGGTTCTTACTCGCAGAGAATTCGTTGTGTTTGTGGGTATTCATCGACCACGAGCACTCATTGGCGTTGCATACCGGGTCTGTATTTCTGCTTATGCCGCGGTGGTGCCGTTTTGCACGAAGGATTGATCCATCAGATTCCGTGCCGATAGCATTTACGTATTTGCTGATACTATTGAGATCGATAGTGCCAGCTATTCTGATCATGATGGTACCATGGAAGGCCAGTGCTTTGTTGAAAAGGTCTATTCTAGGCAAAATGCTTGAAGTATGTTGAGAAGCGTTCTGATGACTCTAATGAGTAGCAGACATTCAAAAAAAATACCACCGTATAATCATTGCCACTGACTTTTTGGGCGTTGAAAAGAAAAATTTTGGTGAGTTTTGGAGTGATGTAGGGGTGTATGTCGTATTTTGCCTATTATGGCACTCTTCTCTCATGATGACGTTATTACAATCAGAAGCGAAAGGCGGCTGGGCTAAATACTATAGCAGAAATATGTGAGAAATCTAATCTCCAATCTCTCCTGATAAGCGCAGCGTAATCATTCTATGGCGAAAAAACATCGAGACAAACGCTAAAAATCTATTTAGCACCAATGTCAATCTACAACAACTATATCTTAAAATGATCAGAATGCATATTTTTGTACTCCATGTTTCTAGTAGAAGGCACTAACACCCTGGTTGTCAGCATGTATGATCATCAGGCATACTTTACGTTAGACACAGACACAAGGCTCTACGACTTTAGTTAGTCGATTTCTTTGGGACTTTAGAATGCATTATCCGGGTCCTTCAATTTGACAAACCTGTTTTTTTTATCCACCAGAAGAGTCAACTCTTCAAAAGCACTTATAATTCCAGATGTTAAGGGACGAGAATAATACTGCATAAACGATTATTGGCTATCCTTAGACTATAATGATCCGATAGAAATATAAAAGAAATATGAATAATGTGTGTAGGTGTCATTTTTATGGAGAAGCTCGTGTTTGTATTCCTTTTTGGGCAAGGCTCTGGGTGTTACTGCAATGCATAAGCGAGCAATTTGCTTGAAATCACCCGCAAAGTTTTCTGTAACCTTTACCATACAATATTAGGAGCAGTAAAAGTTGTGCCAAAGTTTAAGCAGCCCAAAGACCGTATCGATATTACAGTCATATAAGTAGAGCGGTTCTTGTAACTACTGGGAAAAAAACTCTCCAGGACCATGCTGCCTGCTGCCCCCCAAAAAAACGTGAATGAACGCTCTGACAGTTCTGATCAAGCCAATGGCCTTTATGAGAGAGCCCGAAGTTTTGACAGAGTCTACCGTTATGGAGCGAGAAATAAAGGGGACGTGTAAGCGGATCCTGTACTTTCATGTGAAAGATCATATGGTAGGTTCATTTTGACAGAAAATGTTGTGACGACACAAAATACTGTTTACTCCGGCCAGATGAAGACGACAAACGCCATATTCCTAGATGTCAAGAAAAATTTAAGTTGGCAAATCTATTTCTTCAAGTGTCCGCTGCCATCAAAAGATACATATCAGGTCCAGTAACACCAGCACTAGCTCCCAATGCCGATGATTTTGCCTTTAACCCATTGAATCAGAAATGGAGGCAATTTGATATGTTCCTTCAGGAGATGACATTGCAATCACTGAGACTAGTATGTCTGCGCTTGCTATCAGCCAGACTCAGTTATTTGACCACACGTACGATATGTTTTACCAGGTTCGGTGGGGTTCGACTGGTTTACAAAGCAAGTTTTACTCTATGAATGCTACCTTTGTTGCTGTGGAACCGGGCTCCAGGAAAAGGGCCATTCTATTTCTTGTTGATTGGTTCATCGCAGTTGACCCACACAAACTCTTTACCATAATGAGGTGGGGTTTGGGGCCTCCTTGTTTATGTTGAACAATGATGGTAGGCAATTGAGAGATTGAGTTAGGGTGAAAAGACCACTAAACGGAAAATGCGGAAATGTTCGCCAACAGTCGGTTTACCGATTATGAGATACACAGTGCTACTATGAGTGAGTAGAAAAAGCTGAAAATGATCAGACTAGCTGAGGTGTTGCTAGATACAATGTATTCACCATCATCTTTGGAGAAACAAGCCAAATTGATGGTTTTCATTGGTGGTAGGTAGTGAATTTAAGTTATTGGCGCCGAAGTATCTTTATGAAATGTGATGATAGTAAGGTATAACTGAAATTATATCTTTAATGTATTTTTTTACAATTTTGTTAAAAGTTCAAAGTGCCATAAATAGAAAGGGAAGCTACTCAACAACTAACAACATCGGTCGCACGAATTAATAGTATCATCTTACTTTAGTTTGTTGAGTTTCTCATACTATACCATTCCACGGAAGAAAGCCCTTTGATAGGACAAGCGGAAGGTTAGCGCTTTTTATCTGGGCAATGACTTCTCATGTAAAAAGATACTATCCGTCACTTAACTTGCCCTTAGCTCGTAATAGATAATGAGCAATACTTATCGCCGAGCACCAAAATGAAACCCTGTCATTTTGTATTGCAACTTTGTAAATCTTGAATGCGAAATGCGAGTTCGATATGTCCATGGAGCACTTACTTTTACTATATTAACATTCAACTCAACTTATCCCCGAAAACTGCTTCTCATTCAGATTGTTCCGCAGGGCATCGCGTGAGAAAGCGAAAAAAGTACTACCAGCGATCACCTTTTCTTCACCTAATGTACCACGCCAACTTACTGCACAATCTCATAAAAATGGTGTTTCAGTCAGCAATAGCCGATATAGTTGCTAAATGGACTTGGGACTCTGGGCAATGAGCCCTAACTGAAGCATGTCTGGATACTCCTCTGATACTGTTTCTGTGTCTACGCTCTTTCTCCCTTTAGCTTTGCGGTTGTTTGTTTAACGCGCGTCAATCCAGTCACTTATATTCAAGTTTCAGGTTACTGATTGTTAACGCAAAATACAATCATGATGAGCCGCGATCGCTTTAGATACTTAAATCACAGGCGTAGCGATTCACACAGTGAGATTTTATACGATGTCAGTCAACAACGCAAGTTTGATGGCAGAGAACATCGGCACATAATCAGCTAGAGAAGTATTTCTATTTTGCTTGTTCTTTGATTCGCTGAAGCATTCTATTATGAAAGATTTACTGCAAAAAGAGTAATAAAGAGATTTGAATAGAGTAGCTGGGAAAAGTGATCCGAAAATGCCACACCAGATCGAGTGGCTTTATTGCGGATCCGCAGCTGTTGAATTTCTCATCCTCCCCCAACAGGACATGGATAGTCAACGACGCTACGAAAATAATGGCAGAAAACTATCACCGAATAAATTGGAAATCCATACAATAATGATTAATTCCCAATACCAATTTTTTTTTAGGCAATTTGTTTGATGGAAAGAGATACAGTAAAGACGACAAGTGGATGGAGGAATACAAAAAATTTAACAATGTTTTCTTCAAAAATTCCATTAAAAAAGAACAATTATGTCTGTTACAGGGAACCATGATATTGGCTTCAATGTTATAAAGGATAGTTTTTGGAGATTTACTGCGTATTTTGGTGAAGCATACAACTATATGGATATAGGGAATTACACATTCGTACTGATCGATATAATTTTCATGTCAGATAAGGCGAATCCTCAAATATCGTCTGTTCTCAGAAAATTTTGACATGAATTCGCTGGCGGCTATCACCCATTGCCCAGAATCATGTTGTCCCACATTCCTCTTTGGAGAGATCCTAAAAAGCTTACATGTGGTTCCAAAAGGGAATCCGCCACACCATTACCAGTTAAAAAAAGGTAAACACTATCAAAATTTTATCAATGGATATATTACTCCTGAGGGCTTGAGCAAGCAGCAGCCAGAGGCTGTATTTTGTGGAGATGATCATGACTACTGTCATATTAGTCAAAAGTACAAAGTAGATAGTGTAACTAAAACTGCTGAAGAATATTCAGTAAAGTTCTGTGCGATGAATATGGGGATCAACTACGCTGCAATTCAACTCATCTCTCTATAGAATCCAGATGGCTTTGGGCCAAATTCGGAGGAAAAAACTTTTCGGACAAAAATGTGCTATTTACCAGATGCCAATAAGGCTCTTCGCATGTACCTACTACTTTTATCGGCAGTACTTTCTGTTTGGCTTTTATACAATTCTTTACTGCCACTTGCAAAAAAAACTTCACGTTAGCAATGCGAAATACAAAAAAATGGAGCGTAACTTTGTTCATAACTATATAATTATTAAACTATCATTTTTTTATTTATTATAATATTACTTATAATTATTGTCAATATAAAAAATAAAATATGGGGGCATCGTCGTTCCCTCCACCTTTTTATAGTTTATAATGGTAGAGAAAAAGGTTAGGAATATGCCTTTTTTCTTTATTTAACGGAAATGATAAAGGGAAAGAGGGGAAGGGATAAAAGAGTATATGATTTATTAAATTATGAATCTTTAGCTCATATAATTATGTGTGATGGTTCTTTTGTAAAAGGTGGTGGTATTTATTTAAATTTACAATCTTTTAAATTAAAAGAATTAATTTTTTTATGAATATTTTTAAAATTAAATTTAACTATAGGACCTTTTTTAAACTTGAAATAATTTAAAATATTAAAAAAGTATTCAACTACTCTACAAACGCTATTAACTAAAAATGAGTAACCACCATTCAAAGTTGGGTGATAACTTGAGTGGTGAGTAATATTGAGTTGTTTAGGAATTAAGAAGTAGTATAAGAAATATACAATAAAGTTACAATAAAATTTAATAATATTTAATCCATAATTATATAAATTATTTGAGGTCTTTCACGCATCGAATGACATTTTAGAACTGCATAACCTTTTCTTAACTAATACAGTTCATCCTGTACCTGCACCTGATTCAACTAATGTTGATGCAATTAAACATACTAATGCTGGTACTAATAGTCAAAATCCAATGTTATTAATTCTTGGGAAAGCTGTATCTGAAGCACCGATCGTTAAAGGTAAGATACAATTCTTTTTATTTATATATTTCTATATAATTTGGACTATCTCTTCATATATAAAAATATTTTTATATATGCATCACGTATAGTCTCTGAGGATCCTATTAATATAATATCGCTACCACTGAATATTCGTCAAGGTTTAATGAAAATGGAACGTGAGGTTGAAAAAAATCACAATAGTTAGATGAAAACTTTTTTAATTTGTTATGGGATCTTGGTATTTTCAATTATCTGTATCTTTATAAAACTTCTTCAAAACTATGTAATTCAAGTCTTGATTAGAAAATGCTGAATATTCATAATAAGTTCTGCTCTACTTGAACCTGATGTTTTGCTCAGAAGTTCCGTGAGTGGAATCATTACAATGTGATGCATATGCTGTAGTATTGGTGATACATTTCTCATTTCTAACAAAGGATCAGGAGAATAGATCGCATACTTACCTAGATTTTAACAAACCATGCTCTTAGAGTACGTTTTGTAAGAGGGGTTCATGATCTGCAATTTGTGACTCTCCACAGAAGTGAGAAAAAATGGCTGGTAGATTTAAAGTTTTGAGCTCAGTGGTAGAAGGTGCACATATAGATGTATTGTGCAAAAGTGTGCGTGACTCGACACCTTCACCAGTGGTGACGAGATACCTTTCTCGGAAGAATTTCATGAATTCTTAGCAATATATAAACCCGGTACGAATCCGGTATGATCGTTGTACGCCACCAATAAAATTGATTCATCAAGAAACATGATAAGTTTTTTTTTCATCAAGATATTTTTGTTTCTGAATGCTCATACTTTCATTATGCTTGTGTAAGTCACTTCTTGCTTTACGAAGTGTAATGCAACTAAATTATTATCAAAAATTTTCGAGAATGTTTACATTCATGGACGTTCTGTTTATCAATAATGACTTCAGTTCCATCACCCATGATATCCTTAATGCATGAGAGTGCTACTTATGCCGTCTTAGTTGAAGTAGCCTACTTACTGTTTTTATTATCACGATAATATGATGAATACTGATTCTCATTTTTCGAAAAAAGTTCCAGAGTACCAGGCATGTTGATTACCTATAGAGACCAATTTTTTCTTTTATACTATTTTTCTAGAAACAAAGCGTTAGCTAGAGGGCGAAGTTTGACGAATATACTTTTCAGTGCTCTCAAAATGAAATATAAAGTTTCCTAATAATATTAGGCTTTGTCAGTACAAGATGTTGTAGAAGATTTTTTTCTGAAATATAGCTCTTAATATAGCTTTTATTCACTGAAGTAGTGACGCCACTAACTTCAACATGTCGAAAGGATAGGAGCAAGAAAAGAAAATGACAACTACGTAAGCCTTTATTCAGTTCCGACGTCTCACTAGAAAGCAGATAATACACAAAGTGTTCATTTTGAGCTTTCGTGACAGGCTATAGGGAGTTACGAGACATAAAAATAGTTCTAGATGTGAATTCATGCTAACCAACATCATAACTCCATGCGATTGCTACGAATGTTTCACATTGTTAGTCAGTTTTATATTACTGAAACTAGCTCGAATATGAGGAAGGAAAGATTGCATCTTGGTATCACTAGCAATTAAACTTCTGGTACATTGAACCAGTTCATTTTCTGGCAGCCCTGCAGGCTATTGGAGCTATCGCACTAGGCTCTGAAAAAATACTTTAATTTATGTCGAAGTTCCAGGCCCTCTATGAAGCTGGCCATCTCATTCTTGACCCATGGAGCTTCGAGCCGAAACGTTCGGCACATAATATTCTACGGCCGGCTAGTTTTTCTTGGTGAGTAGTAAAAGGAAAGAAAAAGTAAGCAAGCAAACGCGACACAATATCAAGTTTTTGGGAAATAGAACGGTTTGAACTAAGGAAGTTGTTTATAATAAAAGCATAAAAGCAATCTTGCATGTATCACTTATCTCATGCCTCTCAGTGAGCAGCTAGCTCTTTGGCGGTTTTTGTTAAGATATGTCGATCTATATTGCGGATACGGAGGGAGAGGTCGCTGAAGGTAGAACAGCTCTGGCTTCGTTCTACATGGCAGTTTCGATGATCGTCGTGTCCGAGATTGGTGATAAAACCTTTTTAATGGGTGCTCTAATGGCTATGCGCCATCCCAGATGGCTTGTCTTTACTTCATCGTTCTGTTCGCTGGCCATTATGACGATCCTGTCTGGTATGGCGGGCCATGCTTTTGTATCTGTGATTTCAGAACGTTACACACGATATTTTGCAGGTCTCCTGTTTCTACTTTTCGCTTACAAACTGACACTAGAAGGCCTAGGTATGCCTAAGGATGCAGGATTGGATGATGAGTTGGCAGAGGTCGAGGAGGAGATTTCTGCTCAAGCCATGAACAACAAAATGCATGATCTAGAGTCCGGAAAGAAATCAAGTGATAACTATCTTGAAGATATTTCACCTTTCAAGCATGCCTAGAAGATAATCGAGAAATGGGTTTTAAAACTTTTTTCTCCCCTATGGATACAGTTATTCTCTATGATCTTTTTGGGTGAATTTGGCGATCGCTCTCAAGTAAGCATAGTCGCGATGGCTTCCCATAACGATTATTGGCTGGTTATCTTTGGTGCTGTAACTGGTCATTTTATATGCTCTTTTTTAGCTGTTATCGGTGGAAAACTCCTGGCGACAAAGATCAGCATGCGAACTGTAACATTTGGAGGGGCATTTTCCTTCTTCGTGTTCGCTGTCCATTACATATATGAAGCACGTCACATGGTGTAGATTACGATAAGAACACGAAGCTTCTCATTTACTCTTGATGTGTAGAACTATCTCTTCCCTATGATTAATTTATCCTAAATTCAGAAGCAATTACTATTGTTAAAACATACTGCTTTTCTTGTCTCTGTTGAGTTTTCAGCAATACTACTTATCAGTGCTTACGGTCTTAAGTTGCCTTATGGTTCGGAGCTTTGGCTACTTTTATCAAGCGGACACTAGTTTGGGGTGTGATTACAAAGTGTCGCTTGATACCGGCGATGAACAGAACTCAAAATGCCTACATGTATCTGGGATAAATCAGGGCACTTAATTGATTATATGTCTTATCTACTTAAGAATGAAAAATCTTGCATTGTAGCGCTACTGAGAAGTAGTACGTGATAAAAAACAAACAAATCTTTTTGGGCTACATGACGCAGAAAATTCCTTTATACTGTGTTCTTCTTCATAATGAATCAAGGGGCCTATTAATGCAAACATGTCTACTAATTATGGCTGTTTACGCTTCATTTAATCTAGGAAAATGTTGTATGACCTTTGTTTCGGAAGAAAATGTGCTCCAAGATGTATTAAAACCAATTTGAACTACTCTGAAATCCAAACATATCTCTTTGGTTTTTCTGCACTCAATGGACCTTAGAAATTTTCTAAACATGAACGGCTCAAGTTTTACACTATGGTAGAGATGCCTGAACAGACCTACAATCCTTAACAATGCGCAGATGATACTGTTTAATCGAACTGGTTTTGAGTTTTCCAAGTACAGAATATATGGATATAGGAACTGAAGCAAGCTCTGCGCCTATAAAAATCTCTTAGAAAGCAAAAATAGGATGCAGCAATAATAAAGTTTTCATTGACCGAAAATAGGGCAAATCACCTCGAAGAAAAAACTTTGAATTCTTCTTATTTTTAATTAGTCACTGTCGCCAGGTGCTTCATCAAAAAGCTTACTCGGATGCACAGTCTTTCTGTTCTGCGTTAGAATCTATGAAATTAGATTTGAAAAGTTAACTCCTATCTTCCCTGTTTTTGTATGCAATTTCGAACCATAACTCAGCTTATGTGGTCATAACCATTTCATGAAATAATTGATCTTATTATCATGGGTTTCTGCAGAATACAGTAGAAGGTAAGTTAATTTAAACTTTGATATTGCATTTATTCTACCGTCAAGATCTAATTGTTTTTCCTTTATTTAATCGGAATAATTCTTTCCACATCTTATGCTTCCCCAACTATGCTGATGAATGCAAACATCCCTTCATATCAATTTTACATAACCTGTTAATAATCTCAAAATTTATCGTATACATTTCTATTCAAAAGTTCAGCTTAACTAATATAGCATCAAAGACAATTACTTATTTCCTTTGAGAAAGCTTTCTTAGGCAATATAAAATGTAGTGTAATATATTAGGACGCCCCGCTTCCCTCATGAAAACTTAAAATGAAGACTAAAGCCAGTTTTCTTTGACATAAGTTTTGTAAAATATTGTTATGACAATACAGAATCTCTCGCATACGATCACAGATGTATACATGCCAATGGCGGGCTAAAATGATGTAGGGATAATCACCAACAGAGAGTTTTTTTACACCTGTGACCACTGGTGTCTTGGTAGTCGTGCTCCATCTTATCTTCAATATCAGTTATTCTTAGCCGCTCGTATCAACAAATTAATTCCATTATAAATAATTATTGCATATGACTTTGACAAGTTGACAAGCATCAGGATTTTGCATTTGTTCAAGCATAGCTATGTACGTTAGATTCGTAAAACTGACTAACGTAGTGACAACTAAGACATCCACGATCATTATTTTTGTGTTGTTATTTTATAGAAATGGTACAATGATAAACGCAGGACGTTCAGTATTCAGATACGTGTATTCCATGTATGGTCTGAAGCATGAGATCATACACCCAAGAAGAGAAAGTTACTCATCGAGTGGAGTTTTTATCCTCTCAGAATCGAGAAAAGCAGCTGGGGTCTGAGAGCCTAGTTCCATTAGAGACCAGCCGGTAGATGTTTAAAGCATCTAGAATGCCCATAAACTACTTTGGCTTCGCACGACTAAACAGGCGGTTTAGATACCATAGGAATGAAAAGTTAATTAAATGTTTATTTCTTTTACGACAACAAACAAGAAATGATAGTTGTGATAAAAAACTGATCATCGTTATCTTTCTCATGTTATACCTAAAGGGGACAGCTCATCGTGGTGACTTTACTAACTAAAAGAATTGTATATATTGCTGCTAAAATTTGCACTTTAGTATTAGTCATTACAATCAAAAATAGATTTAATATTATTGAGTTTTTCCAAAGATCCGAAATTTTAAGATGTAATAGATTGTGGCACTTCTTTTTTGGATAAACGGCTGGGCAAGGAAATGTAAAGATGACTTACTGCCAATCAAGAAAAGTCATATGACTGAACAGGTGCGAGAGGGAAACTTTATTTGAAAGAATGCAAAAGCCCGCAGTTGAATGATGTGGTTTAAGAGAAAACTAATCAAAAGCTACAATGAAATATCTGATAGAGCCAAATCAGATGTTTTGGTTACTTACATATTAGTTAGAATTAGCTCAGCGGGAATCGTTATAGACAGGAATGACGAGCGCCATTTTATCAGCCGATATCATTAATGCGTAGTGACTTTTACACATGTAATTTTTTTTCAAGTGTTGATATTGTTTACTACGTTGAAGAGTATTTTTTGAGACATGATTTTGACAAATGAGTGATGTATTGAACAATGTATGCGCTATAAGAGTTTCTATGATTATGCAGAGAGATTTTGACAGTGAACTAGGAGCAGTCATGTCGACTTTACTTAGTATGTTTAATTCCCGCGTTTTTTCACAAGATGCACTTCAAAATTGTTATATACCCTCAAATTGTCAGGTAATTCCAGATATCTCAGTGCTTTCTCAACGTGAGATTGCTAGAAACTGTGATTGAAAGTACGGTCCATTGTGGAGAAAAGTAGTACGAGAAGATGATGAAATTTTGGTGTATGACGATAAACGTCTGTAATTGTATTGCTCACGAATTTCTGGTTTCTTTTATGAAAGCTCTTTCTCTGAGGAAAGAACTAAAAAAAAGAAGTTGAATTAGAGGAAGCATAAAAGATGGTTGAACTAAGACTAAGCATTTCTTTTGTTTTTGCCTTCTTCCTTTTTTTTGGTTTTCTGCAGGAAATCTGGGTAACAAAAGGCTTGAGGTGAGGTTAAGGTAGGGCTTAAGTAGGTTAGATCAGTGGACGGCAAGTAAGAAATACTATGAAAATATAGCGAAATATTGAACAAGCATTCATGGTATATGAAATTGAGGACAATATATGAGTTGGTTAGGTGAAAGTGAGGAAGGTTGGATGAATAATGGTGAATTGAATATAAAGAATACCAATGAGATTTTCATAGTAATAATATAGGGGTCCTTGTTCAAGATATTGTTAATGTAACGTTGGCACTAGTAATGGGTATGACATGAGTCATTGTGTTTAATTTGAGGTAAATGGCGTTAGACGGAGTATTAGTTATTTTAAAGATGAAGTCGAGGATGTAGAGAGTAGGTTATTTGTTTTAGTGACGAAAGATGGCGAGGTATTTCTGATTGGGAAATACATTAAAAAAAAAAAGTCATGTGGGCGTATATATTTGTCACCCTATTGCATGCTAGGAGCTATTAGAAGGGGGTGGGGAGACCTAGTACCATGAAGTAATCGTGTACGATAGTTTCCGTTTTAAGTACTTGTGACGTAAATCATAGCAAAAATTTCAGCGTCAAGTTGTATTTTCTATAGTGTGGTATAGCACAATGGAAGTATCATGATACGGTAGATCAGCATTTTGTCTAATTAAACAAGGTAATACATTTTCCGTTCCTCGAGGTGAATTTTCTCAGACAAGTTATTGGAAATATTTTTGGTAAAGATTTTCCCTCCGACACGCTATATATAGTTACGCCGAAATGATCTTGCTTGCTTCAAAGCATGAAATCATATACTTAATAAATAATAAGGAAGTTTAATTCATTAAGTTTTTATTTTTGTTGATTTTTCGAGGCTGGAAGAAGTTGCAGGCTCAGCCCGTAATTCCTTGGAGCGAACAACAGGTCGATGTTTGAAGCCTCCGGGAGGATGCCTAAGAACTAGCTTGAGCAATGAACAGAATCCTGACTATGCTCTACTAAGTGGACTGTTGAGGTCTCGGCTCACTATGGTAATTGAACAAGAAAGAACGTACCAAGATTGAATTTTTGAAGGCCAGAAATCAAGCAATGAATCAATATTCTCAGGCTTGATGAGATAAAAAGTGAATTCTGTTATTATGTGTTATGCTTAAAGGAGCTAGTGGCTAATCTTGGTAGCATCCCCTACTAACTGAATAACTTTTTGCTACTAGAGATTTGCATTCGGCTAGCGGTACCTCTCCTTTGGTGCACGCTGCAGAATTTCGCATCTTCTCCATAGGATAACTTGATTTTTAGATCAAGATAAAGAGGAAACTAAAGAATCATTTGTTTATATCGATGGATTCCTTGTCAAAAAGCATAAGAATCAAAATACTATTCTTAATTTCGAAACGTATAAAAGTTAAATGAAAGTTTCCGAGAAGTGAAAGTTTGAAAAGGTAAACTTTGAGCAGTTTAAGTAGACCATAAATAACAAAAACGACTTAGTAAATTGTCACTCGATAACTCTATTTCAAACTATCCGTACGGAAGTGCGATCATTCTACGAAGATGAAAAGTCTGGTCTAATCAAAGTGGTAAAATTCAGAACTGTTGCAATGAATAGAAAAAGATTTTCTGAGAAAATTGTCATTTCCGTCATGGTTAAGAAAAATGTGCAAAAGTTCCTAACATTTGTAGAAGACGAACCAGATTTTCAAAGCGGACCTATCCCTTCCAAATACCTTATCCCAAAGAAAATTAACCTCATGGTCTACACATTGTTTCAGGTGCATACCTTGAAGTTCAATGGGAAGGACTATGATATATTATCTCTTCTCTACCTCAACAGGGGATACTATAGTAAGTTGAGCTTCCGTGCCCTCGGAAGTTGTTACGAGATTGCGAATGCCAGGCCAAACAATAGTTCAACCATGCGTATTCTCACCAACTTTGTTTCTGGCGCACCTGTTGTAAGGAATCTTCATAAAAGTACTGTAAGGAAGTATGGATACAATCTGGTGCATGAGTGAAGGTTTATGATAGGTAATTATTGTTTTGATGTTATTCTTTATTTTATTTTTTATATTGAATTTATTTTTGTATTAATTTAATAACTTGTACAGAAGTATTAATATCATTTTGACCATGTTGAAGTTGAAAAAAAAAAGAAATTACATTCCATAAAAAAAGAAAGAGTGTTGATATGAATGAATGATCAGGAGGAGGAGGAAAAACTGATGGGAATGACACATTCAATGAATAACTTGATACCAAAAAGAAAACATTAATAGGTAAAGTACTCAATTATTACATAAAGTTGAATCCTACTTGGATGTTACTTCTGTATCATATCTTGATAACAAGCATCCTAATTTAATAACTTATTTAGTTAAGGGTGGCAAATTATTATTAACAATTTAATTCCTATTTTTGATAAATTAATTATTGATACAAATGTAAATAACTAAACATGATCCTCTGGTGAGCCTAAAATTCATCAATAATTGATGATGGTTATGGTAAATCAATTAAATAAGCATTTACTAAAGTTGTATAATTCTCGCTTAGAAAAACTAGTTTTTCTAAGCGAGAATTTTTCTATTTTACCCAACGTAATTTTGTTATTACACAATGTTCAACTTCCAATCTTCTTGCATATCAGGCAAATATACCTGACGAAAAAAGAGTAAATTCAGAGAGTTTGAAACGTGATCTATGTCCTCGTATACCACTGAAATAAACACTTTCACAGATATGCAACAACGTGATGAACAAAAAAGACCAACTGGGCGATATTTTGCATTTTATCTTGCGAGCTTGTACGTTAAATTTTGGGGCGGGTCCCCGAGGCGGTACTGATGATGAAGGTGATTGTTCTATTGGGGATAACCAATCGAATATTCTTTCTGTGGACGAGCATGGCTTAGGGTTATTTAAGTTGCGCAGTCCCATCACTCCAAGAATACTCAGAAAACACCAGATGCCGCTTTATACAGGGGAATACGAGGTTCTAAGCTCAAAATTCTTGAGTGTTATAGGTTGAAAAAGATGCCAAAATTCTGCTTTCACGCAATGCTATGATAATTTAATTATCAAAGTATTATCTCTTCTTAAGACTACTTTTTATCTCGTATGCTTTCGATTGTTCGGACTATGTCTTAAATTAATATTTGTTAATTAACTTTATTCATTAATCCAGTAAAGTGGTCAATGTCCCATATGCTCGCCCGGAGTTATTATAAGAATAGTTGAAATCGAACCAAACATGGGCTGCTTAAAAGGCAACTGTTTCACCATTAAACAATATTCTTCTCTTCGACCTATTTATAGAATTTCATTTTTTTACTTAAATAAAGAAAAATATGAGCAAAGGCGAACAAAAAAAGATATATCACAGAACAGGTTTCAACTCAAGTAATATTTATGATACAACTCCTAATCTGACAAGTACTTTTAGCTCTCATTGCGCGCTACGCACACAGGCATGACATTGAAAAAAATCCGCTAGCGGAACGTGTAGAGGGTAGGCGAGAGATGATCGACTAAATTGGGTTTTTCGAACAGTTCTTTCACACCGACTTAATTTTACGAAATCTCTAGAGAATGTTGAATAGGAAAAGATTATTCTCTTGGCTTAAAGCGACGGCCAAAATTTTTTTCCTTGGTAGGCAGTTTGCGCTAAGACGGCAATGTGTGAAAATTTGATAGCTACCATTAATACCAGAGATCGATCAATTCTATTGAGGAAATTTGACCTTGATTTTTGTGAAATTCATCAAATCAGGAGAGGACAGTGAAGTAGCACCACCTGTAATCAATACTTTAGTTAGCTCTTCCTTCAAACCTTCTTTAATTGATTGTGTTAAAACTGAGTCAATTACACTGGAAAAGGGCGGGATGAAGACCAAAGGTGGCGAAATACTTGAATAACGGTTTAAAAATGTTAAGCTCACGGTTTGATGGCTTGAGATACATATCGCCGAGTAATAAACTTCACATTTTTCTCTTGCCATTGGTATTGTGATACGCAGGTATTCTCGAGGTAAAATATAGTTAATGAATATGACCATTTTGATAACTACTGATGGTGAGAAATTTTTTTTGCAGCAAATTAATAGCTTGGCAGAACGCTAGTTTTGATTATGAATAATATCCCTTTCAAGTAGGGCATCGCGTTTTCTTGCAAAGGATGAAATGGTCATTTTGGACAAACATAAGCTATTAGTTCATCACTACCCATTTTATAAGCTTGGGAAATTCTTTCCTGTTTCCAAACACACTTGTCAGTAGCTACAAATTTCATGGAAATAACCTTTCTTATGTACTCAAGCAGCCACTCAAAGAATTGCTTACATAGAGCAGATTCCCTTTCAAGAAAATCTGCTAGTTCGGCTCGTGTAAAAAATTATAAAGTCATAAAGACGGTTCGCATTTACTTTTTGAAAACTTGTATACCCGGGAAATAAACACCTTTTTCTTCTGAGTATGACTGCCAAAATTCGCTCCTGCTGTCGAAAGGAAAGCGCACAAACGCAAATGGGTGTGTAAATATAACTTGTAGGCCATAGGCAGATGTATTCGTTCATCTAGTAGAGTAGCGCTGTATCTCTTTGTACCAATATTCCAGTACCAAGTCCCCTCGGTAATGGTGCTAGTAGCTGTAACATTGGAAAGCTCGAAGAAGTTCAAATTTAGAATTAGCACGCTGAAATATCCCCTCAGGGCCGACAATTCATGGACATGCATTTTAGCATCTATTTCACTGGAACTGAGCTTTAGGCTGACAACAAAAATCAGTCAACTGGAATGAAGCGGAGAGTGCCTGCTAGCTGTGCGGGCCTGCCAGTGTCTTTGGTATGGTTGACGCCATCCCAGACAGGTACCTCAGAAAAATCAAATGGGCTAACCCCGTCCAGGCATGCCACGTTCACGCCATACTGGCTTGAATCGGACCGCCTTTGATGATGCGTGTGTATCCCGCAACGAGAACAAAAGAAGTGCGCAGCCTTCCCAGTATTGAAACGGTAACTTGTCAGCGCATCCTCGCCTTGTAAGAATTTGATGTGACCCATTCCCGCCGCGGCGACAATTGTCCCGCGCATCCGGCAAAAAGAACAGTTGCAGCGCCTAATTGCTTTGAAGCCGTCAGTAAGTGTGACCTCGAAATGTACAGCTCCACAATGGCATTGGCCACTATGAGTATTTGCTTCGCTTATCATATTTGCTGTGTCCCCGGCTGGTGTGTTTTTTCCCCTTGGCGTGCAAAGTAAGGGAGCTTTAGCAAGTTTTTTCTACACATAGCGGGGGTATCCATTGAGGAAATTTTGCAATAAAGTTTATCCGTGGTCTGTCTCCCTTATATATTGATTGATCGAGTTACCATCCAAGCCCCAGCAAAATGGGTATGGGACTTTCCTTGATGAATGTCATTTTCTGAAAAGGCTGCTTAGTAATCAGACAGTGGGTACTTGGAATTGCTAGCTTTTCGGACAAAGAGCGGAGAGAATATTTTGGCGAACAGTGTGGAGCACATTGTAAATCAGCTACCGCTGGGATGCGCTCTTGAAGCAATTGGTCGACTGCTACAAGATGGAAAACCATTGAGCTGTTTGCTCTAAACTGACCCGTGCAGGGCAAAATAGTCACCACAGCATAGTGTTTGTAATTCTTGGCAGTAGGGAGACTGTGATTACTTTTTATTAAAGGCGGAGGAGACTTATTAAGAATAGAAGTGCCAAGGTAAAGCCATAGTTTTAATCTGATCTAGGGGAAGGACAGGGGCATTAAGTGAGTGTGTCACTGGGTCTGAAACTTTATTGACTACGCTAGTTTGAATTGCCACATACTTGTTGTGATTTTAGGAGCATTTGGCCAGATAAATCAGATGTTTCTTTGATTGCTGACCTAGCGACTTATCTTGCATGTTTTTCTTTTGAACGGCATTGCCGCGGAATTGATCACGTGACCCGACATGTATCTCCTAGAGTGAAGTGTGTTTTTCTGTCGTTTTCAGGGGGCAGACATGTGGTTTAGAGATGAACGGCGAATTTGGTACGAACTTTGACAAAGAACTTATAAATCTTAGTTTAAATGCATGCTCAGTTATGAGATGCGCTGGACACTGAAGTAATGTGCAAACCAATGCACGAATTCAGTCGAAAGGGTTCTGGAACGTCCTGTATGTGATGCATTCGAAACCGCTGTGCCTTCCATCCTCGAAGAGGTGTCAGTGGGCCATCCATGTGTTCATATAATTGACATTCAATAAATACTTACAAAACGGAGGTCGGGTTGAATATGTTTACTGGCGAACTCTGCACCTATGAATTAACCAAAATCAAGTATCCACTGGCGAGTTAGCCGCGGGCACAGTGTTCGCTAGTACGTTATCCGCTGATGGATTATTTTGATGCAGTTCATATTCCCCTTGATTAAGAGATTTTTCCTTATTCAAGAGCAGAAAGCATTGTTTATATGGGAACATAAAGCTGCAATCTCAGACCAAATGGTTTTGTGATCTTGTCCAACGTTCATTACCAGAACAAAGAGTCCGGCAAAATTGAAAGCAGGCAAAATGAACACCATAACTCCCAGTTTGGCGCGGTATGTTTCCGCACTCTCTTCAGCCGCTTTTGGAGAATGCTTGAAGTGAGTTTAATAGCATCAGCACAGTATAGCACGAGAAAAGAAAAGTGATGAATGAACCGCATACACAAAAATACTCAGGTAGCTGTCCTCATCCTTAGGTGATGATAAACCGAGCGCACCATAGGATTAATTTCCCCGGATTAGTAGGCGACAGAAAGCCTATCCTTCGTCGTACCTTAAGCAGTCGAATACATTAAATGCTGTGAATTATAACTATCTCGCAGCCGCTTGTAAGTCATTTAGAAGTTTCGATGCCCTTAATGGTCACTAAAAAAAAAAAAAAAAAAAACCTGGAAACAAATACATTGGCTAATTCAGGATTCTCGTTTCCAATCGTCAACTACCAAAACAAACGTTTCATGTTCTTCCAATCAGTAAATTCTATTTGACAAATAGGCAGGTTTCTTACGTACTCTCTACCGAATTTGACTTTACACTTTATTTCACCTCTGCATACACTTGCAACGCATCATACAATCGCCCGAATGCACCTTCGTGCCAACTTCTCAATTCTTTCCACTCACTCTCCGGTAGTGTTCCCCACATCATTCGCAGCCATCCACCGACGATTAAGTCGGCATAGCTAGCTCTTGTTCCAAGCAAAAAGGGTCCACTGGTGTCCCTTAAAAAGAGCTTAGCCAGTTCACCCAGCGTATTCCGTAAAGAGGCCTTCACCTTCTCTCGCTCCTCGCCAACCAAAGTAAAGTCCTCCCAGCACGAGACACCTGCGCGCCGGACGAATTCCGCCTTAGTGATCTCTGCAGTAGCAGGATCGAACGGAATACTCTGAACTGCAAGCTGCACATGAACAGTAAAGGCCGCATCGACATTCATGTTAAACTTAGCGTATTCTGGAAATTCACTTTCCTTACACTCCGATAGCGGTACAAGTGGTGCAAGATCATGCGAGAAGGTGTACTCGAGCTTCTGTGGAGGGAAAAGGTCACCAGCACCTGCGTTTGGATATGTTTTCTGTAGGTAGACAGCGATCTCAAAAGAGTCACCAATATACGAACCAGTGACTGGATCTTTGATGATTGGCAGAGTAAAGAAATCTCTACCATCCGCAAATTTTCGACAGGGCGGTACTTTGAGACCTTTGCGTACTTTCGCAATGTCGGGTAAAGCCACCCATGAGGTTGAGTATGGTATGCCTTTGAAGTTAAGCGCCTGTCGGGTTTTCCAAGGGTTTGGTGTGCAGCAATTTCTCTCCACGGGAGGACGCAGAGCGATGTCATAGAAGACAACAGACTTGGATGGCATTGAGGTTGGCGACATGGCGAATGGTGGAAATGCGATAAAGAGGGCGTTTCTCCTACGGGCTTTATATTTGAAGACAATGACCTGGCTGTCTCTCGCTGTAGGCCTCACGATAGTACTAACAGGATTCTCCAATGTCGGTCTCGCTGTCTTCAAGAGAGTACACCCGAAAGTTGGGTAACCTTTTATTTGGACAGTATTTCGACTATTATCTGTGTGTCACATGATCGTCGTTTACGAAACATTTGGAAGATTCACGATAATCACCAATATAAAAAAAAAATTAAAAAAATTAAAAAAACAGAATGTATGTTCAAGCCTCAGCTTTAAACTTGGGAAAGGAATTCTTCACGTGACCAATTAAGCGACATTACTCGTATCAATCTTAAAAGCGTCGTAGTATTATCTCTAAAAGCGATTAATGTGATTGCAAATTTTTTTTACCTTGATGTAAAAGTGCTTAAAAAATATAGCTCACTTTGGGGTTTGAAGAAGAAAAAGTGTGAATGAAATATATTAGGCTTACTTTAATATATGGTTGTATATAACGTAAAAACGAAAACGAAAAATAGCAGTACATATGTCATTTCAAATTTTTGTCCATTCAAAGAAGGGGGTTAAAGTGCTAATATTGATAGGTTTCCGGACCTACTGGATTGTTCTTCGTAGCTGCTAGAAAAGTACACAGGATGTCAATGAGACTGATGAGAATTATCGTTATTTTTACTGTCAACTTTGAAATTTTCAAAGGCAGAATCAACGTCTGCGATAAAAGGAAATTTCAAAAAGCAGACTTTAAGGAGTGAGCTACAGAGTAATGAAGAGATTTTTGATTCATTACCTCTCAACATTCGATTTTATCTTTAAATAGATTCGTTCATTTTATGAGGAGTGAAATTCTGCTCTTACTGTAGCAGTAAAATTCAAAACAGCTGCGGCAATTCAAAAGGAATCTTTCAAGGAGACTGTTATTGCAGTTTAGAAAAAATAAATGTGAGAATCTCCAATGTATTGAACATGAACCAAAATTAAACAGTACCAATTTCATCAGATATATTATTCCAAAAAAACCCACATGCTTCTTAACATCTTGTTCAAAACCCATCCGTCAAATTCAACAAGATTACCGTCTTTCCTGCCTTAATATAGAGATTTTAAAGTTCGAGTTTTTGTATTCTAAAGCCCTGCAACTAGGTTGGGAGTGCTAAATCAACAGGTTATGCTATAATCGGCATGTTCACCCAACTGTGTTGCAGGAGCGTTCACTGTAACAATCCTCGGAAGGAAATATAGATAATATCTAGCGTCTCCTGTTTTCATTATTACACTCAGATAAGTTGTCAATCTTTTTCGCATATGGAGCTTTTGATTGGCTGGGGGCAGAGTTAGTGAGGGTGAAGAATGATTTCCGCCCCAGCATACGCATTGAAATAAAATACTGATCCCGAAATGTCTTGTCATCACATAATTATGAGATAAATTATGTAGATGACAATTTGTGTATTATCCTGACGGCTTGTGTACTTGAGTTTGGGCCCGTCCCTGCAAGGATGAAGATGACGAAGTACAAACGATTAGGGATAAATAATTCGAGCATATTCCATAAATCCTTCAATAAAATTAACTTCTCAACGGCGGGTTATTTGAGAAAATCTTTTCGCGGGGTGCGTCATACCCTGGTATTGCAAATCCCGGTCTTCTTCTGGCCAGTAAGTTAGATATATGGCTGTATAGTAATCTCATGTAAAAATTCCAGCGACAGTATTTTATTTTCTCCTATACATACATCAGTCCAACACCAAGGTACTTAACAATTTGGATCCTGTATGCGTAACCTTCACGAAATTTATCCAAAGATTTCGAAATATCTATGAAATATTTTTTTTGCACTTTTATGGAAATATTGCGAAGTTCGTCCCTTGTAATTGTGGAGTAATTAAATTAACAAACTTAATTTCAGTCTTACGCACTTCGTTTTTTAAGAAACTTAGTGGTGCCATGTGAAACATAATGGCCTGCTATTAGATATGCTAATGTACTGTCAGCTTTTATCATCTCTCTTGACACCAAGAAATGCATCTACGTTAAAAATATTGGTTAGTTGAACTGTGTGAGCTTGTTTCATAAGAGCAGCACACGTAGCCGAGCTTCTAATTCGATTTTTCTCATCAGACACCGAATCAACAAGGTGCTGGATGATAAAATAAGTTTTGGTTATTTTTTCAACAACGAAATTATTATGATACTCATAAATAGACTCTACTCCATAGCTTTTCAAAGTTTTACCATGGTTAATCGAAGCTAAGGTAATAAGACAGCTGCGAGCTACAAATTTTTTTGCCAATTAACTTTTTTCTGAGCACTGTCAGTAGCTCTTCTTGAACCCAAAAAAGAAAATGAGTTTTGCTTCTTTATGCCATTTGTTTTTTGTTTTATAAAATGATAGTAAAGTATTTCCGGCGCGATAATTAATGCCAATGGCTGATGCCGCACCCAGAAAACCAATAACGATGCCGTCTGGCGCAGATCACAGTAGCAGAGGGGCAAAAGGGATGCTGAATCCTAATATAGGACATAATACCAAACCATCTCAAGGAAAGACTTGCAAAAATCTATGTAGAAATAAAAATTAATATAGGAAAATCGTCTAACTAAATCATATTCAAGAAATTAATATGTAAAAGCGTAGAGATTAGACGCCTATAAGTAAGAGAATATTTTTATAATAAGTAATCTATATTTTTATAATAAATAACCGCTCCACAGACAAACATTCCAATAGGAAACTCTTTGGGATTAAATCCAGTTTTTAAATTTCTCCCGCAGGATCACTGTCTATTACAGCTCCTTCTGATTTAAGTCTGTATGGCAAATGTTTCCTGCGATCTTCCTTACCTTGAAGAAGAGCCGGTTCTCCGAAGTTTCCTCTTAAGGACATTACACAGTAGTATCGCCTGACCTAATTTAACTATAACTGGATCATTAAGCTTTCTCTCCAGGCAAAATCATCTAGAGAACACGGAAGATGACGGACATAGTCGTGAAAGAGTTTCCTTACTATCCTCTCCGAAATTCGTAAGCACCTTTTCTCCCGTCTCCCGCGCGCTTCGCTAGTTGTTCCATGGATAAAGTTAGTGCTTCTCGGGGAGAGATACAGCATTAGTTTCCATTTTCCGTCGTGCTCAGGCAGAGATGAAGGGCACTGCTTTTTAAAGATCTAAACTCCTTCACAATGGTGGCAAACGGACTCAGCTCGCAACGCTTATCAAGTACAAGGATACCTATCAACTTTAAACTAGACAACTGGAAGATGAGTATAAAATAAGTACAAAGTTTGAAATCCATGAGCAACGGTGGTTAATCTCAAGTTCACAGGGCGCTTCATTGATTCCAATGTATGTGAACACTTTCAGAAACACCTTCGTGGTGGACATTTTGGAGAATTAATCAAGATGTGGGCCATACAAGAAGCTCTGAGCCATCTTTAACTGAAGAAGTTAACAGTGACCTAGAGGGACTAGAGAAGCTGGGAACCAGACTTACTGGCGAAGCGAGGTTGGGTGCCAATGCAATTGAGACGAGCATTATTGGTGAGAAAAACCCAGATGACCCTTTTTTGGTGGATTTTGTGGGCCCTGATGACACAGAACATCCTCATAATTGGTCTACTTCCCAGAAGACTGTGGTGATCTTTCAGGTCATGTCACTTACGTGCGTCACTTACATGGGGTCTTCGATCTACACACCGGGCCAAGATGAGATTCAAAAAGAATTTAAAGTGGGGCACGTTGTGGGCACTCTCAACTTGTCGATGTACGTTTTGGGCTACGGTCTTGTTTCCGTGGTGTTTTCACCATTGTCGGAATTCGCAATATTTGGACGTCAGCAATTATACATTATAACGCTATTCCTGTTTACCATGCTACAGATTGGATGCGCACTAGTGCAGAATATTGCTGGTTTGATCATATTAAGGTTTCTTTCAGGCATCTTGTGCTCACCCTCGTTGGCCACTGGTGGTGCTACCATGGGTGACATTGCGAAGCCTGAGCTTGTTCCCATATTCATAGGCATGTGGTCCGTCGGCGCCGTGGCTGCACCGTTAGTCGGTCCTTTGTTGGGGGCATCTATGATTGTGGTCAAAAATTGGAGGTGAATTTTCTGGTTGTTGATGTGGATGAGTTCAGCGACTTTGATTTTCCTGGTATTTTTCTTTCCCGAGACTGGTGTGGAAAACATTCTATATCGTCGTTGTCAAAGGATCAAAAAGGCTACAGGAGATGACAGGTACTATACTTTGAAATCTCGCGAAGAGGCCAAGTTGACCGTCAAGGACATTGATGTCATTACGCTTTACAGGCCATTTCAGATCATCTTCAAAGAGCCGATAGTATTGGCTCTTGACGTATACATTGCATTGTGTTATGGTACCTTCTATCTATTTTTTGAAGCTTTTCCTATTGTTTTTATTGGTGTTTACCGTTTCACATTAATTGAACTGGGGTTGGCGTACATGGGATTTTGCATCGGCTGTTGTTTTGCGTATGCTATCTGTCTCGTATTCCTTGCGAAAGTGGTGGCTAAAAATTTTGCCAACAACACTTTTACACCAGAGACATTTCTCATACTGGCCATGGGAGTTTGTTAGTTTATGCCATTATCATTGTTTCTTTTCGGTTGGGCAGCCTCCGTTCATTGGACGCTACCGATACTCGCCGAGATCTTTTTTGTCATAGGTGTTTTCAACCTGTTTCAAGCTACATTTGCCCTTTCTAGCTATGTCATATCCAAAGTGCATGGCCTCTGTTTTTGCCGGTAACGGCATATGTCGTGCTGGCTTCGCTTGTGCGTTTCCACTGTTTAGCCAGGCAATGTATGACAATTTGGCCATCAAAGGCTACCCTGTTGGCTGGGACTCCTCAATTTGGGAATTTTCACGATTGCACTAGCTGCTATACCCTTTACGCTTTACAGATATGGGCCTTATTTGCATAGCAAGTCTAAATTCACTGATTAAAAAATCTTAAACCATGAAATTGTTACGTTTATTTGCTGGTATCCCCAGACTCTTATACCTTCACAATACTCCCGTGAATCTGTGAAATAATAACAACGTGCATAAAAATTCAAATGGAAGCTTGCGAATCACGAAGTTCGAGGTCATTTATTTATTTTTTTCAAATGTGTTTCCTGAGACGCTGATAGATGGAACGCGTATATGCGGGGAAGGCATCCGAGCACGTAATACTTACAGACTTTTTCTTTTTTGACTTGGGGATGGTTTGCAAAGTAAAAATTTCCCTAAGAATGAGAGAAAGGCAAGATGGGTTCGCCAGGTCGTCAAAATGTGCGCTTCTATCCTACGCTTTTCGTGGTTTTCGCACGCTAATTAAAAATCAATTTTTCGGACATGGAGGGCGACGGAAATAGGAGCTCTTATATACGCTTAGATGCGTCGTCTCAAAATCAGCATCGGGATTACGCTTAAAGCCTTAGGGTTATCGAGCCGTTGTCATCCGATCGCTAAATTAGTTACGGAGTATATCAGCAATAATCGTCAGATCGCGAAGTGGCTTAGAACAAGAAGTGCCTACCGCGTTCTTGGCGCGGAAGGTTATTTTGCTTTGAGTTACACATCGTTCAGGTTTGTATGCAACGCACAACAGAGAAATATCAAGTTTCTTGGCTCTTCAAAACACAGCCGATCCTTGGTTTGTTTTAGCTATATCAATGAAGTCCTTCTGCCTATGCAGAAGAGTATTTACTAAGATTCTGCAGAAGCATAGAGATTTAACCTCGGAATAATAGAAAATACATACAAGATGGGTTTCTTATTTGAAAATTCAGGCATTGCCGCCTCTATTTACTTGGCATTTTACACCCTGTATACCTTCATTACAGTGACCATCTTTATCCGGAAGGGTTGGAAACACATATACACGTTTCTCATGGTATTTGGCTTGATCAGGATGGCATCCCAGCTCTGCGGGGTTGGTTTCTCCGTTTTGGGTTTGAACCATTGGCAATGGTTGATCGCCTACCTTGTTCTTGGCGCGGAAGGTTATTTTGCTTTGATTTACACATCGTTCAGGTTTATATGCAACGCACAAAAGAAGAAATATCAAGTTTCTTGGCTCTTGAGCAGCGGGCCAACCTCCTGCAGCAATCCGATAAAACAGGCCCTTTTCGGCAAGTGGGTGAATATATTCCATCACGTCCTGATGCCAGCGAATGCCTTAGTCATTGCAGGCGGCAGTATGTTGGCTAGCATCAACGCAGAAGAATACAACAAGAATTCCAGTAAAGTTACGACATCAAAAATCCTTAGAACGATCGGTCAAGCAATTTTTTTGACCATGACAGCCATCATGATTTCGTTGAATTTTAACGCTTATTTTAGAGAGAATATTAGGAACCACATTACCATTTCTATTTTCTTGGCTTCTCCATTTTTACTGGTTAGAGGTATTTTCGGAGTTTTGTCGATCTATATTACGGACATGAACTACTTTCAACTGACAAATTATTCTGGTGATGGCTTTTCGAGCAAACTTTTGGTTTATGAATACGTCTTAGGGACAACTATGGAGTTTATTGCGGCGATATTTTTGATTTCAAACTATTTTTTACGCAGCAGGGGCTCGTACATCAATACAGAGATGGTTCGCCTAACAAGCAAGAGTGAGGAATCTGAAGTGACTTTCTAATTTTCAAATGGTATCAATCTCATGTGACCGCTCTCAATGAGAAATATGGATAAAGCAAATATGATATAATTTTACCCTGAGGTATCAATAAACTTGACCTCTTTAAAAAAGGACAAGAGACACAAAACAACGTGAACTAAATTACAGTTTTTGGTGAATTTGCGTGGTAGATTGGTGATTACACTCAATTTGGAGTGCAAACATCTCGTTGCAATTGAATCTAAAAAAAGCAAATGAAGGCAGTAATTTTTGAATTTCCTTAAATATCTGTAAAATCATATCTTCAAACTCATGTCCTATTTACCTGCCATTTTGGATATGATCTTTCTGAAACCGGCCAGTTGCTTCGCAGCATGAGCTCACCAGTAAATAGAGCAACGTTGGCTGCTAAAAAAGTGGATTTCAAGCAAATTATCCTTTCATGAATCATACGTGAAAGCAAAAACACCAAATCTCACTTATCCCCAAGAAAAATGAGCTCAGCAGGTTTAGATTTAGCTCATAATCCCATAACGAGCGTGACGCTAACCTCGCCTGCAAAAACAACACAAAAGGATACAGCGCAATTCGAATGCCACAAGGAAACGACCAGCCAGAAAATAGCCGTGCTGCTTGAGATAGCACATTAAAAGCAGTGTTCATATATGTCTACCAATGAATACGGGCTGAGTCAAGGAGAACATGGCTCACTCCAAGTTAGAGCCAAAAATAAGGAGGATCAGTGTAAAGAGGGAAGTACTGCGAGATATTGGCATCACGGACCATAAGAATCACATCAAAGATCTAAGAACAAAAGATGAGACTGCCAAAATTTTATTACAAAAATAAAACAAGAATACCGAACTTTGTTACACTTCCCGAGAATTTGAATTCTCAGCAGTACTTTACTCACGAAGCTATCAAGAAGAAAGAGACTGTGGCGAGCGGTACGGACGTCATACTGAAAGATAGTACGATTGAAAAAATTGATTTTGAAATAAGGGATAGCTAAGGCAGGCAGGAGCTGCGCACATAGCAATGAGGATAATATGCCTAGTTTTGTATATTACATCGCAATCATTGATATTTTAGCAACTCAAACTTTTGCCGCTCCCGTTTGCTACTTTTCTTTACCGATATAAATGAAAAACTTGAAACACAATCACAACTTAGTCCATTTCATCATGAGTCAGGAAGTACAGTCAAGAAGTGTGATATTTTGGATGTGGGCAAGGTTGCTTGAAAGAAAACTGTAGATACAAGCAATAAACAAGTCAATCCAAAGAAACTTTCATCTTGGCTAACATGTTTTGAAAAGTTGTTTATCACGCAAGGCTTAGTTGACACAAAGCACAGGTAAGGTTCTTAGATGCGGGGCTGAAAATGAGGCCTTATACGGGTAATCCAGGGGCCTGGAAAGAAAAAGTTATAGTGATAGAATAGGACTTGCAGATAAGGGTTGGATTGGTAAAGAGAATCCACTGCACATATTAAAAGAAGATGAAAATATTATTTAGCAGTCTCATCATGACGAAATTGCCATATTTCATAAGTAACACACAACAACAAAATTCTACGCCGTTGATATTAAAACTGATAAACAAGCACTGATCTCTTAAAGTTCCCATATTGATGTTTCAAAGCAAGTTCAAGCAGGGGCTGGTAGCCTGTTCTGTTGATTCATTCTAATATTGGCTGTCTGCGAATATTAAGATGTGGAGCAACTCCACTCCGCTGTTGTCAATCTCTCGAACACCTGTTTAATTCTTAGCTAAGACGGGTACCATGTCTGTGATGGGAAGAGTTCTCGGAGAATGTATTTTTCTGTATCATTCCATTTTTTCTTGAAGGTTCTTCCTTTGGTAAACACCAGGTTTTCATTCCGTCTTGCAATTTATCCCAAAAGGGCATCGTCACACAAAATGTAAATGGGGTATTGTGCGCAGAGTATGCAATTCTTCACAAGTTGATGCAAAATAATGAATTCAGTTTAAAATTGCACTGCTGTCCGTTAAAGGCACCATCACGTACATATATGGACGTGTACTTGAAAGAATTTCATCAATATTTTAGTTCATGATGGTGTTATAATAGAAGGTTGAACTCTCCAACAATCAGCGATAACAAAATAAACAGGCACACTCCTAAATATTTGGATCTGACGATTCCCGAAAACAACTATTTATGCTCCCCATTTCTGAGTTGATGTTTAAGGCACTTGCACATTGCTTTTGGTGAGGAACTACCGGAGTACATACCGACAACGCGGACGCTATAATTATGCCTCGGGTTATCTTGAAGTGATGGAAAGTAACCGAGGAATAGCGTCGGAGTCTCATAATTGGTTTCATGGTAGCTACCATGTCAGGAAGTACATATCGCTGTGCTTTCCTAGAATCCGTATAAGATTGAATCTTCATTTTATTCTATGAAGATTCCAGGATGGCAAGGTTACATCGCCGTAAGAAAATGCCGTATACCTGTCTGTTTTCAAAATAGTGATGGACTGTACACTTGCATATTGCAAAGAGAGCTGCCATCGCTGTTTCCATGCTGCGGTTGTCTGGAGTTTTATATGCTGAGAAGCAATATCTTTTGTTTAGGCTAGTATTTTCTGCAGAGACGACGTTGAGAAGAGATTTTTGGCCTCAATGAGTGTGTCTAAAACAGTCATTGGTTACGGGGGTAGTAGTGGTGTTTGTTGTTTATGTTCTGTATGTGAGATGGTGTTGGATAGATCCATCAATGGTTGCGCGGATGAACGTTTAGGTATACGCTTGCGACAAATCTGTATGGCCCATATGGTTGTAAAGCGTGCTGGCATATCGCAGATCGTTAAAAACTATAAAACAAGAACATGTGTTGAAACATGGAGGCTGAGCACGACTTCTCTTCTTACTCGCTAGAATCTATTCTTGTGTGTAAAAACCGTTGCCGAGATTTTTTTCTCTTTTCAAGGCACATGCTGTTAACAAAAAACAATGGCTCAAAACGACGGCTCAGTGTAAAAAATCACATTTCTATAATAACATCCAAACATTCGGTTTGACGAACATTATGATTTTAGCTTTGTAACACCATGTTACGTAGTTTGTCTGCATGTAATTTGGTCTATATCACCGCTGTTAAAGCATTGAAAGATACTATGTATACCAATAATAGTATATCACAGAATAGGTATGCCTCACGAGGTTAAATTTGTAACGTCTTGCAAGGATTGCTCCCTTAACACATCATGCCAGTTGCGTAATACATCAATCAAAGCGCTTGCCACCTTAGAAAGATTCAGCTTGCAAAATAATATATGGTGGCATGATATAACACAGGTTTCTGAATGATCTAATATACACACCTTTCGCGATAAATGCTTCTTGAAACCACGCTTGATCTGTCGAAATTTTCAGCTTAATGATTTTGACTGCCCTGACAACCTGGACATCTTTGACCAAGTCTAAAGTACCTGTTTCAGCTAATTTCTTTAAAAGCAAATATAGCTCAACAAGCAATTGTTCTTCTATGGTGTGTTGCACTGGGAGTTACGCAATCTAAACTGCCACATTGGGCGCCTTTCCTTTCGATGCTGATAGGCTTATTTTATAATAAAATATTTCGGCAGAAACTGGAGTACCTTCTGGAGCAGATTTCGAAGGTGTGGTTACTACCTCATTGGCTTGCTCTAGCAAACTTTGAAGTTGTTGCAGCAGATAATACGAGAGTACCGCTATACATGCTGATGGTAGCGATTCACCAAGAGCTAGACAGCGATGATGTTCCAGACGGTAAGAATGATATATATATTATTATGTAGAGATTTGAGCAGAGAAGTCGGGAAGTGATGGACGACTCTCACTAATTATGTATTGTGTAGTGTACTATAAGAAAATCTTGGGAGATATATGTTTTGTTCGAAATTTCACTGTTTTGATTTCAAGTTGCATTGGCAGTAGGTGCATAAGACAAGCGAGAGACAAAAGCTAACAAATCAGCCAAGAAAAAGTAAATAAAAATAGAGGTAATGAGTAAGAGTTTCACAAGAATATCGACGATTTATAGCAAGTACGTAAGCAACATGGTGGATCATAAGAGAAGGAGAGGTTTTTAGTCTTGTCCGAATGGTATTTGAAGTATTTTTGGCCTTAGGAAGCGGACGTAGGAACATATAGAGAGGGAAGGCAGAGGGAGACAGAGGGAGACAGAGGGAGACAGAGGGTAGACGAAGATCGTTCATAGTTTGATGTGCTGAAACAAGGGCAGGAAGAATTTACATGATGAGAGGGATGTATGACGGATCGTGAGCTGTCTAAGGGGAGAGTTTACGACAAACACCTAACATAGGGTTGTTTTACATTGGATTGTGATGATATTGGTGATTGATAACTGGCATATGCTCCTCTTGTGTAGGAAGGGTTATTTGGGATGAGAAGAAGTTAGGCGCGATATCCATGAGGAGTTTCAATGTCAAGGTGTATGATCAGAAGGATTGGAGGTAGTGGTGATTGTGATGAAGGAATTAACTACTAATTGTGTGTGGATATTGCAATGGACGAAGACTGGACTTTGGTGAGTGAACACTGTGCTCAAAAGGTTAGATTGTTAGCGAACAATGGGACAGGACAATGCATGATATCAGAGAAGAAGGATACAAGACCAAGTAGGAGTAGTTTCGTCAGGTGAGGTTGTAAAATGGGTTTCTTCTATCTTTTGACTTTTTAGCGAAAGAACAGATTTGTGTCTTGACCAGGATATAGCAGGAGAAGTATAAGGGTTCATTTCATTGTTAGTTTGAATGTATAGGTAGCAGAATGGTATGCTGGAGTGTCAATGATTTTGGTCTTTTTTTTTTTTCAATTTTTCACGGTAAATACGGGTAAAGAGAAAGATAGGGCTTGGTGAGAGGGCGATGAGGGCTATCCAGGGTTTGCGAGTGAGAAAGTAGGGCTAGGAAGTTTTTGGGATTTAGAAAACCGGGTAAGGATGAGTAGGGCAAAGAGTGGGGGAGTGAGGGCTAGGTAGGGCTGAGGCGAAGGAAAGTAGGGCTTCAGGATAGGATAGTGATTTTTCAATATTTGGATTGGAGCCGGGTAATAGGGAGTAGGATGGAGTAGGATGGAGTAGGATGGAGTAGGATGGAGTAGGATGCAGTAGGGCAGAGGGTGGTCAGAAAAGGGCCGGATTCGGATTCTGTAAATTTTGTTTTTCGAAGCGGACTCGGAGGCGGAGGGCGGGAACAGAGGGTGGTAGGACTAGAGTATGGATTAGATTGGAAAGGATGTATGAGCGGGTCGGAATTAAGATGGCAAAAAGTTATGAGAGAGAGATTGGTGGTCGTTAAAGGAATGGAATTTAAAAATGCATTTGGATCAATGAAGAATGGTAGATGAGTATAGGTGGTTGGAGAAGATTTGAGCAGTGGTGGTTGAAGTATATATACGTATACGTATACGTATATATATAAGTATATATATATGTTTTCTTTTAGTTTAGTAATACTGATGAGAATGGGATGTGGGTGGTGATTGTGTGTTTTAATATGAGTTGAAGGAGGGAAAGTTTGACAGAGGAGTGGTTGGGTTAGTTTTAAGAGAGGCGGTATAATACTGTCAGGGTGAGCTGGATTGGGAAATTTGATAAGGCTAAGAGAGAGATAAGAGAGCGAGAGATAAGAGAGATAAGATAGAGAAGGGTGGAGTGAAGGCCGGGTAATGAAAGTAGAGGAGACCGGAGTTGTATTATGAGTATTTGTGTGTAGGGAAGGAATGCCCAGAAGAGGTAGTGTTAGGAGGAAGTGTGGTGTGGGGTGTGGGTGGGGTGTGGGTGGGGTGTGGGTGTGGGTGGGTGGGGTGTGGGTGTGGGTGGGGTGTGGGTGGGGTGTGGGTGTGGGTGTGGGTGGGGTATACCTATGTTACCGTGTCGCATGCAGGATGGTGCTCGACAAGGCCGTAGGGACATATAGCATCTTAGAAGTAACCTTGTACGAGCACCGGCATTATTTCCTTTTTAGGCACCTGTGACGCAAATTGTAGTTAAAAATGTAGCGTCAAGATATTTTTTATAGTAGGATATAGCACCAAGGACGTAACTTGATACGTGTTTGGTGGGTGGGTGTGTTTTCTTTTAGGCAGGGTAATACATTTTCTCTGTTCTCGAGATGGAACGTCGGACAAATTACGGGAAATTTTTGGGGAAGGTTGTCCGTCTGACGCGCTATATATAGGTACGCCAAAAAGGTCTCCCTTACTTCGAAGCGTGAGGTCATATACTTAATAAGGAAATGTAATCTATAAGTTTTTATTATTTTGTTCTTTTCGAGAATGGAAGAATCTGCAGGCTGAGCGCGTAATTCCTTGGAGCGACCAACAGGTCCATGTTCAAAGTATCCAAGAGAATATCCACGAAGCGGCTTGAGCAATGAACAGAATCCTGGTTCTCCTCGACTAAGCAGACGGTTGAGATACTGCGCACCATGGAAATTGAAAAAGCAAGTATGTACCGACTACTTTATTTTTGCAGGCCGGAAATCAAGCGATGAATGACAATCCTCAGGGAGAAACAGACATCCCTCTGTTTTCCATGTTGTGCTCGAAGGATTCAGTGGCTAATCTGGGTGGGATTCTTACTAACTGAATTTTCTTTGTTGCTGCTAGAGATTTGCACTTGCGTAGCGGAGGCTTCCTTTGGTTCTCGCTGCATAATTCTGCATTCTCTCGATAGAGTAGCTTAATTACATTCTTAGATCATGATAAGGTGGAAACTGGAACATCGTTTGTTTATATTGATGGATTTCTTGTCAGAAAGCATAACAATCAACATACTATTGTTAATTTCGAAACTTACAAAAATAAAATGAAAGTTTCCGATAAGCGTGAGTTTGAAAAAGCAAACTTTGAGGAATTTGAGTTGGCTCTAAATAACAAAAACGACCTGGTAGATTGTCACTCAATAACTTTATTTGAATCGATCCGCACGGAAGTGCGATCATTCTACGAAGACGAAAAGTCTGGCCTAATCAAAGTGGTAAAATTCAGAACTAGTGCAATGGATAGGAAAAGATCTTTTGAAAAAATTGTCATTGCCGTCATGGTCAAGAAAAATGTACAAAAGTTTCTGACGTTTGTTGAAGACGAACCAGATTTCCAGAGCGGACCGATCCCTTCAAAGTACCTTATTCCCAAGAAAATCAACTTGATGGTCTACACGTTGTTTCAAGTACATACTTTGAAATTCAATAGGAAGGATTACGATACCCTTTCTCTTTTTTACCTCAACAGAGGATACTATAGTGAGTTGAGTTTTCGTGTCCTCAAACGTTGTTACGAAACTGCGAGTGCCAGGCCGAACGACAGCTCTACGATGCGTACTTTCACCAACTTTGTTTCTGGCACGCCTATTGTAAGGAATCTTCAGAAAAGCACCATAAGGAAATATGGATACAATTTGGCGCCCTACATTTTTTTGTTACTACACGTAGATGAGCTGTCGATTTTTTCTGCCTATCAAGCAAGTTTACCTGGCGAAAAGAAAGTCGACACAGAGCGGCTGAGGCGTGATCTATGCCCACGTAAACCCACTGAGATAAAATACTTTTCACAGATATGTAACGATATGATGAACAAAAAAGACCGATTGGGTGATATTTTGCATATTATCTTGCGAGCTTGTGCACTTAATTTTGGGGCGGGTCCCCGTGGTGGCGCTGGTGACGAAGAGGATCGATCTATTGCGAATGAACAATCCGTTATTCCCTCTGTGGACGAGCATGGCTTAAAAGTATGTAAGTTGCGCAGTCCTAACACTCCACGAAGACTCAGAAAAACACTAGATGCCGTGAAAGCTTTATTGGTGTCCTCTTGTGCTTGCACCGCAAAGGATTTAGATATATTTGACGACAACAACGGCGTTGCGATGTGGAAATGGATCAAAATTCTGTACCACGAAGTAGCACAGGAAACCGCGCTGAAGGATTCTTATAGAATAACTTTGGTACCTTCTTCTGATGGTATATCGGTATGTGGAAAACTGTTTAATCGCGAGTATGTCCGCGACTTTTACTTTGCATGCAAGGCTCAGTTTGATAACCTTTGGGAAGAATTGAACAACTGCTTTTATATGCCTTCAGTGGTTGATATTGCCAGTCTCATTTTGCGCAATCGAAACGTTTTGTTCAGAGAGCCGAAGCGAGGAATTGACGAGTATCTGGAAAACGATTCTTTTCTTCAAATGATACCTGTTAAATATCGTGAAATTGTGCTGCCAAAGTTGAGAAGAGATGCTAACAAAATGACCGCGGCTCTTAAAAATAAAGTGGCTGTTGCAATTGACGAGCTTACGGTGCCACTTATGTGGATGATCCATTTTGCCGTAGGATACCCTTACCGTTATCCAGAGCTTCAGCTACTCGCTTTTGCCGGTCCTCAGCGCAACGTATACGTCGACGATACAACAAGACGCATCCAATTGTACACTGATTATAACAAGAATGGTTCATCGGAGCCTCGACTAAAGACACTTGACGGACTCACTTCAGATTACTTGTTTTATTTTGTCACTGTGCTAAGGCAAATGCAAATATGTGCGCTTGGTAACAGTTATGACGCCTTTAACCATGATCCTTGGATGGATGTCGTGGGATTTGAGGATCCAGATCAAGTAACAAATCGAGATACTTCGAAGATAGTTTTGTATTCCTACTTGTTTCTGAATACTGCGAAGGGCTGTCTCGTTGAATATGCAACTTTTCGGCAGTACATGAGGGAACTTCCGAAGAATGCACCTCAGAAGCTGAATTTTCGGGAGATGCGTCAGGGGTTGATTGCTCTAGGGCGGCACTGCGTAGGTAGCAGATTTGAAACAGATTTGTACGAGTCGGCGACGAGTGAGCTCATGGCCAATCATTCTGTTCAAACAGGGCGAAACATTTACGGTGTGGATTCCTTTTCGTTAACCAGTGTCAGTGGAACGACCGCCACTTTATTGCAGGAACGAGCTTCCGCGCGGTGGATTCAATGGTTAGGCCTTGAAAGTGACTACCGTTGTTTGCTCGAGTATTCGGAATACGGGAGACGTAGGAGGTGAGGCGAGTTCAGATCATCAAAAAATTTTGAGGGTAACGCGAAAAAGGCGCCGAGGGTCCAAGAGTACAAACGATATCCTTGTCGCAGGCCAGAAACTCTTTGGCAGCTCCTTTGAATTCAGGGACTTGCATCAGTTGCGCTTATGTTATGAAATATACATGGCAGACACACCCTCTGTGGCAGTACAGGCCTCACCGGGCTATGGTAAGACGGAGTTATTTCATCTCCCCTTAATAGCACTGGCGTCTAAGGGCGACGTGAAATATGTGTCGTTTCTGTTTGTACCGTACACAGTGTTGCTTGCTAATTGCATGATCAGGTTGGGCCGAGGCGGTTGCTTGAATGTGGCTCCTGTACGGAAGTTCATTGAGGAAGGCTATGACGGCGTTACCGATTTATACGTGGGGATTTATGATGACCTTGCTGGCGTCAAATTCACAGACAGGATAGCTGCGTGGGATAATATTGTTGAGTGCACCTTTAGGACCAACAATGTAAAGTTAGGTTACCTCATTGTAGATGAGTTTCACAACTTGGAAACGGAGGTCTACCGGCGGTCGCAATTTGAGGGCATAGCTAGCCTCGATTTTGACGCTTTCGAGAAAGCAATCTTTTTGAGCGGCACTGCACCTGAGGCTGTGGCCGATGCTGCGTTGCAGCGCATTGGGCTTACGGGACTGACCAAGAAACCGATGGACATCAACGAGCTCAAACGGTCGGAAGATCTCAGCAGAGGTTTATCCAGCTGTCCAACACAGATGTTCAATCTGATTAAAGAGAACTCTGAGGTGCCCTTAGGGCATGTACATAAGATTTGGAAGAAAGTCGAATCACCTCCCGAAGAAGCACTGAAGCTTCTTTTAGCCCTGTTTGAAATTGAACCGGAGTCCAAGGCCATTGTAGTTGCAAGCACAACCAACCAGGTGGAAGAATTGGCCTGCTCCTGGAGGGAGTATTTCAGGGTAGTATGGATACACGGGAAGCTGGGTGCTGCAGAAAAGGTGTCTCGCACAGAGGAGTTTGTCACTGACGGTAGCATGCGAGTTCTCATAGGAACGAAGTTAGTGACTGAAGGAATTGACATTAAGGAATTGATGATGGTCATCACGCTTGATAATAGACTTAATATTATTGAGCTCATTCAAGGCGTGGGAAGACTAAGAGATGGAGGCCTCTGTTATCTATTATCTAGAAGAAACAATTGGGCGGCGAGTAATCGTAGAGGTGAATTGCCACCAATTAAGGAAGGTTGTATAACCGAACAGGTGCGCGAGTTCTATGGACTTGAATCAAAGAAAGGAAAAAAGGGCCAGCATGTTGGATGCTGCGGTTCGAGGACGGACTTGTCTGCAGATACAGTGGAATTGATAGAAAGGATGGACGAGATGGCTAAAAGTCAGGCTTTAGTTTGCATGCCGGTCGCTGCGTTACCTTCCAGTTCCCAGGAGAGAAATAGCAGTGACAGCTACAGAGGGTACTGTAGTAGCGACGAGGACAGCAACGCGGGGATTCATGATAGCACCAATGCTAGTACCAATGCTAGCACTAACGCCAGTACTAATGCTAGCACTAGTGCCAGTACTAATGCTAGCACTAACGCCAGTACTGATGCTAGTACCAATGCTAATACTGCTGATAGTACCGATGCTAGGACTAGTGCCAGTACCACTGCCAGCACCAATGCTAGGACTAGTGCCAGTACCACTGCCAGCACCAATGCTAGGACTAGTGCTAGTACCACCGCCAGCACCAATGCTAGGACTAGTGCCAGTACCACTGCCAGCACCAATGCTAGGACTAGTGCCAGTACCACTGCCAGCACCAATGCTAGGACTAGTGCTAGTACCACTGCTAGTACCAACGCTAGTGCCAACGAGAACGCCAATACGGGCGGCAATATTGAGAGTATTAATAGAATCCATCCAGTCACTAACATTAATAAAGAGCCGTATAAGCGGAAAGGGAGTCAAATGGTTTTGCTAGAGAGAAAGAAGCTGAAAGCACAATTTCCCAACACCTCTGAAAATATGAATGTATTAGAGTTTCTTGGATTTCGGTCTGACGAAATTAAACATCTTTTCCTGTATGGTATAGATATATACTTCTGCCCAGAGGGAGTATTCACACAATATGGATTATGCAAGGGCTGTCAAAAGATGTTTGAGCTCTGCGTCTGCTGGCCTCGCCAGAAAGTATCGTATCGGAGGATAGCTTGGGAAGCACTAGCTGTGGAGAGAATGCTGCGAAATGACGAGGAATACAAAGAATACTTGGAAGATATCGAGCCATATTATGGGGACCCTGTAGGATATTTGAAATTGTTTAGCGTAAAAAAGAGAGAGATCTACTCTCAGATACAAAAAAACTATGCTTGGTACTTGGCTATTACTAGAACAAGAGAAACACAATTAGTGTATTGGATTCGACAAGAGGCAAGCAAGGGAGCAGAGTTTTCCGCATGTCCGGAAGGCAAATCAAAGAGTTGTATTTTAAAGTATGGAGCAACTTGCGTGAATCGAAGACGGAGGTGCTGCAGTACTTTTTGAACTGGGACGAAAAAAAGTGCCAGGAAGAATGGGAGGCAAAAGACGATACGGTCGTTGTGGAGGCGCTCGAGAAACTTGGAGTTTTTCAGCGTTTGCGTTCTATGACAAGTGCTGGACTGCAGGGTCCGCAGTACGTCAAGCTGCAGTTTGGTCAGGCATCATCGACAGCTGAGGAGCAGGTATGAATTAAGTTTAGGAATGCACTTGCGAGATCAGATTGCGCTGGGAGTTACCCCATCTAAACTGCCGCATTGGACGCCTTTCCTCTCTATGCTGATAGGCCTGTTCTACAATAAAATATTTCGGCAGAAACTGGAGTATCTTTTGGAGCAGATTTCGGAGGTGTGGTTATTACCACATTGGCTTGATTTGGCAAACGTTGAAGTTGTCGCTGCAGATAACACGAGAGTACCACTGTACATGCTGATGGTAGCGGTTCACAAAGAGCTAGGTAGCGATGATGTTCCAGAGGGTAAAATTGATATATTATTATGTAGAGATTCCAGCAGAGAAGTTGGAGAGTGATGGACGTTGTCACGACTGTCGCTGGTTATGTATTGTGTAGTGTAGGATATATGTTTTGTTCTAAATTTCACTGTTTTGATTTAATGTTCGTTGTACAGAAGTGGCTAGAGACAACTCCGAGGGGAAGTTAACAAGACAATTAAGAAAAAGTAAACAAAAAATAAAGGTAGAGAGTAAGAGTTGGACAAGAATATTAATGATTTATAGCACTGAGGAAGCAAGATGGTGGATTACAAGAGAATGTAAGGTTTGCAGTTTTGCCTGAAGGGTATCTGGAGTAGTTTAGGTTGAAGAAGCGGAAATAGGAAGATATAGAGAGGAGCGACAGGAGGTAGACAAAGATAGGTCACGATTCGATGTGCTGAAAGGATGCCAGAAAGTATGGGCATGAAGGAAGAGAATCGCATGACTAAGGGCAAGAGTATGGGAAAAAATAGTGGAGATGGAGTTATTTTAGATTAGTTTGTGATAATAGTGATGATTGGATTGGCAATGGACGAAGACTAGGGTTTGCTGGGTGTGGGGTGTGGCCAAGAGATTAGGTTATCAGGGAACATGATGACGGGACAGAGATGGCAAGCAGAACAATGGATAATATTGTTGTTTCTCAGAGAGAAGGGATAGAAGGGTGAGTAGAAGTAGTTTCGTCTGGAGAGGTAGCCAAGTGGTTTCTTTTTTTTTTTTTTTTGGGAGAATAATACTGAGTTGTGCTTAGTAGGTTATACAGGGAATATGTAGGGTAGGGATTCATGGCATTGTAATATTGGATGGATAGGCAGTAGGAGGGTATGCTGGATGATCTTCGATTGATTAGACTTTTTTTTTTTTTCCTCGTTTCGCTTTTTGGTAAAAAGCCGGGTAAAGATTGATAGGGCTTGGAGGGGGGGGGATTATGAGGGCTATTTAGGGCTATGTAGAGGTTTGCTAGGGCTAAAGAACTTTATTCATTTTCATTTTCGTTTTCATTTATATTTTCATTTTTTAAATTTTGGTTAGAAAGCCGGGTAAAGTGTGATAGGGCTAGAAGAGAGGTGAAGGAGGGCTATTTAGGGCTGGATGAGAAGAAAAGTAGGGCTAAACGATCGCATTTTGAAATTTTGAATTTTTTGCTAGGAAGCCGGGTAAAGAAGCGATAGGGCTTTGGGAGAGGTAAATGAGGGCATGTTAGGGGTATGAAGAGGTTTGTTAGGGCTGAGTGTGGAGGAGGTAGGTGAATTGTGATTTTGATTTTCAGTGGGGGAGGCTGGGTAAGAGAGGGTAGGGCTGGGGAAGGGACTAGATTGGGAGGAGATTAGAGTGGAAGGAGGATGTATGAGTAGGTTGGAATTAAGTGAAAGGAGGGTAGCAGTAGAGAGGTGGCAAGGAGTTAAGAGTTGGAGTGGTGGTTAGTTGTGGGAGTTCCATTTGAATTATTATTTGAACTAATGAGGGATGATAGATGGGTAGAGGTATTTGGAGGTGGTTTGAGTAGTGCGCTTTAAGTTATATAGATTAGTGTATATTTTTTTGTTTTAGTTATATTTATTAGATGAGGGCGGGTGTGTGTGTTTTTCATATGAGAAGAAGCAGGAAGAGCTAGATGAAAGAATAGTGCTGTTAGTGTTAGGAAGGGCGGGAGGAATAATAATGTTGTTAGATAACCCAATAGGAAAAGTGATTAAAGGAAACGAGTGAGAGATGAGATGGGGGAGTGGGCATGAAGGCCGGGTAATGTAAACATATATATGTCATGTTATTGCATGCTGGAAAGGTGTTAGAAAAGCTCGTAGAGAAATGCAGCATGTTAAGTAATCTTATACGATGCTTTCCTTTTTAGGCACTTGTGACGCAGATTATGGCCAAAAATCTAGCGTCAAGATACTTTCTCATAGTGCAATATAGCAGCATGGAAGTAACGTGATACGGTTTTGATGAGTATTTCCTCTTATTAGTCAGGGTAATACATTGTTACCGTTTTCGAGGTGAATTGTCGGACAAGTTTTGGGAATTTCTTGATGAAGACTTTTTGTCAGGCGCGCTATATATAGGTACGCCAAAATGGTTTTGCTCGGTTGGAAGCATGAGGTCATATACCCAATATGGAAATGTAATTCATAGGGTTTTTATTTTTTTTTTTATCTTCTCGAGAGTGGAAGAAGTTGCAGGCTCAGCGCGTAATCCCTTGGAGCGATCAACAGTTCGATGTTTAAAGTATCCGGGAGGACGCCCACGAAACAGCTTGAGCAATGGACAGGATCTTGACTCTGCTTTACCAAGCCGGCTGTTGAGATCTCGCTCACCATGGAAATTGAACAAGGAAGTACGTACCAAGACTTAATTTTTGCGGGCCAGAAATCGAGCGATGAATCATAATCCTCAGGGGAAAACAGAAAATCCTCTGTCTTCTGTGTTATCCTTGAAGAAGTTAATGGCTAATCTTGGTGGTATTCCTTACTAACTGAATTTTTTTTTGGCTGCTAGAGATTTGCACCCGGGTAGCTGCCCCCCTTTGGTACTCGCTGCAGGATTTTGCATCTTCTCAATAGGGTAGCTTAATTTTTAGATCATGATAAAGTGGAAACTGAAGAATCGTTTGTTTATATTGATGGATTTCTTGTCAAAAAATGTAAGAACCAAAATACTATTGTTAATTTCGAAACATACAAAAGTAAGATGAAAGTTTCCGAGAAGCGCAAGTTTGAAAGGGCAAACTTTGAGAAGTTTGAGTTGGCTCTAAATAACAAAAACGACTTGGTGGATTGTCACTCAATATCTTTATTTGAAACGGTCCATACGGAAGTGCGATCATTCTACGAAGATGAAAAGTCCGGTCTAATCAAGGTGGTAAAATTCAGAACTGTTGCAAGGGATAGGAAAAGATCATTTGAAAGAATTGTCATCGCCGTCATGGTTAAGAAAAATGTGCAAAAGTTTCTAACGTTTGTTGAAGACGGACCAGATTTTCAGAGCGGACCTATACCTTCAAAATATCTTATTCCAAAGAAAATCAACCTGATGGTCTACGCGTTGTTTCAGGTCCATACCTTAAAATTCAATGGGAGGGATTACGATACCCTTTCTCTTTTTTACCTCAACAGAGGATACTATAGTGAGTTGAGCTTTCGTGTTCTAGAACATTGTTACGAAACTGCAAGTGCCAGGCCAAGCGACAGTTCGACCATGCGTACTTTCACCAACTTTGTTTCCGGCGCGCCTATTGTAAGAAATCTTCAGAAAAGTACCATAAGGAAGTATGGATACAATTTGGCGCCCTACCTGTTTTTGTTATTACACGTTGATCAGCTGTCAATCTTTTCTGCATATCAAGCAAGTATACCTGGCGAAAAGAAAGTCGATACGGAGAGGCTGAAACGTGATCTATGTCCACGTACACGCACTGAAATAAAATACTTTTCACAGATATGCAACGACATGATGAACAAAAAAGACCGACTAGGTGATATTTTGCATATTATCTTGCGAGCTTGTGCGTTAAATTTTGGGGCGGGTCCCCGAGGTAGCGCTGGTGATGAAGCTGATCGTTCTATTGCGGATGAACAATGCATTATTCCATCTGTGGACGAGCATGGCTTAAAGGTATGTAAGTTGCGCAGTCCTAACACTCCAAGAAGACTCAGAAAGACACTAGATGCCGTGAAAGCTTTATTAGTGTCCTCTTGTGCTTGCACCGCAAAGGATTTAGATATATTTGACGACAATAACGGCGTTGCAATGTGGAAATGGATCAAAATTCTGTACCACGAAGTAGCACAAGAAACCGCGCTGAAGGACTCTTATAGAATATCTTTGGTACCTTCTTCTGATGGTGTAGCAGTATGCGGAAAACTGTTTAACCGCGAGTATGTCCGCAACTTTTACTTTGCATGCAAGGCTAAGTTTGATAACCTGTGGGAAGAATTGAACAGCTGCTTTTATATGCCTTCAGTGGTTGATATTTCCAGTCTCATTTTGCGTAATCGAGACGTCTTGTTCAGAGAGCCAAAGCGAGGAATTGACGAGTATCTGGAAAACGATTCTTTTCTTCAAATGATACCAGTTAAATATCGTGAAATTGTGTTACCAAAGTTGAGAAGAGATACTAACAAAATGACAGCGGCTCTTAAAAATAGAGTGGCTGTTGCAATTGACGAGCTTACGGTGCCACTCATGTGGATGATCCATTTCGCCGTGGGATACCCTTACCGTTATCCAGAGCTTCAGCTACTCGCTTTTGCTGGTCCTCAGCGCAACGTATACGTCGACGATACAACAAGACGCATCCAACTGTACACTGATTATAACAAGAACGGTTCATCAGAACCTCGACTAAAGACACTTGACGGACTCACTTCAGATTACTTGTTTTATTTTGTCACTGTACTAAGGCAAATGCAAATATGTGCGCTTGGTAACAGTTATGACACCTTTAACCATGATCCCTGGATGGACGTGGTGGGATTTGAAGATCTAGATCAAGTAACAAATCGAGATACGTCGAGGATAATTTTGTATTCCTACTTGTTTCTGAACACTGCGAAGGGCTGTCTCGTTGAATATGCAACTTTTCGGCAGTACATGAGGGAACTTCCGAAGAATGCTCCTCAGAAGCTGAATTTTCGGGAGATGCGTCAGGGGTTGGTTGCACTAGGACGGCACTGCGTAGGTAGCAGATTAGAAACAGATTTGTACGAGTCGGCGACGAGCGAACTCATGGCCAATCATTCCGTTCAAACAGGGCGAAACATTTATGGTGTGGATTCCTTTTCGTTAACGAGTGTTAGTGGAACGACTGCTACTTTATTGCAGGAACGAGCTTCCGAGCGTTGGATTCAATGGTTAGGCCTTGAAAGTGACTACCGTTATTCCTCCAGTACTCGGAATGCGAGAGACGTGGCAGGTGAGGCGAGTTCAGATCATCAAAAAATTTTGAGGGTAACGCGAAAAAGGCCCCGAGAGCCTAAGAGTACAAACGATATCCTCGTCGCAGGCCAGAAACTCTTTGGCAGCTCCTTTGAGTTCAGGGACTTGCATCAGTTGCGCTTGTGTTATGAAATATACATGGCAGACACACCCTCTGTGGCAGTACAGGCCTCACCTGGCTATGGTAAGACGGAGTTATTTCATCTCCCCTTAATAGCGCTGGCGTCTAAGAGCGACGTGAAATATGTGTCGTTTCTGTTTGTACCGTACACAGTGTTGCTTGCTAATTGCATGATCAGGTTGGGCCGAGGCGGTTGCTTGAATGTGGCCGCTGTAAGAAACTTTATTGAAGAAGGTTACGATGGCGTTACTGATTTATACGTGGGTATCTACGATGACCTTGCTAGCGCTAATTTCACAAACAGGATAGCTGCGTGGGATAATATTGTTGAGTGCACCTTTAGGACCAACAATGTGAAGTTAGGTTACCTCATTGTAGATGAGTTTCACAACTTGGAAACGGAGGCGTACCGGCGGTCGCAATTTGAGGGCATAGCTAAGCTCGATTTTGACGCTTTCGAGAAAGCAATCTTTTTGAGCGGCACAGCACCTGAGGCTGTAGCCGATGCTGCGTTGCAGCGCATTGGGCTTATGGGACTGACCAAGAAACCGATGGACATTAACGAGTTCAAATGGTCAGAGGATCTCAGCAGAGGTTTATCCAGCTATCCAACGCAAATGTTTAACCTTATCAAGGAGCAATCCGAGGTGCCTTTAGGGCATGTGCACAAGATTTCGAAGAAGGTCGAATCGCCTCCCGAAGAAGCATTGAAGCTTCTTTTGGCACTGTTCGCAATTGAACCAAAGTCAAAGGCCATTGTAGTTGCAAGTACGACCAATCAGGTGGAGGAACTGGCCTGCTCCTGGAGAGAGCATTTTAGGGTGATATGGATGCATGGGAAGCTGGGTGCTGCAGAAAAGGTGTCTCGTACAGAGGAGTTTGTCACTAACGGTAGCATGCGAGTTCTCATCGGGACGAAATTAGTGACTGAAGGAATTGACATTAAGGAATTGATGATGGTCATCACGCTTGATAATAGACTTAATATTATTGAGCACATTCAAAGCGTGGGAAGACTCAGAGATGGAGGCGTCTGTTATCTATTATCTAAAAAAAACAATTGGGCGGCAAGTAATCGTAGGGATGAATTGCCACCAATTAAGGAAGGTTGTATAACTGAACAGGTACGCGAGTTCTATGGACTTGAATCAAAGAAAGGAAAAAAGGGCCAGCATGTTGGATGCTGCGGCTCGAGGAAGGACTTGTCTGCAGATACAGTGGAATTGATAGAAAGGATGGACAAAATGGCTGAAAATCAGGCTTTAGTTTGCATGCCTGTCGCGGCGTTACCGTCCAGTTCCGAGGAGAGAAATAGCAGTGACAGCTCCAGGGAGTACTATAGTAGCGACGAGGAAAAGGCGAGCACTCGTGATAGTACGAATGTTAGTTCCAATGCTAGTATTAATCGTAGTACCGATGCTAGCACAAATCCTAGTGCTACTGCCAGTGCGAATTCTAGTGCCACTGCCGGTGCCGACTCTGGTGCCGCTGCTACTACCAATTCTAGTGCCACTGCCGGTGCCAACTCTGATGCCGCTGCTACTACCAACACTAGTGTCACTGCCGGTGCCAACTCTGATGCCGCTGCTACTACCAACACTAGTGCCACTGCCGGTGCCAACTCTGATGCCGCTGCTACTACCAACACTAGTGTCACTGCCGGTGCCAACTCTGGTGCCGCTGCTACTACCAACACTAGTGCCACTGCGGTGCCAACTCTGATGCCGCTGCCACTACA